>JAITYX010000037.1:4773931-6012863 GCA_021018815.1 Talinum fruticosum | reverse complement strand
AGTTACGTATTGCTATTCCGCTCGCAACAAGCCAATTAATTCTCCGAGCAAAAAAACATTACATATTTCATCTTTCTGAAACCAAGACTTTGATGTTATTTGACGTACAATAATTTCTAAATGCCTATTATGGATCTACACCCCTTGGATCGATAAACTTGAAATTAGAAACTACTTTCAAAAAATAAAAAATAAAAAGAATGACGAAAAATTCAATTGGTCCAGCAGACTAGCAAAAAAGATTAAAATGTAAATTTTTTACACATTGGCCAAGTTTATATTATCATCTACTGGGTAGGAATTCGTAGTCTGTATTTACTTAGGTTGATATAGTGAGCTGCGTCTTTTATTAATATAACATTTATAGGGGACTGAGGGAGTATCTTGCTAATTACACTGAGATGTAGCATGGAAGTACTGTATTATTTAAATTTATGTTAAAATGAATAAGCTTTTAAATTAGTAGAATCAAACTATATATTATAATATGGGAGTATGATAAGAATGAGGGAAGAGGGATATGACTTGATGTTGACTTGGTATCGTAAGTGACATACTTATTTTTTTGGATCGGTAAGTTGACCTATCTTCGACTCTATCTCGGGAACTGAAATAAGTAGCTCCTAGGAACGGGACCAAAGTCCTTTGGAGCAAGGTTGTGTGGAACAGAACAAACACACCTAAACTATGGATCTTGATCCATAGTAGACACCCTACTGTTGCTAGATTCTCTCAGTATATGGAAGGGACTAACATTGGTTGTAAGTTGTGTCATGAAGCTAGACAGATTGATTCAGCTGAGCAATATATTTTTACATTGCTCATTCACTAAGGGAGTTTGGGACAGAGTTTTCTCATGGCTAAATTGAAACTTCACAGTTGATTGCCTCGAGTCACTGCATAGGGCACTGCTTACTGGACCATGGAAAGCTGAATAGAGAAGTTGATATGCTTCACATATGCAGCTCAACAGTACCACATCTAGGCAGCGAGAAATACAAGTCTTTGGTGGGATACAGCACTTTGAAGAATAGATATGGAAAACAATTTATGTTGGTATTCTTTTTCGTTTTGATTTCCTTGCAAAGATCAATAGCAAGTATGTCAAATGGAGAGAACCAGTGAGAGATGCATAACATAAATTTGTACCTCTAAAGCTACCGTATTGGGAATGTTTTGGGTAATAAAATCATTTACATTATTACCAAAAAAGCTTCATCATTTTTTGAATAAAAAGAAAAGGTTCTTCATTTAAAACTAAAGGTTTATTGGATATAAGCTAAAAGATTCATCATTATTTTAAAAAGAAAATCTCCTACATTCAAAACTAAAAATTCATTGAATACGAGATAAAGGTTGACTGTTTAGACATCAAAGTTTATAATTTTGAAATTATTTTATCTGCTTTAAAATAGGCTTATCCAATAAAATTAAAATGTTAATCACTCAGACAGCAACATGTTAATTATTTAAACTAAAAGTAAAAGAAAAATGTGAAATTAAGTTACCACAAGTACACAGAGAAAAACACGACATACATAACTTATAATTATGTAAAAAAATAAAAGAGAGAAAAGCTAGAGAGAGAACCTCCGTTCTTCAATGGTGAAGAAGAGAAAGCAGACTAACCCTAGAATTTCTACTCGTGTTCAAGACAAAAACCCTTTTCCGGCGGTTACTCCAACTCCCTCACCAGGTGGAAATCAGGCGAATTCGAAGGGGAAAGAAACAAATACAATCCCTTCTCCGAATAACAAAAGAGTAGAATCCAATGAAACAGTAATTCCAGATAACTCTGAATCTTCCCATCTTAATGGAAATACTCGCATTTCTTAGGCTGATAGAGTGCAGAATTTTGAGAATTCCACCTCTACAATCAGAAATAAGGGAGATTATGAGGACAAAGACCCAACCAAATTCCCTAATGCTGGATTTAAACTAGGATTTGTGCCACTAATAGAACAAAATGGACTCAGGATTCAGAAGATAGAGTATGATGATATAGAATCGAAAATTGAGTATTGGGATTCTTCACTAATTTGCCGTATACTAGGTGCTAACCACCTATTGTAGTGATGGAAGGGTTCTTGAAGAGGATTTGGGGGCACAATTTAATTGATAACATCCTTAAAAAAAAGGATAATATGACTGATATAGTCAGATTCCATGTGAAACTAGACAGAGATTAAGTTCTCAAACAACATATTTACTATTTTGATAAAAAAAAAAACCCTATGATAGTTAAGAATTGGTCATTGGGAGATGACTTCAATTTTGAGGTACAATTTGTACGAATTTGGGTGATGTTTCATCATTTACATCCTAAATTTTGGGTTATAGATGGATTGAGAAAAGTGGTGAGTCTTGTTGGAAAATCAATGATTGCTGACAAATTAACGGCTAAGAAAGGGAGACTGAATTTTGCACGAGTACTGATAGATGTTGATATTATGCAGTCGTTGCCAGCTGAGATGGAATTTGTAGATGAACATGATAAGCTCATAAGGCAGGAGTTGGAATTTGAATGAGTTCCTGAAAAATGTTCAAAGTTTGCAATGTTTGGACATACTAAGGAAAATTGCAGGAATGATGTGAAAAGCATATGGGTTCCAAAGGCAACAAACAATGAGATAGAAGAGGAGTAGACATCTGAGCAGCAAGATCAGGAAGTCTCAAGTATAATTATGCCAAATCAGCCTATACAAGCAGCAAGAGCAGTCCATGAACAGATTAACTTTGCAGTGTTACAAGTGGTAGATGGATTTAATGAGGTCACAAACAACCCTAGTAGCATCCGGGGGATGGATAATGGATGATATATCCATATGGAACGTGAGAGGTATGAAAAGCTGCTCAAAACAAGAAGAAATTTCTTTCTTCTTAAAGAATAAAGGAATTAAGGTAGTTGGACTGTTGGAAACAAAAATCAAAAAAGAGAGAATCGATAGTGTTGCAGATAAAATTTGCATGCATTGGAAAGTGGTTACAAATGTTACTGCAACTCGCTGGAGCAGAATATGGCTAATCTGGCACCGAGGATATTGTGATGTAGAAGTGCTTCAGATTCACCCTAAACTAATCCATGGGTATGTGAAACACTTGAGCCTTAACAAATCTTTCTATTTCATTATTGTGTATGCCTTCAATAGTGAGATTGAAAGAAGACAATTGTGGAAAGAATTAGTGAATCAAAGCAGCTTGGTATGAGAATGGATTATAGGAGGAAATTTTAACTGTATCTTACAGGAAGAAGAGAGGTTATGAGGGGATCCTTTCCATTACCATGATGTGCTTGAATTTAAAACTTGCACGGAAGAATGCAATATATATGAAATGAAGCACAATAGGTGCTATTATACATGGACTAACAAGCAGAAGGGAGAAGACAAGGTATTTTGTAGACTGGATAGGGCATTGATAAATGCATTGTGGCTGGACACATTCCTAGAAATGGAGTATAATGTACTCCCGGGAGGAATATTAGATCATTGCCCACTACTTATCAAAAGCCAACAAATAAAGAGAAAAGGGGCTCCCTTTAAATTCCTGAATATGTGGTGTGAAAATGAAAAATTCTTAGACACCGTGCAGTAGGTTTGGTCTTAAAATATCCAAGGGACTATAATGTTTAAAGTGGTGCAAAAATTGAAGCAGGCCAAACAACCCCTAAGACTACTGCACCATGAGAATTTCAGTCATCTTGAAGTGAGAATTGAAGAAGCCAAAAAGACATTATACATTATACAAAGCAAGATATTCCAAGGCATGGACAGTCAGGAGACATGAGAGGGAGGTATTGAATAATATGCAATGGCTGCAGCAAACTCTACAAACTTTTTATATCCAAAGAAGCAAGCTAAGATGGCTGACAGAGAGGGATGTCAATTAAGCTTTCTTCCATGCAAGCATCAAGCAGCATACTTACAGAGATAGAATTACATCCATCACTGATGCTAATCAGCAGGTCTTGGATGAAGAAAAGGAAGTGAAAATTGCTATGATAAAATACATGCAAGAACTCCTAGCCTACAAACCAAGAGCCAACAAGGTGAAATGGTCAAATCTAATAATAGGAAATTTAATACAGGAGACACATAAACAAGCTTTGATTCAACCTTTTACTACAGCAGATGTCAAACGAGTTGTATGGGATATTGATGGTACAAAAAGCCCGAGGCATGATGGATTCAACAAGAAGTTTTTCCAATGTTCATGGAGTATCGTGGAAGATGAGGTAAGTCATGCAATCTTGGATTTTTTTACTCACAGGAAAATGCTCAAACAAATCAATGATATGACCATAGCTTTCATTCCAAAAGTGCCACAACCCTTATATCACTCTTATTACAGGCCTATATCCTGTTGTAATGTCCTCTACAAAGTCATTCCTAAAATGTTTTGTGAAAGATTCAAAGTTTTTTTACCAGAAGTAGTGATGAGGAATCAATTTGCATTTGTGGCTAACCGTTTAATCCTATACAACATTATGATAGGATTGGATTCGGTGCATCAAGAGAAAAGGGTGTCTCCCAGATGTATATTGAAAATAGACATAAGGAAGGCTTATGATACGATTAACTGGGATTTCATTGAGGAGATGATGACAAGAATTGGCATACCAAGCAAAATGATAAAGTGGGTGAATACATGTATCTCTACAACATCATTCTCACTTAGTTACAATGGATACTTGCATGGATTTTTAAAAAATGGGAGAGGATTGTGACAGGGAGACCCAATCTCCCCACTACTATTTGTGTTGGGCATGGAATATCTATCTAGGGTATTGTGCAAGAAAATAGAAGACTCAAGATTTAAAATCCATCCTGGCTGTAAAGGGATCAGATTAAATCATCTTATATTTACATGATCATGTCTTAGTATTTTGTAAAGTTGATATCTCATCAGTTTCATGTATTATGGAGGCCATAAATGAGTTTGCAGCATCTTCAGGTTTGGAGGCTAATCTTCTAAAGTCACATATGTATGCTGCTGGGGTGCAGGCTGAAAAGGAGAAATAAATTCTGGAAATTACAGGGTTATCCAAAGGGAAATTATCTTTGAGATACCTAGGGGTACCTCTGAAATCAGGAAAATTAAATTATGATGAATCCCATATGTTAGCAGCAAAGATTACAGCTAGAATAAGGAGCCGGGACACTAAGAAGTTAAGTTATGCAGGGAGAGTGCAGCTGATCAATTCAGTCCTGCTAAATATGCACATGTTTTAGAGTTCAATCTTTATATTGCCTGCATCAGTTATAAGCAAGGTTCAAAAAATATACAGAAATTACTTATGGGGGAATGAAGAAGGCAGAATAAGATACATCCCAATTGTATGGGAATAGGTATGCAGGCAAAAAAGAGAAGGAGGATTGGGGATTAAAAAGAGCAAAGACTGGAGTAAAGCCTTAGTGGGTAAATCTCTGCGGGCTATCACTGAGAATGCTGAATCCCTATGGCTTAAATGGATTCATCACATATACATCAAGGGTGGGCAATGGTTGGATGTGCAGACCAATACTGATGTAAGCTACTATTTTTGAAAGATTATGAGCCTGAGGAAATATATGAGCAATTGGTATGATGACCAAGAAATGTAGTGGAAGGTTGAGAAACATGGGAAATACAATTTGCAACTGGCATACTAACAATTATAGAAGCAAAATCCAGATACAATCTAGTGGAAACTAGTCTGGCATAAGCATAACATCCCTAGGCATTCTTTTTGCCTTTGGCTGGTTTTCAAATAGAGAATTCTCACTAGAGATAAATTAAAGAAGGGGAACAAAGATGCTGAGGGAAAATGCACATTCTGTTCACATGAGGAAACAACAGCCCCTGTTTTTTCAATGTCAGTTTGCTTAGGCAATATTGAATGGACCGAGCCCTATGCTTAACACAAGTGATTAGAGGTAAGAATAGAATAACTGAATATAAGGAAAGAAGGTACCTCATACAAAATTTATAGTAATTACAACAACAATAGCTCCTATAACATATCATATATGGCCAGAGAGAAATCTGAGAACCTTCCAAGGCAATACACTGGATACAATACTTGACAAGATCAGATGAAATTTGAAGAACTCATTATACAAAAGGAAACAGATACACAAACCTTGGTTAGCTAGCTTTTAAATACTTACTGTTACTCCCTTTGGGTATGCCCAAAGTAATAGTGTACATATTTTACATAATTAATTACTTTTTGTCAAAAAAATAAAAACAAAAGAATGCCATAAAAGGTTTGACATTCACAAATATACAAGTTTGAATTTTACATAAGGGAATGCTATCTTTTCATTTTTCTAGCAATAAAGAATCAGTAAATTTGTTGTAGGTGTAATAAATTATAATCAGGCACTCTAAGTAATTGGGAAACGACTTCCAAGACATAAAAATTAAAAAACGAGAATGATGAAAAATTCGATTGGGCCAGCAGATTGGCAAAAATTTTCTACACTTGGACCAAGTTATTATTATCATCTACGGGTGGGAATTCGTAGTCCGCATTTACTTGGGTTGATATACAGTAGGCTGTGTTTTATTAATATAATATTTATAGGAGACTGAAAGACTATCTTGCTAAGTACACCGAGATGTAGGATGGAGGCATTCCAATAGTAGCATTTAAATACTCAAATAATACAGCTGCGAAAAATATTTGTGTTATTTTTAATAAACTGTAAACTTTAGTGGCGTTTTTGGTCAAGAACTATGGAAAACTCATATATTCTTTTTTTTTTTTTTGTAACAATATGGAAATTCTATTACCACGGAGGGGATTTGATCACAATTTACAAGACTCATAGAGGAAGGGGATGCCCCTAGTTTATAGGGAAGATATTGTATCAGTTTTTTATTGGCAAACTTTTTCTTACAATTACGTGTAAAATATGTGATTTTAGATAAAATTATCTACTTGTATACATCAACGATTTGTCCATCAACTCTTGTCTCCTTTTTATATATCCTAACATTTCTTTCTTTCAGGCAATTGGCGATTGTAGTTACATGAAATATGAAAATCTTTTGATGCACTTTGTCCTTTTTTATTCTCTGTGCAATCTTCACAAGTGACTCCACATGGTACTGGAAGAAACTTTTAAAAATTAGAGATAAACTAGTTGCATGCTATGAAGAAGATAACTGGCTACATTCAGGTACAAAGGATTATAACATATCCAGTGATTATAAGTGGCTAAATGGAGTACAGGCTGACTCCCCAATGGCAAGGATTGTGTGGAATAAATTCAACATTCCCAAACATTCATTTTGCTTTTGGAGAATGTCTTTAAACAAACTTCCCACTTTGGATAGACTTATGAAGATGTGTGTTTCTGTCCAAATAAAAGAGGTGGGATTAGATCACCTAGTCTTAGGCCATTTTTCCCTTGAAAATAGCCTTGGTCAACTCCATTGATATTTATCATGAAATTGGAAGTACAGAGCATTGACATGATCCACTTACAAAATCCAAGAGGGAAACATATACTTGTTAACAACTGTTCAATAAATGTCCAAGCGATCGAATCGTATATCTTCTTCAAATCAATTTTGAAGAGACATCTGGCATAAACATTTTTCCTTTTATATAATCTGATCACATCTTGACAAATCATAATGTTATGGGTTACGAGCCTACTCTCAATGAATGCAGACTGGTTGTCTAATACTATGTTAATTAGGCAATATTTCCCTTCAGTGGTGGAGCCACTTTAAGGTCAGAAATTAAATAAATAGTTTATTTTAGGAGCAAAAATTGCAAATTATAAATAATTGGATACCCTTGAATTTTTTTACCCAAAAGACATAGGACACTCTTGTTTGAAATTCCTGACTCCGCCCCTATTCCCCTTAATCTCTCATAAAGAAGTTTACAGATAAACTTGTACAAAAGTATTATAGCAAGCTATGGGACGATAATCAACCATAGTGGCCAGGCATTAATTTTTGGTATTAAGGAAAGTCTGGTTGTGCTCCAGCTAGGCTGCATCTGTCCAGTTTTGAAAAACTCAGTAATAGCTAGGTAAACATCCTCCTCCACAATCTGCGAATTCTTCTTGAAAAGCTCACTTATGTAACCATTGGGCACAGGGCTCTTATGATTTGGTATAGACAAAATGGCGTTCTTTACATCTTCCTTGCTAAACGGTCTTATCAGACTCAATTGCTGAGCTATAGTGAGCTGACTTCCCATTTTCTTCTAGTAGATTTGAATCTACATACATTAAAAGGTGTACATGAAATTTCTTCCATTCAAACCATCCATTGATCTTTTATCTTTAGTTCTTCATCAATTAGAGTCGACCTTGAAAAATAAATGTTTTCAATTCAAAAAATTATCTAAATTTATTTTGAAACGACTAAGCTTTAAATTACTGAAATCAACCTATATATTAATATGGGAGTACGATAAGAATGAAGAAAGAGGGGCAATGACTTGATGTTGACTTGGTGCCGCAAGTGGCATACTATCACTCCATAATTTCACTATACTGATACAATTGTTGTTATTAAATGTGCAATATAATTAAAAAAAATAGCAAAAATATGTAATTAAGTACTGAGTCATTTTCATATATCACGTCTTCAATTATTTTTAATTAATAATTTGATGAGAAGCATGTGCTTCTAGAGAGAGAACTAATGAAACAACAATTAATGATTCTTTTCTCAAAACTAAAAATCAAATCAAAAGAAAAATATAAGTCAAACCCATTTGCCATCCAATAGGCCTACAAATACCTCTCCCAGTCCCTCTTATTGCATCAACTACACAAACAAAAAATTTTTTAAAAACGGACGGGTAATTATGGAGGTAATTATGAGCTTAGGCTCTATTACGACGTCGTTGGGTGCATATTGTTAATAGCGTGGATATGGAACGCAGTACATTGGGTTTGGTTGAGGCCAAAAAGAAGCTGAGAGAGCAAGGGTTCAATGGCAACTCTTATATAGTTTTGATTGTTTTAAATTTTTAAATGAGACCGTTCCATGTAAATAAGTGGATGTAATGAAAAAAAAAAATTAAAGAAAGTCGGTAGAATATTATGACACATATATTTAATGAATTTTTAATCTAAACCGAAAATATAAATGGACTTGGATAAGTTCAAGTAAATAATAAGTTGATATATCTCGATCGCGATATTAATATAAGTAATTAGGGTAAGAAGTACAATTTTTAGTCCATTTATTCACATGTTGAATGAATATGCATGCTCATTTATTCGGATATTAATACATTTTATTCTCATCATAATTCAACGCATGTCAATTGACTAGACTTGTATCTTTCAAACCCAATCCAATAGGTATTGATGGTAGAGTACTTAAATATCAAACTTATTAATTAGTCCTAATTCATTACTTATCACTAGTTCTCATTTAATCATATCTTTTATTTTTCGTTTCTAATTTTCTTTTATTGTAACTTCTCTATGTTTTTTTATTTAAAAAATTCTATATGTTTGATACATATGCTTGGTTAATTATTCTTTTTTTTTTTTATCTAATGCTTGGCTAAAAGTTAAATACTATGATGAACGCAAAAATAAAAAATAAAAAAACTTATATAAGCCTGACTTGGAAATATATAGGTAGAGAATATTTTCCATACGGTTCCAACTCGTCCGTTGCGTCATTAGCTAACTACGTCTTATCAGTCGGACGATGGAGGTATAAGCCCAAAACCACTCTCGGTCGGCCAGGTAAAGCCCAAAGCCCATTGGGACTAGGGTTTTCTCTCAATTATAGTAAATTACTATTTTACCCACATTAAATTTCAACCCCCACCATTACAAGGGGGCTCATATAAGTTCACAACACAAATCCCCATTCTTGGAAAATCTCACAATTTACCAAAGAAGCTTTACTCCAGTAAGCAATCCCCAAATACCAAGAAATATCCCTTGGCGTATATCGAGGAAGATTTTTCTTGATTCGCTCGCTTAATTTTGCATACTAACTTGTGCGTCAAAAGGGCATCCCCTAAGGCCTCACCTTTTTCAAGGTCAGCAGCTGCCACGTATAATCCATCTAATCAAGCTCACCCTCGCAACTGCAATAGTAAGTCCTCTCTCTCTCAATTAACTTGATCGAATTCACTATAAATTTAGAATTTACCTTAATGATAAGATTGAGTTTGATATGATTTATTCTGAATTTGATATGATTAAGTATTCTCAATAGGTTCGAGTACAATACGACATTTATGAATAATTATACAAGTGAAGGATAACAATGAGATCTTAATTTAGTTAATTACAATATACATCTAGTTATATTATAATTTTCATTATCGAACTAACTTTGTATGTTACAATTGTATCTGCGTCGAAATTTGGGATGTAACTATGAATCGATTAGCAAAGAAGATTGTAATTTATTAAATGATTTTAATTGGTCTTATTTAGAAAAAAAGTCGAATCCTCATAAATTATTAATCACTCTTGAAGTAAAAAGCCACCTTTAAAAGATGTCTCATATAACAAAGTTCGTCTTATAATAACTCTTACGTGTAACGGTTTTATATAGGAATACGTGTTTTTTTTTTTTTTGTTTTTTGTTTTGGTGAAAGCCAAATCATTCACAAACAGAAAGGGATAAGCCAATGTTTAGTGGACAATAAAAACTGAAATTCCTAAATATGAATTGAAACTTCAAGAGTGATTAATAATTTATGAGGAGTCTGACTTTTTTTCTAAATAAGACCAATTAAAATCATTTAATAAATTACAATCTTCTTTGCTAATCAGATTCATAGTTACATCCCAAATTTCGACGCAGATACAATTGTAACATACAAAGTTAGTTCGATAATGAAAATTATAATATAACTAGATGTATATTGTAATTAACTAAATTAAGATCTCATTGTTATCCTTCACTTGTATAATTATTCATAAATGTCGTATTGTACTCGAACCTATTGAGAATACTTAATCATATCAAATTCAGAATAAATCATATCAAACTCAATCTTATCATTAAGGTAAATTCTAAATTTATAGTGAATTCGATCAAGTTAATTGAAGTTCAAGTTTATAAAATGAGTGTATGGAGAACCTCAATTTTGACCACTAAATCATGACCTTACTGGTATGTGTGTGTGTGTGTGTGTATATATATATATATATATATATATATATATATATAAACACCCAATTATCCCTTCATATAATATTTATATGCAAATTCTAAAATTCTCTTCGGAGCTAGGAGAGAGAAAGAAAGATTCGGTCCATAAAACCCCTATTTTTCCGTTCATCCAACCATCTTGTTACATATGGCGAGGAGTAGATACTATCGAGTACGTATAAGACGAATTATATATATATATATATATATATATATATATATATATATATATATATATATATATAATATGAAATAAAACATATCTTGTATATATATATTTTACAAGGATTTAATCTATCCAATTAATATGTTATTCATTGTCATCTCGAAAAATTTAGTATTCAATAAAAAAATAATATCATATGAATAATTTGTGACAATATAATTGATGTTAAAGTTGGCATAATCGTCTTTTTCCTATCGTTCCCCGTCCCGTTGCCCCATATAAATTATGATTACGTTAAAAATAATGAAATATTTAGTAGAAGAAGCTCCCGTGATTGATCATTTGACTTTTTTTGGTTATTGGAGTTCTTGCTTCTTTTTTTGTTCTTATTTTTTGATGGAAGAGATCTTGCTTCTTAAGCTTAGCGTACAAATTTTCCTAATAAATTCTTTTATTAAGAGGAAAACAGTTTTTGATTTCATATAAAAGTTTTCAAACATATATTATCAATAGGGTGATAAAATTTAATTTCGAGTGGAATTTAATTTTTTTAAATTTACAATTTATATTGTACTTATTGAAGCACAAATTGTCTTTTTTTTTTTAAGTACACACTATCAATAACTATAAAAAAATAAATAGTAAAAATATAATATAGTGATAAGTACACATTGTTTTGGGTAAGTGGGTCACCTGTTGAACCTTCTATCTCGGGAGAAGTCCAACGGACTTAACGAGCCAGCGGGAATAGGGAGTGTCGAGCCCGAAATCCCCACCACACAATATCCTCAAACCGAGTAATATTGCTCCCTCCGAATTCGAACTTAGGGGTAAAGGATGGAGCCAATGGCCAACACGTCACTGGCCTTCTCGACTAGTGATAAGTACACATAGGAAATAAGATATATGTGCTACATAGGAGCATGTGCTCCAAACAAATTTGGCTATTGAAATTGGACAAACGTTTTGTCTTTACCTTAATCACTAGACCTAAAGATCGAAAATAAGTCTGAACAACTATACAAATTTAGGGTCTAAGACAAGATTGGAGGACTCGAAATTTATTTGGGTCAAATCAATTTTAGGTTAGATTCTCTTTTTCAAAACTTGTTAATTGAAATCTCTATATTTTCAGTTATTTCTGTCGGTTGTTCTTTTAACAAGAATATGTTGACCATAAAAAAATTTAACATCTAAAGAACAAAATTAGCTCATACTTTCGTCATCTTTAAAGTGTTTGTTATGTTTCCTCCCTTTCGACTACTGTAGTTCATTACTACCACGCCACATCTATGATACCATACTACGAATATCACCGCCTATTTCAAGGATAATCAACCATCTCATCGTGTTGTGTAAAATAGTATGTGTTGGGCAAAAATAGAAGTACACATGGTTGACCTGGCCTTGCAGCTAGGGTGGACAATAACCATAACAGTTAGTTTCTGTTTCTTTTTGAAAAGGCATTTGTATTATGTCACATGCCGTTTCGAACATTTTGAAATTTTGTAGATTTTTCTCCATTATTCCCTAATACTTTATAATTTTCTATAATGTTTTATAATTGTATGGAAATTTAGATATTAGTGAAGGAGGTTCTAGAGAATAGATACAGGCCATAAGATTAAATAGATTTTTACCGTACATTGAGGGGGTGGACAAGTATAAAAACCCCAAGGGGTTCATTTGTAAACCATACAAGAGAGATCCAACCATTCATTCTAAGAGTTCAATACAAAGCATTATCTCAAACTCTCTAAGTGTCCTTAGCTTTCTCGAGTCTAAGTCAAGCACTCTCAAGCCTAAGTCAAGCACTCTCGAGCCAAAGTCAAACTGTTTTTGATTTTATAAAATTGTGGGACTCTAAATGATCAGGTGAAATGCATTAAGAAACAAAATCAACCAACATCATAATTATTTAATCAATTTCCAAAATCTCACAATTTCAATATTGTAAACCCGGAAAAAAGAAAAGAAGAAAGCTAATATGATTTATTTGATTGTAAAAACTTGCACGCAGCCAAAAAAAAAATGTAAATTTCTGCAAATATTTTTCAAAGACTTTATATACGTGGACAAGATAATGCTTATACATAGTTAACTTCCACAAAACAAACCTGATATGTTTTCCAATAAACTTTTTGTTTAGAATGAATAAAGCTCAAGACTAAAATAAGTCCGATTTGTGCATTACCTTATCTCTAAATAAGAAAAAGATCATGTTGGAAAAATTAGTGGCAGATTTAAAAATATCGCATAATGTTGTCATTATTTTTAAGCTTTTTAATAATTGAAAACATTTACTAACATTTACCGATATCCATGTCAAATATATTTAAAATGCAAAAATTTCATCTTTTTTCCAATTAATGTAGGTGAGAAGTCATTCATATGGGGAGGGCCAAGACCAGCAGTGAATATAGCAGAACCAGAACTGATAAGGGAAGTTCTAATGAAAGTAAGAGATTTTACAAAGCAAGATTCGCATCCACTTCTCAGAAAGCTTACTAACGGCTTGGCAAGGCTTGATGGCCAAATATGGGCTCAAGATAGGAAGCTCATCAACCCTGCTCTCCATAGGGACAAGCTAAAGGTACCTTTTAAATATTTTGATGATCATTTTATACTTATTTTTTACCAATTATTACTGATTTTATTGAACTGAATTGTTGGTGTTATAGTATATGCTACCAGCATTTTACTTAGCTGAATGGGAGAAGAAGGCATCAGAAACTGGTTCATGTGAGTTAGAGTTGTGGTCATTCTTGCATGATATGTCCGCAGATGCAATTTCCCGAGCTGCCTCTGGGAGCAGCTTTGAAGAAAGGAGGAGGGTTTTGAGCTCATCAGAGACCAAATGACCCTTACTGTACGTGCTTTGCAATCTGTATACATCCCAGGATGGAAGTCATTTATACGAATGATCAACCACACAAAACAGAACATACAAAACATCGATGCGTTTATGTCTGTAAATAATTATCCTAATGGGATTGCATAATCTTCATATTCTAGATTTATTCCAACACAAACAAATAGAAGGATGGAGAAGATTATTAAGGATATATTGGCGTTACTAAAGGACTTGATCTACAGAAGAAAGAAGGCCACAGAGGCAGGAGAAGCCGCTAAGGATGACTTCTTCGGTCTACTACTAAAATCGAGCTTCCAAGGCATACAAGATGATTGACATGGGAGTACTAAGAAACAATCACAAAACATAAAATTGAGTTTGAAAGAAGTGATTGAAGAGTGCAAACTTTTTACTTAGCTGGACAAGATCGTACCTCTTCATTGCTAGTGTGGACTCTTATTCTTTTGAGTAATCACCAGGATTGGCAACAAGAAGCAAGACAAGAGAGTCTTTACACCTTTGGCAACAGTAGACCAAATTATGAAGGCTTGAACCAACTTAAAAGGTACTTTCTCATTCTATCAATTATATATATATATATATAATGTGATTATCAAGTTGATTATCTACACAAATTTAATTATTTGCAGGTCTAGTTATCTTTGATTATCTCTGAACCTTGGTGTTTGGACAGGTGAACATGATATTTTGTGAGGTTCTCCGGTTATATTCACCTGCAAATCAACTTTCTGGAGATGTTTGCCATGATATTACATTAGGTGACATGCAACTACCAGCTAGGGTGCAAATAAGCTTGCCAATGGTTTATGTTCACCACAATGAGAAGCTTTGGGGTCCCGTTGTGAAGGAGTTTTGGCCAGAGCGATTTGCCGATGGAATCTTGAAGGCGACTGGGGGAAACATGTCATTCTTCTCCTTCGGATGGGGACTGCGCATCTGCATTGGATCCAACTTTGCAATGGTGGAGGCTAAGGTGGCATTGGCTTGGATTTTGCAGCGTTTCTCGTTAGAGCTATCTCCATCTTATGCTCACGCTCCTACCACAGGAAATGGAACGCTTCGACCTCAATTTGGTGCCCAAATAATACTTGGTCGTCTTTAAAGATATAATTTAACTGCATTTGTACGTTATGAAGATTGGTCTTGGTAAGAAATTAATAATGGTGCAACGTCACAGAAAAATGTATTCATTGGATATGGGACTTAAAAAGCTTGAGCATTGTTTGCTTTCAACACCATGTGTTTCCTCGCGATTAGATCGTAGCAGTGAATAGTAGCTGAAAACGATTTTTTGACACAGATCACCCAAACAGCGATCCAAACTATAGAAATCAGCGATAGAACAGACTGATTTTTTAGCTAATTTAAAAAAATCAACATTTATTCCTGTTTTTCGACTGCTTAATATAAAAAATCTAAAACAAAATACAAATCCAAATCCACAATATATCACAATAACATGATGAACATACATAAATCATATTTACAACAACCATTTGGCAAAGTCCATTGCCATGTACAAATAGAAAACTCATAAATAATCCAACTTTAATTCTCTAACCACCATCAAAACTAATGGAAAAACATAAGTTATGCACCTCATCAATTAGGGATCCACTTCCTCTTCCTCTTCCTCTTCTTTTTACTCTTCTTCTTCTTCTTCATTATTATCTTCATTTTCTACCTTATTTTTATTTCGACCATGGCTATTAAAATGAATATCAATTTGCACCAATTTCTCTAAAATCTTGAATTTCATACGAAATAAACTAAACTCTAAATACAACCAGCAATGAAGGAGGATGGAGAAAACATACCAGCAAGAGGTTGAAGGTGGTTGGTTGGTCGCGTACATGGTGATTGCGACAGCAAAGGCGGAGAACGACGAGCGGAGGTGGAGGGTTGCAAAAGGGGGAAAGAACCCCTTCCTCTCGCTCTCTTACACTTGTTAGGATCGAAACTCACTCAAATAATGAAAATTGAATAAAAGAAATAAACAAAAATGGGACACAGATTTTCAACATGGAAAAAACCCAAATCGGGAAAAACCGCGAACTAATACACTAGAAAACCGATTAGTTTTACAAGGATTTCACTCAAGATCTTTACCTAGCTTACACCTTTTCTTACTACTCACTTGCTACGACAATGGAGGACACACTCAGTTATATAGTCATAACAAAGCCTTAACAAGCATTTACAAGCATTAACCGAGCAATAACTATAAGAAAAACTGAAGAAACGGACGAGAAATGAAAGCAACCGAGAAGACTCCACTACCACGGGCGTGCAGTAGTTGGGCACAGCCGTGCCGGTCCTCTCGCCCAAGTTTCCGCATTTTCTTCAAGTTGTGTCATGATTGTGCCACCCCGTAGCTTGTGATTCCTAACCCCGAACAATCCATTAGGTTCCATAATCCCAACAATCTCACACTTGGAGACTAATGGCTCAACTCCTTGTCATACCCATCTAGTTCACCGAAACTCGACCCCTTCAACAAAAGAGATCCACCGAGGCCTTGCACCACCTCAATGTTTTGGTACCTTCTCCTTGAACTAGCTCCTTTACTAGATTCCCGCTATCTAAGTCTTCAAGCCCATCTTCTTTATCACCCGACGTAAACTCCCACTCGAATTGATCAACTTCCCTCATAAAGTCACCATGCGAAATTGGCTCATTGGCGTTAGTCAACAAAACACAATGATGAAAGAGTTTATACCTCCGGGCTTTACCTTCCATTGACAACGCCTACTTCTTTATTAACCCCGGTTTTACACCTTACCTTGTGGAGCACCCGATGACCGGTAGATCCCAACAAATACCCCGTCATCATTACCGACTCCAACTTCGATAGGAACCCACTCCAAGTCTTTCATCCCGAAGACTTTCACTGGAATCGTTAACCCCGACATTCATAGCTAAGTTACTACAACCCCCGTAGAGTATAAAGAGCCGATTTTATATCCTTAACAACAACTAATGCCCCCTTAAAAATTTTCCAGTCACCATTGCCAATTTAATTAGATAGCTCGATTCATCCAACCGACTCACCAAAATTAAGTTCTTAGCCAACCCCGAATATATCTAACATCATGCAAATTCCAAAACCTCCCACTTGAGGTTTTGATCCTCACATCCCACTTGCCTAGTATGTCCAAACTCTTTTTGTTTGCAACGAACACTTTCCCAAAAGTTTCCCGCAAAAAATTGTGAAACAAGTTCGACTAGACCTGGAATGAAATGAAGCCCTGAATCCACTACCCAATATTCAATAGGATTTTCTACACTAATTATAAGTGCATCACCTATATCTTCCATAGAATTTATAGAATTTTTGTCATGAAACTTAATAGGACAACTTTTCTTAGAGTGCCCTATGTCACCACAGACCCAAACACACAACATCCCCCGGGTTTTGTGACCGACCCCTTGCTTTGGATTTAGACGGACCTTTTTGTTTCTCCCTCGCCCCTAACATTAAAAGCATTTCCCAACAAATCCATTGTATCTTTCTTGTGAATGTTTTTGCTTAAGATAACATCCTCGGACCTCATCATACTTTAACGCATTGGATCCCTTAGCACTACTATCAGTCGGCACTATGATATCCTATGACTCGGGTAACGAAGACAACAAAATCGGGGCCTTAACCTCATCCTCAAAGTTTATTTTCACCGAAGTAAGATAAGAAATGATCATATTAAACTCATTAATATGATCCGCTGCACTAGTGCCATCAACCATTTTCAAATCAAACAACCGACGCATGAGATATACCTTATTCATCACCGAAGGTTTCTCGTACAAGTTGGACAACACCGCCAACAGCCCCTATGTCGTTGTTTGGTCTATCGCATTGGATGCCACCTTCCGTGACAACGTCAATCTCACCGTCCCAAAAGCTTGTCGATCAAGCAACTCCTATTTGTTTTGCTCTATATCTGCGGGCTTCTCTTAGAAAGGCTAAAATAATTCCTTCTAGTACAATAAGTCTTCGACTTGCATTTTCCGAATGCGAAGTCTTTACCATTAAACCTCTCAATTTTCACTTTTTCGCCCTCCATGTTTGTGAACTCTCGACCTAACCTCGGATCCGATACCAATTATTAGGATTGAAACTCACTCAAATAATGAAAATTAAAAAAAGAAATAAAAAAGAATGGGACACAAGATTTTTAACATGAAAAAAACCCAAACCGGAAAAAAACCACAAACCAATGCAATAGAAAACCGAGTAGTTTTTCAAGGATTTAACTCAAGCTCTTTACGTAGCTTACACCATTTCTTACTACTCACTTGCTACAACAATGGAGGATACACTCGGTTATATAGCCATAACAAAGTCTTAACAAGCATTTACAAGCATTAATCGAGTAATAACTACAAGAAAAAATTGAAGAAACGGACGAGAAATGAAAGCAGCTGAGAAGACTCCACTAGCACGGGCATGCCAATAACTAGGCACGACCGTGTTAGTTCTCTACCCAAGTTTCTGCATTTTCTTCAAGTTGTGTCATGACCGTGCCGTTGTGATCGTGTTACCTTGTAGCTTGTGATTCCCGAGTCCAAACAACCCACTAGGCTCTATAATCCCAACAAGCACTTTCATTGCTTTTTGATTCTCACTCCCTCTCTCGTTGTCATCTCGCCCGTCCTCATCGAAGAAGAGTTTTATAATTTCAACATAGCAACGGAATCAACAACAGACAATTCCATCACAACTTAAAAAATTTCAAATTTAAAATTAGCAAAGGAATCAACGACGGATCGATTATGTCGCTAACTAGAATTTAACAAAATTTTGAAATTTTGAAAAAAATTTAAATAGCCCTCTAATATGAAATTTTGAATTAGCGACAGATCGATTCCACTAACTAACAATTTAAAAATTTTTAAAATTAAAAAAATTTAAATAACTCATTAATATAAAAATTTTCAAAGTCCGAATTACCGACTGAAATCAACGATGGACTGCTTCCATCGCTAACTAAAATTTAGAAATTTTGAATATTTTAAAAAATTTAAGTATCCCCCAAGATTTAAAACTATGAAAAAATTTTAAACGAAGAACGGACATAATCTATCACCGATTCTGTTGCTAATTTAAAATTTTGAAGAATTTTTGATATTTGAAAAAATTTAAATAGCCCACTAATTTAAAATTTTGTCAATTTAAATTAGCGACGAAATCAGCGATAGATTACGTCCGCCACTATTTAAATCTTTTTTAAAAAATCAAAAATTTATTTCAAAAATTTTTCGTTAATTGTCCCATTTCCATCACTAATTAATAAAATAGCAACAAATTTTACGTCCGTCACTAATTCTATCGCTCATTGAGTTTTATTTGACAAATGTAAGTTTCCGTCGTATTTACATCACTTGTTTTTCGACGTACTTGTATTCCGTCGCTATATAATGTTTTTATAGTAGTGACGAGAACTACTGCTGCCCACATGTCTACTATTTACTCTCTACTCTCGCTCTCCACTCTTGCTCTCATCTCACTTACTCTCGCTGCTCTCGCTCTCTTCACTAGTGTTGCCGATCTCGCTCTCCTTGCCATCATTGCTGCTCTCTTGTTGTCCTTACCGTCGTCGCTGCCATCCACTTGTCGTCGTTGCTGCTCTCGCTCTTGCCTCTCGCTATTGCCTGTGATTGCTGCTCCTCACCTCTTGCTCATTCTTATCGTCGTCGTTGCTAGTATGCAACTTATCTCTCCCTCTCTTATTTTTTGCTCTAAGTTATTTGCAAAATTGGTGAGTTGAATGTTGAATATATTTGTGATACTTAGTTGAATATTGTAACGCACCCAATACATAAATTCATAAATAAGTAAATAACAGCAGAAGACTTGTAAATTCGGAGACGTTACCGCCGTTTCAGAATGAAAACAAGGATTTATTTGAGCAAATTAATTATTCAAACAATTTATGTAACAATCCAATCCAAATTTTCTCCGTAGAAAATGAAATTTTCAAAACGTCGAGGACCAGTTGGAGAGGAATCATGAGCCAAGAGACTAAGGGAGGAACCAAGCATGCATGAGGTCAAGCAAGTGATATTGGACTGGATCATCTTGACTCAAATAATAGAACCACTTAACATCAATGTCATGTGACGTCAACTTTTATATTGACCATCTATATGCAAGGACAACCATAGACGCATGCGACTTGTTGGGTTTAGGCGCCATCCCCCAATTGACCTGGATCGAATAATGGGACTCACACATAGGGCTCCACATTACACATAAAATGACTCGAATCAACTGGACTAAGTCTCCATATGCTTGGCTCATGATTCTCTTAACCTCGAAGCTCGATACCACTTCGTAACGCCCCAATATGTAAATGCATAAATAAGTAACAACGGAAGACTTGTAAATTGGGAGACGTTACCGCCTTTTCGAGAATGAAAACAAGGCAAATTCATTTGAGCAAATTAATTATTCAAACAATTTATGTAACAATTCAATCCAAATTTTCTCCTGAGAAAATGAGAAATTGATAGTATTCATACGTTTCCCAAGCAATCGGCTATTGATGATATGGTTTGAATTTGTATGTAACGATTGGTGAGTTCAAGTCCCCATTCTTGTAATAAGGCTCAAGTTTGATCTTTTGCTTTTGTCACCTCTAGTCCGTGCTTAATGTAGCCTAACCTTAATTGTACCACCCATTTCATCTAGTATGCCCGGATGTCCTCTTATCTCGTAACCCAAATGTACTTCCTACTTAATGTGTCGGTTTGGTTTTCTAATTTTCTAAAAATTTCAGCAGAATTTCGTTTGAAACATGGCCTAACCAATAGGCGAAAAGCCTTAAAAACCTGCATAAAATCCACAATAAAACTCAACGAGGCACACGCTCGGAGTACACAACTCAACGGCCACACGCCGGAGTATATTTACAACCACAAAAGCCAAGTTTAAACTAGTATATAATCGTAGTTACAATCTCGTTAATATTCTCATTTCTTGTGCTCATGAACTTTTTGATTTTTGAGTACAACATATATGTTTATAACTAAGGCTCCGATTATGCAATTTAATCATAGAAATCCCGATTATCGGGAGATGGATTCGTACGATTTATTCCTTTATGAATAGTACCAATAATCGGTTAATGATTTAGCGCGTTATAGACATAATAGTGAAACTCATCAATAGTTTAACACGTTAACATTTAAATATTTTGAGAAGTGCAAACCGTAACGTACTTGAGGTAGTTGATCGTTTTCCTTTAAGTATTGTTTTTCGTTATTTTCTTCAATCATGTCCATTTCCATCGATTTTTTATTTTCAAGAAGTAATTTGATTTATGCATTAATAAACTCAATAGCTACTCTCTATTTATGCAAACTTTTCACATTTGCCTTCCTCTAATTCCCCACTTATTACTCAAATTCATTTGAATTCCTAACTTCCTTTAATTCTCGTAAATTTCTTTTCCCCTCCTCCTCCATACTCCATCAAATTTCCATATTTCAAATTGATTACTCTTACTTAACTAAACCAAAATTCAATTACATTAATTTTCCCAAGTTTAACACACATACACCAATGAACTCGATCTTCCATCAATCTCCAATTTCATATCCTTGAAAGCAACTCACATTAATATATACATGCTGATACTTTAATCATACTCAATATATTTCTTCCACAACCAAACAATTCATTCATATTCATATGGAAGTTTAACAAGCACATTCACAATTATAAATACACCCAAATCGATTTCCAATTCCATATCCACACATATCAAACCCTAACTCCAAGTTCATTTTCTCCCACAATTCCTTCACTTCCACCATAATCGATTCACAATTCACATATACTTGTCTAATTATTCAATAATAACATAAAATTGTGATAAAATTTGCTTAGAATTTAAGGATTGTAAATATACCCGAAATTGGGTTAAATGTGAAATCGAATGGTGGTGGCTCGGTGGTAGAGATCCTGGTCGCGTGATAGGTTGGTTGGCGGCGTCGAGCGCCGGCGGAGGGGTCGGTCGCCAGCCTAGAGGGCGGCGCCTGTCCCGACCAGGGCGCAGCAGCAGAAGGGCTGTCTGTCCCGCTCGTCATGAAACGAGAGGAAGAAGGGGAGAGCAGAAGGTTCTCGCGGCGGGGGAAGATAGTAGCACCGGCGTCCGGCCGGTGGTGGCGAGTGGCGGCTGGCGAGCCCGGTCGGCGGTGGCAGCAGCGAGGGGCAAGACTGCCCGCCGCTGGCGCAGAGCGGAGCGAAGAGGAGGGAGATAGAGGTGTCGGGGTAGCGGCTGCAGAGCGCGGCGGCAGCCTTCCAGCGGCGGAAGAGGCCGGCGACCGACGGTGGCAAGCACCAAGCAGCGGTGAAGGAGGAGAGGAAAGAGAGGTGAGAGAGAGAGAATGAGAGTAGGGGAATGAATGATATTTACTTGCTTCTCAAGCTCCTTTCCCTCCTTCCCCGATTTTTCCCGATGCTTCTACCAATCGCTTCTCTTTCTCTTACGTAGCCAATAACATATCCTCGGTCACTTGTCTCCTCCTTTTCTATTGATCCATTGATTTCATAGTTATACGAACTACTAAAATGCGCTTCATTCCAAATACCTTTTGTGAAAACTTCCAAAGATTTGCAATGCAATTTCCGGGTGTTCCACGTATTTGTCTTCCCTCATAGAGTCTAGAACTGGTTTTGGGTACCTTCTTTGACCTTGTCCCAAATTCAAGATATTCCTATCATCATACAACATCTTAGGGAGACCTTCGCTTGTGACCATAAATCTCAATCTCTCATCTATTGCAGGTAGAGGATATTTTATAGTTCATACTAATAGTTCATTTCCTATAATCTTATATACGTAAGCCCAAAATTTTCACCATTCTCTATACCTCAACTACTTGATTCACCATCCTTTGAACATACAATTACCACGTATTCCTTGGGCATAAACACCTGGTATCATGTAGCTTTATTATTGTCTATTCTATTTCTCTTGCTCAGCATGTAACACTATATAAGGGAACTTCACTAGTTTGAGCATCAACATGATGCACTCCCTCTCAATTCAAACTCATGCCTTTCTCAATCTAGTTAATTTAGAGTCTCTTTTACTACATAAATTTTCGTTTTCATTCTTTATTACCCAACAACCAAAATTACCATTTGACACACTCGGGCGATAATTGAATCTTTAACCCCTCATGAAGCACTTAGAGCATCTAATGCTTAGCACTAGCTCCAAAAATTAAATTTCAACCTTTATTTACATGTGGGAATCAATTGACACCCTTTCTTTTATCAATAAAGATTGAACAATTTTGATTTATTATTTACAAGAACATTTTCTTATTAGAGGGTATCAAAATTTGGGCAATTATTCATTTCAGGACAAGATTCTTTTCGTTATTTCGGTAGATTTATAGTTTTATTATTATGCTCGGTCAAACAAGTGATATTGGACTGGATCATCTTGACTCAAATAATAGAACCACTTAACATCAATGTCATGTGACGTCAACTTTTATATTGACCATCTATATGCAAGGATAACCATAGACGCATGCGACTTGTTGGGTTTAGGCGCCATCCCCCAACAAAACTTAAAATATTGACCAAGACGAATAATGAGACTCACACATAGGACTCCACATTACACATAAAATGAACCGTAAATCGTGATCCGTAAACCGTAAACCGTATCGTGAATCGTAATCGTGTCCGTAAACTGCATCGTGAATCGTAACTATGTCCGTAAACTATAACTATGAACTATAATCGTGTCTCGTAAACCGTAAACTGTACTATGAACTGTAATTGTGTATGTAAACCGTATTATGAATCGTAATTGTATCTCGTAAATCGTAAACCGTAAATCGTATCGTGAATCGTAAATCGTAATCGTGTTCGTAAATCAGTAATCGTGTAAACCGTAGCGGTGAATCGTAAACCGTGTTCGTAAATCGTAATCGTAACAAATCGTTGTAAACCGTGAATTGTGGCTGTGAGGTGGGTCCAAATTATTTGTATTATTAAAACAAGAAACTCCATAATAAAGATGAACGCTTTGGAAAAGGTACAAGCGATAACGTACCTCAAGGTGCCAAACACTTCAATGATCGATTGTTTCTACAACACAATTCCAGCTTGATTTCTGTTTCCAAAACGAATCTACTTTTGTAGGTTACTAGTCCTTTAACCATATTTATAAGCGTTTACAATCACCAAACTTTTATTTTTCGCGTATCTATCCATGTTGTTTCCCTTTGTTCTCGATATTCATACATTTCCCGTAAATAAGCTATTGACGATATAGTTTGAATTTGTATATAACGACTCATGAGTTTAATTTCCCCATTCTTATAATAAGACTCAAGTTTGATCTTTTGCTTCTACCACCTTTAGTCTCGTGCTTAATGTAGCCTAACCTTAATTATACCACTCATTTCATCTAACATGCCCGGATGTCCTCTTATCTCGTAAACCAGCTTATACTTCCTACTTGAGGTGTGGGTTTGGTTTCCCAATTTTCTAAAAATTTTGGCAAAGTTTCGATTGAAATATGACCTAACCATTAGGCTAAAAGCCTTAAAACCCGCATAAAATCCACAATAAAACTCAACGAGCCACACGCTCGGAGTACACAACTCAACGGCCACACGCCGGAGTATATTTACAACCACAAAACTAAGGTTCAAACCAAGTATATAAACCAA
Organism: Talinum fruticosum; assembly: GCA_021018815.1. NCBI lineage: Eukaryota > Viridiplantae > Streptophyta > Magnoliopsida > Caryophyllales > Talinaceae > Talinum > Talinum fruticosum. Next base: position 5,987,976 of record JAITYX010000037.1, on the reverse strand, counting down.
GTCACAAACTCGTCAATATTCTCATTTTCTTACTCATGAGCTTTTCGATTTTTGATCAAGACAAGAACCTTTATACATATATATTTATAGCTAAGGCTTCGGTTAAGCAATTTAATTATAAAAATCCCGATTATCGGGAGATGGCTCCGTACGATTAATTCTTTTATGAGTACTACCAATAATCGATTAATGATTTAGCGCGTCGCGAGATAAAATAGTGAAACTCATCAATATTTACGTGTTAACATTTAAATATTTTGAAAAGTGGAGACGGTAACGTACTCGAAGTAATTGCTCATTTTCCTTCAAACATTGCCTTTCGTTATTTTCTTCGAGCATGTCGTTCCTCGTCACTTTTCTCGTTTTCCGAAGGTAATTTGATTTATGCATTAGTAAACTTAATAGTTACTTTCTATTTGTGATAAACTTTTCACATTTGACTTCCTCTAATTCCCCACTTATTACTCAAATTCATTTGAATTTCTAACTTCCCTTAATTCTGTAAATTTCTTTTCCCCATGATCATATATCTATAATCTCATCCACTTTCTACATTTCAAATAATTTCGCACTTGCACAATTAGGCCAAAACTCAATTACGTTAATTTACTAAGTTTAGCACACATACAAACAAACAAATCCAAGTACTACATCAATCTTCAATGTCTCTTTTACACATTCTTGAAACCAACTCCCAACAACATACATGTTCATATCTCTAATCATCCTCCACAACCAAATAATCCATACATACTCTTATAGAAGTTTAACAAGCACATTCACAATTATAAATAAACCCAAATCAATTTCCAATTCCATATCCACACATATCAAACCCTAACTGCAATTTAATTTCTCCCACAATTCCTTCACTTCCACCATAATCAATTCAAAACTCAATCACAACTTAAATTACAACATTTACTTGTCTAATTATTTAATTATAACAGGAATTTGGGATATAATTTACTTAGAAATTGAGGGTTAGAAATATACCTCAAAAGAGGTTAGAGATGAAAATGGATGATGGGGTTCAGTGTGGAGTTGGCTATTGGAGGGCGGTGGCTCAGGCGTCGATCGGCGGCGTCAGGCGGCGACGGCGCCCAGCGAATGGCACCGGCAGCGGGTCCGCGCAGCAAGAGTAGCGGCAGGGGCAGGCTCTGCCCCTGCTGACGCGAAACAGGAGAAAGGGAAGCGAAGAAGGTGCTGGCGGAAGAAGGGGGTGGCAGCAGTGGCCGGCGAGGCCTGTGGGCGGTGGCAGCAGCAAGGGCAAGCTCGATGCAGAACAGAGCGAAGAGGAGCGAGAGATGCGACGACGGTAACATGGTGGTGGCTAAGGCGCCGGCGTCAGCCTGGTGGCGGCAGATGAGGCTGGTGGTGACGGCTGGCCGGCGATGGAAGTCAGGCAGTGAGAGGGAGTGAGAAGGTGAGGGAGGAGAGGAGAGAGAGAGAGAGGTGGAGGATGAATGTATTTTTCCCTCCACTGATATCCCGATTCTAGGTTTTTTTTTTTTTTTTTTTGCTATTTGTGTTGTAATAATTTGTATATATATGTATACTATTTTATTTTATTTCTTTTTACTTATTAATTTAATTTATTCAAATTCGGAACAAAATTATACGAACATATATACATTTCGCAAGTATAAACGTAAATTTGTACGAATTACCCCTTATTATTTGCGATTATCAAATTTGTTCGTATCTTTTATTTCAATTTCGTATTTTGCGCGGCTCAAAGCTCTTAAACAATATTAAGACAATAAAATGTAAAATTAATTACGATTAAGTTTCGGGGTGTTACATCCTCCCCTTCTTATAAAAAGTTTCGTCCTCGAAACCGTAATCGTTTCATGTTGCCTCATAAATCTCATGATGGCCCAATTGACTTTAAGTTATCACTTTGTTGCGCAATTGTTGAACCTATAAGCAACATCATTTGTTCTCTCGACGATTTCACCAGGCCCAATGAAGCGGTGTCTCAACTTCCCTCCTACACAATCTTCAAATCCTTTTATTCGGAGAAACCCTAAGCAAAGTCTTATCACTTCTTGAGATTTAAGAGATTTCCTTATATGATTCGCATGTGGATTTGTCTATCTCGAACCGTTTTCATATTATGTTGTATAATTAAGATCTCCCCAACTATTTCTTAAATCATTTCCGATATCATGAAGAATATTGTTACATGAGAACCCAAGTAATGGAATATATTCGTCTCCTTTCTTTTACGTACTTAATAACATATCCTCAATCACTTGTCTCCCCATTTTCTATTTATCCATTGGTTTCACGCTTATACGAACTACTAAATTGCAGTTTCGTCCCAAATACCTTTTGTGAAAACTTCCAAAGATTTACAATGCAGTTTCCAAGTGTTCCACGTAGTTGTCTTCCCTCATAGAGTCTAGAACTGGTTTTGGGTACCTTCTTTGACCTCGTCCCAAATTCAAGATATTTCTATCTTCATACAACATCTTAGGGAGACCTTCGCTTGTGACCACAACTCTCAATCTCTCATCTATTGCAGGTAGAGGATATTTTATAGTTCATATTAATAGTTCATTTCCTATAATCTTATATATGTAACCCCAAAATTTTCACCATTCTCTATACCTCAACTACTTGATTCACCATCCTTTGAACATACAATTACCACGTATTCCTTAGGCATAAACACCTGGTATCATGTAGCTTTATTATTGTCTATTCTATTTCTTTGACTCAACATGTAACACTACATGAGGGAACTTCACTAGTTTGAACATCAACATGATGCACTCCCTCTCAAATTCAAACTCATGCCTTTCTCAATCTAGTTAATTTAGAGTCTCTTTTACTACATAAATTTTCGTTTTCATTCTTTATTACCCAACGGCCAAAGTTACCATTTGACACATTTGATGATAATTGAATCTTTAACCCCTCATGAAGAACTTAGAGCATCCGATGCTTAGCACTAGCTCCAAAACTAAATTTCAACCTTTATTTACATGTGGGAATCAATTGATAAACCTTTCTTTTATCAATAGAGATTGAACAATATTGATTTATTATTTACAAGGACATTTTTTAAAATTTTTATTAGGGGTATCAAAATTTGGGGCAATTATTCATTTCGTAACAAGATTCTTTTCGTTATTTTGATAGATTTATAGTTTATTATTATATTGGTCAAGCAAGTGATATTGGACTGGATCACCTTGACTCAAATAATAGAACCACTTAACATTAATGTCATGTGACGTGAACTTTTATATTGACCATCTATATGCAAGGACAACCATAGACGCATATGACTTGTTGGGTTTAGGCGCCATCCCCCAACAAAACGTATAATGTTGACCAAGATGAATAATGAGGTATATCTCCACATCTCCAATCCTTTAAGCAAATTTTATCACAAATTCATGTTATTATTGAATAATTAGACAAATATATGTGAATAGTGAATTGATTATGGTGGAAGTGAAGGAATTGTGAGAGAAAATGAAGTTGGAGTTAGGGTTTGATATGTTTGGATATTGAATTGGAAATTGATTTGGGTTAATTTATAATTGGGAATGTGTTTGTTTAACTCCCATATGAATATGAATGAATTGTTTGGTTGTGGAAGAATTGGAAGAAATATATTGAGTGTGATTGAAGTATAGGCATGTATATATTAATGTTGGTTGCTTTCAAGGATATGAAATTGGAGATTGATGGAAGATTGAGTTTATTGGTGTATGTGTGTTAAACTTGAACAAATTAATGTGATTGAATTTTGGTTAGTTGAGTGAGAGTAAATCCATTTGAAATATGGAAATTTGATGGAGTATGGAGATGTATTCATGTATGTGAATTAAGTGGTAATTGGGTTATGTTAAGCTTGATTGAAAAAAATGAAATTGGGTTATACTTGGGAATTTTATTGAAATTAATAGAGACCTTGGTGGAGTTAGTAATTTGGTGATAATAAGTAATATGGTGGTGAAAAGACAAGAATAATTCAATGTGTAATGATCTTTGCGAGAATTCGAAAATTACTCAGAATGAGACTTGACTTGAAAAGAAAATTAGAATGTTGAATTGAGTTGGAGGAGGAGGGGAAAAGAAATTTACAGAATCAAAGGAAGTTAGAAATTCAAATGAATTTGGGTAATAAGTGGGGAATTAGAGGAAGTCAAATGTGAAAAGTTTATCACAAGTAGAGAGTAACTATTCAGTTTATTAATGCATAAATCAAATTACTTCTTGAAAATAGAAAATCGATGGAAATGGACATGATCGAAGAAAATAACAAAAAACAATACTTAAAGGAAAACGATCAACTACCTCGAGTACGTTATCGTTTGCACTTCTCAAAATATTTAAATGTTAACATGTTAAACTATTGATGAGTTTCACTATTCTGTCTACGACGCACTAAATCATTAACCGATTATTGGTACTATTCATAAAGGAATTAATCGTACGGAACCATCTCCCGATAATTGGGATTTCTATGATTAAATTGCATAACCGGAGCCTTAGTTATAAATATATATGTTGTAATCAAAAATCAAAAAGTTCATGAGCACAAGAAAATGAGAATATTGATGAGATTGTAACTTGGATTATATACTAGTTTGAAACTTGGTTTTTGTGGTTGTAAATATACTCCGGTGTGTGACCGTTGAGTTGTATACTCCGAGCGTGTGGCTCGTTGAGTTTTATTGTGGATTTTATGCAGGTTTTAAGGCTTTTAGCCTAATGGTTAGGCCATATTTCAAACGAAACTCTGCCAAAATTTTTAGAAAATTGGAAAACCAAGCCGACACCTTAAGTAGGAAGTATATTTGATTTACGAGACAAGATGACATTTGGGCATACTAGATGAAACGAGTGGTACAATTAAGGTTAAGCTGCATTAAGCACGGACTAGAGCTGATATAAGCAAAAGATCAAACTTGAGTTTTATTACAAGAACGGGAAAATAAACTCATTAATTGTTATATACAAATTCAAACTATATCATCAATAACTTATTTCAGGGAAATGTATGAATACCGAGATCAAAAGGAAATAATATGGATAGGTATGCTAAACGTAAAATTTTGGTGATCGTAAATGCATATAAGTATTGTTAAAGGACTAGTAATCTACAAAAGTAGATTCGTTTTGGAACCGAAATCGAATTGAAATTGTGTTGCGTAAACAATCAATCATAGAAGTGTTTGGCACGTCTGTGGTACGTTATTGGTTGTACCTTTTCCAAATTGTTCATCTTTATTATTGAGTTTACTTGTTTTAATAATACAAATAATTTGGACCCACTTCACGATCACAGTTCACGGTAGATTTATTACGGTTCGTAGCTTATAGTTTACGAGTACGATTACAGTTCACGAACACGATTACAGTTCACGGCTTACGCTTTATAGACACAGGTAAAATTCATTATGCTTATACATAAGCTTTTCACAATTTAATTGATTTGGCCATGCAAAAGACCCATTAACCGTTATGACGATCCATGAATGAACGTGATCGTAATCGTAATCATAATCGTAATTGTAATCGTAAATGGTTGATCCGGGACGCCTGGACAACGTTGCTCGCTAGCGAGCATTTAACCGTTAATCGTTCAATTGTTCACGAAGCGTTAATCGTTCAATTGTTCACGGAATCGTAATCGTTCACGGAATCGTTAATCGTTCAATTGTTCACAGACCGAATGCCTTAGGGTTCAATGAACCTAGGAGTCGGATTCCATGATTGATTGTTCCACGATGACGGGTCCTAAGTTTGGCTAAATCGAAAAAGCAAATCAAAAAATGACAAGTTTGCAAACTGTTGATTCAAGAAAAATGATTCAAGAAGTGCGTGATTTAAGAGCACTTAAATTATAATTTTATTTTATAAGGGTAATGTACTCGAGCTTCTAGCTCACACGTCTATTGTTTTATGTTTTAAAATTTTTAGGAAGTCGAGCGCATGGCGGACTATGCACAATCACGCCCAAAATTTAAAGATGAAGAAAAGATAAAGCTGGTCGGGAGAAGTGATGTTCGGCTGTTTGTCTTGACCCTATACATGTTAGTCCCTTCCTCGGTCTCATGGCTCATGATTCCTCTCCAGCTGATTCTCGGCATTTTGAAAATTCATTTTCTATAAAGAAAAAAAATTTGGGTTGGATTGTTACATAAATTGTTTGAAAAACTAATTTGCTCAAATGAACTTGCCTTGTTTTCATTCCGAAAACGGCGGTAACGTCTCCCAATTTACAAGCCTTCCGCTGTTAATTACTTATTTATGTATTTATGTATTGGGGGCGTTATAAATATTGAGAATGTAGGTAATATTTGATATTTTTGAAATGTTGAATGTTGAATGTTGAATGTGGGTAATGTTGAATGTTGAAGTTATTCTCAAAATTGGTTAGTTAAATGTTGAATGTATTTGGTACTTAGTTGAATTTTGAGATTTTTAAAATGTTTGAGAATGTGGGTGAATGTTGAATGTATTTATTTAGTTCGTGAAGTTGGGAATTTTTGAAATGTTTGAGATTTTGACAAATGAGTTTAGATTTTCATATTTAGTATTTATGGAAATGGAATTATATATGGTTTAGGGTTAAGCGTTTCGGAAATGGAAATATTTATGATTAAAGGTTTAGGGAAATGGAAAGATTTATGGTTTATGGTTTATGGTTTCAGAAAATGGAAATATTTATGGTTTCGGGTTAGGGATGAAATGGAAGAAAATTTATGGGTAGAAATTGTACGTAATGGGAAAGTTTTTGGATACAGAGTTATCCCCAAAAACTTGTCATAAAGATAAATTTGTTTTGAAAGTTGTTTATTTTGATGAAATGATGTTAGGGTGTACTCAATTGTCCAATTATCGAAATTTTTCGTTTCTTTTTTTGTTACAAATTTGTTGTATTGTACATGATTGTAAACTAGAGTACATGATTTTTTTTAAGTTTACGTAATGTAGAGGACAATAAATATAAAGAAAATATCAAGGCCACCCTTGAATTTTTGCTTTAATGACCCAAGAAATAACAGGAACTAGAGTTCCCATGACCCTTGTTGTCTTGGAAACTCCATCTCCTGTTATGTCTTGGGTCGTTAAAGCAAATTGAATGATGTCCTCGACATTTTCTTCATATTCATTGTCCTGTACATTCTATAAACAAAAAAAAAAAATCTTGCCTAGTTTACGATAATATATAATACAATAAAATTGCAACAAAAAGGAAACCCTTATATATATATATATATATATATATATATATATATATATATATATATATATATATATATATATATATATATATATATATATATATATATATACACACACACACGCACACACACACACACACATAAACACCCCTCTTGAACACCAAATGGAGGGAAAAAGGCTATATATGTACTTAAAAAAGAGAAATTTAACCACTACAAAAAAATAAAAGCTTATAAACATTTGAGAAAAAAGATAAATTTGACAACTACAAAAAAAAAAAACTTGTAACCATTTAAGAAAAAAGTGGAATTTATTAAATAACCTTTTATTGTTTTCATGTCTTAGGGGTGTTCATGGTTCGGATCGGTTTTTGTAAACGGTTAACTGGATTAAATGGTTTGTAAAACCGTGAACCGGATCCATAACCGAATAAACTGGTTAATCGGAACCGAAAATGAAAAAATTAACGAAATAAATTTTGGTTAAAATATTGGGCCAAAGCAATAGCTACTGGGCCCAAATGGTATTTTTTTAGAGTTTTTTTATGTTTCCACAGCAATTTGCCTCCATATGAGAGAGAGCGAGTAGAAGAGAATGAAAGAGGAGGCAGAGGTAGTGGCCACCGGCAATAGGGACAACTCTAGGTTGATTTTTTTTTTTTTGTAAATAAGTAAAATTTCATATAAATTTTAATTTTTTTAAAAAATTATTATCGGTTCGGTTCCGGCTAACCGTCTCTTTTCAGATCCCAAACCGGAACCGAATCGGATAAACTATCGGTTCACCGATTCGGCTAACCGGAAAACAGATTCGATTTTGCGGTTTCGGTTGTTTTGCGCAGCCCTAACTAGCGTATAATTGTGCTTCTTTTTCTTATCAATCTATGTTTTCATAATTATCATATGCATTTCATAAGGTTAGAGAACTCGTTCAAAAATCTATACATAACAAGTTATCCTAGGTGACATTATGTGTATAAATGTGTATATATGATAATAGGTTATGTGGCTATTATAATCTTATCATATATTTGACAAGATATCATGGTGCTCATTTCCCGTCTCGTTCTTCGGTGCAATTATGATGACAATTGTGTTTGATGTGTATGTCCTTACTTATATTACCATACAATTAAGTAAGGATATACACATTAGCCATTTAGTCTTCGTATGTTATACTTGAAGGACTAAGGGGAAATGTCTGCAAGAAATTTGTCAAATATATGATAAGATTTTGTTACACACTTTAGCATCATATTATTCTTGAATGGGTTTAGGGTTGTAAAAGGTCGCCTATTTCACCATAGATTTGACACATGTTATAAGTCTGTGGGTATGGCATGGGGAAGAGGAGTCTTTAAATAATAACGTAAGAGAAGACGAAGAGCATGATGAAAATGAAGCTAGTATGGAATTAGAAGATTGATCTCAAGATATGATTCGTGAAGTAGAAGGCGAATTAGTCGATAAGTCGCATGTATTCGAGCAATTATTAGCTGATTTGGAGAAGCCTCTATGCCCGGGTGTGATAAATATAATCGTTTATCAAGCTGTGTTGAGGTTGTTCAACTTGAAAACAACTAATGGCTGGAGTGACAAACATTTGATGGACTTGATGAGTGTGCTCAAAGATATAATCTCGTAAGAAAATGTGCTCAAAGATATAGTCTCGGAAGACACTCGTACTTCCCAGCCATAAATATGAGGTAAAGAGGATGTTGTGTAATTGAACCTTGTATTTGCCACTTTTACGGCAATATTTCAACCAATTCCATGATAATTTTGAGGATATATATTTGGTTTTGGCCTGGTTTGCACTCATTTCCTCTTAATCATCACCTAAACCCGTAAATCTCTTTATTGCGGGTATTTGAGCTTAAATAAGGGAGATTAGAGGTGAATTTGATGAAAGATGATGACGAGAAGGGTTCGGGCCTAAAAGAAGCAAGAAAAATGCCTAACACTAACCAATTCAAGTCACACAGCGCGCTGTGCAACTCGCACACGATCGTGCGGAGCTTCGGACAAAAGGCGTAAACACTAGGGAAGGTTGCACGGGGCACTAGTGTCGAGGTGCACGGCCGTGTGAGAAACTACAAAAGTTAATGTTGTGCACAGGTACCTGTGCAAATCGAGCAGAAACCACCAAAAGCTACGAGGAATTTGCACGACCGGCCATGCAAGACCTACACGGCCGTGCGGCTTGGCCGCATGGCCTTGTGAAAATCTTGCACGATCGTGCAACGCTATTTCTATGACTTTTTAAGCAATTTTTGTTTATTTTTGTTTCGACAGTTCCTTTGTCCATTCGTTTTAAGGTTTCTAAATTAGTTTCTAGTATTCAAATTCCTTGAAATTGAAGAATAAGTTTTGGGTTTTGAAGATTAATTTGAAGTTAAGCATTCAAATTTTTTTCGATAGTTCTTAATTCTTTCTCTTTATGTTTGCTCTTTGCGATTTTTTAATAGTTTTTTCGTACTTTTGTTCATTGAAATTTTATGAGTTATTTAGTATCATGATTATAGGCTAAATCCCCACTAAGGTTCGGGTTAATCCCTATTATGCCTTGATAATCATGAATTGAATTCTCGATTGAGTTGTTCTATGCTTGTTTGTTTAGAATTTGCTTCGCTCACCACATGTTTGATGAAAGTCTTGAAATAGAAATCATCTAGTCTTATTCAGGTTTTGTGAACATTGAAAGATGGAACCTCTGCCTAGAGTGACATTAGGAACGGTTGAAACTTTGACATGAAAATAACTAGGGTTTTAAATTGGGGATTTTGAGACTCATATCTTGTAATTTTGTTCTTTGTTAATCCCTTAAAAATAGGCTATTAGATTAACCAATCACTCTTCGACCTTCGAAAGTAGGCAAAGATAAGCTTAATTGGCATTTCCCCTTCTAAATTGCAAGCATAGACAAGTCTCAAGCGGAATTTGGTTTTGATTTCATGCATAATAGTGTGATTAATCTCAATTTAAGACTTTTTATCCATTGACTTCTCATATTTATTTTGTAATTAGTTGAATCCAGTTACCAATCAATCTTTGTCGAATTGAATTTTCTCTCGATTAGAGTTTTAAGTGGATTTTAGTACTTCAAAGCGAGTTCCTTGAGAACATGACCCCTACTCATCGGTTGCTAGCTACAGTTACACCGTGCGCTCATGGTATTTTCTTAACATGTGTCCTATAGGTATAAGGTATAAGAAGATACATGCATGCCCCAACAATTGTTTATTTTACCAAAAAGAACATACACATAGACATGAATGTCCTAAATGTGGTGTACCTAGATACAAAATGAAAAAAATCGATGGTAAGAGTGTTGAGGGACCTCCCGTAAAGGTGTTATGGTACTTACGGATAAAATCGAGGCTTAAGTGATTGTTTTCAAGTGCAAATGACGTCAAGAACTTGATGTGGCATGACGATGGAAGAATCTCTTATGACAAGCTATGTCACCATGCGGATTCTCCTTAGTGGAAGAAGATAGATTCATTACTCATGGAATTTGGTAAGGAGGCACAAAATCTATGTCTTAGTCTTTGTAGGAACGGAATAAACCCCTATGGTGACCTCAATAGCAAGTACAACACTTGGCCCGTTCTTTTGGTTGTCTACAACCTACCATCCCCGTTATGTATGAAGCACAAGTATATTATGGTGTCAATGCTGATTTCGGGACTAAACAATTATCTAAAGCTCTTATGGGATGAGGGTGTTTCGGTTTTTTATGCATACCGTCAAGAGCAATTTACATTGCGAGTTATGATCTTCACCACTCAATGACTTCCCCGCACACGAAACTTCTCTGGCTACACTGTCAAAGGTCATAAGGCAGCCCTATTTGTGTAGAAGCACGAAAAGAATACGACCTATCTCGGACATTGAAAGTTTCTTCCTTATTCCTATCAATATTGTAAGAAAAAGAAAGCTTTTAATGGTAAACCTGAGATGGATTCTACTCGAAACTTTATTAACAGGACACCAAATTTATGAACAAGTGAAGGATCTTGATGTGGAGTTCGGCAAGCCATACCGACATCAATCCGAAAACAATGTGCGGAAAAAAGAAAATCAATATTTTTTGATCTTTCATACTAGAAAGAGTTGCATTTCACTACTACGGATATCACTTTTAATGACGGTTAAAAAGACAAACTATCATGAAAATTAGACCAGTGATATTTTTGTAAATAACGAGAACATATTACAATGGTTCTTAAACAAGAACCGTTGTCATAGGTTATCCGAAACATTTAACTATGGTTCTTCTAATAGAACTTGTCGTTAAGTGTGACATATGACGACGGTTCCGTAATAGAACTGTTGCTATATGTCTTTCGGATCAACATAAATACGCGATCGGCTGTTTCCACACCCCACTTACAGCTCTCGGTCTCATCGCTTTCTATAGTTTTGCTTCTCCACGAACTTGCTCATCGGATCTGGAAATCGTTCCTCGCTGTTGGTGGACTTACATTGGTAAGTCTTTCCTCACTTTCACCGTCTAGATCTCCTCTCTCTTAATCTTTCATTTCTTTATAGTTTCCTCTCGTCTCTTTTAAGTTTCCTCTCATCTCTCGTCGTGTAGATGTCACTCGTCAAGCCTCTCCTCAACCTCGCCGTTGTCGATTCTTAGCTGTGAATCTCTATCCTCTCTTATTTTTCGCTTTAAATTATTTAGAAAATGTTTTATATATAGTAAAATGTTGAATATATTTGCGTTAATATGTGAATGTTGAGAATGTGGGTAATGTTTGAGATCGTTGAAATGTTAAATGTTGAAAATGTGGGGGTAACAATTGTTTAGTTTATTAAGTTGGAAATTCGTACCATGTTTGAGATTTTAGGAAATGGGTTAGGAGTTTAGGATTTATTAAGTTGGAATTTCATTAAATGTTTGAGATTTTGAGAAATGGGTTTAGGATTTTCGAATTTGTGGTAATTATAGCGAAATATGATAGGTAAGGATGGTAGACCAAAAGAGTGTATCCAAATTTGTTTAGGATTTTAGAGAAATAGAAAGATAATTTGGACATAGGGTCATCCCCTAAAACCTTCTTATAAAGATAAATTTATATCCAAATTTGTTTATTCTGATGAGCTGATGTTGGGATTAACTCATTTGTCCAATTATTAAAAATTGGTATCCAAATATGGTTAGAGTTTAGAGAAATAAAAATAGTTATGGTTTAGGGTTTGAGAAAATAGAAAAATTTATGGTTATATATTTAAGGATATAAAATGTGAAATTGTAAAAAATTGGGAAGGTATTTGGATATAGGGATCTCCCCAAATAGTTGTCATAAAGATAAATTTATTATCAAATTTATTTATTTTGATGAGTTGAAGTTGGGGGTATCAAAATTTTCGTTTTCCTTTTTGGGTGCAAGTTTGTTATATTATACATGATTGTAAATTAGGGAGCCATAATTTATTCTGAATTTTATGTAATGCATAAGACAATAATGAAATTATGAATGAAACGTTGAGGCAACCCCCGATATAGAGTTTTCCCGATAAGTGGTACTTGTAACAATTTTACGTAAGGATGGCGATGAGTTATTTCAACTTCAAATATGCACCAAGTTGCTTTGATAGCTGAAATGTATCTACAATGTAGGTATTGTTTCATCTCATCAATGTCCCTATACTCTTATTGTCTTCCTCCTTCGTACTATCAACATTCTCTTCAATGATAAATGTAGTTCGATCTAACCCTTTATGCATGTACTTATGGAGGTACTTAATGACTTTCTATTGGGCACAATGTTCAACATTGATTTGAGCACCATACTTCGCAAATAGATTGCGATTGTTAGGAACAACCCAACAGCTTATCAATCTTCTTCCCATTTAAAATGATTCTTTTGCCATCATGTCTATACCTATACTTAACAAAATCATTTTCCTCAATAGATGTCTCGTCATATGAAGGACTTTGGGTAATGCTTGCTACATTTTGAACTCTCCATACAGGGAGCATAGGAGATATTCATACCACATGCACCATGTATCATGTGTCATGTGATCTGTATCAGCAAGTGGATTAACATCTTGGTGACGAGCTCCGAACAAATAAAGGAATCAATTTTTCTACACAATTTGACTTGTCATCATGTACAAGGGTTAAGAAAATGTGAGTATATGGTGACTATCAATTTTGAAATTGAATGACATATATATCTACAAAGGTAGCAAATAAATAAATTTAGCAAGGTATTAAAATATGGATCGGTAATGACTTTTCTATTTGTTGATGACATGATAGGGTTGACAACTAATTATAACAAACCTGCAATGGCGGTCCCAAATATGTGTCTTTGTTTAAAATCTTGCATCAACTCTCACAACCTCAATCTAAAGACTCGAGCTAAAAATCATGTCTATTGTTTGTAGGTTGTCCTAATTATTGTTCAAGGGCCTCTCAAGCAGTGGATCGCATCCGTCGACCAATGCCACTTGCATCTGTCTCTCCAACGAGTGACTAGATCAGCTAGACCAATGTAAACTTTTGTACATAACCTTTCTTGATGATCCTTGACATATTGCAACCAGTATTGATCTATAATAATAAAGTAATTAATGATAAATTGAAGGAACAATCTATCGTCGCAAGTAAAATGTTAACCTCGTTAATCGGAATTGTATCCTAAATACGTAATATTGACAAATTGTCACTCCTTTACTATTTCCACTAGATCCTATAGCGAAAGGGATTCCTATTCGCCGACTATCTATTACATACGGAAGTAAGAGGGGATATTGTAGAGCCATGGAAGAAGGATAAGTGCTATAAAATCCATTGTAAGTTGCCATCAATTTCGCATACTATTACATCACTTCCAACTTCATTTGCACTTATACCTCCCACTATAAGGGCTACAACTTCATTAGTACTTGGGTCTAAGATACTGCCCCTAGTCATAATTTAAGGATCCGAATACACATATCATTTTGGACATCATTACTCGAGGATATCTCTAGCATTTCTAAGAACTTGTACATAAGCATTGCATTCATCTAACATATGCTTGCAAGTTTTGTAAAGTTGATAAATCGATCCCGGTCGAACTGTTTTATCCATTTAAAGAATATACCCAATTTCACAACCGAAAGTGCGTGTCATATATATAGAGTTGGGCAAATTTGATAGTTGTCCTTCCGGCGGAAGTAGAGACCCAATTTGATGGTAATTTTCACTTGCTTATATGAAATGTGTATGGACCACGTCCATCCATAACGAGTAGTCGATAGAAGCCCTTATTGAAGTGAATGACATGGAGTTGTAAGTTCATATATTATCCATGAAAGTTCTATTGTTAAATAAAGAGTCAAGTAGAGGCGTAGGTGTTTGCAAAGGATCCAATATGGTTTAACCATAATGGCAACATATATTAAACCGAGGGGCCCATTTTTTCATCTTGGAGCTATTTCGTCATACCATAGCGTTACAATCGCTACAAGTAATCATGGTTCCAGTGGATGAATAACATTGTTCAAACCTTCTAACAAGTGGAGTTTCTTTCGATCATGATAGTGATAAGTTCCACAATCTAACTTTTTTCTAGTATCGTTGAGATTTAGCAATATGGCTTGGATGATTAACAACTTGACACCTTTTGTGAACAACCTCCATCTAGTATTCAATCGAGCTTTTAGTTGCTTTCTTACAAATTCAAAGTGAACCATGCTTGTCCACAACTACATAATGTTATAAATGATTCTTTATAAATATTTTAGTTGGAACACATATTAGTATAGTTTAATAACTACATTAATGATACTGTATTTTAATATACAAATAAAGGTGTAATAATCAATTATTTTGAATAATTAATTTTAATAAATAGCATAACACATTACTTCTTATGTTACAGACATATATTTAATTATTACTCATACTATTATACTTAAATAGTTAAAGCCATGTACATGATCAACATATTACATGCGTATTATTACTATATAGTTTAACAACGCAAAATGTTCCAAAATATTTTTCTGTTTTTTTTTTACGAATAACAACTCAAAACTTAGATTAGATGTATATTTTTTGTAATATTTTTTATTTTTTTTATTGACAAGATACTTATATGGCTATTTAAACACGATTGATTAAAAAAGGCTTTGTATAATAACTTCATATACATAAACAATGATTTTAAATAAAGTATGTTTTTTGTTATATTGACTCAAATTAAAATATAACACATGTTGTAAATACGAATTTGTGAAATTTTGTATTGTAAATAATTTATGTGTTTACATAGTTTTTTTAATTGAGTTCTTTTTTTCTATTTTGTAACACCAATTTGTCTAATTTTTTAATTGATTTCTTATTTTTCATAACACCAATTTATCTTATTTTTTGAAGATTTATTTTTTTATTTTTTAGTAACACCAATTTATCTAATCTTTTTATTGATTTCTGATTTTTTAAATTGATTTTTTAGAACACCAATTTATCTAATTTATTTATAAGATTTCAAACTACAAAAGGTTGTTCAAAAGTTACTTAAACATATATAAATAATGGTGTTAAATAAAAGATTTTTTTATTATCCTTTCTGACTCAAAATTAAAATATAATACCGTTTGTAAATATTAATTTATCTAATTTTTTATAACATTTATTTTTTTATTGTAGCATCATTTTATGTTTTATCTAATTTTTTAATTGATTTCTTTTTCTAACACCAATTTATCTAATTTTTTAATTGATTTCTTATTTTTTTGTAATACTAATTTATCTAATTTTTTTCAATAATATTTATTTTTTTGGTGATACCAGATTATCTAATTTTTCTATAATATTAATTTTATTTTTTTGTTTATCTAATTTTTTATAATTGATTTCTGATTTTTTATGCCAATTGGTCTGGTTTTTAATAAGATTTTTGTTTTTCTTGGTAACACTAGATTATCTTTTTTAATTAATTTCTTTTTTGGTAATTTTTTGTAAAACCAATTTTGTCTAATTTTTTATAAGATTTTTTAGGTAGCACCGAATTATTTTTTTAATTGATTTTTTTTTCTGTTTCAGAAGATGAATTTATCTATATTTAAAAGATATTTTTTATGGTAACATGAGTAAATCCAAACTTTTATTACATTCTTTTTCTTGCTTTGTTGATATCATCATAACAAATTAACAGACTAAACGATAGTGTTGGAGAATTACTTAAATATAAAAGCTTATGTCAATATAAATCACAATAAAAAAGGAAGATAACAATAAGAATTTTTACTTTTTCTTACCCTAAGGTATGGTAAGTTTATTTTTTTAACTCTCTAGTATGTAAATTGATTTTTAGATACCTGAGGTATTAGAAGTTTTATTGTTTTAACCCTCTAAAGTACATGTAGGCAACCAAATCAAATAAATGACATTTTTATCCTTAATTTTTATAAATAGAAGAGAAAATTTAAAAAAAAGACTTATTTTTTATTATAAAATTCCTTCAAATTTTTATTTGTTGTTTCCTTTTGTCTTCTATCAATTCTTTTAATAAAATTAAAAATAAAAATTAAAAAGGATACTTTTATTTTGTTTGAAAATTTTCTTCAAGTTGTTTTCCCCTCTTTTCCTGTCAAATTTTTAATAAAATAAAATAATAAAATAAAAAAATAGAATTTTTAAATAGAATTGCTCCAAAGTTATAGTCGAGTTGCATTAATAGAGATTTGTAGATAAAATAAATAACATAGTTCTATAAGCTTTGTTCAATAAACGATAGCTATATTTTCCTAAAAATACATTCATGCTCCCAAAATAATTATACAAAAGAATTCCCCTAACCAAGACTTTAAAAGTGACAAACTGTACCAAAATATATCAAACTTGCACAAAATGAAATTTTATTACGCTCGAAAATCCCTGAAATCAAGAACAAATTATAGCTATATTTCCCAACAATTAACTCAGTTGCTCCAATAGCAATTACTTAATGTTTTGATAGTGTAAGAAAATTTTATTTTATCCAATTTTGTTTATTTTTGGTACATTTTGTCACTTTTAAAGTCTTGCTTAGGAGCATTATTTTTAGGTGTAGTTATTTTGGGAGTATGAATGTATATTTTGAGAAAATATAGCTGTCATTTGTTGGACAAAGCTTATATATTTATGTTATTTATTTTATCTATACATCTCTATTAATGCAACTTGACTATAACTTTAGAGAAATTCTATAAAAAAATCTTTTTTTATTTTATTAAAAAATTGACAGAAAAAGAGAGAATAACAAAAAAAAAAGAGTATTTGGAGAATTTTTTTAAACTAAATAAATGTATCCTTTTTTAATTTCTTTTTTATTCTATTAAAAGAATGGATAGAAGATGAGAGAGAAATAACAAATAAAACTTGAAGGAATTTTTTAACAAAAAATAGGTCTTCTTATTTAATTTTCTCTTCTTATTTAAAACAAATTAAGGGTGAAAATGTTATTTATATAATTTGGTTGCCTACATGAACTATAGAGGGTTAAAAAAAAAAAAAAAACTTTCAATACCTCAAGATACCTAAAAATCAATTCACATAGTAGAGGGTTAAAAATTAGCTCACCATAACTCATGGTACAAAAAAATAAAAATTCTAACAATAACTATCTATAAATACAAAGATGAAGATAATTAGCTACTACTTACATGCTACTTTCTGTATAAACTAAAATTAGAAGAAATTGTAACTGAGGTTCCAACATATAAAACTCCGATTCAATTCCTCTACTTAGGACTTTATAATTATGAATATGGATACCTACAATAAGACATCAATAATTAAATGTGTAAACCCCAAATAACTAACTCACCAAAATTGTGGTAGATGTCCGGTGTATATACGACTCACTTAACTCGACAGTAAAGTAGCCTATGGTGCCTATACTAACATTACTCACACTATATTTTTTTTTTTTTTGGTATAGATGAGACAAAAATGACGAGTATAATACAATAGGGGAAGAGAGAATCGAATGCGAGACTTAATTTACTCGGGACCTCAATCTTGACTAATAGGTCATGACCTCATTGGTACATTACTCAGACCTTTATAACCCATGTATCTCATTCAAAGCAGTGCCCAAATTGACAACACTTTCCATGTTATGTCGCTATATCAAATTCATCTAAAAGCCTAGAATGGAAGGTGTTGGATCGTTAATACAAATTGAAAACAATTTAAATGACCTTCCAAATAGTCAGTTTTGAGACACAAATATGTATAAGAGTGGAATGTAAATCATGCTCCGCAGGACTATAGTTGAGATGCGAGGGAAGTTAATTAATGATATAGTGAAACATTATAAATTCTACCATGTCAACTAATCAACTGGAAGTTATTAAGTTAGAGATGAAAAAAGAGAAACATGACTTCAAGCAGTTACTCACATGAATATTGAATAGTTCACTTTTTTTTTTTTTTTGAAATGAAAAAAATTAAAATTTTGATTTATGGCTCAGATTACCCAAAAATGTGATCAAAGGTTATAAATTATTGAACCTTGGAAAAATCCTCCCATAAAAGTTAAAATTACTTTTCTTTTTTAATAGATATAAATGTAAATATAGGTAGAGATTTATGATCTTAGACGATTTTTTATAGGCACGTTTGTTTGCAATTATATTATAATAATTATTAATTGTTAAAAAGGGTAAGAGAAGCCAAAATTTTGTAGTGACGAGGGGTTAGTTTTGCATTATACAAGATAAGAAGAGAGAGAAACTGAATGGAGATCAGCAACAGAACGATCACGATCTCTTTATGGGGAAGGCAGCAATCGCAATGTCGAAACCTCTCCTATTCGAATCGAAACGCCTCTGTTTTTCTTGCCTTTATCTCATCACAACTCTCTTCCTCACATTCTACATCTCTCTCTCCCCTACCAACAAATGCCGCCTCTTCCGCTCCGGCAACTTCGACCCCATCCAATCCCCTATCTTCACCTACCCTCCTTCCTATGGCGAGCACAAGCACCCTCTTCCCACCTTTCGCCCTTCTTGCTCTTCCCCTGTTTTTTCTCAGGTAAATTGTCTAACCCCTTTTAATTTTTTCCTTTTACATATCAATTCTCCCTTCTAGAGTCAATAAATTGATGGGCATTTGTGTTTTTGGTTAGATTATTCGACGGTTTTAAATGAGATGCGACAATCCCTTCGAGATTGGGCTGATTTGCCTCTGAGATATATGCAAGGCAATGCTGATACATTTGGCGGAAATTTTAGCTTGGGGAGGAGGATTTCATTTGTTGATCAATTTGAACAAGGCGGGATTGAATTCCCATGTGGTTTCTTCAAGCCATTTCCCATTAGCGATCATGGTTTGTTCCTCAAACTGGAATTCTGGCGAACTCTTCTCTTTTCTATTTGTATGTTTTGCCATCAACGTATCCACATTCACCTTGTAATACATTAATCCTCATTTTTTATAATCATTGCTTGGCCGATGGAGTTTGTTATGATTTCTTCAATGACTATGTATGTATGTTTTGACTGATAGGAGCCACATTACGTGGTATTTTCCTCTCTGAATGCTTCCAGATCGAGTTGAACTGGAAAAGTGTGACGGAGTTGTAGTGGTGTCAGCTATATTCGGTGACCATGACAAAATCCGGCAACCAAAAGGGGTTGGTTCCAAGACATTCGACACGGTTTGTTTCTTCATGTTTGTGGATGATGTTACCCTAAGAGGGCTCGTTCATCACGACATAATTTCGGCTGAGACAAACCAGCATAAGATTGGAGCATGGAGATTGGTGAATGTTTCATCAGATAGCCTATACGAAAGCCCGGCCATGAACGGAGTGATACCCAAGTACTTGGTTCATAGGCTTTTCCCCAATGCAAAGTACAGCATTTGGATTGATGCCAAATTGCAACTTGCTGTTGATCCTTTGCTTTTGATTCATTCCCTTCTTGTACAGGAGGATGTGGATATGGCTATTTCAAAACATCCCTTCTTTACACATACTTTGGAAGAAGCTATGGCCACTACTAGATGGAGGAAGTGGTTGGATGTTGAGGCAATAAAGATGCAAATGGAGACATACTGTGAGCACGGATTGCGTCCTTGGTCTCCTAGCAAGCTTCCTTTCCCATCAGGTACAACTATCTAAAATCCCTAAAGTACGTAGCAAGTTGGGCCAATGAAGTAATGTTTTCCCCTATTTTTTAAATTCCCTACACCCACCCCACATTTCTCCTTGTCATCCATCCATCCATCCATCAAAGTTTAACCCGAAAGTATAATATATCATACTGTAAAATACAATCTAACAACTATCTAACTACTAATCAATGACACAAGAGAGGTGACATTTGATTAAGACTGTATTCAAAGTCATTCGTTTAGCCCATTAAAGTAAAACAAGTTAGTAAATTTGAAAAATCAAGGCTTTAATATATTATTTCTATAATCGTTTACACCTTTTAGTTACTTGTTGTTCAACCAATGTGGTTAGAAGTAGTTCAGTATTAGATAATAAAATTGTGTCAGATGGACAATACTGACTTCAATTTCATGATTGAGTGAATCATGGAAGAGTCAAAAGGAACGGTGAATTTAATATTACATCATGTGAGAATTTTAACTTCAAGAATTAGCTGTAGACGTGAAGATTAGAGTTAGTAAAGGATACTCTATTCTTGAGAAAAGTAGTGAGGATTCCTAATGATATTGTTTTGGCGTAAAGCAAGTGCCCTTAATGAGCTGTGTAGAATAAGCATATTCTACCTAACGTATTACACATCAGACAAAAGCTATATTCCTAATGCAGGGTATTGATTGATTGATTATGGTCCCAGTTTGGCGTTTTCATAGCCTGCTGCAGCTTTGAATACTACTTTCCAAATGTCTAGTATTGGATCATGATTCATCAACCTGTGTCAGAGAAGTTTCCCTAAAATCCTAATTATTGTGCCAAATACCAGCTTCTCTGACTGAGTTTGAGACTTTGGTGGATTTGAGACTCACCATGTTTTTCTCTCTGATTAGTCATAATCATATTGTTCTATTATTTTTGTCTCAAGTAATTATTTTAAAATTTCTCATTGTTTTTAAGATTTTGAACGCTGGAGATAGTTGTTGGGAAACTAGAGCTTCATCTGTATGTTAATAATGTATAGAATCGGTATTAGATTTCTCATGGGTGTTAAGTTGAGTGAAACAGTTATTTTTCTCACATTTTTTGTTAAAAAAATAGCATATGAGAGGTGGCTTTCACACTAGCTTTAAATATGGAAAATTATGAGACTCACAAGAATAATGTATATATGTAGGCAAATCCAACTTTTTATGTGGATGGAAGCCATTGGGGATAATAGATGAGAATTTTCATGAACATTTGAGTGCTTTTTAAGTTATGTTTATTTGCTTTGTAAGATAACGTAAACTCTTATTAGGAGTGAGCATAACCGGGTATCCGGTTGTTTTTCTAGTACTTGGTCACGAACTCGGTTGGAATCGAGTCCTAAAGTTTGGAACCAGTCCTGGATCCACTTCAATCGGATCCTCAATTTTCAGAATCGGTCTTGGACTCGGTGGGACCAAGTACGGGACTGGTTACCCGATTGCATCACACAAGTTTCAACCTTTTGTTTTAAATTTTTTTTTGAAATTTTTTGACCTATAACCATCCAATATTTCAAATTTTTTGGCATATGATTATCCAATATTCTAATTTTTTGGCTGAAGAGGGAGAAGGGCAGCTGAGTTAGAGTAGAGACATAAACTTAGAAGTGAGAATAATGAGGACATAGAAGTCTAACAAAGGAGGGTTTGAAAATTGAAATCAAGTAAGTAAATAGATTTTCTCTAAGAAGAGTATAATATATATATAAATTGAGTATCCGGATAACCGGTCCGGGTTCGGGTCCAAACTTTCAGTACCTACTCCTAGATCCATTTTCAATTGGTTCCTCAAAATCAAAATCAGTCCCGAATTCAATTCAATCGAGTCCGGATTTGAACATGTGGGTCTAAACCGAATCTATGTCTATGACCAGGTACTCGGTTTTTCTACTTAACCCTAATCCTCATTGTGAAGACAGCATTATATAGCCGCATTGCTAATCCTCATTGTGAAGACAGCATTATATAGCCGCATTGTTTGTTTGCTATATCCTACACTTATTATTTGCTATATCCTACAGATTACTGACTCATATTTAATAAATTATGGTACTTGATTTGTTTCTTATAGTTCTTGTTTTACATTTTTAGATTTATTAATGTTTTATATTTGGTCTTTGTTTTTATAATGATGTTTAGATATTTAATAAATCTTGATTAAAAAATAAATTCTGTTATACTAACTTTGAGCTTCGCCCTCGGAAGCAGATGTGCCAGACACTGCGTTAATCTTGAGGAAGCATAAAGTGGCCAGCAATGTCTTCTCCTGCCTGATGTTCAACGAGCTCGACGCTTTCAATCATAGAGACCAACTAGCGTTTGCGTTTGTGAGGGACAAATTGAGACGCCGAATTAGGATCAACATGTTTGAGGCTGAAGTTTTTGAGCAAATTGTGGTGGAATTTAGGCATAATCTCAGAAAAGGGGTGCGCACTGCTGGGCCATCTAAATCTTCAAGCATTAAAAGGGCCCGCCCTGATGTGTTTGGAGGCAGTGGCCTTGGGAAATGTGAAGCGTATTTTATGGAGATGTGGGGCGAATCCCATAATTGATTCTATTGATTCCTTTATATGGACAAACATTGAGGTAAATATACAGAAAGCAAAAGGGACAGAATGTTCTGATATAGTGGGAATGCTTGCACTTAGGTTGATAAGGAGGTAAAGGGAAAATATTGTATAGATATAAATGACAAGACACAGTGTGCTCAAGTTATCTACTGAAGGATTCAACTTTTTAAATATGAAGAGAAGATTTTTAAATGTTTCATAAAGTGGGGCGATATCGTGCGAGTGGGGTACAAGTAGGGGCCCCTCTAATCCTATGTGGGGCGAATATGTCCTTGTAAAGAGACGCCTTAGGTTGAGTTCTGTCTCTAGAAGAGGGAAAAAATCAGATAATTGGAATAGCCACCTTGTTATGATCCAACAAGGACGAGATTTGTAGAAAACAACTTTAATTTTAAAAACTAAGACTAAACAATGGAAATTGGTACGTGAACCTAAAATGTTGGGTTTAGGGCCTTGGTTAGACATTTTGAATGTCAAGACTCGTCACTCCCTTTGTTCAAAGGATGGACTCCTACTAATATGTTGTGTCCTTTTAGATATCCCAAATATTGGTCAATTGCTTATTTTGAATAAATTAAATAATAAATAATGTGAGTTTCCACTAGGGATGGCTAGGGATCATTTTCTCGGTCTAATGGTCATGTTAACTTAAGATAATAAGTGACTGAATTGGTTGATCAATCCAAGTGTAGGCATGAATATAAGGACTAAACCTCTAACATCTCCATTTTGACTAAGAAAATGATTCCTTGAGTGAGATTGATTTCTTGGAGTTAGTAGGTTGGTTTTGGGGGATAGTGGTTCTCAAAGATTCTAGATAGAGTCCCCGCTGATAAGATTGTCAAGAAGGAGTGATATACTGTCGTCCCTTAAATCAATTTCATGGGTCTAGGTCAAGTACCTTAATTGGACTCATATTAAGAATGAATTTGAAATGGTTGGGCTATCATGGCTTAGGTACAATACTTAGGTCTATGTGCCGTAAATCGAATTTGATCAAATACTGATTAACGATTCTGAATGGTTTGTTTTATTTTTATTTCGAATTAGATTATTAAAAATGGACTAAATCATGCTCAAAGATTGAGAATTTATTATTGAACTTTGGGGTCAAGGACTTCACAATTATTGTACCGGATTATTACAAAATATAGATGAATCAATGAATACCTAAATATGTAAGGGGCCTTTTCTATATACAAAATATCTAAAAAATTAAATAAAAATAAAGTTTAGCTTCTTTATAGTTCTTAATGATTTGGCTCCTTAAAGGATTAATAGCTTTATGCTTTGGTCAAACATAGATCCAAAATGTTGAAAAAGGCCATAACACCCAATTTATTAGAAGAGAGTTTTATTGATTTGAAAAATGATTAATATACAGTAATTAAAAACAATTCTGAAATTTGGGTAAAATGGACCATGAAAAATTCGAAACAATTCATACAGATAGAGGACTCTACTAAGAATTGTTTTTAGTAGAATGTGAGATGGATTTATCATTGACACTGAAATTATTTTTTTAGTTGAGGAGGTAATAGCATCACAGTTTGCTGCATTTCTGGGCAGTGAAGGACGTAAAGATAAACTGTCATGTGAGATAATCCTGAAAGGCCCTACATTGAGCTCAGAACAAAGAGAGAATATGATGGAACCATTCACAGATGCAGCGATAAAAGCAGCAATGTTTAGTATAGGCAACGATAAGAGCCCTAGAATGATGGATTTGGAAGTTATTTTTTCAAATCAACATGGGAGATCATAGGCCAAGATGTATGCAAGGCTATTAGAAGTTTTTTTGAAAGTGGCCAACTTCTCAAGCAGATGAATGCCACAATATTAGCAATGATTCCAAAGGTACCAAACCCAACTAAACCTATGGATCTCAGACCAATTGTATGTTGTATAATACAGTTTACAAGAGCATTACAAAGTTGATCTGTGCTGGGATCAAGACGGTGATCTCTTATCTTGTTCATCAATCCCATGGGGCTTTTATACCTAGTACATCAATATTGCATAACCTAATGATCTATGAGGATTCGATCAAATTATACCACAGGAAAAAAGTTTCCCCAAGATGTATTATGAAAGTGGATTTGAAGAAAGCATATGATACTCTAAATTGGAGCTTCATTGAAGATTTATTACATGGATATGGGCTCCCAATACACCTTACCAATTGCATTATGAATTGCATCTCAAATGCAAGTTTCTCGGTGAAGGTTAATGGGAAGGTTTATGGATATTTTCATAGTAAAGGGAGTTAAGACAAGGGGACCCCATGTCTTCTTTGATTTTTGTGCTAGCTATGGAGTATCTGAATATAGCCCTTAAAGTTGCAGCAAATCAATAGGGATTTAGATATCACCCTAGCTACAAATAAATAAAGCTTACCATGCTTAGCTTTGCTGATGACTTATTAACGTTCTGTAAAGCCAATCCAACCAGCATTGAGTGCATCATGTGTGCTTTTGGCCATTTCTCCAAATGCTCTAGACTGGAAGCAAATTTAGAGAAATCACAAATTGTTTTTGCTGGGACTAATATTGTCATCACTACTACAATAACCATTTTTAACTATGGTTAAAAACAACATTTAACTACGGTTCACCGGTATCGTGTATGTGGCTGTCATTGCATGTAGCATCTTTTACTACAGTTCGAAATCATAGTAATAGGTCACTCTATAACGACGATTCTTATATTAGAATTGTCGTTATAGAGGGCATATGACGATGGTTCTTACATTTGAACCGTTGTCATAGGTACTATACAAAAAATGAAACATTGTTCTAGGTAGGGCATATGATGACGGTTCTAATGTAAGAACCGTCGTCATAGGTTAGTTTTTTTTTATAGTTTTCTTTGTTTTTCCATACCTCCTGTACAAATTACAAGTACAAAATACATCACAACTTAGAACAACTAACAGCCGCAATTTTCCAATATAAATTACAAAAATTTTCCACTTACTACAACCACAACAAGTTCCATCTTGAACAAGTTCGATGACACAATTCCATATTTTACAATAAGTTCTAGCAATGAATATATTACAATGATGTGAAATTATAATACAAAGAGTACTCTTTTAGTATTTATGTGAAAAAGTTCATCTCTATTTACCCAAAGTGATACTTTTGTAATAGATTTACTTATGTCATTGACTTTATGACGATATTACTCACTTGGACTTGTTGTAGAGCTAACTCTGAACAACATATATACATCATATTTGTTGTCCACGCTACCTCTGCATGATTACAAGCAAGCAATATAGTCATAAACACAAGCACATAACTCAATCTACTAAAAGCATCTCTTTGGCAAAATAGAGATGAGCCTTTTGCCATAAATATTGAAATCATTTAAATCACGAAATTTCAAGAGAAAAAGATGGACATTTTGACATAAGTATTGAAAAAGAAATACATAGAGGTGGACAACATAAAAACTCAATGATCTCGCCCACGAACTAATTAAGAGTGAGCTCATTACTCCTCCAAGGCAAACTCTCTCAATCTGTCGAGAAAATGTAATGAGAAAATCGGGGACGATGGTAACATTCAGGAACTTAGTTCTTTTGACCCTCGTTGAATAATGATCTTCTAGCCCGCCGCTGGAGAGCTTAGTCCTTTGTTTGTTTACTTGGAGTTCGTGCAGGAGTAAAGATGGACAACCTCACTTCTTCTTAGGGAGGTTCCTCTTCATTTCCTTAGGGAGGTTCCTTCCCTTCTCTTTGGTAAGTTCCTTCAAATCGGAGAAGAACGAGAGAAATGACCATCCACTAATTCACTCGCTCTCCGGGGAGGGACGAGACGATGAGCCTATACTTGACGTGGCGTCTCCGCCCGCCGCGTTGCATCCTGATGAATTGTTTACCTAGATTTCTACAAGATGGTCAAAGTGGCACACTATCCAGGCTTCAAAGGTCCCAATCAAACGCAACACAACTTGTTTAAGAGCATGAGCTTTGTCAAAGTCTACAAAATCCAACTCGATTGCTTCATCAATTAGAAGGTTGTAGAATGTCTTCGCAACAAGAGATAGGCAGCAATTAGCAACAACAGCTTGCTTGGCACTCGATCCTTGAAACATGGGCACAATTTCTCGTAACCAACAGGAAGTGCTCTTTAACTCATTTTCACTATGATCGAAAGGAAGAGTTAAGTTAAAAAATTATTCGTACCAACTCTCTAAATAAAGTCTCTACCTCTCTTCCCATTCAAATATATATATATATATATATATATATATATATATATATATATATATATATATATATATATATATATATATAGTTTCCTTTTACTTCCAATTTTGATGTATTATACATTATCATAAATTAGACATGATTTTATTTGAAATTTTACACAATGGATAGGACAAATTAACATGAATGAAATGTTGAGGTCATCCCTTTAATTTGCTTTAACGACCCAAAGACATAACCACAACCGAAGTTACTATAACACTTGTTATCTTTAACAATGAGATCGAGTTCACAAGGTAAGACATAGAGTTTATGTGCAGCGTGGGTTGGTACACGAAGAAAGGGAAAAGGGATAAAGGATTCATCGGAGAAAAAGGTGATAAACAACCACAAAACTAATAATAATTCCCTATTGTTTATCATATTTTTGTCCAATGAATCCTTTGCCCTTTTTCTCTATCTTCATGGACCGACCCATGATGTACATATACTTTATGTCTTTCCTAGTGAACCCGACCTCATTGCTAAAGTCAACAAGGGTTATAGAACTCCGGTTCTAGTAATGTCTTGGGTTGTTAAAGAAAACTAAATGGATGATCTCAACATTTAATTGATATTCATTATTGTCTTATGTATTACGTGAACTTCAAAAAACTCATGTACTCTAGTTTAGGATCATGTATAATATAACAAACTTGCACCCAAAAAGGAAATTGGAAATTTAGGTAATTGGATAAATTAGTCCACCCCCAACTTCAACTCATCAAAATAAATAAATTTGATTGTTTACGTATATATATATATAGTTTCCTGTTTGCTTCCAATTTTGATGTATTATACATTTATCATAAATTAGCCATAATTTTTTTTAAGTTTTACATAATGCATAAGACAATAATGAAATTATGAATGAAATATTGAGGACACCCCTTTAATTTCCTTTAACAACCCAAAACATAACGAGAACCGGAATTCTCTTGTTATGATTAATAACGAGGTCGGTTTTATAAGACAAAACATGGAGTGTATATACAACATACGTCGATCTACAAATAAGTGTAGAAGGATCGAAGAGTCAAATGGAAACAAAAGATCATAAACAATAGTCATTGTTTATCACCTTTTATTTCCATTTGACTCCTCGACCTATGTTTCAAAGTACATTTCATGTGTTGTTTTGTAAAACCTATCTCATTATTAATCACAACAAAGGAATTCTGATTTCGTTATATCTTCGGTCATTAAAGCAAACCAAATGAATGAGCTCAACATTTCATTCATATTTCATTATTGTCTTATGAATTACGTAAATTTCAAATAAATCATGGCCTCTAGTTTACGATCATGTATAATACAACAAACTTACAACCAAAAAGGAAACCGAAAATTTAGATAATTGGATAAATTAGTCCACCTCCAACTTCAACTCATCAAAATAAATAAATTTGATAAAAAATTTATCTTTATGACAAGTATTTAGGGAAATCCTTATATCCAAATACCTTTCTAATAATTTTTTACATTTTCACATTTATATTTTCTCCCTATTGATCGTTAAACATATAACCACAAATTTTTCTATTTCCTCAAACCCTCAACCATAAATATTTTTATTTCTCTAAACTCTAACCATATTGGATACCAATTTTGATAATTGGATAAATGAGTTCACCTCAACATCAACTCATCAAAATAAACAAATTTGGATACAAATTTATCTTTATGATAAGTTTTTGGGCATGACCATATATCCAAATTATCTTTCTATTTCTCTAAAGTATAAACAAATTTGTATACACTCCTTCGATTTACCATCCTAACTAGCATTCTATTTCGCTAAGCCTACATTAATTAAATCCTAAACTCCTAAACCCTTTTCTCAAAATCTCCAAAATTTCACGAATTTCCAACTTAACAAAGTAAACTAATGTTACCCACATTTTTAATAAACAATTCAACATTTCAACAATCTCAAACATTACCCACATTCTCAACATTCAAATTACCTCAAATACATTCAGCATTCAACTACCTTAATTTTGTAAATAACTTAAAGTGAAAAATAAAGATGATAGAGAATCATATCGGAAGAACAACGATACCGGAGAGAGGGAGCGAGAAGCTAAAGATTGAACAAGTAGTAGACCGAGCAAAAGGAAAGAGAAGAGCTACGCCTAAAACAAACGAGAGGAAATAATGAGGGAAACGAAAGAGCAATCAAAGGTAAAACCGAGAGCTTACCGGTGACAAGTATCAAGCTGAGGAGATCTAAATTTGAGGACTATGGACGAGAGGACTGTGGAAGAGCAATAAGACCGAGAAAATATAGAAGATAAATTGGGCGTGTAAAAAGAGAAGGAGTAGGTCTCAGGTTTTTTAGATATGTGAAACACATTTAACGATGATTCAAACACGGAACCATTATTACATGTGTCCTATGACAATGGTTGTTTGAAACAACCGTCATCATATGTTGGTGCCTTTACATATGATGACGGTTGCTTCAAACAACCGTCGTCATATGTTGTAAAATGACATTGGTTATTTACAAAAATGACACCAGTTCATTTTTTATGACATTTTATTTTTTAACCGTCGTTAGAGACCTGCTGTTAAAAGTGGTTCGTATAGTAGTGAAACACAAGCTTCAGGAAATTACTGGTTTTTGAGAAGGATCACTGCCATTTAAGTATTTGGGAGTTTCAGTCGAACCTTAGAGGATAGGGAAATCTGATTGTCAAATTTTGGCTGATAAAATAATAAAGAGAATCACAACATGGTCAACAAAGAAACTGTCATATGCAGGGAAAATACAGTTGATTAATTATGTACTAGATACATATTGGAGCCAGATTTTCATCCTACCAGCTGCAGTAATTGCAAGTGTGGAATATTTATGTAGACAATTTTTGTGGGGGCAACAACAAGCCAAGAAATTAGAAAACATCAGTTGGGAGACTTTGTGTCTACCAGAGAAGGACGGAGGGATGGCAATTAAGAAATGCAAACATTAAAACATGGCCTTAGTGGCAAAACTCATTTGGAAAATATCCTAAAAAGATGACAGCCTATGGATCAAATGGATCCACCATTACTATATCGAATAAGGAAACATATAGGACTGCACAGCTTTAGCTAAAGACAGCTGGTATTGGGCTAAAATCTTGGAAGTCAGAGACATCATCAGAGATGGTTACGATTAAACCTCAGGTAAATGGACTTTGACTGTAGATTGGATATATAAAACAAAGTGTGGGTATGAAAGGTTTAGGAGCAAAGGTAGTGATTCAAGTGGTACAACATTATCTAGCACAGGAACAGAATTCCAAGATGTGGATTTGTAACCTGGCTAGCAATCCACAAAAGGCTGCTTATTAAAATTGGTTGATAAAAATTGGGGTTGTGACCCTGTATGTGTATTATGCCAAAAGGAGGGGAATCACATACACACTTATTTTTTGATTGTGAATACACATCTTGGGGTACAAAGAGACAATGCAACAACTCAGCAGACCTGCACAGGTCCCAGAAATTGGACCGAAGCTATTCTGCAGATTCAGTGTACCTATAACACCCCGAAATTTCACCTACTATTTTCTATCTTAGGTTTAGACATAAGATTTGTCATGCATTTAGAAATTTTATTTTGTGACATTAATTTTATAAAAATTAGTACTAAATATCTACAATAGAATTAGTATTAAAAATATATATATATAAGAATCACAAAAAAGTAAAGTAAAAAGAATTAGGTAAAAAGTAAAATAAAGAAAAAAAAATTAAAAACGGGGGCGTAGCCCCTGATTTTTTATCAGATTAGGATAAGTTTTGGGGTGCCTGTTTCTTTTGCCAGCCACAAATCAGCAACACAAAAGAAAAAAAAATAGAGAAAGAGAGGGAGAAAGGAAGAAAGAAGGAGAAGGAAGAAAAGGAAATTGGAATAAGTATAGGTGAGTAATTCTTATCTTTCCTTTTAATTTAAAATTGGTTAGGGAAAGATTAATTTTAAAAATTTATGCTTGAATTCAAGAATTTATGGATGGTTTAATGCATGAAATTGATATTTTAGGGTTTAATAAAATAGAAAACCTAATTTTAGATTAGGTAGAAACTCACTAATATGTGTATTTGTGATTATTGTATACTTTGATTGAATCAATCCTGTATGAGATTGATAATTGTGCTTCATATTTAATTACTAAGCATAAGATTATGGTTAATTTTCTTGAGTATTTAGGGTAGAAGAATAAAATTGGTGAAAGGTGATTAATTTTGGATGAACAGTATTTTCGATCACTAATTGAATTTTCTGAAATTATTTGCTAAGTGAAAAATTCTGAAATTTTTAATGTAGGTTCTATGTAATATTTGGTAATTTCCTATAAATTTTCGTGAATTTTAAATGTGTAGTTTATGAGTTATGAAGTTTTAAATTAATTTTCCCTATTTTTGCACTAATTAGGATTGGTTTGATAAATATGTTGAAAATCAGTTCAGTGAGTATTGTGTTGAGCAATAAGTAAAAGATACTTTGAATATTATATATTCAATTTTGGGAGAAATTTATACCAATTCGGATTATGTATATTTTACTATACTAAGAAAATAGAATTTGCATGAATTATGAATACGAGTTTTCGGAAAATAATAATATTTGTATTTTGATAATATATATTCGCAAATTATGTTTTTGGGAAAAAGGTTCATGTCTTACCTGAGGCTATTACTTTTGTGTTCTAGAGTTATGGTCATAGAAGCGTCTGTCATTATATTTGGGTCGCCTAGTGGGAAAGGTTTAACCGATCTCTTAGGATATATTTGTCGCCCAGTGGTCACCCAAGTGGACGAGTTCTAACCGATCCTCCGAGATATGTTTGTTGGCCCATATGCTATGCTAGTTATGTGAGTCCCCGGTGGATGACGAGGATTTTAATCTAAATTCGGTAGGATGTGAATGTGACTCCATGGTTTATGTTACGTGGACAATTCGAGTCCTCTAGAGTGAGGGTGCCTGGTTGGTACCATGTATTTGAGTCATGGTTGGTCCACTTGTTGGTACCATATGTTTCAGCTGTGGCTGGTGCTTCCAGGATGTGTTTGTCCCCTTTTTTTGTTGAGATGGTTCTTTATGTGGGCCATTGGTTGATTTCCCTAAACTAAATAATTTCGTTTAGTAAGAACATTAGGATATGATATGAGTATGGATTCTGGTTTGAATTTGAAAGGTTTATGATATGTGTATGGATTCCGATTTAGATTTGAAAGGTTTATGATATAATTCCGACTTAAGATATTTGTGAGAATATGTTACATTTGATTTTAAGTATATGTGTGGTTATTGGATTTAAGTAAAGAAATATGTTATATGATTTCAACAAGTTTGTGAAAATCTATTTCATATATGTATATGCTTTTATGTTTTTACGAGTTGTGGTTTTAGTCGAGTTATTTGTCTAACTTAGTGGACTTCTCTTTCTTTTGGACTCAAGTGGGGACTACGAGCCCAAAAGACATGGTTGGTATAGGACAACTATGGTTAGGTTAGTGAATAAACTAGCAGTGTAATTTGTTGAGGGACTTGAGTGAAAACGAGAGTCTCCGAATCGTACTGGAATGCCACAGGTATGATTGAATTAGGCAAATTGCTCGTCTTATAGTAATTATGCATATGATTGTTTTGTTTATCCGTGAGTACTTAAGTATTAAGTGACATGAACGATAATATTGTGAAATTTATGTGGAACAAATATTTGCATTCATATGTTACCTTCCATATGCTTTAATTTTAGATGTTATATATGTTTATGTGAATTATGTGATTACGTGTTAACCGGTTAATGTGCAAAGTGCAATGACGGGGACGGTAAGGGTTATTCATTGGACTCGGGAGCTCATGACCTCACCATTTTTCAGGTTTTAAAAGTTAAAAAATACGAGGAAGCACTTAAGAAGGCTAACGGGTAGCGACTTTTGGGAGGCCAAGCTAGGAAGGTGACTCTATTATTTTGCTACTTGTTTATACTCTAAACTATGTTGATAAATAAACATGAATGTATTTTGCTTGGAGTTCGTATAAATGCTATGATTATGATTAATTATGTATAAAGTTGTAGGTTTAGAGTTATCCCATCTGACTTTGGGTTAAATTTTGTAAGAGTTTCCACTGCGTGAGTCATCCAACAGGCTAATTAAGGTTAAGAAATTAATATAGTCTTGTGGATGTCCAAGTAGGACGTCCATGGCGGTGACGCACCTGGCTACTCTAGGTTGGGGCGTTACAGTACCAAACAAGACAAAAACATATTGTATCGAGCTGTGACTGTGATCATCCATCATTGCTGGCAGGAGAAGAATACAAGAATTTTTGTAAACACCAACAGAGACGGCTTGAGCCTAAGTGTAGAATGTGGAAGAATAATTAGAAATAGGCTTAGAGGCATGAGAATATAGCAGGCATATGTAACCAGGGAATGCCATGTTGAAAAAGATGTAACAGTGCATGATTGAAGTTTAAAAATATAAAGCTCCTAACATTCTACCAAAAAAAAAAAAAAAAAAACATTTACACATTCTAGGGGCATACCCCGGTCTACATATCATATCTCAATTTTTGAGTCTACTAAAATTTGAACTGCTGTTTTCATGAAAAATTAGGAATGCCAACTTCAAAAAATCATATCTTTTTGAAGGAGGATCCAAATGAGGTTGTTCTAAAGCATAAATGCTCTATTTTAAGTATAATTTTATTAAGGAAAGTTTGGAATTAAGGCTCCTAAGAATTTGATTCTACCGAAGTAAAAACTCAGGTGCTAAACCTAAGTTTGCTATTATGGACAGTAGGTCCTTGTTGTGTTCATAAGATTTTATTCGAAATAAATTTTCGAAAACAGTTCTAACAGGATAAACTGGACACATTTGTGAATATGTCTAAATTTTATTAGAATTTTTATAGCTCAAAAATAATTTTTCTATGCTTTTAGAAATAGAATTCTAATATGAAATTTGTAATTTTTTTTTCCGGATCATCAACTTTGATAAATCATATCTCAGTGACTATGAAGAGTTAGAAGACATGTAATATCAATTTATAAAGCTTTAAATTTACTTTATTTTAGATGAAGAGTAGTCTTTCAGAAATTGTCAATAAAATAGTGCAAAATGGCCAAAATCGTAAGATAATCGAATTTTGGAAAGATTAGACACCTTGTAAACAAATGGACGCTATGGTCATTCCTGAACTTCGATTTGGACCTGTGACTACTTGGTGGAAATCTCTTTCAATGTCTGATAACACTAAAATGATGTAGATACAGATTCAAATAGACCAACAAATGACTCCTCAAACATAATATACGAAACTAGTCTATTTTTTTAATTGCTTGACCCCAAGTCCTTATTTTGTGACATTAAGTATGACTTCGGTCACTTACAGCCAGTTTTATGAATGAAATTATAAAAATAAAGAAAGTGACTGCAAAGAGACGAAAAGAAGAAAAACACACAATTTTAGTTACGATCACTCTTAAACCTTTCTGAGTTACACACACAAAACAAAACTAGAGATCCATCCAAATAAGGGGAACAGTTGCAAAAGCCTTGAAGAGACGGATGATAAGCGAAAAGACCCCACTCAAAATCAGCCTAGCCAAAAAATAAGAATCACGAGAAAACACACGTTAGTGCAGGATTAGCATAATTAACAAAATATTGGGAAAATATACAACAAATAAAAACTTTATGTACAAGAAAATAAACTAATAAAATGAAATCAAAAGACTTGAAAATATTTAATTAGGTTGACTAGTTGATTGGAGAACTAACTAAAACTAGCTAAACTCAACAAAGAAATTTTGAAGAACTCTTGAGATCTAATTTTTGAGAAAATGCGACTAGCTAAGATACTTAGAAAAATTTAATCAAGCTTAACTAATTCTTAAGAGAATTAATTAAGATTAACTAAATCTAACTAAAATAGACCTAAGCTTATTAGATAAAGTTAGAGAGAAGCTTTTAAAGGAGGGAGACACAAGATCCAGGTTAGGGTGAGGAACATACAGGAAAAACACCAAAAAACCCTAATGCTAATTTTTTAAAAGTGTAAAGAAAAAAATAAAAAAGAGTAGTGGATAATGAATAGAAAAAGGGTGTGTGCCTGTTTTCTCGTATCAAGTCTAGATATTGAAGAAAGAAGATGAGGAAAACCAAAATAATGAAGTAATAGGGAAAAGGAAAGAACGAGAGCAGGGAAAGAAAATATTAAAAAATAAATAAAAAAGCAACGCAAAAGAGGGAGAGAACCGGGGTTAGAAGTTATATCAAGTCCTACGCCACGTGCAACTAAATGGAAGGGGAGGAAAATTAAGAAATTGACCATAAAATGTTAAAATTAATTTGTGCAAGATTTATATAAGTGTTTTTCGGACAAATGATTATTACTTTTGGTGGGGCCTTGTGCCAGTCTTTCTCCCCTCTCCCTGTCTCATCCCCACTCTTTCTCTCTCTCTTTTAGAGTTCGCAATATGACGATTAATCCCGGTCCTCATCGGGACCCATCTCCATAGTGGAGAAAAATTCCTGCCCCGAACTCCTATTCGGGGCAGGGGTGGGGACGGAGGCAAATTCCATTCCTTGGCAGGGATGGGGAAAATTTCCCTCCTCATTTTCCGTTTTTTTACGGATGGGTATTTTTATACTTTTATAGTCCCCAAACCCTAATATAAAAAGCTACCCTTGACCCCGCAAGCCCCAACCGTCTACTCTTTCCTCTTTACTCTCTCTCTCTCTCTCTCTGTCTCTCTCTCGTATTGTCTCTATCCTCTCTTTTCTCGCCTCGCATCTCTCGCTATTCTCCTTCTAAAAACACATAGACTTAAAAAACAAGCAGCTAGTTTCCTCCTCTTGTAGCCTCATGGAGAGAGAGAAAAGAGAAGCCAAAAGGGAAAGGATTTTTGGTATCTTCAATTACTAATTACTTGATTTTAAATTCTAGATTTTTTTGGAGGCTTGGAGGTACTAGTGTAAATTTGGAGAAAGGAGAAATTTTTTACAACTTTATTGAATCCAATGATGGGTTTCTTTTCGCTCTCGCTCTCGATTACTTTTCGAAGTTTAATGTTCGCCACGACATTAGATTATGAACTCGAGTCCTTTATCACCGCCTCCATTGCTACCTAATCCCGCTTGCTTTTCCCGGTGCCGTCTCACCTCCTTTAAGATTTGGACGTTGATCTTTTGGCTTTAAAATGTAAGTTTCGGGATATCTTATTGTCGGTGGGGAAGGGTGCCCGAGAGGGCGAAGAACCTTCCCTAGTAGTGAGGGCGGGGGAAGAGAAGAGCGGGGGTGGAGGTAGCGGGATATCCCCCGGCCTCGACCCGCCCTATATCTAACCTTATGTCTCTCTCTCCCTCGTGAGTCTCTCTCTCTCTCTCTCCCCTCCCTCCCTCCCTCTCTATGTGTCGGTCTGTCTTTGTTTCTCACCTCCCCTTTCTTTCTCACATATTTCTTGAAAATAATTTTCAAAAATAAAAATAAAAAATATTTAATTTTAAAGCATATTATTTTTTAAAAAATTGGTATTTTTCTTTAGATGAAAAGTAATTATTTGTATTGTAGATGATTTTTGGAAAAGCTTTTCGATATGAAAGGATTTAACATTTTGTTATTATGTGATTTTGTAAATAATATTCCAGGTTGACATAGTTAAAATCACATGGTAACAGTGTTTTTTCCCACTCAATTTAACATTTTAACTATGTAAACCTAGGATATCACTTACTTATCCGGTACTAGCATTGATTGAGTTGATGCGTTTGAATTTTGTTATCTTTTGACTCGGAGTACTAATAGGAGCGGCTTGGACTTGACTAGTGGAGTTTGAAGTTCATTGTTGATTCCTGAACTTGGCTACTTAAAACCTAAAGCTAGGATTGATGTGCCTAAACTTGACCATGTGCTTAGTTTAAAGCTTGGCAGGGAGCTTGAACTTGACTCGGGTAGTAAAGTCCGAAGTCCAATCGGGGTGCTTGAACTTGACCACTTCTTGGATCTAAAGTTCGACGGGGTGTCATGAGCTTGGCTCGATCATTGTCCTTAAGCTCGAATGAAGGGCCTAAACTTGACCATTCGTGGTCCGAAGCTTGGTTAAAAATTTCCGCACTAATAGTTTTGTTAGTCGATAATCAAATGTAAATAGTTTTAAGTATTACCTGAAATAATTTGTGACCACATCACGTTTCAAATGTATTTCCTTGACTTGACCATAGGGAGGTCTCGAAGTCCTAGCGTGGTGTCCAAACCTTGACCACGGTTGGGCCCGAAGCTCGACCGAGGTGTGTCTAAAATTTGACCATTGTTGGGCTTGAAACTCGAGTGCGGTGTGTTTGAACCTTGACCATTGTTGGGCTTGAAGCTCAAGTGAGTTGTGTCCGAACCTTGACTCGCTGCTACGCCTAAAGCTCGACTTCTATCCACTTTCGTGGAATAGAGACGGATGCTTATCTTTTATGTTGAAATTCTTTCCTAGACTTGGTCTTTATATGACTTGAAATCTAGGGAA
The DNA here is from genome assembly GCA_021018815.1 of Talinum fruticosum. NCBI lineage: Eukaryota > Viridiplantae > Streptophyta > Magnoliopsida > Caryophyllales > Talinaceae > Talinum > Talinum fruticosum. The sequence continues at coordinate 5,950,285 of JAITYX010000037.1, read as the reverse complement.
TGCTTACTTGAAAATATGATGTTCCATGAGGTTATGTACCCCATTCTATATTTGAGCTTTTAGTTTGTGTGCTAATGGCTCCTTTGTTTGTATGGTAGAAGATTGGTGTCTTCTTCTAAGTATCTTGGAATTTGTTGTGGTTGCTTGACCCTTTCAATCTTAAGTCCCCATGTTCTTCTTGGGTAGTTGCATCTATCTCTTTAGATGTTGGAGAGTTGATTATCGTGGACGTTTTTCCTTTGATGGTGGCAACGTTGATGACCTTCTTGATGTTGACTTAATGCTTGATGCTGGTTGATTGAATAATTCCTTGTAAGGTACTTTGTTATTAATTTTTGTATTTAACCCATGCAAAGGAGATGTATGCAAGACTCAATTCTAAGAACAAATGCATTCTTTTATTAAGATGATGCAAAAAGTTCAAAAAGACAAAGACGAAAATTACGGTTTAGCCCTCACTCCCTAAAGTAAAGCCTAAAGAATATACTTGGAAATCGGGTCATTTGGTTCGGGTTCATTTTGGGTTAGTTTGGTTCGGGTTAACTTCGGGCCGATCTTGTTCGGGTTCGATTCGGTTTCGGGTTCGGTCAACTTCGGTTCGGGTAAACTTCGAGTCGATCTCGTTCGGGTTAGTTCGGTTTCGGTTCGGGTCAACTTCGGTTTGGTTCAACTTCGGTCAATCTCTTCGGGTCAGGTTTGGGTTTGATTCGGGTTAATTTCGGATCGGGTCAACTTCGGATCATAATCGTGTCACTTTTTGGGTCAAAATCGATTTAAAATTGTAGCCACCAAAAAAATTGTACCACTATAGGTACAAAAATTCATCCTGAGAGACCCAACAAAAAAATAATGTGGGCTGGGTGACTTTTATTCGAGTTAAATCGATTCGGTCCGATTCGGTTTGGGTCGGTTCGGTTTCGGTTTGGGTCGTTTTGGTTCGGGTCGAATCGGGTTCATTAGATTTTAGGTTGATTCGGTTCGAGTCCTGTTCGGGTCGGTTCATTTCGGTTTTCGAGTCAAAATCGGTTCAATTGTTTCGAATGTCGGTTCGGTTACGGGTCGTTCGGGTTGACCCGTTCGGTTCGGTCGGCTTTGCCGAGTCTACTAAAGAAGGGTAGGTTGCTCAAACCGCAATGTACTCGTTGTCGACGGATGGCACGACTTGGACCTCGCTGGATCATAATGGTATACCTCTTGATGGATTTTCATTCCTCTTGAGTAGGCAAAGTGGATTTTGGATTTGGGAAATTGGAATAGGAGTTGCGATCAAACCTAGGTTTGGGCCCGGACCTCATGGGCTTCCTACATCTCTACTATAGCGGAAATCGGGCATTCGTAGTTCACTCGTAGGAATATTGATTGAGTTTTGGTTTTTTTTTTTAAAATTTTTGGAATACAGGAAAAGGAAATAAACATACAATGGGTATGGAAAAGGGGAAAAGCAAGCTTTATTAGCATCCTTGATGAGTGGTGGGCTCATTGGATGTTCTTCTAGTTGGATGTCCGCTTTTCTTCTATGAGCATGCCAAGCATCTCCGAGCGTTTTGAAGCACCCGATAGGCAGGTTGCGGGTTCTTGATGATTAATTTGATCTAATCCTTTTCAAATGGTCAATCGAGTCATGTGGGCAGCCGTCGCCCTCCAACGAGTAAGGAAGTCGATGAAACTCTTATCGTCTCCTTGCTTGATCAACTCTAAGTCCCGAAGAGTGACTCGGTAGATCAGTATTGTAGAAGTATTGGTGTAAGAACTCTTGGCAAAGATCCTTCCAATTTGTGACCTTGTATGGGTCGATAGCGTTGTACTACATGATGTCCGTGTCAAACGTCCATGGGAAGATAACATGGTATGTGTCCTCCTGTACATTCTTTAACGTCATTGCCCCCACAAAGTTTCTCACGTGGTGGTGAGGGTTTTCTGTCCCATGGAATTTGGTGTCACGCATAGTGAATTTTGGGGGCAACTTGCCTTTAGGGATTGAAGTGAATCCTCGGGCCTAGTAGTAGTGATTGAACATTGATGACTCCTGCAGCAATTTCTCTATTCTACCTACCTCATGGATCAGATTGAGGCTGGGGCTAAGGTTCCGAGCGGGATCCTCCCGCTTTTGATTTCTTCCCTAGTTCCGAGTATGAGATTAAGGGTTTCGGATATAGACTTAATGTTCTTATCCCGATTATTGATCTTAGCTTCCAATTTTGCGTCGAATCTTTGATTAAGGTCATAATAGGAGTTTGCTCGACTAGTTGATCATTTTAGAGGAAGGTTAGGCTTTGACCTTGGGCGGTGAATGGGTGCTATTAGTAAAGATGCGGGACGTATCGGTGTCGTACGTGTAGTATGGGGTGTATCGGTGTCCATCTGCACCGATGTTGAAACAGACTTCTTATTTCCTAGCCGTTTCATATTAGGATCCTTGATTTTAGTTGGATTCCCTATTCTTTATCCCAAAAGAGTACGTGCTCGGGATTGGCTCGTGGAAAAGAAAACTAGGGAAGATGGGGCTTAAGTGCTTGACTCGAGGAATGACTAATCCGACAAGAAAATGATATGCTCTTTTATTTAGATGCACATAAAAATGCGACTTGGACCAAAATGAAATGAAATGAAGTAAACCGACTCCCTTAGATTCATATGAATTTGATTCGACTAAATGCAAACAAAGACTTATCTGATTTAAGATGATTTTGATTTGGCTAATGTGAACAAAGGAGTATCCTAATTAGGGATGAATTTAAAATTTGGCTAATTGTAAAAATGAAGTAACCGAACTCACCTTAATGGAGATGATTTTAATTTGACCAGTACAAAATGAAATGAACGGACTCACCTTAATTGAGATGATATTTATATTTAGCTAATGCAAAATGAAATGCAAAATTGGACTCACCGAATTTGAGATGAAATTAATTTTTAATTTGGCTAAAAATAAAATGCCAAATTGGACTCACCTAATTTGAGGTGAAATTTACTTTGGCTAATGCAAAATGGACGGACTCAACTTAATTGAGATGAAATTCATTTTGGCCAAAAAAATAAAATGCGAAATTGGACTCATCTAATTTGAGATGAAATTTATTTTGGCCAATGCAAAATAAAATGCAAATTTTGGACACACCTATTTTGTAATGAAGTTTGTGTTTGGCTAACGCGAAAATGAAATGGAAAATTTGGACTCACGACCTCGGACCGAGCTTCCCCACAAATTCTTGGCATAGGTTTTAGAAAACTTTTGATTTTCGAAGATATAAGATGATTTTAGGGTTTTGAAAATGAAACTTAGAAAATGGGGGTGAACCTTTTATTAAGATTTCGAATTTTATTAAATCGAATAGAAATGGATTAAGCAAAGTTTAAATAGCGGTTTTATTAATTGTTTTAATTTAGCAATTATTTTCAGAGGTCCCGGGATGTTATTTCTAAACCGAACAAAATAAAAAGTTAGGGTTTTCAAATATGTCGTGAGACTTTAGGGCCAGATCAATGTTAAAACACCAATCCGAACCGAAGCCACCACTATCGACCCTATGGTGCTAGTCGAAGCCAGCAACTAGGGGTTGGCGGCACCGGCCATGAAGCCACGATTGAGAAAATTAGCTTCGGCCTCTTGGCCTAGCTGGCATATCAGAGCCCTAAAATTTTTACGTGTAGTTAGAAAAAGCGAGAAGCAATGTAGTAGAAATAAATCGAAAAGAAGGAGTCGCCATTAAGTTTTTTAAAAGAGAAACACTAACAAAAATAAAATAAATGCTCTCTCAAACTTAGTATGGAAAAACTAAAACTAAAAGAGGCTAAAAAGTGACTCCATTGTTCTAGAACCCAGAATCGGATTCGGGGCAAAGGTACGAAAACGTAGGGATAAGCCATTCCGTTCCGCCCATCCGAAGATGGCCATTACTAATTTGAATAGTGAATTAGAATAACATACAAAACACAAGCAAACAACATGCTAAACAGAAAATTAAGGAATCACAACATAATAAAGGAAAACAATAAAGGCAAATAAAGAAAGAAAAGCGGTAAAGAAAACGAAGCGAAAAGAAAAGAAAAGGCGAAAGCTAAAAGATTACATCGGGTGGGGAGGCATTTAAATGTGATTACAATCTCAAGTCCACAATACGGAAAGCGATAAAAAACATAAATAAACAAGTAAACCGTTTTGAAGATCGAATCGGTGCCCTCATGTTGTCCCACTCGCTGATCTGGATTTTAAATATAGATCCGGTGATATGACGGTGACGATTCGGGAAGGCTTTTTTCCAATTTTGAGGGTAGGTAGGTAGAGAGATGTATGACTAGTGAAACTTTCAGGTTTAGATGTGAATTGGAATAGAGAGTGGAGTAGGGATAGGTTGAAAAGAGACCAAGAGATCGAATACCAAAGGGAGTATTCAGTAGCTCTTAATCGAGTTTCAGTAGAGTAACGTTAAGGGATGAGCCATTTTTGGAATGAGAGCCAAGGCTCTCTAATTATAAGGAGAGGTTTAGGTCACAAATAACCTAGGGTTTGCCCTCGGTCAACCATCCAAAGCTCAGCAGAAAACCGGGCCAATATTGAAGTGATAAGATAGGATAGAAACATGATAAAACCAGTTAGGAGGCACTAGTCATAAGAGTGTTGCCTAGGGTTTTGTGCCCTCCCGTGTTGCAACGGGATTCCTTAACCCAAAATACAACATTTCCAAGCAAGAAATGTAATAGGGGCGCCAGCCATGTAGTGTTCTTCTAGGGTTTCATGCCCTTTCTATGCTACAACAGGAGTCTCAGCCAAAACACAGCTTTTTGAGTGTAAAATACTATAGGGGCACCAGCCACCAAGTGACGTCATTTAGGGAGGAAGCTCTTAGCCTCGGGCGGGCTATCTTGGAGCTTAAACGCAACACTTTGATACTTGTGATCATGAAATGCAATGTCTAATGTCATCTTGAGGTCTTTAGCTCCATGTCCGATTGCACAAAAGTGAAATGCAAAATTCTAAGCTTGGAATTTCTCGGTATGCAGACTTGGACTCTGTTTTCTCCGGAGGCTTGGCCCGGACTTGGACTGTCCAAAAAAAAAAGAAGAGATTTTCGGATCGATCCAAGGTAAAAGGCTTTTTATGTGGTGTTGATCGGCTTCCGTCGCACCAATCCAATTAAGTCACCGATCCAAATCCTTAAATAGGACTCGAGATTTAATCATCGGACCAACAAATAAATAAAATAGAAAAAGGGATGATACTTTTTAGGTGTTCACACACTTACAAAATCATAGGATTACAAATTCTTATCCAAAATATCATTTACAAAAATTCTAGAATAATTACAAGTTTTTAGGTCTTCAGTATATTTTTATAATATGATTTCCTACTATACTTCTCTTGCTTGAAGAAATGGAGTTCACAAAATATTAAATGAATTCTTAATTATTCATTTTTTCAAAACCAATGAATATTAAGGGTATGTTCAAATTAACGTTTATAAAAGAGTTATAACCTTTAATAGCTCATAACAACTTATAACAACTCTTAACATCTCATAACAATTATAAGAGCTCATAACAATTGTTAACAACTATAACTCGTTATAACAATTACCCACTATAACCGTTAATCATAACCATTTATTATTATTATTATTATTATTATTATTATTATTATTATTATTATTATTATTATTATTATTAATATTATTATTATTATTATTATTGTTGTTGTTGTTGTTGTTGTTGTTGTTGTTGTTGTTGTTGTAAAAAATAATATTATTATATTTAAAAATTTTAGTAATATCATTACTATAACTATTATTGTTAAATTGTAATCGTGGGAAACTTCTTATTATTATTATTATTATTATTATTATTATTATTATTATTATTATTATTATTATTATTATTATTATTATTATTATTATTATTGTAAAAAATATTATATTCAAAAATTTTATTATTACCATTATAACAACTTATAATAACTAATTATGACAAACTCATATCCACTCTAAACACTATAATAGCTAGTTTTAACAAATAAATGAATAGATCCTAAGTTGTATATATATTCCAGGTCACTACATATGAGTTTATATGTTGTAAGAAATGCTAACAAACACTCTAACCAATAAGAGAAATGCATAATATTACTCAAGAAAAAGAGAAATGAATAAAAAAACTAAAATTTAAAATGTTAAATAATTTCATCATTAAAAAACTTTTAAAAACTTATCTGTGATACAAATAATTAGTTTTTTTTTATCAAAAGAAAAATATATTTTTAAAAATAATATAATTTAAAAATAAAATTATTTTTATTTTTATTTAAAAAGTGTTTTAAAAAATATTTGAAAGAAGGGGAGGAAAGAAAGAGAGACTAACAAAGAGAAAAGTGAGAGAAACCAGGGGAGGGACGGAGACCGAGAAAGAGGGGAGAGGAGAGAGAGATGAGGAAGGGGACAGAGAGACTCATTGAGAGAGAGAAAAAGAGGGAGATGAGAGAGAGAGAGGAGAAAGAGACAAAGTAGGGCGGAGAAAGAGAGAAAGGGGAGAAGAGAAAGAAAATGACACAAGCCCCCATGAAAGTAACACTTATTTGTCCCAAAAACACTTACAAATCCTTTTACAAACTTTTCCTCGTCTTCTAGAGCCCCTTCCACCTTGTTAGATCTTAGCGCTGTCACTACCGCACTTCAAGAGATTCACAATGAACAAGCCTCCTTCAGGGAGTATGTACAAGAGGAGCATGTTGCGATATGTGGCATGATTTCATCGCAGAACCAATATTTTCATACTATGAGTGATTTTCATACCTCTTTGCGAGATTGATTTTTCCCAAGGACCCATTTTTCCCAAGGACCCCAAGTTCCTCCTCCATTTCCCCGCCTACTCCAAAAGAGTGATTGTTTTCTCTCTCTTCCCATTACATTGATACTTAAATTGCATGGAGGACAATGCTTTGTCCTAGCATGGGGGAAAGTTTTGCATATTCCGTGGTTGATAAAAAAATGGTGTATATAGTTACATTTGCGTCCATATAGTTGCATTTCATTTACTTTAGTTTAGTTTTTCTTTATTTTATTTTATTTTTCTTTTTTATTGGTTTCCTTTTGTAATTTCTAGGTTTTGCATTTGCATTTAAGTTGCATGTAAGGTAGTTTTTATTGCTTTACTATATAAAAATTAGAAAATTAGAAGAAAAAAATTAATAATCTAAAAAAAATCGAGAGAAAAAAATTAGGTTAGACTTTAGGCTAGTGAATAAATCCTCCCATGATGATTCTTAGATTAGTTAGTTTTTTTCTTTTGACTTTGTTGATCTTGTATAGCCCGTTTGTGAATAAAAGTTTTTGAAAAGAATTTGTAAAGAATCTTGGTTTAGAATTGTATTTTGATAGAGATGATTAATTACCCTTATTGACCTTTTGATGTGAGTTTGGCATGTGGAACATCTTGAATTAGGATTTGGTTGTTGAGCATTAACCCGTGAGACCACTAAGCCTTAAAAGACTAATCATTTTTGTTAGTCTCGTGTTTTCCATGTGTGACTCTACTTTGGTTACAATCTCTAGGACTTACTTTGAATCTCTACCAAGCCGCAATTTGCATTTGCATTGATATTATGATATAGGCATTCAGTTGTTAATTTTGTAAGCTACGTAAGCCAAAAAGCCACCCTTTCATATATGAATCACCGCTTTTAGCTCTTTCTAACCTTTGACCACTCTTTTTTATTGAACCTACGTTAACAAGCCTTGGCCAAATACATTTCTCGTACCCTTAAGCCATTGCTTAGAGTGTTTTGAATGTGAAATGGGTTGATTGTGGTAAATTTTGCTGTTTGGTTGATGAGTAATAATTATAAAATTTCATTCTTGAAACTTTCTCCACTTGTGTAGTTTCATTTGGATTGGAAATTGGAAACTTGTCTAGTATTATAAATTTGTTTGTTTCGCCATTCACAAAGAAAAAAATCAGAAAAATGAAATTAAAAAATCAGTAAAAAAATTAGAGAAAAAAAAAAAGAAGAAATAAAGTGTTTGACATTGGTTTGTGTAGATTTAAGGTGGTTTCCAAGTGGATTTTTTCGAGTTTGTTTTGAATGTTTATGAGTGGTTAGTATTGTATATAAAGATATTTGATGAGTTTAGCTCCAAGTTTGGCTTTTAGCTCCACTTTACCCAAATAATTTTTCACTCCTTACCTTTAACCCCTAGCCCCGTTACAGCCCTTAGAAAGACCTCTTGATTGTCATTTGCACCTGCATACTCGTGGTGGAGAGTTGAGATTCTTAGCAAGCATATGGTAGATTGTTTCTTTGGTTGGAGTATTGAGAGAATCTTCATTTTTATATTTTCAAACACATGAGAGGAGTGTTTCCACTTCCCTAAAGTGAGGTTTGCTCTCAATCTTTCTAGTTTCATGCTCATACATATGTTAGCTTGCTATCATTGGAGATCGGGGTTGATTGATTTGATCTTGATTGTGTGATTCTTGGATATCTTTTCGAAAACTTCCCTCTTACTTGTGCTTAATGGGTTTCATCACTTTCGGGTTATTCTTGGTTAAACTTAGTTGTTAGAGAACTCTATTGATGCTTACTCGAGGAGGGTGTGTAAATAGATTTTTCTTTTTCATCTTGAATCCTTTTATTTTCTTTTTGATTTTGTTTTTGTTTAAATCTTGTAGTTGCTTTGGGACAAAACAAGGAGTTAGCATGGGGAGTTTGATAAGACAGATTTTGACTTGATTTTTAGGAAATTTCGTTTGTGGATTAGGGAATATTATGCTTAAAATATTTGATTTATATCCCTATTTCCATATTACACTTGGTATTGTTTTTTATACAAATTTGTAGGTTTTTTAGGCCAAAACAAACCAATTTTATAAATTTTTGGTAAAAACAAGTTGACCACGAACCTCCCTATGGACCCGCAAATCGTGGTAGAAGAATAAAAGTGAGAGAAGTTAGACAGAGGCCACTCCGGGCTGCCAGGAGTGACCACTCCGATCCGGACTAGCTCATTTTCCGCAATTGTTACGTGGCTGTTTAAGTTCGACGATTTTGGGTGGTTTGAGTGTTGATTTATGGCTATTTAACACGAAAAACTGCAGAATCCATCCCATGATTCATCCTCTATTCATCATTTCCATTATCCATACCTTCATCATTCACATCAAACCAAAGCACATTTGAAGATCAAATAAGAAGATTGAAGCAAGTTAAGGGGATTCCATTCGAAGTCGAGAGATTCAAGTGGAGTTCTAGAAGGGCATCTAGCTAATTATTTGTTCTTGCTGTTGAGGTTTGATTACCATGTTTAGGATTATTTTTGTTAATTTTTCAATAATCATGTGTGAGTAGTTTTAGTTTTTCTAGGGATTTGTAATCCAAAATAATGTTGCTTGATTAGGCTTTCATGATTTGTGCTTGAATTCCGATGTTGAATCAATTGATAGTTGTGTGTTATCATGTTTATTAGTATTTTCAAGACCTAGAATACTTGTAATTTGATATTAACCGTGAAATACTGAAAAGTGAAATGGAATAATCCGACAACCAATCATTCTACCTATTTTATGAAATTTGAGAAAATATTAGTAAATAAGGGGATCACTTTGATAATTTGAAATATTTAACTCGTGATTAACTTGAAACGCATACGAAAGTTTTTTGATAGGTTAATTAGAGTAATTCTATTTAGCATAGAAAGTGTTGTATAATTATTTGATTATCGATCCTTGATTCAATTGAAAGAGTGATTGCACAATTATGATTCAATAATCAAACTCATTGTTAGGAAATCAAATCCCTAGATTCTTTTATCCATTGATTTAATCTTAGATAAATTTCCTTGATTTTAATAATTAGAACTAATTCGGAGAAACAACGAATCAAAAATCTGATTTGCTTAGTAATTGAGTAGAGGGCTAGTCCATTGCATTGCTAGATTGAGCCCTTGTGGGATCGACCTTGACTTGGTACAACTATACAGCGTGCGCTTGCGGCCTGTCAATTTTCAAGGAGCAATTATGGGATAGAGGTGTACAAGATATATGTGGTAAAAAAATTCATTTTTTTGTCTTGGATCCATAGATCCGAGATTACATTATAAATTTTAGGAGGTCACAAAAATAGTTTTTAGTTTTGGTGGGAAATCCCTACCACACAAAATGTTTTGTTTATTTCTTTTTTGTTTATTTTGTTTTTTATTCTTTTTAATTTTTTGTTACTCTTTTGTTTTTATCTCATTTTTTTTAGAGTTTGAACCTTAGGCTACTTAAATTTGGGCCTTTGGTTAATGATCATTTGGCCATTATTGTAACACTTCAAAACCCATCCTAGCAGTATTACATGGCAAGGTTTCCCTAGAAGAACCCCTAAGGCTACTTTAGATCTCAACTTGGGGTTAATAATTTCCTCTTAGATTGGCGGAAGCGTGTATCTATGTTTTCAAAAGTTTTTCCAAAAATTTCACCGGAGTTCCGTTTGTAATATGGCTAATACCATAGGCTCAAAGTCTTACCCTGCACAAAACACATTTATAAACTCAACGAGTCACACGCTCGGAGTATCCAAAACACAAATTCAACGAGCCACACGCTAGTAGTAAACAAATAGGTCTTTTTTTATACATATTCAAAAATTTGGTCCAACATACAATCGATCTTTACAAGCATAAAAACATAAAGCACATAACAAGTCCGGAGATGTCCTGTCCATTGGTCCGCTTCTTCTAAAAGCCAAAATCAACTCTTGAGAGTCTTAACTTGTGTATCCGAAAATGTTGGTGAGGTCATGAGCTCCACGAGCCCAGTGAATAACCTAAACCCAACCCCTGGTTTCACTTTGCACATTAATTCATTAAACAACACACTTAAGTTTACTATTCATTCATAACATGCGATTCGGATCATACATGCTTAGGACATGCAAGTTACTAAACTTACCAACTTACCGAGCAGCACATAAGACATCAATTACTCATGAATTCAATCTAACATACTTCATTCTTCTTTCTACGCAAGTGCGTCATATAATTATTCATGATGTAAGTCATTTATCATGTAAATCATATCTTAATTCTTATCGTATTAATTTCTTATAAAATCAAGATTAATTCTTCTTGTCATTCTTCTTCTTGATTTCAATCATGCATTTCATAAATAATTGATTCTTTCTTTCTTGTTCATCATGCACAATCATTTGTTTCTTCATATTGTAATTCTTTAAGTCTTCTTAGTTTTGAATGGAAAGAAGATTTATGTTCTACTCTAAAGACCCAATTCTTAGAGCCAAAACAATTCGTGGGCTCAATTCTTGGAGGCATAACAATTTGTGGCCTCAAGGCAAGCCTTAAACTCCGGAGGATGCATACTGTCGAGGAATTCGTGGAAGCAATTCAATTTGTGGTTTCAGTTTGACAAACACTTCTATGGCCATAGCTTCGGAGGGATGTTTAATTCGTGGGGTCTTAGATCAATAACACAATTCTTTTTCCCTTCTTTAGTTGTTTATATTTCTTATTTTCTCATTATTTTCTTATTACTTATTGACAAGATGCACTTAATTCATATAATTCATGTCCAATAGCTTCATACGTAACTTCTTCATAACTAACAATTTACATAACCAAGTTTCAACTAAAGTACAATCAATCCAACTGATATAGACATGCTTAAATCACTTATAATCAATATACTTTTAGACAAACACGTTGTAACATAAACACGCGCATAGGTGGTTTATGGTTCCGTAACTTTTCTTAATCGTTATATATCTCTTAATCTAGTCATATAGCTTCTTAAATTTCAGTTCTCATCTCAACTGTTCAATCAGCCCAAACTTCTCCCAAACATGGCACATTTCCACGAAAAAATCTATATCTTCCAATCTACTTATCCAACGCATACCAAAATTTACAAAAAATTGCTATAAATTATTATGAAGCTACAGTGAAATTTTCAGGAATTTTGGGCAACTCACAAAAGCACAATAATTCAAACAGACAAGCTTAATTACTGAAAAATCTATACCTAAATCATGAATTCAATTTTCTGATTTCTCTCACTAATTCTATTCAAACTACTTTCATCAAATTCTCAATATATAGCTCAATAACCATACTCAACAATACTCAACCATCATTAAATTCACGAATCGGACACATAATTCGCAACATGGTTTTCAATTCGTGAGTTGTTAATTTCGTGAATTTAGGCCTCTAACTTCTTCAATTAAACTTATGGTTTCCAATTTCATACTTCAATTTCAAGTTCAATCCCCTTAACTTATTTTATCTTTAGAGGATGAATTCAAATTACTCACCTTAGATTCTTAATGGTTCTAAAAATTTTAGTTTTGGAGGGTTTTCGAATTGGTTTTGCTTTCCTTTTTGTTCTCTCGATTTCTTCCTCTTCTTCCCGACCCTTTGTGCTTCTTCTTCTTCCTCCTATGACTATACTCGGTCTCAGTCCCTCTTGCTCTGCCCCTCGTTCTCCTTGCCCCTGGCCTCGGTTTTGTGCGGTCTTGCCCTCCTGTTGCTCGTTGGCCATCATTCTTTCGCTTGCCGGCCACGCAGTGCACGTCGTGCCTCCTCTTCCTCTCTGTTCCCCTTCGGTCTCTCTTTCGCTCTCACTCTCTGGCTCTCGCTTTGGGATCTCGACCCCTCTCGCTCTTCCTCTCAATCTTTTGCTCTCTTTGCTCTGTCTCTCCCTTCGGTTTCCTCTTCGCTTCTTCGGTCTCTCTTTCCTCTCGTTCTGTTTCTTTCCTTTGTTTCTATTTTTCCCGTTCTTCTTCTCTTTCCTCGCTTCTATTTCCAGTCTCCCTCTTAATCCCTCTTTTGAGGTTTTCTCTCTCCTCACTTTATTTCAACACGTAATTAATTTTGCTGTTTCATTTCAATTGGGCCCTAATACTTCCCTTATTCATTTAATGGCACCAAAGCTATCCATCGGTTTATCTTCAAGCAATGCCAGCCAACCCCTTTCTCATTTTCTTTTCTTTTTCTTTTTATTTTAATTTTCTGGTTTGGGCTTTTATATAAATTGGGCGCAAAAATATTTCACAAGCCCATTTTAGCTAACTCATGCTCCGGTTTCAATTTTCGGGTTTTAATTTCGACTCGAAAAACTTATAATTCAACTAATTCAATCATTTAGCTTTTAATAACTCAATTCCTTACTAAGTAAGCACATGAAATTTTTGGGTATTACAATTACACTTGAGATCTTGATCCAAAGTTAAAACCTAAAAATTTTTTTATTTTTTAAAGTAACCTGAAAAGTGGTGAGACAAAATCTCACACAAAAGTTAATTGAAACTTTATGTTTTATTAAAATATTATTTAAATACTAATTAATGAAGATTAATATTTAGCTAACTAGTATTTGATATGATCAAAACACTACCACTATTCAGACGAAGTTGGGCTATATTTAACTTGGTTTACAGAAAAGTGGTGAGACATTATCTCTGCATTTTACAGCCATAACAGGACCTTAAAAATGTTAACAACTATTTACAAGCCTTAAACACCCATTAATCCGAGTTATAATGCAAGAAAAACAACCAAAACCAAAAAATTCGAGAGCTTGGCAGCCGACACGGCCCGTGCCGGCTGACATGGGCACCCTGTGCAGCCAACACAGGCTGTGTCGGCCTACACGGGCAGCCCGTGTTGGCTGATGCCCAGACCCCTTTTTGCGTTTTCGTCCGAAACGCATTGTGCTCGATGTACATAGCCCGTGTTCGTTGTTCCTTTTCCCGTAACGCCATTTTACCGAGCCCAAAGCATATGTTAGGATCCATAATCCCAACAATAAGTAAGTGGGCAAGATAGTTGACAAGAAAATTGTAATCCACACTGTCGCTTGCGATTCTAGACAAGGAAAACCAAAGAAACCCATGCAGATGGTAGATGATAATCCCACTGTTGTTCTAATCAATTTGTCAAAGCCACTCTTTGATCGAAAATTTCGTCATAATTTCTCAACTATCTAACATGACAGTCCAATGAGTTACTAGAATTATTTTACGTATTTCATCTATTCTATTACAGGAACAAGTTTGTACATTACGCTACAATTTTGGATCGAAGAGAGATTTCAAGAACACATACTTATCATCATATGGAGTGATTTAGGCTTCAAATTCAAGGCCCGTAAATAATTTTTACTTTATTGAAAATCAAAGGATTACAATGTTACTATTTTTATTTGAATTAACCAAATTAAGCCAAAAAAACTCCGAGATTCCAAAACTTGTGATACATGGAAATTATTATTATGACAACCAATTATTATGAGCATTAAACGAACAATATAAAATTATATAACTTAAGCAATACGCGAAATTCCACGGACAATATCTTTCAGTAAAAATGTTGCTATCTGCTCATAAGCATGAGAAGTCAAGTGCGGCCCGTCCCAATTGACACGAACATAAGGATTTGGACAAACTTGAGTTCCTCTATCTCCGCATGTTTTAGTGTCGTTGAAATTGAACGCATTGTCTCCACTCCCACAACATGCTGTTAGCGTGGCATACTTATCAAAACCTACACAATAGAAATGATTCCGTTAAACTCCCGAGAAATAACCCAAAACAGAATAATCAATGAGATAGACGTACGAGGAGACAAAGACACACCCAGTAGAGGAGCATAGCGAAGTATTTCTCTCAGTGCGCTATAATAGTCACCATAGATTATCACAGCATGTTTGTGCTCTTTCTGAAGCTCTCTAATGGCTTGTCGCAAATGATCATTATAAAACGCGGCAAAATCATTCAATCCTTTTAGACACTTGAGTTCATCGTACATGGTTGGATCATTTGTTCTAAATGTGGCTGCGTACGATGTTATACAACCAATAGGAAAGTTTCCTGGCACAACCACCCGAACGGCACCCAACTTAATTACCTCCTGCAACTCAGGAAACATAGTAGTTGGTATAATGGAATTGGAAGATCAAAAGCTATCTTTTTTTCTTTTTTTTTTTTGGGGGGGAGGGGGAGAGAACAGGTTGTGGGACACTTACGTCCACTGCACTTCTTATGGCTTGAACAATCTCAGGCACCAACTTTTGAACAAATTTCAGGGATTTTCCTTGGGTTAGAGCATCATTAACATCATCACCCCTATTTCTCCCATGAAAAAGAGTGATTTTTCAAACTTTTTCTTGCAGTCTGCAAGAGTTTCGAGCATTATGAATTAATCATTGGGCTACTTGTGTGGCGAAATTCAATTCAAATTCAAATTTGTCATAAAATGAAGTTTTTCCTAGGCATAGTGTGCTTGAAACCTAGGTGTCTTTGGGAAATAGTTACTTAGACATTCTCGAATATTAGAACCTTGGCGTAGTAAATTCAAGCTCTATATAATGCACAAATTCTCCTTATTAAGGAGAATACGTTGGTCATCAACAAGATATTTTGTGGGGTTGGTTATTTTGCCACTCGGCCTTCACTAGATCTAAGCTCGTATGTGTGCTGCCTCTTCATGCCCATTGACAATATGCAAGGTTTCACCTTACAAGGGGCTTATTAGGCGGGCAACCTACCCACTAAAAGATAAAAAAAAAAAAAAATAAAACAACTAACCTTACCTCTGATTACAAGATTTTTTTAAAATGACACAACCCGTGAATATTCACATATATTCTTAGATTTCCACTTCCGCTTCATCTAATACATCGAGCATGGATTTAAATTGGTTTGTAAAAACAAAGAGCGTGAAATAAAGTACTATGATTATCGAAACATTTGTCATCTTCATGATTGAAAACACAAACAGATGGTGAATGGTTTCATGTTTACCTGCAGGATTGGAACAAATGGAATGCAAGTGAGATCGAAACCAGTTGAGTTGCACAGAAAGAGAGTTGTTGGTGAGTGATGATGATGAAATATTTTTTGCTGCAAGAGTAGAACGGTCTAGTGCGGTGGCACCCGCAACCGCAAAATTCACTCCATGAATGAAGTTACCATCTTCCTTCAAATATGGATGTAGAAGTGGTAGATTGAAGAACTTTGCTGCAAACCCCCACCCCCCAAAAAAATAAACAAAAACAGAAGACAATGTATGTGAGAAATATTTCTACTCAATGCCATATAAAATGCAAGTTTTATAAAAGTGCCATAAACCACTGTCGACCATCGTAGTTAAGAGCCTATTCATGACATTATCAGAAACTGCTGTCGTGCCAACTATAAAATCTGAGTATCTAATGTCATTAACTGAAACTACGTGTTACCAATATAGTCGATCATGAGTAGGCCATCAGAGCAACGACCAGTGGGGTGACGGAAGAGGGAGAGACCATAGGGAAGCCTTGTGTATTTGGAATGAGCTCCAGTAGGATTGTCTCTGATCAAGTTTCCTGTGTCCGAGAGAGAATCTCCAAATTGATAAATGGACTCTATACCAAAAGAATCAATGCCATGAGGCAGCAGGAGAAGAAGACACAAAACAGAAACATATAGAATGAGGAAGGTCTCCATGATTCTAGCCATGATAATTTAATTAACTTAACTTTAATCTAATTCATTATTCAGCTAAGATTGGGAGAAGTGGTACTTATAATAAAGATATTAATTGTATACATTATGATTACAAAACTAAGCAAATAAAAGAAAGAAAAAGAGTCACCAAGTTATTTTCTTATTAGTTTTTAGTCATAATCTTCAGTTGTCACAAGTAACTTTATAATAACATAATTCCACGAATAACAACTTGTTAGTAGTAGTGATTATAAAAATAATACTATTGTTGGGTGACACTTGTGAAGTGGAGGTTATTAGGGCAAGTTTACAAGCCAAGGTTACATTGCGAGGTTTGAAAATGGCTTTACTCTCTTAAATGTTTATTTCGATGCTTAAAGAGCACTTCATCAATGTGGGAATATAACCCACTCATATTTCAACACCTACGGCGTCCAACTTTGAGTCTATTTTCGGATCTTAAGTAGAAAATTTATATTTCCAAATAAATAATGAATGCATTTGTTGCAAATTTTTCTACAGCAAATAATCTTTGAATTATATTAACGATTACCTAATTAAGTCTGAATTAAACTCAATTTTTATTGACTTGAATCGACCTTAGGTAACTCAAACTTCCACCATATAATGTAATCAATCCTGAATTTTGACTGAAACAAATTTTTCAGGTACTTCATTTTAAAAGCATTTATAGGTTGGATTTCGTTGGAGCCTTAAGACTTGTAGTACTAGACCACAAGTTTGTTAGGTATGTGGAGCCTAATGCATGCTCTGGGCTGAAGAAAATTGCATTAACGGACAAGAAACGGCGAGCACGGGCGAGAGGCAACGAGCACGGGGAGTGTCGGACAGAAGAACAAAGTGTGGCCTGGGCAGCAGCCAACACTGGCTGGCCGTGTTGGCTGGCACGGCCCATGCTGGCCAGCACGGCCCGTGCAGGCTGCCCAGTTGCTTGGCTTTTCGGATTTGGTCGTGATCTTGCATTATTTCTATGTGTTAATGTGTGTTTATGCTTGTAATTGCTTAGTTTGGCCATTTAACTGAGTGTATCATGCATTGTTGAAGCAAGTAGTAATTACAATGTGTAAGGTACGATTAGCTTGAGAGAAATTCTTTGTAAACTATTCGAAATCTACTGCATTGATTCGTGGTTTTTTTCTAGTTTGGGTTTTTCCACATTAAAAATTTTTTGTGTCCCATTTTGTTTATTTCTTTTGTTCCAAGTTTCTATTGTTTGAGTGAGCTTTGATCATAACAATTCGTATCAAAGTAAGGTGAGGTTAGTGAGTTCATCAAACATGGAGGGTGAAAAACTGAAAATTGAAAGGTTCGATGGCAAGGACTTTGTGTTCTAGAAAATGCAAGTCAAGGACTTGTTGGCCGAAAGGAGTTATTTAACCACCCAGAGAGAAGCCTGATGATATGGAGCAAAAGAAATAGTGGGAGTTGTTGGATAGGCAAGCTCTTGGGCCGATGAGATTAACATTGGTGCAGAACATGGCGTTCAACGTGATGGAACAAACGACGATGAAGGGGTTGTTCGAGACATTGTCTAACTTGTACGAGAAACCTTCGGCGATGAATAAGGTATATCTCATGCGTTGGTTGTTTGATTTAAAAATGGATGATAGCACTAGTGTAGCGGATCATATTAATGAGTTTAATATGATTATCTCTAATCTTGTTTCGGTGAAAATAAATTTTGAGGATAAGGTTAAGGCTTTAATTTTGTTGTCTTCGCTACCCGAGTAATGGGATACCATATTGTTGCTATTACTAGTGTTAGGGGTTCAAATGCATTGAAATATGATGAGGTCCGGGATGCAATCTTGAGCGAGAGTATTCACAAGAATATGGTGGAGTTGTTGGGAAATGCATTTCATGTTAGGGGTAGGCAGAAACAAAAAAGTTGGTCAAAATCCAAAGTAAGGGGTAAGTCCCGAAATCCGAGGGAGGTTGTGTGTTGGGGCTATGGTGACAATGAACATTTTAAGAAAAGTTGTCCTAAAAGTTTGATGATTGGAATTCTGTAAATTCTATGGAAGATGTAGGTAACGAACTTGTGATTAGTGCGGAAAATCCTATTGAGTCTTGGGTAGTAGATTCAGGGGCTTCATTTCATTCCGGGTCTAGTAAGAACTTGTTTCATAATTTTGTTGCGTACTTTTACAAAGTTTTCATTGCAAATGGGAAAAGTTTAAACATATTAGGCAAGGAGGATGTGAGGATCAAAACCTCAAGTGGGGGTTTTGGAATTTACAAGGAGTTAGGTATATCCTAAGGTTGGCGAAAAATATGATTTTGGTGAGTCAATTGGATGAGTTAGGGTATCCAATAAAATTTTGCAAAATGGCTGGAAAATTGTTAAGGGGGTATTAGTTGTGGCTAAGGGTATAAAATTTGACTATATAAAATCTAACTCTTTATACTCCGCCAAGGGTTGTAGTGACTTAGCTTCGAATGCCGAGGTTCACTGGTCTAGTGGGAGTCTTCGGGGTGAAAGACTTGAAAGGGGTTCTACTCGTAGTGGTAGTTGGAAATGATGACGGATTGTTTTTGGGTCTACAAACGGGTCATTGGGCGCTCCACAAGGGAAATTGCAAGAATTGAGGGTAATGAAGAAGGCGGCATTGTCAACGGAAGGTAAAGCCCGGAGGTATAAACACTTTTTTCATTATGTTTTGTTGACTAAGGCCGGTGAGCCAGTTTTGCATAGTGAATGTGTGCAAGTGGTTGATTAATCCGAGTGGGAGTTCACATTGGATGATGATGAAGACGGGCTTGAAGGCTTGGATAGCGGGAATCCGAAAAGGAGCTAATCCAAGGAAAAGGTGCCAAAACATGGAGGTGATGCAAGGCCTCAATGGGTCTCTCTCGATGAAGGGGTCGGATTTCGGTGAACTAGATGGATGCAACAAAGGAGCTAAGCCATTAGTCTCCAAGTGGGAGATTGTTGGGTATGTGGAGCTAATGGATGCGTTGGGCTCGAGAAAATCACATTACGGGACAAGAAACGGCGAGCACGGGCAAGAGGCAACGAGCACGGGCGTGTCGGATGGAAGAACAAAGTGTGGGTTGGGCAGCAGCCAACACGGGCTGGCCGTGTTGGCTGGTAGGGCCAGTGCTGGCTGCCCAGCTTGCTTGGCTTTTCGGTTTTGGTCATTTTCTTGCATTATTTTTGTGTGTTAATGCTTGTAATTTCTCAATTTGGCTATTTAACTGAGTGTATCCTCCATTATTGAAGCAAGAAGTAGTGGAATTACAAAGTGTAAGTTAGGATTAGCTTGAGAAAAATTCTTTGTAAACTACTTGAAATCTAATGCATCGGTTCGTGGTTTTTCTCGGTTTGAGTTTTTCCACATTAAAATTTTTTGCTGTCCAATTTTGTTTATTTCTTTTGTTCCAGGTTTTACTATTTGAGTGAGCTCTGATCCTAACAATGTTAAGCTTTTTTTTTTTTTGGTCATTGTGTGTCTCGGGTCCCCCTCCATACACTACGGACCAGGATAAAATTTGCATCTCACACTCAGTTAATTACACAGGCCAAGGGGCTTATTACCAACAACATATGGAGTACTCGATTGTGTGTGATTCTAGTTTTGGCTTTTAAGCCTGTAAATCCTCTCTTCTCCCAGTGATTCTAAGCTCAACAGAGTATGAACCGAGGCTGGGAATATTTGTGACCCATAAACCCTCCCAGTTTTGAGCATAAATTAGAACCAACAATCATAACTTCAAGTCTCCACGTCTAGGCCTATAAATTTCAACATAATCCTCCCTTTTTGTCTACTCGATCAGTCAGCAATTAATTGAGCTCAAAAAGCCAAATCATGGTTAACATGAAGACAACCTTCTTATTCTCTCTCTCTTCTCTCTCCCTTCCTCGTGCATGGCATGCAAGCATTTGAAGTATATGCAATCTATCAGTTTGGGGGTTCTATTTCCGACACGGAAACTCGATACCTGACAACGCCATTGGAGCTCTGTCTAATTTCGCAAAGCGCCCTCATAGCCTAACCTTCTCCCATAGCCACTGGTAGTTATTCCGATGGCCTTAGAATATTTTGATGAAGCATTTGCTTTTGTGATTAATTACTTCTATTCGCAGTAAGTTTGAATTTCTGACATTGTAATGTGTTTATTTGGTTCCCTTGGTGTTATTCTATATAAGGATGCAATTGTTATTAGCCACCCAATCAGCGCAAACAACAAATTATTTCTCTTTGTTTTGGGACACGATTCATAAACAAGACCAAAATTAACTACATATATAGTCATATTCTAGGATAAATTTCGAGGGTAACTATTTTAAAGTAACAATTTCATAGTAAAAAAAAAAAAAAAGAAAAGAAAGAAATCACAAATTAGGGACATATTTCACTTTCTCTACTATAATCCAATTTTTTTAAAAAATTAACCTTTTGAAATGTCAGGAATGCAAATGACGTGCATTTGAACAGAAAAAACAAGAGTTAATATTAATTCAGTAACAAGGGATTTTCATTTGGTTATTGATTTTAATTATCTTGTTTTCTTTCTGAATGCAACTGAGTTTTTCAAGCTACCTTTTCTAGACCCATGCGTAAAAAAGATGGTAATTTCAGTTTGCAGTTGCCGGTTCAACTACACTTGATGCTTCCACCCTGAAGGCCCGAAACATTTTGTCATCTGTCACCAGCAGTTCTTTCTCTGTGCAGCAGCTAAATTGGTTTAGATCTCACTTGGAGTCTGTTTTTCTACACCATCACTTAAAGCTACCTAAAGATTTGAGCTATAAGTGACAGATATAATAGTGGGTGTTGTCTCACATTGATAAAATAAATGACCATGAGCTTATACATAAGCTTATAAGTTACTTACCCCAATTGTCAATTGTTTTTGGAATGAAAAACTTCATAAACTTGTATGCATTATTCAGTTGATTAAGGCCTAATTATATAAAATTTAACGCTCTACATTAGATATACTCAATTGATCAAGGCCTACCTATGCATGTTAGTTCTCATATTGTACACTTTGGTAATGACATTTTTGCACCGAAATATGAGTTCTTTTCATATGGGTTAAACAACGATGAAGAGTATGATGATAACTTCTTTGTTACTTTTGAGTCTTTTTCTTTTCACCCCATTTTGATTGACCGTCTATTTAAGCGCTTTAAGTCCATAATTTGTGAGTGTGAGGCTTTTGTGCCTATTAAAGTTGATTCAAACCAGACTCTTCAACATGTTGGCACAACATGTCTACCTATTTGATGTTCGGGCTTTTCGCAACGAGATCTCCACACGGTTGCCACTCATTGTTATTATAGATATATTATCTTTGGCATCAACTCTCTACTCACTACAAGAAAAGTTATCATTTACAATGCAAACTTTGGTCCTAAAAGCTCCCAAAACTCTCATAAAATCCTTTGGCAATGAGAACTACGCACGGTCGCCACTCGTTGCAAAAGATCTGTTCACGAATGACTGGGCTTGACAACCGGATTTAGTGGCTCATTGCCAAAGGTATCTTTTACGAGACGTGTTACTCGTCGCCAATGTGTGTCCTTTTTTCAATAAGATTTTCATCTTGTTGTTAGTGTTCTAGTTATTTATAATGAGAATTTTATCTCTTTGTCTTTGTTCCAGTTATTTACAATGAGAGTTTTGTGTCATTGTGTTTGTTTCAGTTATTTACTGACGATAGTTTTGTGTCGTTGTGTCTGAGAGTTGTCTCATTGTCTTTGTTTTAGTTATTTACAATGACACTTTTTTTAAATTGTCTTTGCTTATCATGTATCGTCACCTTTCTTTTGTCATAATGATTTTCTCGTTGCGAATCAATTCTACAAGTATGGTGAGTTATATAAAATTTTACTACCACCAATAGCTAAATGAACTCAAATAAGAATAAAACCTGACACCTGCTTTCTTATATATAAGTTTATATAAATTAAGATGTCCAAAATATAAGATAATACTTCAACTGTTTATTTAGTATAGTCAAAATGCAAATAATATTGCCTACTTTTCATCGAAACACTAATCCTGCATATAATTGTCATATGTTATATAACACTAATCCGAGCTCAAACGAATTGCATGTCAAAATATGTCCATCTTGATCTTATATACAAAATATGACCATCTTCTAATCCCAAAAAGAGTACATATCCAAAATACTGTTACGTACCTGCCAAAGTATGTAGAAAGAAAAATTCAGTACAAGGAAATGCATAAAGTATACGTTAAACTCAAAAATGATCAACCAATTAAAATGCAATTCAAAAGCATAAAGTTGTGCATTCTGTTGATTGGTTATAACAACAAGAAGAATAGAAATAATTTTAGGTCATGTCATGCTTTTTTATTTGAGAGAGTGAAGTATGTTATAGATGATCACTTCAACCATAGAATCTCAATTATGGTGGTTAAGAAAAGAAGGATTAAAGAAGAATTGGATTCTTAGAGTTTGGATCTTGAAAGAAAAGTAAAGAATTCCTAGGAAATGGATCGATTCACCCCTCCATTTGTTTGCTACCAGAAATTGAAAATTAACTAATTCTGAAACAAGCAGTAGAAACCCTCTCTTGATAGATATCAAGCAATCCAAATACTGAGCAGATTCAGGGTACTATGATAACCTGTATTGTAGACATGTATTCATTCAGTGATATGCCCATAATCTAGCACAATGCCACCTGGGATAATAATCATACATGAGAAAGTATGCCCACAATCTAAAGAAACAATCAGGGCTCCTAAGACTGAGTATCACAAACTGTGGAGCCCGAAAGCTCGTATCAAAGTAGACATACATTCATTCATACAGGTCAAATGCTAACAACAATCAAGTGACGAACATATAAAGTTCACAGCATGATCAATAAATCTAACAACACAGTTAATACATTGAAGAATCAACAAATTTAACAACATTATTTTAGCACATATAACTTTCATCCAAACAACCTTTTCTAAAAACAATATCAACCAATCTCACCAATTATCCTAAATCCACATGCATGACTATAATTCTTATATGATGAAAAGTAATTTCATTCCAAATCATATTCAAATGAATTTCAGCACAAGCCATTAATTCTTACTATATTTGAATTCAATCCTCCAACAGCTATCACTGACACAAAGCAACAATTCAAAAATAAAGCCACTCAAGTGTTTCTTCCCATAAAAAGAGTACTCATACACTTGAGTAATTTATAAATAAATAATTTAATAGATAAGAGAAAACTTACGTCACTTAGCTCGTTTACAAAAAGCGAAACTACCTTATGTGCATATTATCTATGCATACCAAAATCGTAAGTGAATCACTACCCAAGAATGGGTATAGCCAAAATAGGAAATAATATTAATTTAGACGATCGATACCTACTCATGTTGTTCTTGGTCAGATTCGGATGTAGCTTCAACATTTGAGGGATTATGATGTGGTTAGTTCGCCCTTACCAACTCAACAACTCTTTTCATTTGACCCTCTAGCTTATTTATAGCAAAGTTTTGGGCCTTCTCCATGTTATCTGTGCGCTTATTTAGTTCGATATTTTTCCTTTTCCTTATCATGAAGTATAACTTGCAACTCTGCTGTACTTGGAAGTGTGCCTCTCATATCCTTTGGCTTCGTGCCTTTTCCAAAACATGCATGATGATCATGATCTTGTGACCCAAAGCACTTCTCCGCCAATTCAAATGCAGAAAAATGGGGGTTATCTTTGGATGCTTGGACAATCTTTTCCTATTTATGACATATGTTAGTTTACATTATTCTTATGTACTACAAACTCACAAACTAACATCCCAACAAAGGAATCAACATATTTTAATTTTACACAAAACTTACAAACTTGCTATAGTAGATTCGGCATCCAACACTCCTGACTTTTGTTTTCTAGTTTCTTTGAATATCTCTGCAACCTTGGCATCTTCCCCTCCTTACTACCCTAAAAATACAAAATTTTAGTATCTTGCATTTCATGATATTACAAATTTGACCAATAAGTACGATAATTACCAATTTTTCATAAATTATTTGTTTAAAAGGTGTGCTACCAGTATGATGTAGCATCGTCCTGATGGCTCTGTTTTTCGAGTTTTGACGACTTATTTTTGCAAAACAATATACCTTCTTATCAGAAACATCAAATTCCCAATAACAAAACTATGTCAGCAAGTTCATAACAAGTAAAAATGTTGAACAACAAACATGATTGATTCAGACAACTCATTTCTAATTCAAAATACTAAGTATTGATTGTTCAACATGTTCAATTCGCGCTACTTTTTGCAGAAGATAAATGGTGGATGCATCAAGTTTCTTGGGCTGTATTAAGATTACCAGGAAATGTTGCTGACTTTGGTATTTAAAAAAAGATAAAAGAAACTAGGGCCGATAAGGAGAAAAAGTTAAGTCAAGGAGTAAGAGAGTACCAGAAAATCCTCACTAAAAAAATGTTCTTCTGCTAACCATTTCCAATCTTCTAACAACATATTCCTAGGAACCTTTTCTAATGCCTTATTTTTAATTCCTTCAGCATGCTTAAGGTAATGTTGGACAAGAGTGCTCCTCTAATTATGCCACAAATACCTCATCTGGTCTAGAGTACCCTGACAATCAATCTCAAAACCTTTCTCTTTAAATTTATCCTAGAAATTAATATAAAAGAAAAACAAAAAATAGAGATATTATCATTTAATCCAAACCAATAAAGATATATTTTACAAGTTCATCTAAAAAATTAAATAAATAAATTAACTGATAAAAGCCATAGTGTAAATGCGTGATCCATGCTCCTGAATTATTATTAATAAGACAAACAGTTGTAACTGAGATCATCTAAGAAATCAAGGTTTGAAATATGAATGTATTGTGTTCATCGTTAATGTATGCACCTGTGACTCAAGGTAGAATATTGCCTCTAGAGAGAGAGGCAGAGAGAGAAAGACAATGTTGTATAATTTATAAATACCCGCATTATCGTGGGAAACGCCATCATGCAAACCTTGCAACCCCTTTTCTGATAACTAATTAGGACTATATATATAGATAATCTTTTACTTTTCATTTGGTATAAAACATTACTATCATCATCATATTGCAGCCCCATCTCACTTATCTCTCACATACATTAACAATTAATTACTAATAACTAAAAATTATTGTAACAGCAGCCCATATGTGTTCTTTCACATTCTCATCAATGTCATTCCAAGACCGTACTTGGACAGGACATACGGTACCATCTTTTACCATACTTGGACAGGACATACGGTACAATCTTTTACCAATACACCCATATGTCTTATTACCAATGTGTGATTGTCACCAACTGCGTCATTGTGGAAATAAGTAAGCTCCAACTTCTCTCCATTCTTCAAATTTACCAGCTTTTTACACCTATTTGGACCACATGGTTTGAAGTTTTGTTGCCTTTTCTTATTATTAGTACTTGAAGCAACACCTCCTTCATGTTAAAAAAGGTAGTTAGCACCTATTTTATGTTCACCTTGACACCAAAATGAATGAAAGAAAATCAAACTTATTTCAATATTTAGCACCTAATTGGTCAACTGTAGGATCAGTAGTTTCATCTTCCCTATCAACTCCATCTTCATATGTTGCTGCTGGTGGTGTATCCTTTTTACTAGAGTTTCAGAGTGTTGCTGGTATGGAAGGTGTATCATTTTCGACTAGAGTTTTTGTTGCTGCTGGTATAAAAGAGGAAGGTCGAACCAATGCTTGTTTCAAACTTTGGGACCGATTCATAGAAAGTGTGCCTGGGGCTACAAAAGTTCATTTCCCATTTTTTTTTTTTTTTAGCTGAGGCCATTTTATACCTGCATGTTACACAAATTGATGAGAATATAGTAATCAAAAAGAGTATGTCAAAAGATATGTAAAGGCATGGAACCTCGAGGAGGAAAGAAAAACAATCCTAATAATCAAAGAAAGTTGGTTTATTCAAAGATACATAAAGGCAAGGAAGATAACACTGTGTGATTACAAACTTTAAAACTTTACAAACAAAAGAGAACCCTAATAATGAAATTGTAACTAAAATCACACTACTCTCAAGACTGATTTGCTCTCATCCTTGTTTTACTTAATTCTAATGCATCCATAATATATAATGCCACATCATCCCTTCACAATTTCAATTCAGTGTCAAATAAACTTAAATGAGCAATGTTATAATGAGGAGAAAATGACTCCATCTGTTGATATGCATCATCAAATACACCAGCACAAGTTCAATTCAGTGTCAAATAAATTTGAATGAGCAATGTTAAAATGAGGAGTAAATGACTCCATCTGTTGAGATGCATCATCAAATACACCAGTGTCCGGAAGCACTTCATTGGGATGATCATGAACTTCAACTTCGTTTTCAATAGGCATTAAAATATCATATGCATCTTGAGGTTGTACTTTAACATCAGCAAACTTTTATTAACATTATTGCAATAAAACACTTGTGATGCTTGACTTGCAAAGATAAAAGGGTCATTTCCTTTACGAAGCCTTTTGTATTGAAAACTCAGTTTCTAACTCTAAGTCATTCTGAGTATTACATGAAAACTCAGGTATAAATCTTATCTCTCTTAAGTTTTGATTTCAAGTCATTCCGAGCACTACGAAACTCTTGTATAAGTTTTCCTTCGTTTCGATCGACTCGGAAAACACCTTATTGCATATCTCCTATACTCGATGTTTCGACTCACTCGGACATCACTCAAAACTATCACTTTCCTAAATAATTTCTCTAACACTTTTATTTTGAGTATTTACTTGTGTATTTCAACGCAAATAGAATTACTTTGTTAATTCCTTATTTTAAGTCAGTTAATTTCCTGGAGAATTATTTGACCACATCAAGTTGTTATACCCTCATTTTTTTTTTACTCTCTCTACTTGATCATCCTTAGAATTAACTCAGATGGAATTTGATCATATTGAATATTAGACTCGGAAAATTCCATTCTTCTAGGACAAAGATAATTAAACTTTTAATTGTGTTAATTTAATTATTATCTCGTGTCTAATCTTGGGTCAAAGTATTTTATACTTTGAGAACCAAAATGGTTTGCTTTTGTAGGTTATTCAAACAAGGCTAACTTATTTTTGAAATACAAAAGTAACCGGTTTCTAATCGTCAAATACCAGCGAGATAGGTTTTACCTACTTACGTACATGGCTCAAACACCGTGTCAAGGTTGTCTGTTTCCAAAATTAGAAAACTCCAACTCTAGGCTTAACGGCTGTTTCCACTAGAATTTTCAGTCACCACCAAGTGATTGGACCATCTTTGGGAGCCAAGAGCCATTGCATAACATTCACATCTCAACGGAACCAAGAGCAGTTTCTATCAAAGTGTGAAATGCCTTTTATTAAAAGCGGGAGATTGAAAACTCAATTTCTAACTCTAAGTCATTCTGAGTATTACATGAAAACTCAGGTATAAATCTTGTCTCTCTTAAGTTTTGATTTCAAGTCATTCCGAGCACTATAGGAACTCTTGTAAAAGTTTTTATTCGTTTCGATTGACTCACAAAGCACCTTATTGCATATCTCCTACACTAATATTTCGACTCACTCATACATCACTCAAAACTATCACTTGCCCAAATAATTTCTCTAACACTCTTATTTTGAGTACTTATTGTGTATTTCAACACAAACAGATTACAGTGTTAATTCCTTATTCTAAGTCAGTTTATTTCTTGGAGAATTATTTGACCGGATCAAGTTGTTATACTGCTTTTTTTTTTTTAACTCTCTCTACTTAATCATCCTCGGGATTGACTCAGATGAAATTTGATTATATTGAATATTAGGCACAGAAAATTCTATTCTTTTAGACCAAAGATAATTAAACTTTTAATTGTGCTAATTTAATTATTATTTGTGCCTAATCTTGGGCCAAAGTATTTTATACTTTGAGAACCAATGTGGTTTACTTTTGTAGGTTATTCAAACGAGACTAATTCATTTTTGAAATACAAAAGTAACTAGCTTCTAACTCGTCAAATACCAACAGACAAGTTTTGCCTACTTTTGGACATGGTTCGGACACCGTGTCAAGGTTGTCTCGTTTTCAAAACCGAAAACTCCAACTCTAGGCTTAACGATTGTTTCCACCACAACTTTTAATCACCACCAAGTGATTGGACCATCTTTTGGAGCCAAGAGTCGTTGCATAACGTTCACATCCCAACGGATGTTTTGTAAGTGACTCGAAGAGTCGTTACAATGGCTAGTGAAGACTTATGGCCACGGAACCAAGACTCATCGGTCCTTCCGCCTGGTTGGCTATAAATAGAAGTCACCTCACGAGACTAGAGACTTACTTAACACATTACTTGCTGAACACATTACTTGAGCTAAAGTTGTTGTTCTCATTCTTTATTCAATCCTCGTATTTACAACTTCACGCCTGTATTTAATATTTTACGAGTTGTAAAGAAAGTCTTGTAATCAATCACAATCTTTTGTTACTTTCGAGTAAGGTCCCTTAATTGAGCTGTAAGGATTAACTCAGCTCGGTTGTCCCTCATTGTAAAGGTTACCTCAATCAAGAAGTAGTAGGTCAAATAAGGTAACTTCGAATCTAGGAAAACCTTGTAAGGAATTGTTTAAGTGAGCAATTTGATAGAGTCAGTCCTTGTATTTTAAGGATTCAAAATAGTGAATTTGATTTGGTGCTTGGATTAGCATTGTCCGAGGTTTTCTCGCCCCATGAAAGTTTCCATGTAAATTTGTCTTATCACCTTTCCGAGTCCAATCTAGAGTCGAATATGATGTTTAGTCTGTTTTGTTGCAAAAATTGTTTAATCTTCTCCATCACACTATTCACCCCCTCTAGGGTGACTTAGACTCTTCATGAGTAAATCTTCAATTGGTATCAAAGCCTAGCATTTCAAGAGGATCTCACCATCCAAAGGTATAAAGATCATATGGCTCAAAAAATGGAGTTCGATGAAGGAAGATCATCTACTAGACCACCGAAGTTCAAAGGGTCAAACTTTGCCCATTGAAAGAAGATGATGGATTGTTTCCTGATGGACAACAATGAAAATGTTTAGAACATCATTCAAATAGGCAACTTCATTCCCATGAATACAGAGAATGCAACTCTTGTACCTAAAGCCAAATCCGAGTTCACCTCTAAGGAGACCGAGAAATTTAGAAAGAATTTCAAAGCTATGAACATACTCATGTGTGCCATTAGCACAAAAGAATATAATAGGGTCTCAACCTATGACACAGCCAAAGAGGTGTGGGACACTATTGTCAACACTTGTGAAGGAACAAACCAAGTAAAGCGAGCGAAGATAAGTCAATATCTTCATAAGTATGAGCTGTTCAAGACGAAGTCGGTAGAAAACATCACTCAAATGTATGTTCGGTTCACTAAGATTACTAATAATCTCAAATCCCTGGGTAGAAGAATTTCTCACAAAGAAATGTCAAAAAACATTATGAGAAGTCTACCAAAGAAGAGATGGGGTCCTAAAGCGATAGCCATTGAAGAAGCTTATAACCTCACTCAACTAAGGCCGACAAGCTTATTGGCAAGCTACTCACTCACAAGATTCATCTAGAGGAAGAAGATGCAAAGGTCAACACCAAAAAGAATATTGCGCTGAAGGCCTTAGAAGGCATACGTGAAAGTCTCGAGCTCCTCGGAATCAGAAAAGGATCCTATGGAACTCATAACCCGCGACTTCAAAAGAATGATGAAATACATGAAGTAGGAAAAGAGGCCAAAGGATGAGTTCTACAAGAAAGATAAAAAGGACAAAAAGGTTAATATTCTTCTCTTTCAAAGTTATCTTTATCTAAGAACTCTAGTTGCTTTGAATGTAGCAGCAAGGAGCACATAGTCAAATATTGTCCCAAGAGAAAGAAGGACAGAAAGAAGAAGACTATGCTGGCTACCTGGAGTGATGATGACTCATTTGAAGAAGATGACTCGGACAATTCAAAGTGTCTTATGGCACTAACAGATTTAGAAGCTGAATCTGAGTAAGACAATGAGGACTCGGATATTGATGAGATAGTTGAATACTTTCTCAAATTCTCTAAAGTTGATTTAGCACGATATATTTTCACTTTGAAAGAAAATTCCAATTTTGACTCTTTCCAGTTCAAAGAATAAATTGAGTCTCTTACTCGATGAGAACAATGTTTTGAAAAATGAATTGGAAAACCGAGACAAAATCTGAAAGAACTTAAGATCAATACTCAAGCAAATGAGACCGTGTCCGAATCACTCGGAATAGAGAATGAGAAACCGAAAAGAAAGCTCAATGAGTCTCAAGAGGTTGTTTTAAAATTCATTCAAGGTTATAAAAACCTTGATATGCTATTAGGCTCTCAATGTGTCTCCTTTAGGAACGGACTTGGTTTCAATGAAGAAGAAGAATCAAAAACCTATTCTAATCTTTTCAAAAAGGATTCCAAAACTGTAAAGTTTAGGAAGGCTGAGCATGGTCCCATTCATACAAATGAACAGAGGACTAAGCCCAAAACAGCTTATAGGAAAAAGTCTTCTCCTCCAGTTTACAAAAAAAGAGACACAAACTCATTTTTCTAAAAGAAAGACTCGGAATCGGACCAGACCCAAAGTTATTCAAATCTAGGTTCCCAAAAGTGCTCTACCTCGAAAAGGACCTCGGTAAAGGAAGTTACTAGGTTTGTAAGAGGAAGTGAGAAGGGTTAGTTTGTTTCTGTCTTGCAGGTAATTTAGAAGAAGAAGAAAGGTTATTGGTACTTAGATAGTGGTTGTTCATGCCACATGTCAGGAGATTTAAGACTCTTCTCTAAGCTAGAAGATCCGAAAGGAGGGAAAGTCACTTTTGGAGATAACGACAGAAGGCAATATAGTAGGGATTGCCAAAATTGGTGAAAGAAACAACATAGTCAGCCCAGTCTACCTTGTCAAAGGACTCAAGTACAATCTCCTTAGCGTTTCTCAACTATGTGACAAAGGTCAAGAGGTAATGATCACTTATACCAACTGCTACATCTCTTATGTAGTCACCAAAGAGACTAAGCTCTCATGTCCGATGTCGAGTAACACCTACACTATCTCTCTCTCGATTCAAGCCATAATTTATCTTGTTTAAAAGTGTCCGTGACCTATGATTCATGGACTTGGCATCGTAGATTAGGCCATATTCAAGCATACTATCAAGAAACATGCATCTCATGGATTGGTTAGGGGTTTACCTAATCGTGCTTTTAAGAAAGATAAAATCGTGAAGCATGCACAAAAGGAAAACAAGTCGGATCATCTTTCAAACCACTCAAAACCATGTCTACATCCCAAGTGCTTGAATTGCTTCATATGGATTTGTGTGGTGAAATTCCCGTGAAAAGTCTTGGAGATAAATCGTATGTACTTGTTGTTGTTGATGATTTCTTACAATTTACTTGGGTGTGGTTTCTTAAGAACAAAAATAAAGTCTTCAAAGAGTTCACTAAGGTCTACAGAAAAATTCAAGTGGAGTCTCATACTCGGATCGAAGGATTCGAACTAACAATGGAAGGGAGTTCGATTACTCAAAATTTACAGACTTACGTGACAAGAATGGCATCTTTTACAACTTCTCCGCACCAAGAACTTCTCAACGGAATGGAGTAGTGGAGAGAAAGAACAAAACACTTGAAGAAATAGGAAGGACCATTATGATTGAAAATGACCTACCTTACTATTTCTAGGTTGAGGCAATCAACACAAGCAAATTACGCGCTTAACGGATGCCTCATCAAACCCATCTTAAAGAAAACATCCTACGAGCTTTACAAAGGAAAGACACCTAACATCTCCTACTTCAAACCATTTGGGTGTAAGTGTTTTGTCCACAACAATAGTAAGGAGCATCCGACTAAGTTTGATGCTAGGTCGGATGAAGGTATATTTCCGGGTTATTCATCTCATAACAAAGCTTATCGAGTTTTTAACAAAAGAAATAACAAAGTGGAAGAAAGTATCTACGTTGTCTTTGATGAAATTGATCTTGGCAGGATAAGTGAGTCCACATTCTCGGACCTCGGACTCAATAGAGTGAAAACGACCTTGCTGAGGTCGAGCTCGAAAGAGTCAAAACAATCTTACCGAGGCAACTCGGAATGGAGCAACTCGAGTGTTATGACTCGGATCGAACAAACTCAAGAGCCAGCACAAAAACCGAAGAACAATTCAATGAGACTCAAGCAAGATCAATCAACTGAAGATCAACCTCTTCAACCAACAAAGGACAGGTAAAGCTTTCAAATATGCATCCATACTTTCTAACATCAACAAGTGGGGTAAGAACTTGATCTTCTTTGCATAATCTGTGTGCATTTTCTTCATTCATATCATTACCAGAACCTAAAAATGCACCAAGAGCCCTAAATGAACCTAAATGTGTAGAGACCATGCAAGAAGAGCTCAATCAATTTGAAAGAAACCAAGCTCGTACTCGACCAAACGACCATCTAACCACCCAGTCATAGGAACCAAATGGGTTTTCAACAACAAACTGGATGAGGAAGGGTTGGTATTTAGAAATAAGGCTAGACTCATTGCCCAAGGTTACAATCAAGAAGAAAGAATTGATTGTGGGGAAACCTTCGCATCTGTTGCTAGAATTGAGGCAATAAGAATCTTGTTGGCTTTTGCATATAGCATGAATATCAAGCTTTATCAAATGGATGTCAAGTGTGCTTTTCCGAATGGTTTCATTCAAGAAGAAGTCTATGTTGAGCAACCCCCTCAATTTGAGAACTCATAATTTCCAAATCATGTTTTCAAATTGAAAAATATTTTATATGGTCTTAAACAAGCTCCCGGAGCTTGTTATGAAAAACTAAACAGTTTCTTGATTGAAAATGATTTCAAAAGAGGTCAGATTGACAAAATTCTTTACATAAAAACCAAGGGAAATATTTTCTTATTGCTTAGATCTATGTTGATGATATCATTTTTGGAGTTATTAATGAAACTCTATGTCAAGAGTTTTCTAAGTTGATAAGACAGGAGTTCCAAATGAGTATGATAGGAGAATTCAACTTCTTTCTTGATCTACAAATCAAACAAGAGAAGGATGACATTTATGTCCATCAATTCAAGTATACCAAGGAGCTTTTGAAGAAGTACAAACTACAAGATGTGAAGCATGCAGCAACACCTATGAGTAGCAGTTTGAAACTGGACTCAGCTGAAAAAGGTAAAGCTATAGATCATAAACTCTACAGAGATATCTTGCAGGGACTCATCTTGGTCTATGGTTTTCAAAAGACTCATAACCGACTCTACTTGATACTCAAATGCTAATTATACTTGATACAAAGTTGATAGAAAGAGCACATCAGGAGCATGCCAATTTCGGGTAAATCCCTTATCTCTTGGCACTCAAAGAAACAAAATTATGTTGCTCTATCAATCGCCGAAGTTGAGAACATTACAACTGGAACTCGTTATGCTCAAATTCCGTGGATCAAGCAGCACTTGAAGGATCTAAGACTATCATTCAAATCTATCCCAATCAAGTGTGACAATCACGAGTGCAATCAACATTACAAAGAATCCGGTTCAACACTAAAAAATAAAGCATATTGAGGTCGGGTATCATTTTCGAGAGACCATTCCGAGGATGGTGATATTGAACTTGAATTCATTTCTACGAAATGTCGGTTAGCTGATTTTCACTAAGCCACTTAGTGAGGATCAGTTTTGTTTATAAGGAATGAACTTGTTATGATTAATGCATGATTATGTGATTTATTAAGTAATTAATCCTTACATAATTATGTGTTATATGTTTTGTTTTAATAACAAATGGATCGAGTTGACCGAGTGAAATTGAGCTATAAGTTATTAGGTCTCCGAGTATTCTAAGTCACTCGGAAAACATACTTGGATCGGACTCGGCTTTTGAGCAAACTGGACATCAAACTTCTAGAATTATCTCTAGATAAATGGAGAATTTCATAAATATTTTCGAAAAGTCTCTCTCTCTCTCTCTCTCGTCGCACATTTCGTTAAGAGAAAACTAGTCGTTGGAA
The DNA here is from genome assembly GCA_021018815.1 of Talinum fruticosum. Lineage (NCBI taxonomy): Eukaryota > Viridiplantae > Streptophyta > Magnoliopsida > Caryophyllales > Talinaceae > Talinum > Talinum fruticosum. The sequence goes on along the minus strand of JAITYX010000037.1, from coordinate 5,915,754 downwards.
GAAAGCTGCTGGAATTCTAGCCGTTGAAGAGCAAAACATCATACCCATCCGAGACTGCCGTTAGAGCTTCAAGTCGGACCAAAGGACAATGGTCATCTTTTTCGCTATAAATAGCATCCCTTTACCTTTATTTCTTTACTTTACTCACTACCTTCTTACTCTCTAAGCATCCTTGCTCTCTCCGAATTCTAAGTGCTCTTACTTTCTTTACTCTTTCTCCCGTGTCCTCTCTGTTTCTCGAAAAACCTCACCATGCCTAAAAGAGGTTCCGCACCCGAATTGTTGGGGTCTACTACTAGAAAACCCCGCACCAACACTTTACGTTGGATGATAAGTTTTTCCAAACCACATCGTTTTCGTAGTTAAAACACATTTAGGACACTCGGAGTCTCGCAATTATTTGTGCTTAAATGATTTCATTTATCCGGAACTCGTTGCCGAGTTCTATTCCAACATGTCCCATTACGAGGGTGTCATCACCTTAAAAATCCAAGGTAAGGTCGTTCACATTAACCTCCCTCTTCTTCGAAACTTTTCAAAGTTTCTTCTCTCTTTCTTAACTCTAATCTTATTCCCTTCATGGAAGTCGCAGATGACTTGTTTGAAAAATATGCCAAAGAAGTACCTAAGTCACGAAAGAACTTCTCGTGACTCGGATGAGATTAGAGGCAAGGCTACTTTGTTTTATTCTAATGAGAACCTTCTTTTCTCATCATTCTAGCAAGGAGAATCTTAACTCCAAGATTCTCAAAGCCTTGTTTGACATTCCGATGAGAACCTTCTTTTCTCATCATTCTAGCAAGGAGAATCTTAACTCCAAGATTCTCAAAGCCTTGTTTGACATTCTATAGGCCTACGATATAGACCTTTTTCCTTTCATTCTTAAGCAAATGGCCTCTATGCCAGCTCATCCAAAAATATGCTCCTTTTTCCTTCGGAGCTCTCTTAACGTTTGTTTTCAAATAGTTCAAGACTACCCTCCCTCAAATCCAAATGCCGTTTATGAGGCTACCATTGTGGTTCGCAGAAAGGAGTTTACGGGCTATGGGTACCAGGAAGTCAAGCCTGGTGCCTTGGTCCATGAGTCCGAGTTGAAACCTCCTTCACCCCTTCTACTCGGATCACGAGACTCTTCTACCACTTCCTCCTCCCTTTGCTGGTCCATCTACTTCTCAACCACCTCCTTCGACCTCTGCAGCTATGTTTACCGTATAGGTAGACAAAATCTCTTCCGTATTCGAAGAACTTCGAGACACTCTCCTGCTCTCTAAAAAATGTCCTTCATGACCTGGTTATCAACCAGGAGACCAACCGAGTCTCGGATCCAGGAGAACCAAGATCCGTTGATCGAGCTTAAGGGCATCATCAACGAGCAGCGCGAGCAGCTCCAATTTCTTCGAGAGCGCCGATCCAAGGCTACCCAAGACCCGAAACTTCGGATACTTTTGAGGAGTCCTCTAGCCCGGGGAAAATTACCTTGGTTGAGGTAGAAGAACAAGCTGAAGCAACCCGGCTCGAGGAGGCAAAGGAAGAGGAGAAAGAAGAAAAGGTGAAAGAAAAAGAAGAGGTTGCTCAACTCGAGGGTCCAGGTGCAGCGGCTCCGAACCGGAAGCGATCTCCTCATATCTCGATCCGAGTGGGTCGGAAGAAGCTGGGGACATTGGTCGAGTCCACGCCTACTAAGTTAGAAGCACCACCCTCAACTGTCTTCCAGGAGGATGAGCCTGAGGAAGACATGCCTCTAGCTCGGACAATCGGGACGGAGCAATTTCCGGACATCCCTATGCTACTACCGTCGCGCTCATCTACCTCCTCCCAAGCATATCGGTCTCGGCACACTGCCCGTCCCTCCTCCTCCCCGATAGCAAGGCCCCCTTCTTAGTCTATTTTTTTCTTTCTTCTTTATTTTTTTGTTGTCCAACATCAATTGTATGTGGTTTTTTTTTTTTTGCAATTCTCTTCCCTCTTTTTTATGAAACGCTAGGGGAGAGAATGTAGAAAACTTGATGTTTTGTTTAGGGGAGCTAACCCTCTCTTTCTTTGAGCAATGAATGAATGATTTTTTTTTTTTTAAACAAACTTATTTCGACTTACATGTTTCGAGTTAGATATTTCTTCTTACTTTTACGCTCCGACATAATCTGTTCATTTCTTTGATCCGATGTATTATCCGCATAACTGTTATGAGCGATGATATTATACGTAATGCATTTTATAAGTTTGGAATGCTTCTCTTCCGTCGCTATTTCCTCCGATATGTTCTTAATAGTGAAAATGAATATTCATGTTTCGCACTAGCAAGTTTCTATCAAAGTGTGAAATGCCTTTTATCAAAAGGGGAGATTGCATATTCATCTTATCTCTCTTAAATTTTGATTTCAAGTCATTCTAAGCACTATAGGAACTCTTGTAAAAGTTTTTATTCGTTTCGATCGACTCACAAAGCACCTTATTGCATATCTCCTACACTAATATTTCGACTCACTCGGACATCACTCAAAACTATCGCTTGCCCAAATAATTTCTTTAACACTAATTTTGAGTACTTACTGTGTATTTCAACACAAACAGATTACGATGTTAATTCCTTATTCTAAGTCGGTTTATTTCCTGGAGAATTATTTGCCACATCAAGTTGTTATACTTTGTTTTTTTTTTTTTACTCTCTCTACTTAATCATCCTTAGGATTGACTCAAATGAAATTTGATTACTTGAATATTAGGCACGGAAAATTCTATTCTTTTAGACCAAAGATAATTAAACTTTTAATTGTGCTAATTTAATTATTATTTGTGCCTAATCTTGGGCCAAAGTATTTTATACTTTGAGAACCAATGTGGTTTGCTTTTGTAGGTTTCAAACGAGGCTGACTCATTTTTGAAATACAAAAGTAATCGGCTTCTAACTGTCAAATACCGAACAAACGGGTTTTACCTACTTTTGGACATGGTTCGGACACCATGTCAAGGTTGTCTGTTTTCAAAATTGGAAAACTCCAACTTTAGGTTTAACGGTTGTTTCCACCACAACTTTTAATTACCACCAAGTGATTGGACCATCTTTCTTTTGGAGCCAAGAGTCGTTGCATAACGTTCACATCCCAACGGATGTTTTGTAAGTGACTCGGAAGAGTCGTTGCAACGGCTAGTGAAGACTTATGTCCAAAGAACCAAGACTCATCGGTCTTTCCGCCTGGTTGGCTATAAATAGAAGTCACCTCACAAGACTAGAGGCTTACTTAACACATTACTTGCTAAACACATTACTTGAGCTAAAGTTGTTGTTCTCATTCTTTATTCAATCTCGTATTTACAACTTCAAGTCCGTATTTAATATTTTACGAGTTGTAAAGAATGTCTTGTAATCAGTCACAATCTTTTCTTACTTTCCGAGTAAGGTCCCTTAATTGAGCTGTAAGGGTTAACTCATCTCAGCTGTCCCTAATTGTAAAGGTTACCTCGGTCGGGAAGTAGTAGGTCGGATAAGGTAAGTTTAGGAAAACCTCGTAAGGAATTGTTTAAGGGAGCAATTGTGATAGAATCGATCCTTGTATTACGTGGATTCAAAATAGTGAATTTGACTTGGTGCCTGGATTAGCACTATCCGAGGTTTTCTGCCCCATAAAAGTTTCCATGTAAATTTGTGTTATCACCTTTTTGAGTCCAATCTAGACTCGGAATATCGCTGTTTTGTTGCAAAAATCGTTTAATCTTCTCCATCACCCTATTCACCCCCTGGGGTGACTTAGACTCTCCACGAGCAAACCTTCAGCTATTAAGACTAATAAATCCAAATTTATCCACTTTTACTCCACCAATGTCATGCACATCCCACCACATGCAACAAAATAATACAACATGATTGCCTCCTACATATTTCAACCTATAACATTGATCAAGACACCATAATAATATATATTTTCCGTTACTTCCCCATATTGCCAAGTACAAATACTCCACTATTTTGAGTTTGAAGGTTCTTCTCGCGATTTTCAGTGTAGAATCTATATCCATTGGTGATATAACCACTAAAACAAGTCACACAATTAGTATGACAACGTGACAGCGATAACAGCTCATCTTCCATGGGACAATTTTCATCTTTGTGCAATTTTGATACCTACAAAGCAATATATACATTTAAATCGTTAATAGTAAACCATTATATGTACAGTTAAACGTATATGACAAAGAAAAACAAAGTAAGCATACACATTTACCTTCTCTTTAAACCATTGGACAAAGGGTTTATCTTCCTCCTCTATAGTCAGTGCCAATCCACTTTGTGCTAACACCTCATAATGTTCTCCGTATAAAAAAAACGCTACAATAAGTAGGATGTCAAATAAGAACTAATATTAAAAGTAAACAATTAGTGTGAGAAGTATTTTACATGTACCTGAAGAAAGGTGAAACTTACTTGCAATTCTTCAATACATATAATAAATTAGCTTGCTCCCTTTCACAATTGTCCATATCATATATTTTACTCACTCTAATGTCCGTCCAACATTAGAGAACACCAACATCCCCATCATAATTACGCTCAAGATGATTAAATTTTGTCTCAATCCTATGTAAGTACCTTGAGCATAAAGTCATGCACTCATAAGCAATATAACCCTCTGCAATTGAACCTTGTGGCTAAGCCATGTTGTGAACATAGGATTTGAACTTATATAGTTGTCTCTCTCCAGAATACATCCATCGAAACAAGATAGGACCACAAAGCATCGAAACAAGATAGGACCACAAAGCAATACATCGTCGGTAAATGTAACATAATTTCAAAACAAGACGGAGGAAGAAATCTTTCTTACTTGGAAAGAGTAAGAGGAATTTTCTTTTAATTTGTTCCAAGTCCTCCGCTCTCAAAGATTTAGCACACAATACATTGAAAAACATTGACAACTCAATGAGCGGCGCACATATGTCTTTAGAAAGAATGCCACAAATACAAGTGGAAGAAGGCGTTGTAAAAGAATGTGGCAATCATGACTTTTAAGAACAGATATTTTGCATTCCTTTAGGTTCAAACAATGAGAAATATTAGAAGAAAACCCATCTGCAACCCTCAAGTCTTTCAGAAATTTACACAAGACTTCAATTTCATTTCAAGATAATTAATACGATGCTGGTGGTAACTCAACTTTATTGCCTTTTTGGACGGGATGGAGTTCTGGCCTAATTTGCATTGCTTGTAAATCAAGACGAGATTTCATGGTGTCCTTTGTCTTCCGTTTTGTATTCATAATTGTTCCAAGGACAATATCACAAACATTTTTCTCAATATTCATGACATCTAGGTTATGTCTTAATAACGAAGACTTCCAATAAGGCAGCTCTAAAAAGACACTCTTTTTATTTATCCTCCTAAGCTGGTGAGATATTTTCTTCTTCTTGTGAGTGGCCTTGGTCAATGGAATGTTTTCGAGATCTTTCACTTGAAGAAGAACATCATCACCAGATAATGGTTCTGGGGATTTTATTTTTTTGTCTCTTCAAATATGTCTTTCTTCTTTCTCCATGGATGGTCAACTGGTAAAAAGCGTCGATGACCCATATACACTTGCTTATAGTAATGTTGCATCCTCATTGAGTTTCCTTATGACAAGAAGGACAACCAAATTTTCCTTCTGTTCTTCATCCTGATAATATCCCATATGTAGGAAAATCGTTGATAGTCCAAAGTAGTGCACCATACAATGTAAAATTCTACTGTTTAGAAGCATCATATTTTTCGACCCCTACCTCCCATAATTCTTTCAACTCTTCTATTAATGGTTGGAGATAAATATCAATACAATCATCTAGGCTGTTTGGTCCAGGAATGATCATTGACAATACAAAGTTCTCTTCTTTCACATGCAACCAAGGAGGCAAGTTATATAGAATTAACATCTCGTGCCAAATGATATGAGGAATAGACATATTATTAAAGGGTTGGAAGCCATCACTTACAAGGCCAAGCCTAACATTACAAGGATCACGAGAAAAATTCTCATTAACTTCATCAAATGGATGCCTCATAATACCATCATTATTTCGCTTATCATGATGGCCAGTCATGTTAGTCTTAGATGACATAAACAAATTGAAGCCTTGGCTTAAGCTGGAAGTACCGTAATAACTTTGTTGGGACTCTCTTTCCATTAGATTTTGTAACGGGTTTAACATTACGCTTATCAAGCTTCCATCTAAAAGCATCACAAACCTTACACTTATCCAAGTTTTGATACTCCTTCTAAAAGAGCATGCAATGATTCACACAAGCATCAATCTTCTTATAATACAATCCAAGATCTCGAATAATTTTCTTTGCCTCATAATAAGATTTCGGCAATAGTGAATCAGGTGGAAGTAGTTCCTCTTTTAAGAATCACAATAACATACTAAAAGATTCATTACTCCATCTTCCAAGGGTTTTGATATGCAATAACTTCATAACAGCTAATAGTTTAGCGCACTTTGAGCCTTCATATATTGGTTGCTCTAAGTCCCTTAACAATAAATAAAAAAATTTTGCATTGTCATTTGGCTCTTAATGATGGTCAAAGGAACTCATATCTACATTATCTCCTTCAAAAGGTGTGTGAAAAACATTCCGTTATTAACTCTTATACCTCATCATCACTTTGCATTCCATCTTCGAGCGACTCCTCATCATCGTCATCGCTTTCTTTATTCCCCTCCTCAGACTCAATGTCGGACTGAACTTCACCCAACTTCTCTCCATGATAATACCAAAAAGTGTAACTTTGTGTAATCCCATATGTTATAAGGTGATCCTCTAACAATCTTTTCACTTTCAAAGGAAGAATTACGACACCTTATACAAGGACACTTGATTTCATCATTTTCATCAGTCTTTCTCAAGGCATATTTGATAAACTTGTCCACATCTACTTCATATTAATCACTAAGATGACCGATCTTACTCAAGTTCATCCAACTTTTACTAGGTGCCATTCTCTATTGTGAGCAACCAACATAAAAAAAGTAAACATTAATCTCATATCCCAAAAATATAGATATATAATTAATCACAAAATTAAGACAGAGTAGGTCAAAGCAAACACTAAAAAAGCTAAAAGAAGATCATGACATGCAATTACTAAGCTAAAACAACCAACCAATCAAAGAACAACATTATGACTATTATTGAATATATGCTAACCCATAATTTAGACAAAATAACCAAACAATATAAGCATTTCATAAAATAAAAAACAAAAGTAGACATCTCCAAATAAGACTCAATGTGAAAGTTTTACAAGCATAAATATGGCACTATAGTGAATAATCAAATAAAAAAAACTCATATTATTAAGTGACTGACAACTTAGAAAAGTAAAAGCCTGAATACGAGCAAGAAAGTAACATAACCTCTCAAGATTTAATGCTGGTTGGCGTAGGAAATTGAACGAATGACTTTATCAGGCCAAAACAGAACCAAAGAAACCTCAAATAAGCAACACAAAAAACACATTTGCAAGATTCAGGATTATTGCTATAATATTGTACAATAATATCTAAACTAATAAGTAGTCATCATAGTAGTTGAAGCAACAATGGCCCTAAGTGTACACAAACAACAATTTTTCAAAAAATCAAGCTAATGCATCGGCAGCTCAAAAGGACTGAGAAGCTAAGTGCAATATTGTGTTTGCGTAAACAAGTAGTTAATATAATTATGTCACAATATTGCGATTAAATATAACCCGAAATGATTTACTCTGTGGACTGGACTCTCGTAAATGATCGGAACACAAGTCGGGTCGTATACTTACTAGATTGCCATGAGTAGCTAAGTGCAAACATGCAGAGAGAGGGTAGCTACATTCGCATTTCACCTTCAATATAGGTTACAACACATTGACATATGCTGTGGAAAATGTACATCTGCTGTGCCACCAAGTGTTAATGGAGTCTAAATACATAGTAATCCCATCTAAAGCATCACCAGATCTTACATAGATATCCAATGGAGATGATGCTGCTATGTCATCACCTAATTACTGAACATCACTGTGAAACGTGATGGACAGATGATATCCATTATAATCTTCTACAGCGAGAGCCAATATAAATTAAATTTTAATTTTGAACCCAAGTTTTGTAACAAATTATAGAGAGTATCCATTGCTTTGTTGAATAAAGAGATGTAATGCATCAGAGGTGGGTTGATTTATTACGGAAAGGAGGAAGAACAAGTGAAAATGTAAATTTCCCAAATTTACCATGCCATTTGTCAAAATGTCAACTCCTGCCATATCATACACTTAGAGGCCAACTCCCTTTCCCCCAATACTTAGAAGCCAAGACATACCTAAGTTGACCCCTGCAGCTACCTTTCCCTGAACCCGGGGTAACCTTGATCTTGATGGTCCTAATAACCCTCTGTTTCAAGCATATAGCCCTAGATAGGGGTGGAGGATGGCGATAATATTCTTCATGAAACTCACCATGGAATGAATTATACAAATCATCTCAGGTTTTTAATCTATTATGATAATGCATAATTTGCGCAACCTCAGAAATCTGATCAGGGTTTCAAAAAGCTAACAAACCTAAAACCCTTATAACTTGAACAAACCTAAAATTCGGGCGAAATTCATAGAGAAAAAGGTCGGGTAATCACATTTTGAGAGAAGGAATTTATTAATGAAATCCCTAAAATTTCACTAACAGAGAACCAATTTCAGAGAACAAACCCAATTTATAGAACCAATTTCAACAACAACACTACACAAATCTCTACTAATGAAAACCCTAAAATTGTAGTCACAAAGAACGAATTTAATTTTCATTGAAAGAAAAACTGAAAATCAAATTAAAAAAGGAAAACTGGGGCAAAACTAGGCATAACAGTTCAAATCTTCGAATAACGACTCAATCAACTTCGCTTTGAAAGAAGAGGTAGAAGACACAATGAAGATGCCGTTGAGTATGTCGAAGACACTACAATTGCGGCTTCAAATCAATAGAGAGAGAAAGGGGGAAAGAAAGAGAGCAGAGAAACCATGAAAGAGAATCCACGAAGCCATGAGAGAAGGAGGAAATTTTATTTTTGTGACAAGAATCCACGAAGCTCGGCAGGGTGTCGAAGAAAGAGAGACTTCAGGCCAAGAAAATAAAAAAATTTTCTTTTTTATGCATGTTCAACTAGACAATGTTGTTTCATTATGCAGTGTGTAAAAACTTATCGGGAATTGTCCGGCTTTCTTTTTGGCATGATATTTACAGCGAGTCTTGGGATATTAACAAGGGCAAAATAAACTCCTTGTAAACAAAATTACATTTTGTGACGAGATTCCCTTCTTGTTGTAATTGGTCATTCATTTACGACTACAAAAGTCAACCGTTGCAAGAATTGGTTGTAGTTGTAATATTTTCTTGTAATGAGTTTTTGTTACTTTTATTTTGCTGAAAGTTAATCATGATATTTGATAAGTTGTTACGTGTTTTAATGGATTTTGATATAAGATAGCAGCTTGAGTTGATATGGGGTGTTTGATACTATAGCAACTGATGTATAAGGAGCAATATATGATAATTAGAGTCCATCCGACACTTGACCTAGGGGTTTGATGGAAATTTCTTTCCCTTCTTTTCTCTTTTCTTATTTCATTTTATTTCTCTTTGTATATATTGGATGCTTTACTTTTAGATTTTTCTCTTGTTCATATGACTTTCTTTTCCTTTTCTTTTATATTTGATTTATGTCCTTTTCTTTCTTTATTTTTCGGTCTTCTTTTTCATTCTATAAATATATACTTTTCCTTTTAGTTTTGTCGTCCTTTGACGTTCATTATACTCCTAATGAGAACATGGTTATATTTTAGTGTGAGGGTGGAAAAGTAAAACCTTTGTTCATAATTTTCAAATTCTTGTATAGTTTTTCTTAACTTTGGGGATTTTTGTGCCATGTTGATTGGTTTTTAATCTCTAATAGCTTACGTGATATCTTGTTTATAGGTGAAATGTACATGATTGAACGCTCGGTTTATAGTACTGTTTTCGGTTTTTCATGATTAATCCATCTCATATGCGCAATTTGGTATCTACCTTGTATATATGCACATTGATTCATGAGTGTGAGACTGTTGAACTTTAACTTTGAGAACCCTTTATTTGGTTACCTAGACTTCCAACTTCCTTTTTGAAAAAAAAAAAGTACGAAAATGCTTGACTCCATTACCTTTAGTTGGGTTGTGAATAAGTGTCATGCCCATTTAAACAAATAAAATCCCCAAAAATCGGAAGATGACCCAAATACGTGTTAAGTTGTTCCTTTGGAGTATTTAAGGCCCTCAAAAGGCCAAGAGTTGCCAACTGAGAAAAGGAACATAAGGAGACAAGCACAAAACGAGAAAAAAAAAAAGAAGAAAAAAAGAGATGATCAAGTAAAAGGAAGTCTTTAACCAAGTGAAGATGTTTTCAAGAGTTAAATTTTGGGCATTTAACATACACTTTGCACATGAGCATCAAGGAGTACAGATTGTGTCATGGTGATGTATAGAAAGAAAAATGACACAGAGGGTACATGTGTGGTTTAAGTGTTTCATGAAGTGTATATTTTGCTTGTATGAAACTTAGCAACGAGCTATGACGTAATTAAATTGATTGATGTGTACATATTTTTTCTTTGTTTTGTATATATTTTATATTTTGAAAAATACACTTCAAAAGATTTTGTGGCGTTATCTTTTACAAACCTTCACGAGATCCGACTTGTCCACTTGCGCTACCAAGGGGTTTAAAAGGGCATGTTGCATGTGCTAAATGTAATCATTGCATCTATGAAAAGGTGACCTCCTCTTGTTTTTCTCAAGGATTAGCAAAATCTAAGTATGACGGTATTTATTTGGGCTTGTACCGAGACAATTTTGGCACTCCTATCACTTAGGTTTAGCTCTCCATAATGTCTATTTTAGGATTCTTATGTCTGTTTTATGTTTTATTAGGTAAGTTAAGAGAGTAAAAATTCAGAGTTATTAAAGATCAAATGACCCAAAACAAGGATTGTGGTTTCGGCCCAAAGATGTAAAGATTAAAGGAGGAAGCTCAGCATTAGGTAGCACTCCCATGCTAGTTTGGCACTCTCATTCCAAACTGTAATTTTTAGGAACACTAAATCAGTGGCTTCGTACGGTCATGACCATGCCATATGACACGACCCTGCCACATTATATTTCGGCTTGTATAAAACCACTATTTTGCCCCTGAAATTACAGGGATGGAGATTTTTTTATGGTTTTAGGGATTTTAACTACAATTTTCAATATTGTCTTGTTACTTTAAATTTTCGTTTATGCAAGTTTTATCTTGTAAGTTTTCTCTTGATTCCTAGCTAATTTCATGAAATTTGATGTTACTTTCTCTTAATTTCATCCATGCTCTGTTTTTAAATCTTCTAAAATCCACTTGTTTAGGTGTAAAGAGAGGATTAAAGAGAGTAAAGACTCATCTTTAAGAAGGTTGAGAGCTTTTGTACCCATTTGTAATCTCAAACACTCCATTAATTGCAATTTGTCATAAATTTCTCTCTCATTTTCTTTTCTTTGTTTCTTCAATAGTTTAGACCATAAGAAAAGGTCATTTCAATGGAGTCATCTTCTTGGAAAATAGAAAGAAGGTGGTTGCCAGATTGCTCTATTTGGGTAATTTCTCTTTAAGTCTCTTTCTTCTTTATTGATTTCTCTAGTTATTAAGATTGTTAATAGGTATTAGGTAATTTTTTTATTAGTGATCAATTTTGAGGATACAATTTGAGTTGTTGTGAGTCATAATGACTATGATCACAGTTAAATTAGTTTTGATTAGTGATTCATGTTTTATTATTTTGTTGGTTTGCTTGTGAAAATGATTCATTTAAAGTTAAATTTCCTTTGATCTTTAAAAACGATAATTTTAAATACTTGAACTGATATTGAATAGATATTCTCGAGTGTGACATCATCTCTAACTCCTCCAGATCGGGCTGTTACATTTGGCTTACTGTTTTCATGTTTTCCATTTTTAGGCTCCTTCCAGGAAGGAATCAAAGGAAGGGAGACGTCACACTTACCAGATTTGGGACCATGATTTTGACTTAATTCATAGTTATTAGTACTCTTTTTTTACCTTTATAATTGCTCCTACAAAACTTGTAGCGTTTGGAATAAAAATTTTGGTTAGTTTGGTTCTATTATTTATATTATGAATGCTTTCATATATTTTGGTAATGATTATTTGTAGCCTTGTATCTCTTTCGAGACACGATAATACTTATAATTCTTAAGTTTCTTATAAAATAAACTAGAATAAATTATGTAAATAATATATAACATGAGTGTGATCTTTAAAATTCTTTATATATGCTAACAGTCATTAATTCATTCTTGTTTAGGTCATGTAATGATATAATGATTCACATTTTTTTAAATAAAAAAAATGAATATTGCATATGAGTTACCTAGAATGAAGTGATTGGTCGGCCTACCATGCAACCCTTTATAAAAGTGAAAATTCATTAATAAAATGAATCACTATTCATTCATTAGAAAGTCTCAGTCTATAATTATGAGATAATTGCTCTTGTATTTATAATAATTGGGTTAATAAATTTATTTAAAAATAATTATAAAAACAGTCACTGCTAGATAAGTTATTAGTCAATCTTAACTTAAAAAGTCACCGTAAAATATATAATTAATAACCTTTTAAAAATCACCGTTAAAAAACTTTATCTTACAGAAATCATACATAAGATAATCTTACTTAATAATTTATGTTTATTATTTTAAATAATAATAATGCAACAAAAGCAAAACTAGAGATGTTGGGTTTGAAGACGCATTTATTCATAAAGTAATATTAAGTTGAATAGAACATTTTCTTATTATTTCTTATGTTTTATTTATTTATTTATTTTTGGCTGAGCAAGTTGCACAAAACAATTTGGCTGTACCAAAAATATTTTTTCTTTAAATTAAATGAAAGTCAAATTTTAATGTCGTGCATGAGTGCATGACTAAAGTGAGACCTCCTTGCTCACCGCCCCTTGCATGTCGAACGTCAGCAATGATGTCACCGCTATTTCCTCTTTTATTCATTTAGAAAAAACAAATAATACTTTCACATCTACTGAATTTTTTGCACAATAATGTGGAATCCAACAAAAATTAAAAATAATTTAAATGAATATATTTATAAATCCTAAAATGGCCAAAATGCCCTTACATTTAATTTTCCTAAATAATAATAATAATAATTGGATACGAATAATTGGAACTTTGAGGGTCTTAGACGAGAATAATTTTAAATTCAGACTAACTCAAACGACCTGAACTTTGATTGTTTTCATTATTTACAGTCCAATGGTTATTTCTGATTGTATTTTTTAGATAATCGCTAACGACATTGCCCCGAAAATAACACAAATATATGAAATTCAAATTGAATAAATTCATTTTAAAGTTCAAACTTCCTGAAAAATAGGATTTGAATGACCCTTAGAATTGTTCAAAAATAAATTCTCTTAAAGTTATGAAGCATTGGGAATTATTTTTAGATTATCTTCTTCCAGTACTGCCAAAGTTTAGATTATTCATGTTCATTATGACGATGATGATGATGAAATAAAAATAAACACAACCTATTATAAATATTTACCTTTTTTAAAAAATTACTTATTATTATTATTATTATTATTATTATTATTAGCAAAGGGTATTATTGTAATTTTAAGACCTATAAAATCTATTTGTTCAAACGTTGGTGGTCCTATGAATTATTTTAAGTTTTTCGTAGGTCTCAAAAGTATTGTGGAAATACTCAGTAGACCAAAATGTAAATATTTATTTTATTTATTTCAAACTTTTAATTCCTATAATACTTGTCAATAACATTACTACCTCTATTTCAATACTTGTCATATTCAGACTGTAAGAAAATATCAAAAAAATTATAAATTTATACTAGAAGACCAAGTGTCCCAAAGTTTTATTGGAAATAAGGAAAATAAATAAAATAAGGAGAGGAAAAAAACAATCAATATGAACAAAATTAATAAATAGTCATTAATATATCTTTGAGACTGTAAAATGATAGATATTATAAATAGTGTGATAGAAGTATTTATTATTACCTACGAAACGGAAAAAACACAATAAAATTAAAACTTTTTCATTACTTTCAAGATATATTTATCATTAATTTCAACTTTGACATGTAAATAAATTATTTTCCCTAATTTTTATATTGTTCTAAGTTTCACAACATTTTTGAGGCATAATTTATTTATTTATTTATTTCAATTCTAAGTGTAAAATGAATATTACTCTTATACAAGTAATCCAAGCAAATTTAAAGAAATTTGGTAATACAAAATGGTAAATATCTTGCTATGAGGCACTTTCCAGTCTTGACTTAAAATTTATATCATATATTAAACTAATAAGAAAGTGATGTGATTAAATAATAAGGGTGCTATGACTCGTAATCGCGTAAAATTATTTTTTAATTTTTTAATCAGTTATTTTCATAATTATAAAATTAAATATACGATATGTCTTTACGGATTAGGTTAATTAAACTAGGGTATTATTTATAATCCGTTAGTATAGTCGACAATTACTACCATTTCAGAATTGATAATTAATTATAATTGTTTAAAATTTAATGAAATATAAATATATAACATATTAATTACAACTAAGCCAGACACAAAAGAATTATCTTGTAACAAGACATTTATTATTGGTATCAATTAATGAACATAAATTGGTTAGTCAGAATGTGATTGATGGAATCAAATTTTGTTTCAAAGTTTTGGGAAGTGTTTTGATAATCAAAATGTGATTAATGGAATCAAATTTAGTTTTGATTTGGTGAACCATTTTTGTATGTATAATGTATTTAAAATGTTGAAGTTTAGGAAAGTGTTTTATTATCTAAATTCCGATTAATCGGGATTGGAAAGTTATTTTTTAGTCTTTGATCTTCTGTTAATTAAAGTCGAGTTAATAGGCTGCGTTTCAAAATAACTGTTATCAATTTAAAACATTTTGAGTCAGAGAATTCTTTTAGAAAGAATAGATAGTGCAAAATTATTCAATGCATATAGTTATATCTTATTAGTTTCTCTTGAAGTAGGATAGGAATTTTGGGCGTGGAGGGGCAATGACTTGATGTTGACTTGATACCACAAGTGGCAAATAATATATCACTTTCATAATTTTATTATTGTGTGGCGCAAGATATAATAAACAATTAGCAAAAATAAGTGACACTATAACAACTCTTTTTTTTTTTTTTAATGTATATCATCATCAATAATTTTTAATTATCAATTTGATGATAGATAAGCATGTGCTTCTAGAGAGAGACAGAAAATCAATGACACTTTTTTTCAAACTAAAATTCAACCAAAAGAAAAAGATTAGTCAAACCCGGTGCCCATCAAGCCTATAAAATACTTCTTCCATTCCTTCCCTTTCCTTCATCAAATACATATATAACCCCCAAAAAAAAGAAAAAAAGGAGATGATTATGGAGGTGAATATGAGCTTAGGCTCAATTACGACGTCGTTGGGATGCATATTGATAGTAGCGTGGATATGGAACGCAGTGGATTGGGTTTGGTTGAGGCCGAAGAGGTTGGAGAAGAAGCTGAGAAAACAAGGATTCAATGGCAACTCTTACAAGCTTCTGTACGGTGACAAGAAACAAAGTGTTGAGATGGTGAGAAAGACCACTTCTAAGCCGTTGGATCACTTCTCCAATGATTATGGCCCACGTATCCTCCCTTTCCTTCATCACACCATCTCTAACTACGGTACGTATTCATTTCTATTTTTTATTTTTTTTATTGATTTTAACTCTTTAAAGAAGAACTCGTTCCATCTAAACCATTTTAATTAAAAGGGAATCAAAATTGAAAATATACATAAAAAGGCCAATAGAAATGTCAATGTCACGTAAAATCAATAGATACTTGATCGTTTACAACGAAATAAATAAATATATGGATAAGTTTAGGTGGAAAATAAATTGATATATCTAGATCATATATATAATTATAAGTAACTAGGATGAGAATTTTATGCGTTTATTCATCCATTGAATTAATATCAATACCTAGCTTTTATTCTTTTTTAAAAGAATTATAGCCTATTATTATATTTTTGATTTTGATTTTGATTTTAGTTGTGACTTTTCTATATTTAATACATGATATATTTGGGTTAGAAAAATTACGAAAAACTACAAAACTTTCGAAAAAGTTAGATAAGTTTGACTTTGGAATATATACGAAAAGTACAGGTTCAATGAATATTTATCTATATATATATTCTCTATCTTATTTGTACTTGACTAATAGTTAATTAGATTAAATTTAAGTTAAAATAAAATTCGAATAATATAGAGCAATCAAATTTAAAATTCAAAAAATTAATATCGATACCTAAAGTTTTGTAGATCGGACAAAATTTATAATCAAGTTTGACAAAATTTTAACTACCCTACTTATCAACAACATGAAAGTTCTTCTCTGTTTTTTAGAGCCATGTGCATTGAATTTTGTAGCGGATTCGATTTTATAAAAATCTGTGACGGTTCAATTCCTTTTTTTTTTTTTTTCTTTTGATAGAGAAGTCAAACATTTATTAATTAGGTGAAGGGTGTGCAGTCCATTGTGAAAAGTCAACCAACATGCACAATTATTAAGCAATTTCCTTTTTTTTTTTCTGGCGAAGGGAGTAAGAAATTCCCAAGTGCAAAGAAATTTGAAGATCGTGAATGCATGATAAAAAAACTTTATATCAATTGCAATTAATCTTAAAGATTTTTCCAAGTGTTGCTTATAGTTGACACCAACAAAACAAACCCAATAAACTTAAAAAAAAAATTTTTTTATTGCAATATAGACTCTTTTGCACAATTAGATATCCTAGTATTGAAACCCAAGAAAAAAAAAGACAAAAGAATTTACTAGGTTGATAAAACCTCTGCCTTTTCTTTTTGTCTATTTATTAGGTTGAATATTATATTTTTCTAATACTTAATTCTCTATATATTGATAAAAGTTCTTTTTTTTTTTGGATTTTAAAAATTGATTTTTTTAATAATAAAGTAAGGATTTATTACCAATAACACCCCCAGTCGATTGGGGAGAAAGATGCATCAATTTAGGTCACTACATCTCAATAAACTCTGTCCATTTGCTATATCCAGCTCTATGTTTTTCTAGATATCATCCAATGAAGGCCTCACATTTGAATTTCCTGCACTGCAACTGCATTTAACCAATTGGAATAGCTTGGTTCTGACCTCCACTGTGAAGGGACATTGCCAAAACTAGATCCGGCAAAAACTGACCCAATCTGGAAACCCGACCCGAACATGTACGAAAATTCTGAGTTTTGAACACAAATTTTTTTACCCGAAAATCCCGTAAATTAGCGAGCATATTGACTCTTTCTCGATCTATTTTAAAATGGAGTAGATATATATAAAAACCTCCATATAATATTAATCTTTATTACTATTCCTAATAAATTTTAAAAAGTATAATATGTGAATTAGTATAATAGAAGAGTAAAAATAAACATTGGAACCTCAAACGAGTCCCTAATAGAATAACTCATTATTATCTAGCCCATTATTTGCCCAACATTTTATTGGTCTTATTTAAATAGGTAAAGCGATCAAGTCGTTCAACTCAATGTAATGCTCATGCAAATACTATGATGAAAGTTTTGAATTTTTTTAGAAAATGTAAATACTATACTTTTGTAGAATTATGGGTAATTTTTAAGCAAAAATATGTCAAATTTTTATAATTTATAAAAGAAAAATAAGTGATAAAAAGGCGGTCTCAATTCGTTGGAGGTCGATCCGAAACCTATATAACTCGATATACGACTGTTCGTGTTTTACCCGAACCTAAAATACACCCGACCCCAATTTTACCCAAACCTGAATATACCCGACCCGTATTTAACCGCCCGTACAAATTGACAGATCTAGCCAAAACATATTTGCTGTTGTTTCCTCTTTATCAGTCACATAAAATACCGCAAATATCCAAATCATGTTATGAATTGAGTCACTCTTGAGATTGTAGACATCTTGTTATTCAATAGTTTCCAGCTAATGGATGAGTAGTTCGAGTTTTTAAACCAGAAAAACTGTGCTCCATATCGAGCATGAAAACTCAAAATTTTCCAACTAAACAATAAACTAAATATATTCTCAACTAACATCAAAATGATGTCTAATCAAAAAATCTACGTAAGTTATTTTTTAAAATATTTTCCTTCAAAAAATTAGCAACGTTAACATATTTTTAAGGTTTTTATGTTAAAAAATTTAGTATTTTCATGGAGAATCATAAGTAGTTTTTTTTTAATGGAACCCTATTTAAGACATTGTTATAGTATATTTATGTCCTCCCTTGGAGTAGATGCCAATTGGCTCCGTTGGTAAAGCCTTTGGATGTTTTTATCAAAAAAATTGGATTACGTTGAAATCTTACCTACATCAACTTTTATGTTTTTTTGTCCTCCCTTGGGTAAATGTATATTTACGTAATGTAGGTGAGAAGTCATTCATATGGGAAGGACCCAAACCAGCAGTGCTTATAACGCAGTCAGAACTCATGAGAGAAGTTCTGATGAATATGAGAGATTTTAAAAAGCAAGATTCACATCCACTTATCAAGAAGCTCACTAATGGCTTGGGAAGGCTTCATGGCCAGAAATGGGCTCAAGTTAGGAAGCTCATCAACCCTGCTTTCCACATGGACAAACTAAAGGTACCTGTTTTAAATATTTTGACCATATTTTTGCTTACTTTTTGTCAATTACTAATTTTATTGTATTGAATGGTTGGTGTTATAGCATATGTTACCAGCATTTTACACAAGTGCTCAAGAGATGGTAGATCAATGGGAGAAGAAGGTATCAGAAACGGGTTCGTGTGAGGTCGAATTGTGGTCATTCTTGCATGATATGTCCGCAGATGCAATTTCTCGAGCTGCCTTTGGGAGCAGCTTTGAAGAAGGGAGGAGGGTTTTCGAGCTCATCAGAGAACAAATTATCATTACTATACGTGCCTTGCAATCAGTGTATATCCCTGGATGGAGGTAATTAATCATACACAACTTCCAAAAGAGCAGATCATACATACTCATCTTAAGCCAATCGTGTGCCAAAATTACATTATAGGTGTTCTTTCCTGCTTTAACCTGATATTCTGTAATCTATATATTCTAGATTTCTTCCAACAGAAACAAATAGAAAGATGGAGAAGATCCGTAAGGAAATAGCCACATTACTAAAGGACATGATCTACAAAAGAAAGAAGGCAATGGAGGCCGGAGAAGCTGCTAAGGATGACTTGTTGGGTGTGCTACTTAAATCGAGCTTCCAAGGCATAGAAGATGGTCAACATGGGAATACTAAGAAACAACAACAAAACATAAAATTGAGTTTGAAAGAAGTGATTGAAGAGTGCAAACTCTTTTACTTAGCTGGACAAGATACTACTTCTTCATTACTAGTGTGGACTCTTATTCTTTTGAGTCAGCACCAGGATTGGCAACAACAAGCAAGAGAAGAGATTCTTAATACTTTTGGCAGTAATAAACCAGATTACGAAGGCTTAAACCAACTTAAAAAGGTATCTTCTCATTATATCAATATACTTTTAGACTAAGTAGTATGTGTTTGTCTGATGAATTATAAAATTTTTTTCACTTGATTTTTGGATTTTGTAAGCTCTTCACTATGTGATGCTCTTCAATAATGTATGATTCTTGGATGTTTGGACAGGTGAACATGATATTTTATGAGGTTCTTCGGTTATATTCACCAGCAAATCAACTAGTGCGCGAAATTAGCCATGATGTTACATTAGGTGACATGCAACTACCAGCTGGGGTGTTGATCAACTTGCCAATTGTTTATGTTCACCACAATGAGAAGCTATGGGGCCTCAACGCCAAGGAGTTCCAGCCTGAGAGATTTTCAGACGGAATCTTGAAGGCGACCGGTGGGAACATGTCATTCTTCTCGTTTGGATGGGGACCGCGCATCTGCATGGGGTCCAACTTTGCAATGATGGAGGCTAAGTTGACATTGGCTTTGATCTTGCAACGCTTCTCCTTAGAGTTATCTCCATCTTATGCTCATGCTCCTACCATAGGAAATGGAACGCTTCGCCCTCAATTTGGTGCGCAAGTAATACTTCATCGTCTTTAAAGATAGAGTTGATTTTCATTAGTCTATGCTATATAGAGACTGGTCTAGGGGAAAAAAATGTTGTCAAGTTACAGAAAGATGTATTCATTGTACAGAGCATTGTAATAGCACTTTAGCTGGGCATCGTGTTCTTCTGTCTGTGACTTTCCTTCTTTTAAATGATGTACAATAAATGACAATGGAGCTTCTTTCAGCTTCTGCTGAATTTTGGTGGCCACTTCCTATATATACTAAGTTCCTCTTTTGATAGACTTTTTTTGAGGGTACGATTCTGATAAACCTTCTTGATTTCAAATAATAAAAGTCCAAGGGAACAGGGACTAAATTAAATTACGTCATTATAGCTTTCACAGAGAGTTAGTCTCAAGTGTAAAACTTGACTCCAAATTTATTGAGACATTTTTATATCTCATTTTCTCTACTTTTGATTCGTCAATAGTTTAGACCATAAGAAAAGGTCATTTCAATGGAGTCATTTTCTTGGAAAATAGAAAGAAGGTGGTTGCCAAATTGCTATTTGGGTAATTTCTCTTTAAATCTTTTTCTTCTTTATTGCTTTCTCTAGTTATTAAGATTGTTAATAGATATTAGGTCATTTCTGATTGATTATCAATTTTAAGGATACAATTTGGGTTGTTGTGAGCCATAATGACTATGATCACTGTTAAATTAGTTTTTATTAGTGATCCATGTTTTATTATTTTGTTGGTTTGCTTGTAAAAATGATTCATTTAAAGTTAAATTTCCTTTTATCTTTAAGGACGATAATTTTAAATACTTGAAGTGATATTGAATACACATTCTCAAGTGTGACGTCATCTCTTACTGCTCTAGATCGGGCCGTTACATGTGGCTTACTGTTTTCATGTTTTCCATTTTTAGGCTCCTTCAAGGAAGGAATCAAATGAAGGGAGAGGTCACACTTAGAAGATTTAGGACCATGATTTTGACTTAATTCATAGTTATTAGTACTTTTTTTTAACCTTTATAATTGCTCCTACCAAATTTGTAGCGTTTGGAATAAAAATTTTGGCTAATTTGGTTCTATGATTCCTATTATGAATACTTTCATATATTTTGGTCATTATTATTCATAGTTTTGTATATATGTTGAGACACGATAATATTTTTAAGTCTTAAATTTCCTCTAAAATAAACTAGAATAAATTATGTAAATCTATTAATATATAAAAGGAGAGTTGGGTTTACTCTCCTCCCCTTAATTGTAGGGGTTAAAATGATTTTCAGCCTTTGATTAAATTTTCTTATTGATCTTAGCCCTTAATTTTTTTTTTAACTCAACCCTCTCTCTCCTCTTAACCGTCTCTCTCACACTTGCTCCCCTTATCTTTCTTTCTCTATATTTGCGGTTTCTTCGATTCATGAGGTAACTACTTCCCCACGTCTCTCATGTCTCTTCCCTCTCTCACACACGCTTCCCTACGCAGTCACATCTCTCTCTCTTCTCTCTTCCTTAAGCGAGTCACCTCCCTCTCTCTCCCTCCTATACCCTAAAATGGGGTCACAATTTCAAAAACCCTCTCTGCCTTTCTATCTCTCTTCCCATCATCCCCCTAACTCCCCCACCTTCCCCAACTTTTACTCCCACATTCACACCCCCAACCCTTATTCCAAAATCACCAACAACCGCCCCCACCACCACCCTCCACCTCCGCCCCCGCCAACCCATCCCTTGAATCCGACCCACACCCGGTGCAGGACATTGACAACGATGACGAGGGGCCCACCATGGAGGAGACATACAACCGATTTTTCGGAAGCGAGCAACCCACACTATGCGAGCCGGATCCCGACACCAAACCCGTCGGGGGCAAGTTTCCCATCAGAATTCGGGCGAAGATAAAGAAGCCCCCAACAACAAATCCGCCTTCAACTACTTTGAGACATTAAGCGAGTCCGAAACCGCTGAGAGAGTGATGGTTAATGAACCTAACCACAAAATCTCTTTTCCCGTTTTGTCTCTCATCAGCTCCATTTGTCATGTCCCCTTACTGTCTCTATTTTCTATCTCTATATGAAATCACTCGGGGAGAAAAGTACGAGATTCCTTCTTTTTCCCCAATTAATTTTCAAACCTTGAATTAGAAATGCGGCTCGTTCGGTTGTAGAATTTGATTAGTTGAGGATATTGTAAACCATAATTAAGGTAAGCTTGGTTTACTTTTTAACTTCGTTATTTTGGACTTCATAATTATGGAGCTAATTGTCTCCTTTTTTCAGCGATAATCGAATGTGAAATAAATTGGGACAATGTGGAATATAAGCAAAGGGCTTTCTCTGTCTCTCGATTGGTGACCGGTGAGTATATGTCCCTCTCTCTCCTCAATCCCTTCAAGTCACAGCATTGCTCAAATATCACTTCGATTCTAATGGAGTATTCCTTTGAATTTTGTTGTTTAATTTAATTTTGCTATTAATTAGTCTCAAAATTAAATTTGCGTATAATATAATGTTCAGTAAGAGGTTCGGTTTGATATTTAATTTTGTTGTTCTTATGATTGGGTTTCAATCTTTATTATTTCTTTTCACTTTAGGTTCGGTTGTTACAATCTGGAACGGATTTTTGTGGCCGATTACTGTCATAAGATTTGATTGTTAGGATATCTCTGTGTAGGACATTTCCTTCGGTTCGATGCAAGCTTGGGTTCAATGGGGTCAAACCGACTTCAAGGCAAGTGGTACTTGCTTCTTTTCGCCATTGTATGTTTAGTTCCGTGTTATCTTCTTAAAATTGGGAATTTGGGTTCCTACCGATATGAAATCGGGAAAATCTAAAGGTGTAAAAATTGAATCTACCTCCCCTTGATTTGGTTCATATGATTTTGATTTTTAAGTCATTCTTCGTCTAGGTTATTTTCAAGTATTTTAATAATTGGGGATAAGATTTTGATTTGAGTTTCGATTTGATCCGTTTCTTTTACCACCATCAACTTTTGTTATGACCGCGCGTTTGCCTATTATAATCTTATCTCTTTTTTTCTATGAAGCTTTGGATAAGGTGGTGTTTGAGAAATGGATATGGATAGGGGTTAGAGGGGAGGGCGATGGCGAGTGGGATCATTGGGAGAATTGATATTTGTGGTAGTCGAAATTAAGTTGGGGAATTTTATCAAATATGGCACATGTGAATCGGTTATGGTGGTGACTCGAAATTGGTGGGAGATATGATGAGTCTTAACTTACTGTGGGAGTTCGACTATAAAGTGTTTTTCATTTCTTCTATACTTTCTCTTGAATTCTAGATGTGTATTTTCATAAGATTTAAACTTTTTTAAGTGGTAAATGGATATTGGACAAGTTATGTTGACATGTAATAATATGTAGCAGCGACCGATGCCGAGAGAGAGTGAGAGGGGAGCGAAAGTGAGAGAGATTGAAGGTGAAGAAAAAGTTCAATTTGTCTATCTAATTTAAACTTCTCCGAGTGGAAAAGGTTCGATTATTTTTTCGAGTTTGGTCTCTTCCCCTTAAAAATCATCTCTTATTCTATGGGTTTAACAATCATATTTCTTATTCTATGGTCTATGTTTACCCGAAAGGATACTCAAGATTGATGGTCTCAAGTTGTGGGGAGGAGGATTTTAAGACGGGCGAGTTTATCTAAAATGTGGTAATTTCTCTATTTGTTTTTTTTTGGGGGCGGGGGAGAGATTGATTGAACATTGAAGTTTTGTATACATAATTGTGAGAAATTCCTTTTCCAACAATTTTTTGGGTTTGTTTTCGATCATGAGAGCAACTTAGGGATTGGAGGTTGAATCGGTTCGGGATTGAGGCTTTGTGGCTTCTTTACATATCTCACAAACCTGTTCTTTCAGGTTGTATCAATTTTCTACTTTATTAGGTATTTTATTTTTTATTTTTATATTAAATGATAATTGATGATCCAGTTATTTTGTGTTACTATGGATATCTGAATATATTGGTAGCTTTGCAATCTGTTAGGTTTTTGATTTTTTTGGTGATTTTATTTTGTATTTTGAGTTGTGTGCATTTTGTTGGTATCCTTTTTGAATGGATTTTTGTGTTTATAACTATTTGATAAATTTGGCAAATATGTTTTTTGACTATTTGCAATAAGTTAGGATTATTGGGCTTAAATTATCATATGGGAGCAACCCATATTTTGTTTTTGAAGTTGTGAACATCCTGTTTTAAGATTTTTAACTTTGCTGAAGTTTTTTTTAACTTAGGTTTTTTATTTTTGTGTTTGATAGGTTGTAATTAGGTTTTACTTTGCTGAAGTTTTTTTTTTTTTTTTAATAAGAATGTTGCTACATTGTTTTAGGTTCTTTTATGTGTTTGATGTAGTTGGGATGTAATTAGGTTTTACTTTGTTTTGTACGAGTGAGGGGCCATAGCTAAGCGGCAGTGCAAGGGTAGCAGTCTTAGGTAGTTTTTATCTATCCATTATAGTTTTTCATTTTCTTCATTTCGTACGTTCAACATTATTGGTGTAATTTTTCTCAAGAAAGATCCTCCTCTCAATATCACTCTCCCTCTTTGCAGGTTCGAGGAGGCGAGGGTGGATTTTATGAATTTCAAGAAGGATAGAGATTGGATTTCGTAAATGTGAAGGTGTTGGGATAATGGTACATCAATGTCTCACTAATTTGTGAAATGGGAGATTGAGGTCGAATTGACAAATTTAATGGTTTTCTTTTGATTATTTTGTATTTTTTGAAAGCATACTTTCTCTTTACAACTCCAAGACCTTCAACAATTTCGATACCCCCTTTTTGGGGAGAGGAAAGGAGTTGTGTTTAGTGATATTGAAGCTTATTGTAGAAGAGTTTAACTTTTGAGTTGATGGATGGGTGTTCCAAATTGAGGGTACAATTGGTGGTGAGTTGGTGAGTGTGCAATCCAAGTTGGAGCTATTTGTATCTCACATGTTTAATGTAATAGCTAGGTAGGAGCTTAAGTTTAAAGCGCGTTTCTTAAGTTGTATGTGATATGCCAACATGATTTTAGTGTATAGTATTTTATTTTTCAAACAACTTAATAATATGTTGCAAAGAGTTTTTTAATCATCTCACGGCTCGATGATAGAGGTTTAAAAAGCAATTTATAAAGGTTAATATGATGTTTAATCATTTACTACTTTCAACATACCGTATAATATAATTAGCAAAATGATCAAAATAAGTTGCTGATTTTATCTTTTACGGTATAATTTGCGTGATTTATATATATGATCTGACATTATAGGTTCTAATAATAGTTATGGATTAGATAGACTTACCCAAAATAAACTGCCTTCACTTGGCATCGATAAATAGACTTACCCAAAATAAAATGCCTTTACTTGGTATCGATGAATAGACTTATCCAAAATAAATAAGGAAGCAAAGTTTGATTGAGGTTATGTTATTGTTTAACTATCATTATTTTCATCATATTACCTTATATTACTCTTATGTAGTGTTTTTAATGATACTTAAACTTTATCTCTACTATTGTTTACGTCAATATCAACTCTTATATTTTAGGTTATTGAGTCTAGGTGATTGTGAATTTTTCCCTGTTACCACCTAAAAGAGAGTTTCCATTAGTTTAGCTATGATGTATTTTGATTGAGTATGAACTCAGTATTCTTGATGTAATAGGTATTATAGACAAAGACTATTACAAAAATCTTTGAGAATCGGGTTCTAATAGTGAATATTTAAAAAATGTTTCAATACATCATTTTATTTAAAAATTTAATCCGTCGCAACGCGCGGTCTTAATTAGTAATATATAACATGAGTGTGATCTTTAAATTCTTTATATGTGCTAACAGTCATTAATTAATTCTTGTTTAGGTCATGCAATGATATAATGATTCACATTTCTTTAAAATAAAAAAATGAATATTGCATATGAGTTACCTATAAAGGAGTGATTGGTCAGCCTACCATGCAACCCTTTATGAAAGTGAAAATTCATTAATAAAATGAATCACTATTCATTCATTAGAAAGTCTCAGTCTATAATTATGAGATAATTTCTGTTGTGTTTATAATAATTGGGATAATAAAGTTATTTAAAAATAATCGTAAAAAAAGTCACTGCTAGATAAATTATTAGTCAATTTTAATCTAAAAAGTCACTGTAAAATATATAATTAATAACATCAAAAATCTTTAAAAAATCACCGTTAAAATTTTTTTCTTCCAGAAATCATACATAAGACAATCTTACTTAATAATTTATGTTTATTGTTTTAAATAATAATAATGAAACAAAAACAAAACTAGAGATGTTGGGTTTGAAGACGACATTTATTCATAAAGTAATAGTAATTTGAATAGAACCTTTTTTTTATTATTTCTTATGTTTTATTTTTTTTTTTGGCTGAGCAAGTTGCACAAAACAATTTGGCTGTACCCAAAAATATTTTTTCTTTAAATTAAATGAAAGTCAAAATTTAATGTGGTGCATGAGTGCATGACTAAAGTGAGACCTCCTTGCTCACCGCCCATGTCAAACGTCAGAAATGATGTCACCCCTATTTCCTCTTTTATTCATTTAGAAAAAAATACTTTCACATCTACTGAATTTTTGCACAATAATGTGGAATCCAACTGTTTCCGAAGAAAGTCGAGTTGATGATGTGGATGTTGATTCGGAGAGAAAGGATTTACCACTCCGATTCCGAGGATGTGACACGATCGATCCGATTCAGTGTGGCTACTACTTGGACCTATAAAAGGCGGAGCCCGGGGTTGGATCCTGGGAACGCCCATCCGACGCTCAAGTTAGTGATTGACTTGATTGAAGGGATCGAGGAGGTCTTCCTCGATGTGCGTGGGGAATTCCTTGGGAGTTGAGAGATTTTCCAATGGTGGAAACTCTTGGGATGTGTGTTGAGAGCTTGAGAGCTTGGGTGTGTGATTGTGAGAAAGATGAGATTTGTGGGATGTGAAAACATGTGTAAATCCCTTTTGAAGCTAGGGATGGGTGAATATTTATAAGAAGATTTTATAGGGGTAACATAGTAATTTACCGAGGTTTAGGGAAACCCTATTTAACGCCCCCAAATCCAATAATCACCGGTTAAGTTTTAATGACTAATTAACTAGTAATTAGTGCAGCGGAAAAGAATATTAGAAGCATTACCGCCGTCTATACAAAGAGAAAGGCAACTCCTTTGAAAATATAATATGAGCGAGGACTTCACTACGTCACTTATGAAAATAAAGTTCAAAACATCTCATACACCAAACTTGTACAACCTCAAGTCAAGTTGACGAGTACCATCATAATTACAACTTGTTTAATCGGAAAATATATGACTTCCAAACATTATATCCCTTACTACCACTTGTGAGCTTCTAAGTCTCGTTGACAAAAATAAATATGTCTACTCCTTTCTCCCATCAACATTAGTATTACCTAAAACAAAACATACAAAAACATTTTGAAATAGTAAGCCGAAGCTCATTACATTTATTACAGCACTTGTAAATGAATATTATGTAAAGTTATTTGTGAGCACGTGTATTTCAATTTATTTATAAATTAGATAGGAAGAATGTAGTAAAACAATTATTAATTTATGATCCGAGTGGCTCCTTACGATCATCGATTTTTCTAAATATGCGCATACCCGGATCGATCGGCAAAGTCCGGTTGATAATGGCCAAATATATATGGGTGTGATCACAAGTCTAATCACGCTGGTATGATTGATATGGGCGGGCCACATAATTAGGTGACAAATAATATTTGAAATGGTTCATTTCATTGAGCAAACCATTTGATATTGTTATGTATGAACATATGGGTTTTCGTAAAGTACAAGTAATAAACGTACCTTAGCCTTGATATCCTTTACTCGATACATAATGATGTGCATTGACTTGACAACCATTGGAGGATCCTCTTCTACTGCTTCGATAAATAGTTATATGGTCAATAATTTGATCGGATTATTCCTTGTAGGTTTTAAATCTCTTTATGCAACGTTTAGTGTTTCATTCTTAGATTAATTGTTATAATATGATTTTCTTAGGAAATATTTTGTCCTCTATTTAGACCATTTCTATTGACCATCCTATTAGTCCCTAATTTTATTTATAATAACCACTAGGGTATAAATTCGTAGTATTTGTCTTATTACTCCCTAATAATTCATATCAGTATTTACGTGTATATAACTATTCTTTTCTTTTAATAATATTCTCATATTAATTATATATATATATATATATATATATATATATATATATATATATATATATATATATATATATATATATATATATATATATATATATATATATATATATATTATAGTGGTGTACTTCTCACGTTAGTTAAAAGTTATTCCTATATAATCAAATTTTATTTTGGCTTATACAAACTTAAAAATGACACAACAATATAAAATAGAAGTGAATTCTTAACATATCCAAAGTAGTCATTTAATATGGTACCTTATTATTAATTACCAACTAACTCGATAACTCATGCTAAATTGTCACTAATCCCATAACAAAACCTTGAGCGTTTTGGTCATATTTTAAGGCTAATTTAGAAAATTCATTTCTTTTTCATCCAATATCGAATCAAGGCATAAAACCCAAATTTAGAAAGTTTGAAAAAAATCTAAAACTTTCATTCGAATCATAAATTCCAAAAAGAACAAGAAAAACCTCAAAAACTTACTTGAGTCGAGCTGCTCCCAATTTATGTAAAAATTATACCGTTTCGGTAAAACGATCATAACTCGGATTGTACACCTCCAAATCCAGTGAAATTTGATTTGGTGAAAGATAACTTCCTACTTTATGTTTATACCATATTTACAAATTTTAATACATCCCAACTTACTCCATATTCTAGCTTTATATTACACCTTATTTAAAATTTTCTCTTTTTGTCTACCCTCCTTGCTCCATAAAGATAACTTTTTATTTTTACTCTACGTATGTCCATTTATATTTTCAACCTATAATTATTTCCCCAAATAATACATGCAACATAATTTCATGATTATCTTTTCCTTCTCTCTACTTCTTTTTGTGTTTCTTTATCTACCAAGCAAAACCTCCAAACTCTTCATTTTCTCCAAACTCCTTCATTCCCTATCACTATTTTTGGTGTGTTTCTTTTTGGTACTTTAAGAATGGAAAATCAAATCCTATTTATAAGAATTTAAACCAATGCATGCATGGTACTTGTCAAGTTGTTTTTAGAAAAGCATAGGCTAACACCATGTGCATTTTAAAAACTATGACTAAATAAAACCATGGTTTTTGTAAATCTATATGCAAGTTAAAATAATTGGCTTACATATATATATATATATATATATATTCCATTTATTTATTTATTATTTATTTATTTATTTTATTACTAAGAATGTATTTGACTTAACTTGATTTTGACTTTGGCTTGATCAATTTTATATGATTAGGAAACTTACTAAATATAATATCAATAATTTTGATGCATGTAAATTAATCCAATGAACACATAATTTTAATTATTTTCAAAAAATACTAAGGCCAATAAAAATATTATACAACCAATTAAATGACATGTTCAGATCAAGTATTCATATGCAAGTGTTCATAATTGATCTTATTTATTAAATTTAATTTTACTCTATTTATATAGAGCATATGTATATGTTTAAGTATGTTACTACACCACCTTTTTTTTTTTTTGGTTACAAGAATGTAATTTTATTTTTTTATTTAATATTTGATGTTTAACATTTAGTTGGATCATTTCATTAGTAACATTATTTATCCAATATATGCATAAATCATATGTTTGATCGAAGACCTCCAAGGTAGTTCGAGCCTTGCAAAAACAAACACTTATAAATTTCGAATTGAAGTGCACGCGCTCGATTTGGTTATCTTAACTGTTATTTAAGAAAATTAATAATATTAGTTAGGGTGGGGTTGTTACACCCTAACCCTAATGGGCTTTGGGCTTTTACTGGCTCGGTAAGGGTTGGCACAGGCCGATATCTCCCTTATCTAACCGAGGCACGGTTGGCTAGTGATGTGGCGGGTAAGCTGGAACCGTCAGGAAAATACCCGAATCATTTAGCCCTTCACGTTCTACTTGCACGTTTCCCGAGGTGGGCAGGTGGAATGTGGAGCCTTTATCGTTGCGCTTTTTGGGCCCCAATACCTTTATAAATAGGAGATGAATCTTGAGGAGGGTAGTAAATTTCTACTTCTTCATTCTTCTCCTTTCTCTTGCTTTGGAGAAAATGACCACCGGGCGCTTCTGTCGGATATGAGAAGTTGTGCCCTTGCTTCAACCGAAATGAGGTCTAGCAAACAGTGATTGAGCATCGTCGGCCATCGTTTGTCGCGGAGGTGTTTTACCAGCTTCTTATCGACGATGCTTGGAAGCTGAGGTTGATAAACGATAGTGAGGAGTATGATAGGTTGTTTCAAGCCACGATCCGTCCTGAGTGGGATATTCTTGAGGCTTGGGTGGAGTGTAACCATGATCGCCTTGTCGAGCTTCGGGCAACGAACCCGAGCTTTTCGAGTAGCGACACGGCGGCAGGAAGGGCCGCTTCGAGTGTCGGCTCATCTTCTAATCTTCTTATGGAGAGTGGCGAATCGGTGGATGACCCTTCTACCCACTCCTCTCGGGGTCGGAGGGACTTGCCCAAGGAAAAGGGGAGTAGCCTCCCTGCGGAGAAGAAGAGGAACCTTCCGGCGGAGAAGAAGAGGAACCTTCCGAAGGAGAAGTGAGGTGATAGCCATGGCTCTCTTTACGTCCGAGTAGTGTAAGCCGTAGCACGGTAGTGTAACCGTAGGGTTGTAGCGTAAGCTGTAGCGTCATAGCATAGTATTTTGAACTTTAGACGCTTTTGGTTCTCTTGTAATGAGCTCTTGCCTTAATGAATGAATGAATGAATGAAGTTTACTTTGCCGACCTTACTTCCCTTCGCTTTACTATCCCATTGTGGACGCTTTGCTTGTGGTGAATGATTTTTACTTAGCCCCTTGGGGCTAAAAAGGAGTCTTGCGGAGAGGATAAGTTCTCTTGTGATCCTTCTAGGGTTCTTCGTGGAGGATGAGTCCTCTCGTAGTCGTTCTAGGATCCTTAAGGTGTTCCAACCCCTGTGTGCCTTGGATTCGAGGAAAGTGAGTTTGCCCACGATAACGTTGTTGTGGGTCTTTTACGCGACCTTTCAGCTCCCGGAGGCTTGAAAGTGCATGAATGTAAGTATCTCGCTAGGGAACATCTTACCAAGAGCGCGACCCTCTAACCTTAAGCTAGGAGTGCAATTGCCCATGCGGACATGGGTCTTTATGCAACCTTTCGGCTCTCGTAGGCTTAGAAGTGCATGATTCTCGCTAAGGAACATCCTACGGAGAGCGCGACCCCTAACCTTAAGTTAGGAGTGCAAGTGCCCATGTGAACACGGGTTTTACGTGACCTTCCAGCTCCCGGAGGCTTGGAAGTGCATGATTCTCGCTAGAGAACATCCCACGAGTGCGCAACCTCCTAACCTTAAGTTAGGAGTGCAAGTGCCCATGCGGACATGGGTCTTTACGCGACCTTCCAGCTCCCGTGGGCTTAGAAGTGTATGATTCTCGCTAGGGAACATCCCATGGAGAGCGCGACCCCTAACCTTAAGTTAGGAGTGCAAGTGCCCATGCGGACACGGGTCTTTATGCGACCTACCAGCTCCGGAAGCTTGGAAGTGCATGATTCTCGCTAGGGAACATCCCACGGAGTGCGCGACCTCCTAAACTTAAGTTAGTAGTGCAAGTGCTCGTGCGGATATGGGTCTTTACGCGACCTTCCAGCTCCCATAGGCTTAGAAGTGCATGATTCTCGCTAGAGCAACATCCCACGGAGAACCCGACCCGCTAACCTTAAGTTAGGAGTGCAAGTGTCCATGTGGACATGGGTCTTTACGCGACCTTCTAGCTCCCAGTAAGCTTAAAAGTGCATGATTGTGTGTCCTTTAAGGGATGTTCTTTTTATGGAGTTAGGAGTACGATTTTTAGCTCCCGGAGGCTAAGTTATCGCTGAGCGTAACTTCATAGAGGTGGAAATGCGACTTATTAACTCCCGGAGGCTAGGTCATTACTTGACGTCAAGAGACGTCTAGGCTCCAAAATCATATGCTTCGTTGTGGAGATTTTTTGCAAAGTTACGCAATTTTTAATTTTTAGAGGTGACGACTTCGACCCAAACAATTACGCTCCCCGCGAATAGCCCCCGCGGGCACCATACGCTCCGAGCGGAAAGACCCCACCCCTCGTTGGACGACCCCTCGCGGAACAACCCCTCGGAGACCGACCCCGACGCGGAGTCCTGCGACCGACCCCTCGAGCCGAGTCCCCTCCTTGCCAAGACCTCTCGCGGAACACCCTTGCGCGACCAATCCCTCGAGCCGAGTCCTGCGGCCGACCCTTCGAGTCGAGTCCCCTCCCGCCCGGACCTCTCGCGGAACGCCCCTCCCTGCGAGACCGACCCCGAGGCCGAGTCCGGGATCGAGCGCCTCCCCGCGCCCGGAACTTTCACGGAACACCCCACGATCGACCCTAAGGCCAAGTCCTATGACCGTCCCTTGAGGCCAAGTCCCGGGACCGAGCCCCCTCGCCCGAGCCTCTCGCGCCCCAACCCTCGTGATCGAGCGCTCGGGACGACCGCTTAGGCCAACCGCTCTCCCCTGCCCGACCACATTTTTTTTATTGGCATATATATATATATATATATATATTGGGGTGGGGCGGGGAGAACATTCCCAACCAATTTTATGCACAAATATTTTTGAAAGGGACGGAAAAAATACCGACCTCGATTTTAGAGAGAAGAAACCGTAGGCTCTTTCGGACGGAAAATATCAGCCTAATTCGGAGCGGAAATACGATGGCCCCAGCTCAGTTAGTGTAATACCGGAATTTTAAAGAAAGCGATCGAAAAGCATAGAATTATTAAGTATTTTTCCCGCAACTAGGGGTTGAGTGGCTGATTTTATTTACGGCCGGACATATTACGTTGGAATTCCTTTGGAGGCTAGTGGCGAATAAATTAAATCAAGGAGATTGCCTTCCTTTTTCCATCTCGCTGTTGGGTGATTAGGAATCGTCGTGGCCGGCGTATTAAAATAAGTCGGGACGTAGCGAGTGTAAGAGGACGGAAGGGAGGAGATATAGACTTATTGTATATGGGCCATGATTATTTTTACTAGATCATGAGGAGATGATTAAGCTCATTTGGGGGTCCAATAAGGAGCGTTAACCGCAATTAAGCAAGCGGTGGAGAGAGAGGGAAAACAAAGAGGAAGAAGCTCGGGAAGCCCGGGCAGCGAGAGGAAGAACGAGCGGGAGAAACGAGAGAGAGAGAGAGAACGCGCGGGACCCGAAGCCGAGGTCGGAGGCCGGCGAGCCGGGCGGCGAACGGAGGGAAGGTGGCCGGCGCACGCAAGGGAAACGGAGGAGCGAGAGAAGGAGAGGGTCGGCGCCGCGAAAACGCGCAGAAGAGAGAAGGCGAGCGGTGCAAGGTCCGACGAGGACCAGGGGTGGCCGGCGACCACTACGGACCGGGAAACGACGGCCGGCGACCCGAGTAAGCGGCGAGCGAGGAAGAAGGCGAGAGGCTGGGGCGAGCAAGCGGCGGAGCAGAGACGGATGCGAGCGAGAGTCCGAGGGCCGGGGACCGGGACACGCGGCGGCGACGGCGACAAGGGAGGCATACCGGCAGCAAGTACGCGTGGGGACCGGACCGAGAGGCGGCGAAACGGTGGGTTAGAGGCGGGGAAGCGAGGAACCGAAAGAAGGAAGCTGAACCGGGAGCTCGAACCTCGAGCAAATCACAAACCTTCAATCCCCGAATCGAGGTGGGTAGTCTTATATCCTAAACTATTAGTATGTTCGAAAACTAAATGAGTTTGTTGTGATTGTTGAATGTGATTGTAAGATATTGAATATGTACGCCGCTGAATGAGTTAGAAGTTGCTTGGAAGTGAATTAGGAATTAGGGAAGGGAATGGGAGTTGTTAAGACCTGAAAATGAAATCGGGAGAAATTCATTGAGTTGCTTGGGTCAAATGAGTAGTGTCGAGAGTTGGGTCGAGTGGAGATAAATGCGTATGGTTTGGGCATAGGTTATGAATTGATATTCAGATTGAGTCTTAGAGAATTATTGAATTCGCGGCATTAAGAGACGAGTGCTAATTAGGGAAATAACAAGGGGAGTGTAAAGGAGAATTATGAGATCGTATTAAGTGAGGCGCAATTGGGACATGTAAGTGAGAAATGGGTGATTGTGAGGTTAAGTGCGTTCGAAGTGTATTTAAATCCTTGAGGCTGAACCGAGCGTGAAAGTAAGTAAAGCTATTGGGAATTGAATAATGAAATGTAATTAAGAGGTACATATCTAAGGATGAGCGATCAAGAATCGATTAATAAAGTAAGAGTTATTAAATGGGAAACGAAGTTGGGAAATAGCAAGGTGGGAACGGTAAGGCGGAACTAGGCCATAGTTATGTCTAAGACCTTTGAGAAAGAATTGAATTAAAAGGTGAATGAAGATAAAGGAAATTCGGTAAAGCAAGTTTAAGGATATATGGTTGAATAAGGGCAAAAGAGGTCGGTTTACAAAGTGAAGTCATGAAACGAGGAATTGAAATAAAGGTAGTGAATGGGGAAAAGTGGGAACGTCGAGTTGAATAGTATCTACTTGTGATTATTGTGGCTCGAAATGGATTCAATCGTACTAAAGCGATGAATCGAGAAAAGCTTAGTTGGGAAGAGAGTTGAGAATGATTGCTTGCATTGAATGGTGAATATTCGTGCTATGTGCTTGCTTTATGTGATGTTCACAAGTAGTTTCGAAAGAAGTTTTGAGTTTTACGTGAAATGAACCTTGAATGTGATTTCTGTGAAATGTCTTTTCAACGTGATTCTATTCTAAAGAAATAAAAGTATTTGAGAAAGTAAATTAGATTTGAGAAAGTGAATTTATAAAGGTGACACGTGGTGTCATGCCTTCCTTGATACTAAATCGATTGAGAAAGCTAGAAAGTGAATGTGATGAATGAGAATGTGCAAAGAGTTTTGAATCAACGAGGCTACGGATCGTTTAGCATACCGAAGTGTTCGAACCGGGAACGCCCAGCTAGAGACTTTGAGGGAAGGATTCTAATAGGGGTCCTGGAGAGACAGGATGCCCGCCCCGAGACTTCCCGAAGATAGGTCCCGGAGCCTTTTTGTCGGGGTCGCGCCCGAGATGAAAGAAGTGCTAGTTCGAATCCTCGGAAGGCCCGAAAAGTTGATTCAACCCCAAAAGAAGTATTCTTGAATGTGAATGTGTGCTTTTAAGTGATTAAAGAGTCTTGATCTATTTCATTGCAAGAGATTTCAGTGAAAAGTATATAGATTTCTATTACCCTATTATGTTTTCGCAGATTTCATTATTATGAGTATTATGTGTAAAGAATTTCCATTTTAAGGGTTTAAGACTCCGGTGAGCCCGTTGATTATTGCTCACCCCCACAAATTGCCCCGTCCCCACCCAGTATTGCAGGTACACTTTCGAAGTATAATCTACACATAGCATGCTTCGGACCTTTGTTGATTCGTTGTTGATGCGTGCCGAGCAATTCAAGCCAAGAATGTGCATTGTTTATTTCTTAATATTGTACTTGTAATTTAGTGCATATAGTTGTACCAAATGTATAGAAACCCTTTAGATTATTTTAAGTTTTATAGCATGATTGGTTGAACTCCGGCGTGTGGCCGTTGAGTTGTATACTCCGAGCGTGTGGCTCGTCGAGTTTTATTATGCTTTTTATGCAGGATTTTAGGGCTTTGAGCCTATGGGTTAGTCCATATTTCAAACGGAACTCCGCCGAAATTTTTAGAGAATTTCATATTCTTTTGGGAAAACCATCGGCATTACTTTTAAGTTGAGTTTAGACAGTCAAATCAGCACCACAAAGAGCCTTGGGAGTTCCTTTAAGGAACTCGGCGATGTAATACTCCCGGGGGTGTTTTAGGGGTGTTACGAGTTAGTCGAAACATATTGCGCGTTTTATGATCGAGAAAAATCAAACCCCTTTTTGGTGAGCCTCGTGTTGACTCCACTTTGAGCTCAAATATATCAAATCTTTAGTATGGGCCTTCGTAGAGTGCCTCCGATTGTGC
This sequence comes from Talinum fruticosum, assembly GCA_021018815.1. Classification (NCBI taxonomy): domain Eukaryota; kingdom Viridiplantae; phylum Streptophyta; class Magnoliopsida; order Caryophyllales; family Talinaceae; genus Talinum; species Talinum fruticosum. The sequence goes on along the minus strand of JAITYX010000037.1, from coordinate 5,879,354 downwards.
CCAAGTCGCAATTTTACGTTAGAGGTCTTCATTAGCTTCTCGTTTGACTCCGAGCTTGTTGTCGTCAAACGACGTTTAGCGTTGGGCTATAATAATGACCGTGCGCCTTGACGGCCAAAAATCTTGTTCGTCTTCAATTTGCGAACCATCGCTCCCTTCATTTTTGGAAAAAATGTGTGCACCCGATTGACCTTTGCTGGAATGCGGAGATAAGCGGTCGTAGATTGAACCTTACGAGTGTTGGAGCGGTTTCTTGCGGAATAAAAGTGTTCTTCAAGGGCATTGACCTTGTGCCTTTTTCCGGTGACCGAGAGCTTAAGTGATGTCTCTTAAGGATCCTTTACGATCCTATGGGATCTTCATTTATCGAGTCGCGTACGCTCAATAGTTTTTCATCCAAGAGGCCTCCTTTTGACAATGTACGCATCCGAAGACCATAGTTGGTCTCTTCATGCTTGGAATTTACTTGTCTTATGCTTGGATCTCGCTCCGAAGGTCTCACTTTGGAGTCCGGCTCTCGGCCATGTCCATCCTTGAGAAGGAAGCACCGAGAGGAGGGGAGATCCACGAGGATGATGGCGTTGACGAGGATGCTAAATATGGTTCCGAGGATTGGCTCCCCTTTCCATGACTCTTCGTAGGATATGTGTTATTTTTGATGTCCTACGTACCATATCACTTGATACTCTGCTACTTTAGATTCATTTTGCTTGAACTTTTATCTTCGACTGATCCTTGCTTGATGCTTGCTTGGATGCTTACTTAATGCTTACTTGTCGCGTCATTTCTTTTTTATTGTTGCCGATTTTTTCTTTCTTGCCGCTTAGGTACATGATCACCCTTCATCATAGTTGGGTCTTCTTTGAATTTTACAACTTGGCTGTCCTAGGGGTTGTATTAGCCCTCGGCGTTGCCGCCAAAATCGGCACAATGAAAAACATACAACGAAAGAAACTAACAGTGTAAGCTGCCTTAGGGGGTCATATTAGCCCCTACTTTTTCTTCTAACTTTGACAAAGTTAAGAAAATACAATGAAAGGAACTAGGGACTTGGGTGCTCTAGGGGTTCGTATTAGCCCCTATTCATGCCCCCAAGACCATCTTAAATTGAAGTGTGAGACGTAAAGATACAAAAAGCTTGCTCGTTATATTAATAAAAGATCGAAGTCCGTACGGAAGGGAGGAATGTGTGCCCCGTTGAGCGCTTTCGGAAAAGTCGCGTCAATCGTGGGTGATTCCTTCATAAAATCTTTGGGACTTAGGCTGGGTGGTCTTTAAAGAATGGCCCCCATGCCAAACAATGAGCTTGAACTATTTACATAAGCACCATTATCTCATGAGTCCGATATCTTCGGGAGGCGTAAGCCGGACCTTGACATGATCTTCTTTGGTGGTAAAGCACACCATCATAGTCTCGGAGACTTTGGTTGGGGCTCCGCCTTTAGCTTCTTACCCTTGGGATCATCATGAGTCTTCCCCTCCTCTTTACGCTTTTCCATCAAAGGTCGAAGGCTTACTACATAACATTCACGCACGGTCTTTTTATCTCCATAGATCTCACCTACGGATCCATCATCAAGCTCATACTTCATGAGGAGAAGGTATGGAGCGACGGCCGCTTTGATCCGGTTGAGGGTGGGACGTCCAATGATGACATTGTAGGCGGAGGGGATGTCGATCACTAGGAATTTCACTTCGATGTTTCGACTCCTTACCTTCTCTCCAACCACGACTGGTAGGCGGATCATGCCTATGGGGTGTATCGTCTGTCCTCCAAATCCGATGACGAGGATTGACGAGGAAATGAGATTCCGAGGGTATACTTCAGCTGACTTAGGCATTCCATGGTGATGATGTCTACCGAGCTCCTCGTGTTGATAAGGACCCTGCAGACTATGGCGTCCGAAATCTTCGAGTGTGATGACCAAAGGATCTTTATGTGGGGCGGCCATGCCTTTCAAATCTTGTTCTCCGAAGGTCACTTGTGGGCACCTTCACGGGTGGAGGCCGGTCAATGATTAGGACTTGTTGAGCACTCATGAGGTGAGCCTTCCGGGATGAGAGGGTCGTGCCCCTACAAATCCCCAGTGATAGTGGCTATAATCTTAGTAGTGTCATCATCATCATAGTGCCCATATCCCTGTCTTCAAGAACCTCCTTGTGCTCCATGGGTATCTTTTTTGAGAAAGCGATCAATTTGCCCATTATCCGCCAACTCCCCAAGCGCCTTCTTCAACGCGCGACACTCTGTAATGTTGCGTCCGGTTTGTTCATGAAATTCAGAATATTCGTTGGAAGCTCGCGCTTTCGCAGGAGTGGACATGGGAGGTGGTTTCTTGAGCATGGGATGCCTTTTGATCTCCATCGAGAATACTTTGGAGGTCGGTGTTGAAGCGGTGGTCCACTACATTTCTCTAAGACTTCTCTTCATTTCGAGGATTAAATTTTCCATCTCCTCATTTCTTCCTGACCTCATCTCCTTCCTCTCGCACGGATCTCCGTGGCTTGAATAAAGTCGGCGGCCTTTCGGAGTGCTTACGCCAAAGTGGACACCTTTTGTTCAGCGAGGAAAAATTTGAATCTTCCGCTTACGAGTCCATTAAGGAAGGCGGTGTAGGCGACTCCGTCTTGCAGGTCGGAGATAAGGACAACCTCTCCATGAAACCTTTGGACATAGTCCTTAAGGGTCTCGTTTCTCCCTTGCTTAATCTTGGAGAGGTGGATGCTGGTCTTGTTCTACTTACAACTCGCGATAAATTGCGCAACGAACTTCTCGCATAGCTCTTCAAAGGAAGAGATGATCCCTTGAGGAAGATTGTTGAACAATTTCTACGCGACTCCCTTCATCGTATCGGGGAAGAACCGACGATAGGTAGCATCGTCCCCGTCCCGCACGTACATATGAGACTTATAGTACGCCGGGTGATCTTCGAGATCGGTTGTGCCATTGTATGGTCGATGTTTGGGACCTTTATCTTCTTAATCCAGGGAGAATTCATAATCTTTGAAAATGGAGTGTTAAAAGTATGCTTGGGTCCGCCTTGAATCGGAGCCGAGAGACGAGAGCGACGCGAGGTTGGTGGTGTGGAACTTCCACCGGGGAAGGACTCTTCCTCCTCTCAAATCAAGGAGGAGTGCGCCTGGTCCTCTCGACTTCTCGGGACCCTTTAGATTGGATTGCTCACAAAGCCTTTCTCTTGATCGCTCCCGCTCCCGGTCGACAGGACCGCTCTTGGTTGCGCCTTGGAGCATTGTAGGCTCACCGAGAATTGCGGCTACGTGTAGCTGATCGTACAGGGCTGGCGGACCTTCTACTCCCACGGGGCCCTTGCTCCGTGTTTGGGCAACGACGTCGCCATGATCCTCAAACCAGGTAGAACGCCTATTATGGGTGGCATAGGGGTTGAGGCCGTGTGCGAGGTTACAATCTTCTCGTTGGTTCTATGGAGAGATTTCTTTGCCTCTATAATCCCTCGGGCATCGCCCTCTTCGTGACGCCTTGTCGAGGGGCACTTGGCTGCTCGAGAGCAAACGCAATTAGTGCCTTAGTTGGTTGTTACGGGGCTGCGTGGGAGGGCATCCCGCCCGAGAAGTGGCCAACAGGCTGACCTCCCGGGAGGTTGTGCCGTACCCAAGAGTCGGGGCATAGTGGAAGGGCATGATGGGCATGCACTTGCTCCATGGTGGCTAGCACCTGCTCTTGCACTTGCTGTGAGAGAGTCATTTTAAGGGTCTCTATTAAGTTACGGAGAGCCCCTAGGGTGACGTACCCCTCGACGAGGGTGTGGCGGTTGCCAGTAGACCGGCGAGATGATTCCGCATCCTCGGCTTGAGGAGTGTCGCGGGATTGGCCCCGTAGGCATTGAACTCAAAGCTGTTTCCGGAGAAAACCGAGTTGATGATGTGGATGTTGATTCATAAAGAGGAAGGATTTACCGCTCCGGTTCTCGATACGTGACACGATCGATCCGATTCCGCTTGGCGACTGCTTGAACCTGTAAAAGGCGAAGCCCGGGGTGGATTCAGGGAACGCTCCTCCGACGCTCAAGTTAGTGATTGACTTGAATGAAGGGATTGAGGAGGTCTTCCTCGATGTGCGTGGGGAATTCCTTGGAAGTTAAGAGATTTTCCAAAGGTGGAAACTCTTGGAATGTGTGTTGAAGGCTTGAGAGCTTGAGAGTTTGGAAGCTTGGGTGTGTGATTGTGAGAAAGATAAGATTTGTAGGATGTGAAAACACGTGTGAATCCCCTTTCAAGTTGGGGATGGGTGAATATTTATAGGGAGATTTTATAGGGGTAACATAGTAATTTACCGAGGTTTAGGGAAACTCTAACCCTAATGGACTTTGGGCTTTTACCGACCCGTTAAGGGTTGGCTTGGGCCGATACTTCCCTTATCCGACTAATTAGGCACGGTTGGCTTGTGATGTGGCAGGTGAGTTGGAGCTGTCCAGGAAATACCCGAATCACCAACAAAAATTAAAAATAATTTAAATAAATATATTTATAAATCCTAAATGGCCAAAATGTCCATTATATTTTAATTTTCCTAAATAATAATAATTGGGCACCAATAATTAGAATTTTAAGGGTATTGGACAAAAATAATTTTAAATTCGGACTAACTCAAACGGCCTGAACTTTGATTGTATTCATTATTTACAGTCCAATGGTTATTTCTGATTGTATTTTTAGATAATTCCTAACGACATTGCCCCTAAAATAACACAAATATATGAAATTCAAATTGAATAAATTCATTTTAAAGTTCAAACTTCCTGAAAAATAGGATTTGAATGACCCTTGAACTGTTCAAAAATAAATTCTCTTAAAGTTATGAAGCATTGGGAATTATTTTTAGATTATCTTCTTCCAGTACTGCCAAAGTTTAGATTATTCATGTTCATTATGACGATGATGATGATGAAATAAAAATAAACACAACCTATTATAAATATTTACCTTTTTTAAAAAATTTACATAATAATAATAATAATAATAATAATAATAATAATAATATTATTATTATTATTATTATTATTATTATTATTATTATTATTAGCAAAGGGTATTATTATAATTTTAAGACCGATAAAATCTATTTGTTCATACGTTGGTGGTCCTATGAATTATTTTAAATTTTTGGTAGGTCTCAAAATTATTGTGGAAATACTCAGTAGACCAAAATGTAAATATTTATTTTATTTATTTCATACTTTTAATTCCTATAATGCTTGTCAATAACATTACTACCTCTATTTTAATACTTGTAATATTCGGACTGTAAGAAAATATTAAGAAAATATAAATTTATACTAGAAAACCAAATGTCCCAAAGTCTTATTGGAAATAAGGAAAGTAAATTAAATAAGGAGAAGAAAAAAACAATCAATATAAACAAAATTGATAAATAGTCATTAATATATCTTTGAGACTCGTAAAATGATAGATATTGTAAACAGAATGATATGAGTATTTATTATTACCTAAGAAATGTAAAAAACACAATAAAATTAAAACTTTTTCATTACTTTCAAGATATATTTATCATTAATTTTAACTTCAAAAATAATAGATGACATGTAAATAAATTATTTTCCCTAATTTTTTATATTGTTGGAAGTTTCACAACATTTTTGAGCCATAACAAAGTATTTATTTATTTATTTTTATTTTAATTCTAAGTGTAAAATAAATATTACTCTTATACAAGTAATCCAAGCAAATTTAAAGAAATTTCGTAATACAAAACGGTAAATGTCTTGCTATGAGTCACTTTCCAGTCTTGACTTAAAATTTATATCATATATTAAACTAATAAAAAAGTGATGTGATTGAATGATGAGGGTGCTATGACTCGCGTAAAATTATTTTTTAATTAGTTATTTTCATAATTATAAAATTAAACATACAATATGTTTTTACGGATTAGGTTAATTAAAATAGGGTATTGTTTATAACCCGTTAGTATAGTCGATAATTACTAACGTTTCAGAATTGACAATTACCAATTTGATGATAGATAAGCATGTGCTTCTAGAGACAGACAGAGAAAGAAAAAGATTAGTCAACCCGGTACCCATCAAGCCTATAAATACTTCTTCCATCCCTTCCCTTTCCTTCATCAAATACATATATAACCCAAAAAAAAAAGAAAAAAAGGAGATAATTATGGAGGTGAATATGAGCTTAGGCTCAATTACGACGTCGTTGGGATGCATATTGATAGTAGCGTGGATATGGAACGCAGTGGATTGGGTTTGGTTGAGGCCGAAGAGGTTGGAGAAGAAGCTGAGAAAACAAGGATTCAATGGCAACTCTTACAAGCTTCTACATGGTGACAAGAAACAAAGTGCTGAGATGATGAGAAAGACCGCTTCTAAGCCGTTGGATCACTTCTCCAATGATTATGGCCCACGTATCCACCCTTTCCTTCATGACACCATCTCTAACTATGGTACGTATTTATTTCTACTTTTTTTTTTTTTATTGATTTCAACTTTTTTAAAGATGAACTCGTTTCATCTAAATCATCATAAAATTTAAAAAGAAAACAAAGAAATTGAAAAAATACATAAAAAAGGCTTGTAAAAATGTCAATGTCACCTAAACTCGATGGATATTTGATCTATCTACAACGAAAAAGATAAATATATAGATAAGTTTAAGTGGGCAATAAGTTAATATATCTAAATCATATATATAATTATAACTAACTAGGACGAGAATTTTATGTGTTTATTCATCCATTGAATTAATATCAATACCTAGCCTTTTATTATTTTTTGAAAGAATTATAGCCTATTATTATATAGATAAGTTTTTTGTCTTTTCGTCCCAATCAATACGACAGACAATACATAGCAAAGCACTACACTTGCCCCCATTATTGGCCTTTCCCTTTCCCTTGCTTTGCTCGCGTCTTCTTTTCATAAATATAATCCCACCTCCTCTAGTTAATGCCTCCTCATTCTTCTGCTTTAGTCAATATCAAATTATTATTTAATTTTTATATATTTTCCAAGTCTTAAAGATTTTCCAAGTCTTGCGTATAGTTGACACCAACAAAACAAACCCAATAAAATAAAAAAATATTTTATTGCAATCTAGAGACTCCTTTGCACAATTAGATATCCTAGTATTGAAATACTAGGTTGAAAAAACCTCTGCCTTTTCTTTTTGTCTATTTATGTAATACCCGAAATTTTAAAGAAAGCGGTTGAAAAGTATAGAATTATAGAGTATTTTTCACCGCAACTAGGGGTTGAGTGGCTGATTTTATTTACGGTCGGACATATTACGTTAGAATTCCTTTGGAGGCTGGTGGCGAATAAATTAAATCAAGGAAATCGCCTCCCTTTTCTTCTGTGAGCTAAACTGTTGGGTGATTAGGAATTTTCGGGCCGGCGTATTAAAAGAAGTTAGGATGCGATAGCGTAAGAAGACGGAAGGGAGGAGATATAGACTTGTGATATATGGGCCGACGATTATTTTCACTGAATTATGAAGAGATGATAAAGCTTATTTGGGGTGTTACAATTTATTACGTTGAATATTATATTTTTTAATACTTAATTCTCTATATATCTGTTTTTTATTTTAAATTTTAAAAAGTTAATTTTTTTTAATAATAAGGTAAGGATTTACTACCAATAACCACCCCCAGTGGGCTGGGGAGAAAGATGCATCAATTTAGGTCACTACATCTCGATAAACTCCGTCCATTTGCTATATCCAGCTCTATGTTTTTCTAAATATCATCCAATGAAGGCCTCATATTTGAATTTCCTGCACTGCAACTGCATTTAACCAATTGGAATAGCTTGGCTCTGACCTCCACTGTGAAGGGACATTGCCAAAACTAGACCTGGCCAAAAATTGACCCAATCCGAAAACCCGACCCTAATCCGTCCAAAAATTTTGGGTTTTAAACACGATTTTCTTGACCCGAAACCTAAAAAATGAACCCCAAAATCCCGCAAATTAGTGGGTCAAATCCGACCCGTACTCAGTTCAATCCGTTGGGTTAAAATAATAAAAACAATAATTCTAACTTTGTGAATTGTTTATTAAACGTTTTATACTTATTACATAATTTTTCTTTCACTTTATCATATTTTTTTGTAATGGTTATTTACAATATCACATCGTTTGGAGAGACATTACGTAACTATCGCAATAATTTACAAACAAACACTAATATTATTTCTTTTCTCAACTTATTTCTCATAAAAAATTATATGAAAACTATACACAATATATATATTCAAATAGCATAATATAATAAAAATATTAATAAAGTACAAGTTATATTGTTGTATTTTTGCTGAATTGAATATGCCTAATTACATCTTGAATAATATACTTTTTTTATAAAAATAATATTACCATAATAAAAAAAAATTGATGTTATAATTAGAAACAATAATTTTAGTTTATTGTAAATCTCTAATTCTTATTTATTTGAAATTATAGTCATAGTTAAACCATAGCGTCTAGGATGGACACCGAGCTGGGTTAAGATGAAGTCAAAATTTTCGTAGTGAATAAAATCGGTCGGTTAGGCGACCATGTTGATCTGTTTCTCGATCTATTTTAAAAATAGAGTAGATATATATAAAAACCTCCATATAATATTAATCTTTATTACTATTCCTAATAAATTTTAAAAAGTGTAATATATGAATTAGTATAATAGAAGAGTAAAAATAAACATTGAAATCTTAAACGAGTCCTTAATAGAATAACTCATTATTATCTACTCTATTATTGACCCAACATTTTAGTGGTCTTATTTAAATAGGTAAAGCGATCAAGCTATTTGACTCAACGTAATCCTAAATATTATGATGAAAATTTTGAATTTTTTCAATATCATTTATAGAAAACGCAAATACTATACTTTTTTTTGTAGAACTATGGGTAATTTTAAGCAAAAATATGTCAAATTTTTATAATTTACAAAAGAAAAATAAGTGATAAAAAGGCATTCTCAATCCGTTGAAGGTCGATCCAAAACCTATATAACACGATATACGATCGCCCGTGTTTTACCCGAACCTAAAATACACCCGACCCGTATTTTACCCGAACCCGAATACACCCGTCCCATATTTTACCCGCCCCATATTTACCCCCTGCCGAGCTGGCAGATCTAACCAAAACATATTTGCTGTTGTTTCCTCTTTATTGTCACATAAAACACCGCAAATATCCAAATCATGTTATGAATTGAGCCACTCTTGACACTGTAGACATCTTATTATTCAACAGTTTTCAGCTGATGGATGAGTAGTCCGAGTTTTTAAACCAGAAAAAATGTGCTCCATATCGAACATGAAAACTCAAAATTTTCTGACTAAACAATAAACTAAATATATTCTCAAATAACATGAAAATAATGTCTAATCAAAAAATCTACTTTTTAGAAATATTTTCCTTCAAAAAATTAGCAACGTTAACATATTTTAAAGGTTTTTATGTTAAAAAATTTAGTATTTTCATACAGAATCATAAGTAGGTTTTTTTTTTTTTGTTAATGGAATCCTATCTAAGACATTGTTATAGTATATTTATGTCCTCCCTTGGAGTAGGTGCCAATTGGCTCCATTGGTAAAGTTTTTGAATGTTTTTATCAAAAAAATTGGATTACATTCAAATCTTACCTACATCAACTTTTAGGCTTTTTTTTTGTCTTCCCTGGATAAATGTATATTTACGTAATGTAGGTGAGAAGTCATTCATATGGGAAGGCCCCAAACCAGCAGTGCTTATAACACAGCCAGAACTCATGAGGGAAGTTCTAATGAATGTGAGAGATTTTAAAAAGCAAGAGTCACATCCACTTGTCAAGAAGCTCATTAATGGCCTGGTAATGCTTGATGGCCAGATATGGGCTCAAGATAGGAAGCTCATCAACCCTGCTTTCCACATAGACAAACTAAAGGTACCTGTTTTAAATATTTTGACCATATTTTTGCTTATTTTTTGTCAATTACTGATTTTATTGTATTGAATGGTTGGTGTTATAGCATATGTTACCAGCATTTTACACAAGTGCTCAAGAGATGGTAGATCAATGGGAGAAGAAGGTATCAGAAACGGGTTCGGGTGAGGTCGAATTGTGGTCATTCTTGCATGATATGTCCGCAGATGCAATTTCTCGAGCTGCCTTTGGGAGCAGCTTTGAAGAAGGGAGGAGGATTTTCGAGCTCATCAGAGAACAACTTATCACTCTTTCACGTGCCGTGAAATCAGTGTACATCCCTGGATGGAGGTAATTAATTATACACAACTTCCAAAAGAGCACATCATACGTACTCATCTTAAGCCAATCGTGTCCCAAAATTACATTATAGATGTTCTTTCCTGTTTTAACCTGATATTATGTAATTTATATATTCCAGATTTCTTCCAACAGAAACAAATAGAAAGATGGAGAAGATCCGTAAGGAAATAGCCACATTACTAAAGGACATGATCTACAGAAGAAAGAAGGCCATAGAGGTCGGAGAAGCTGCTAAGGATGACTTGTTGGGTGTGCTACTTAAATCAAGCTTTCAAGGCATAGAAGATGGTCAACATGGGAATACTAAGAAACAACAACAAAACATAAAATTGAGTTTGAAAGAATTGATTGAAGAGTGCAAAGTCTTTTACTTAGCTGGACAAGATACTACTTCTTCATTGCTAGTATGGACTCTTATCCTTTTGAGTAAGCACCAGGATTGGCAACAACAAGCAAGAGAAGAGATTCTTAATACTTTTGGCAGTAATGAACCAGATTACGAAGGCTTAAACCAACTTAAAAGGTACCTTCTCATTATATCAATATATTTTTAGACTAATTAGTACTCCCTCCATTTCAAAATATATGTCGTTTTAAGGTTATGCGGGAATATCAAGGAAACACGAAATTATTGACAAATTTTGAGTTAAAAAACCAAGTTAGCCCTATATTTCATTGAAAATGAAGAAAATTAATGAAAAAAAGAAGAGAAATAAGGCAATTAATAAGGACAAAATTGGTAAATTAGTAATTAATATGTCATTGGAATTGTAAAATGACAAAATATTGTGAAATAAGAAAAATTAGTTAAAGTGACATGTATTTTAAAATAGAGGGAGTATGTGTTTTCTGATGAATTATAAATTTTTTTCACTTGATTTTTGGATTTTTAAGCTTTTCACTATGTGATGCTCTTCAATAATGTACAATTCTTGGATGTTTGGACAGGTGAACATGATATTTTATGAGGTTCTTCGGTTATATGCACCAACAAATCATCTAGTACGCGAAACTAGGCATGATGTTACATTAGGTGACATGCAACTACCAGCTGGGGTGTTGATCAAGTTGCCAATGGTTTATGTTCACCACAATGAGAAGCTATGGGGCCTCAACGCCAAGGAGTTCCAGCCTGAGAGATTTTCAGATGGAATCTTGAAGGCGACCGGTGGGAACATGTCATTCTTCTCGTTTGGATGGGGACCGCGCGTCTGCATCGGGTCCAACTTTGCAATGATGGAGGCTAAGGTGACATTGGCTTTGATCTTACAACGCTTCTCCTTAGAGTTATCTCCATCTTATGCTCATGCTCCTACCACAGGAAATGGAACGCTTCGCCCTCAATTTGGTGCGCAAGTAATACTTCATCGTCTTTTAAGATAAAGTTGATTTTCATTAGTCTATGTTATGACTGGTCTAGGGAAAAAAATGTTGCCAAGTTACAGAAAGATGTATTCATTGTACATTGTAATAGCACTTTAGCTGGGTGTCGTGTTCTTCTATGCGTGAGTTTTCTTCTCTTAAATGATGTACAATAAATGACAATGGAGCTTCCTTCAGCTTCGACTGAATTTTGGTGGCCACTTCCTATACATACTAAGTTCCTCTTTTGATTGACTTTTTTTCTTGGTACGATTCTAATAAACCCTCTTGATTTCAAATACTAAAAGTTCAAGGGAACAGGAACTAAATTAAATTAAGTCATTCTAGCTTTCATAGAGAGTTAGTTTCAAGTGTAAAACTTGACTCCAAATCTGTTGAGACATTGTTACCTTTGAACAACACCAGTCCAAACAAAATCAAATCTATGCTCTAACATTGCATAATTAAAATCTAATTTCACACAAAATAACACTGCAACAAAATGGGCCTTTTATATTAGATAAATTGTAATTGCAAATTGCAGTAAAAAATCATTCAGAGAATGAATGAATAGAACAAAAGCTTTGCCTTAGCTACTAACTTCTAGAAGAGACAAAAGGGTATTTACATGATATTTACACAATGCCTAATACCTAATAAGCACGGACACGGATACGTGACACAAATAAGACACAACACGAACACGGCGACATGTAATTTTTACAAAAATTAAGACACGTCACGTTGTGCGACACGTTAGCAATTACATATTTTATTCTATGTAAATAACTATATAAATATCCACATGAATATTATACAAGTATATTCTACTTCAAAAAAAGTCAAAAAAGTGATGTAGGATAAGAATCGAACATTGACACAATAATTTGATAAATACTTCCAAGGCTCTAAGCATCCATTTATCATCAACCAATAGGCTTGCAAAAGTACAATGACGTGATCCAAGTATCCAAATTGTTCAAAAGATGAGTCTATACAAAATATATGCCTATGTAAAAAAAAATACCAGCTTACCAATTCATTGAAATTGAGTAAAAAAGTCCTAATAATAACGAAGAAAATAACTAAGAAATGTATTTTCATTCAATATCAATTGTGTCTTCTTCACCATTACCACCATCTCTGTCTTTAGCATCATCTTCTCCATCATCCAAGAAAATAACTTTCTCTAACTCCGGTACATCAAGAAAAAGATGTGTGATTTCTAATTCTCCAACATCTTCAAGGGAATCAAATTTATCTCCACAAATATCCCACATCCTACGCTCTCCTTTCAACTATTGTAGATTTCTCCTTGAAAACAGTCAAAGATCACTATGGATAAAAACCAAGTCCTCTACTCATTTTGGAGCCATCTTATTCCTTCTCAAAGAATGGATGAAGGAATCAATACTCCAATTTCTTTCACAACAAGATGATGATGATGGTTGTTCAAGCAATTTCAAAGCTAAGTTTTGAAGTAATGATGCACTTGGTCCATAAACAACCCACCAAATTTTAGGATCCATGGTGCACCAATCATAAATAGAATCACTATCCGAGAATGCTCGAGATCGGATTAAAAAGTTAGCAAACTCAGCATTGGCTTTGGCACGTTCCTCCAGATTATGGAAATATTTTCTCATGCATTTCATTCTTTCTTGAGAAACTTCCAAATCCTTATGTGGAGGAACCCAATTTGGCCCTTTATCAAGCCATCGATCACCATAATACCTTAAGAAAAAGGGGGAAAAGATAAGATTGATATTTTGACATTAAAAATATGTATTAATTTATTTCTTAATATTAAAGTTACCGTGGATTAAGTGAATGTGCCATGTAATGAAGAGGAGTGTTATTTTTGGTCCAACGATCTATAAGAATTTTTTACACCTCATCGTAGAAAGTAGAAAACTCTTCATGCCTTTTCTTTTCTTCCTTGTAGATAGCAATCTTCACTTTTTTTTTTTTCATGGTACCCCACATATCATATACTAAGTGAAGACAAGGCTTGTTGATATCACAAAATCTAAACATATCATAAATGGGAGCGGTGAAAGAAATGATATAGTTAATTTTGTCCCACCACATATCATCTAATAGCAACTCTTTAAAACCTTTGCCTTTTCCACATCATCCTCCCTATGATTAGCCCATTGATCACTTATGACCAAAGTTTGAAAACCCCCTTTATGAGCTTAAACCTCTTCATCATAACAAGAACCGAAGCAAAACGAGTAGACCCACAACAAGCAACTTTAAGGGGACAAATTCATTAAACATCGACAATCTCATGGAATGATTCATGATAAAGTTTTAGATGAATTGACAATCATCGATCACTTGTGTTATCCAAGAACACTCTTCGAAAGTAATCACATTGATTTCTACATTCTTTGTTGCACAAATATTTTGTAAGGCAAGGTTGAGGGTGTGGACAACACATGGTGTTCGAAAATATGAGAATATATTTGACGTACCAATGCTCCAGCCCCCACATAATTTTTGGCATTATCGATAATCACTTGGATAACATTGTTCGCGCCAACTTCTTATATTGCTTCCTTTAACAAGTTGAAAATAAAGTATTTATCCTTCGTCTCCCCAGAAGCATCAATGACCTTAAGAAACAATGGTCCACCTTCGGTCATGACCATAAAATTTATCAAAGGTCTTCTTTGGGAGTCACTCCATCCATCCATCACGATGCTTACACCCTTTTGTTTTCATGTGCCCTTAATAGATTGTAGCATCCTCTCAACATTGTCTCTTTCTTTCCCAAGAAAAGTTGTCCTTGATTTGTAGTAACCAGGAGGAAGATAACCGGAAAATGGATTATTTGGGGCATAAACATAAGAATTCACATAATAGGGATTTCTTGCTAGGTGAAATGGTAGACCTCCGGAATAAAACATCCTAGCAATATGAGCATCTACAATTTCATGTAATCTTGTGTTGTATGCCTTCTCAATAGGATTTGAACTTTCACTTTCTACCTTCTTTCTTTTCTGATCCCTGTCAAAAATGTCATCTAAAATGGTATGAGGATCCAAATTAGGTATGTTTGATGAGGGTGGCAAAGGAACCTTTTAGGTGCTTTCATTTTGGCCCGTTCCTTTACTTCATCATCTAATTTTTACATTTGTGCAATATCTTATTAGGATATCTTTGTACATCCACCTATTTCACTTCCCTTTATCTTTAGAAGATGGCCTTTAACTCTTTGTGTAAGAGCTTGTCTTGACTTGCCCACAAAATTGCATTTCCAACTAATATTTCCGCCACCTTGGATTGATTTGTCATATTTAGTTACATATTTTCACAATGGTTTGTTCAAGTCTTTTTCATCACTAGGAGTAGGAGGTGTTGATGAATTATCCATTTTTTTACAACCTACAAAGTAAAAAAAAATCATCGCAATTCAAACCGGGATGAGTTTAACAAAATAACAGCAAGTAGAATTTTTACAAAAGAAACTGACATAAGTCTTTCAACATGGGTCTTTAGAATTATAGAAATATTATGTAAGTGGGTGATAAATTTATTGGATTAAAATTATAATGGGGGACAAAGCAACGTGAAGGATAATATTTAATTAGCATTTTAGGTTAATGTTTGTGGGTCTACAAACATTAAGTGAGCTGCTTCTTTCATCTCATTCTCTGTCATCTCTCTTTCTCTCTTAACCCCGCATTGAATGTCCTCCCTATCATTTCATTTTCCAATTTTAATGTGAGTTTCATAATTAATTTCAATTACAAACCAAAAAATTGTGAAAGCGAGATAAAGAAGCCCCTTTCATAAACCCAAAGTTTCACCAACCAGGAACCATAATCATAAACCCAGAAAATTGAGAGATGAAGGATAAACATATTTAGGAATGTTCGACACGTGTCAATAACGTGTTGGAGCATGTCCATGTCGGATACGTGTCCGACATGGGTATATAACCAAAAACTAGTCCATGCTTCTTAGCCTAATACAAAAGCAAATGTTTACAAAATGTTATGTGAGGTGTCAAGCTTGTGTGTAGGAGTCAAGTTTGGAGAAGATATTCACAAAATATAATTTGAGGTGTCAAACTTGTATTCTCCACACTCTCCCCTCAAGTTAGACTTAGATCAACAAGTCCTAACTTGTAGCATAAAAACTAATGATGTTCTGCTCCCAGAGGCTTTGTCAAAATGTCAGCTACTTGCATTTGAGATTTCACATGTGAGGTTTATAAGAAACCTACTTCAATTTGCTCTCAAATGTAATGACGGTCTACATCCAAATATTTGGTTCTATTGTGGAAGACTGGATTTGCTGCAATGTGCTGAGCTACTTTATTGTCACAATAGAGGGTAATTGGCATATGAATGTAAACATGAAGATCCTTGAGTAACCCAACTACCCATTTCAATTCCCTTATACCTGCCAACATACTTCTATACTCTAACTTAGCGAAGGATTTTGTGACCGTCTTCTATTTCTTGGTTTTCCAAGATACTAAGGCATTGCCCAAAAATGTGCAATATGCAGTAATTGATCTTCTAGAAAACAAGCATCTACCTAGACACTGGCAATCGGGTCGTTCGGTTCGAGTTCGGTTCGGGTTAGTTCGGTTCGGGTTAAGTTCGGGTCGATCTTGTTCGGGTCCGGTTCGGTTTCGGGTTCGGGTTAACTTCGGTTCGGGTCAAATTCGGGTCAATTTCGTTCGGGTTAGTTCGGTTTCGGTTCGGGTCAACTTCGGTTCGGGTCAACTTCGGACCAATCTCGTTCGGGTTAGTTCGGTTTCGGTTCGGGTTACGGTTCGGTTTGGGTTAATTTCGGGTCGGGTCAACTTCGGGTGAAATGAATTCGGGTCGGTTTCGGTTCGGGTTCGGTCAATGTCAATTCGGGTGAGTTTCGAGTATGATTTCGGGTTAATTTTGAATCGGATTTGGGTTAAAATCGGGTCGGGTCACTTTTGGGCCGGTTGATATTTGGTCTTGTGGTGTCAAATTTTTTTACAAAACCTTTTTAGTTGAAGAAAAATAAAATTTTAGAAAGTTAATTTATTATTAATATTAGTTTTATTTTTATTTTACACGTTTGTTGTTGTACATATTGTTTTTAAAAAAATACTAATAACTTTTAAGAGATATAACTTATAAGTGTACACAAGCAAAATTTGAATATTTGACTCTAAATTTAAAACACGATAAAGCAAGTTAATATTTCAATACGTCCAATATGTATAATCCAAATCTAACTTATTGATAAGTATCAAAAACGAAATCGTAAGACAACAATAGTCCGATAGATATAAAAGTTAAGATTAACTGAATTTACTCTAATGAATTGTAAATTGTAATGAATGAATTGAACTAATGTGAACCATAATTTGACGCTGAATTTCATACAACGCCAAGTCGATTTGGTCAAATTCGAACTAATACAATTTCAACCGAACTTATTTACGAGTACATAGATTAATAAAATCAAAATTACGAGATATTGATATAATAACAATACTAATAGACTAAATGGCAACGGTTCGAATTTCTATAATGATTATATTTGATGTTAAATTTATAAAGATAATGTTAGAATAACTTAGATAAGTTCGAGTCGATACAATCTAAAATGATCTTGCTTGAATCAAAATGAAAATTTAATATTCATTGGCCTCTAGGTGCCACTAGTTATAATAACCAAATAAGAACAATATCTAGTGAGTTAGTCAATCGGTTATTGCTCAACTCAGAAGTACTCGACTTACGATTATCATCTTGTATTATAATTTTCCAACCAATTAATTGAACTAATTTGAATATTAATCTAGAGTTAAATTTAATATCGATTTGGTCAAATTCAAACTAGTGCGGATTAACAAAAATGGAGTTGCGAGATACCGAGACATGGTAATGACTACTAATTTACTAAACCAAGTCTTAATGCTCATCGATATTAGTTAAGTACTTAACTTATTCATGTAATGACTATATAATATATTTAACGTGAAACGAACCCGACTTAGATAAGTTTGAGTCAATATAATCCCAAATAAACTTGCTAAATCAAAGTGAAAATTAATACAATTCGAATTAAACTTATTTATACAAATTAAATTACATATTGTACGCATATTTCATTATTTTATAAATTATTTATATATTTACACATATTTCATTATTCTTTAAATTACATATATATTTACACGTTTTAGTATTCTTTAAATTATATATTTCACCTTCATTTTTATGAACAAAATAATAACTTACTTTTTAATGTAAATTCTTTAAACATATTTATTAAATTAAATTAACTTAAATTCTATTAATAATATCTTATATAGTTATAATATAAAAATTTCAAACTTTTATTTTTTTCCTCTTATTTGTTTAATAAAAATCAGAATTTTCACCTCTACTATACTCTAGTAAAATTTAAAAATCAAAATTTTTATCACAAATTATAATTAAATTTTGGAGGGAAAACTCCCTCCCTTGTTTTTTAGACTTTTAGATTTAATTGTCAAAAAAGGAATAGAAATAAAAAATAAAAAAAAAACCCAAGCCCTTCTTTCCTCCTCGTATCTCCTCCTCGTCTCTCTCGCCGCTCTGGTCTCTCCTCCTCGTCTCTCTCTCTCGTCGCTCGTCGCTCGTCGCTCGTCACTCTCCGGTCTCTCGCCGATCTCGTCTGTCCTCGACGGTCTGTCCTTGACTCTATCTCGTGGTCTCTGCGCGGCTCTCTCCGGTTGTCGACGGTCTCTGCGCGGCTCTCTCTCGGTCTCTCGCCGCTCTGGTGTCTCCTTGGCTCTATCTTTGGTCTTTCGTCGGTCTCTCCTCGGCTCTCGTCTCTCGGTCTCTCGCGGCTACGGTGCGTCGTCGACGGTCTCTCATCGACTCTGTCTCCGGTCTATCGTCGCTCTCGCTCCGGTCTCTCCTTGGCTCTATCTCCGGTCTTTCGTCCGTCTCTTTGGTCGGCGACGGTCTCTCCTCGGCTCTGTCTCGGTCTCTCGTCGCTCGCAGTGCGTCGTCGACGGTCTCTCATCGGCTCTGTCTTTGGTCTCTCGTCGCTCTCTCTCCGGTCTCTCGTCGCTCTCTCGTCGACGGTGCTCGGCTCTCTCGCTCCGGTCTCTCGTCGACGGTCGGTCGTTGGTGACTTGGTTGTTTCCGGTCGATCCGCTTTATTATTTGTGATTGATTCAGCCAATTTACAAGGTAAGGTTTCCAAGGGTTTATCAATTTGAATGTTATGATGTTAATTTCATATTTTGGCTGATTTATTGGTAATTTCCTTCAAATTGGCTAATGTTGATTTCATTTTGATGTATACTACATGCTTAATTTTGGTTTAGTTTGTTACGGGTGTTTGTGTAAATTGTAATATGACTGGTAAATTTAGTTGATGAATAGTTGTGTAAATTGTTACGGATGTACAAATAGCCATTGTATACTTTGAGACCTATGCTTCTTTCGTTTTTACATTCTTTATATAGCTATAGGACCTATGCTTACTGCTACTTAAGTAAAAGTAATGTCTTCTTAATGATGAATAGTTGTGAATTCGATAATTTGAGAAATTATGTGTCTCTTTTGTAAAAAGAAAGGCATGCTAGTTTATGAATATACATGTAACAAAGTTGATAGATCCATGTCCAATATTGCTCACTACCCAAAGCCAAGAGTACCCGTACTGCTCTTTAGGTTCCGAGTCGTGAAATTAACATCATATACTAAAAGCTAAGAAGGCAATGAAATTATTAGCATTCTAAACTTAGAGGTCATGAATGAACTCAACATTGCGATATCAAAAAGAATAAAGATAGTACGAAGAAGGGGACCCCCATTTGTTCCATTGGCAAAATTTGTGTTTTTCATGTAGTTGGGCTAATTCCGTGTCACATTATTGTCCTCCAACATGTGCATGTCGCTTTGGAGTATGAAATCTCTACTCATTCACTGTTTACGTGCTGCTTGCTTCTTTCGACTCTCCATCTATGTCCTTGCTGATGTCAGAGTGCGATCTTGAAATATAAGCCGAATAAACAAAATAAACAAAATGCAATTATTTTGGTACTAATAACACTTACTAATAACCACTTGCATTTTTCCAAGAGTTGTAACTTGTAATGTTTGATTTCTTATTTTTGTTAAACTTATTATTGCACAATTCATAGGGAGTTATGGAATTAGATGGTGAAGATGGTGGATGTTTCTTTGACATTGATGATGACAATTCAATTGATGTCCATATTGACTTGAACGAGGAGTCAAATAATCAAGGCAGCGTGCATACTTCCACAATTACTAATGTTGGTGGACCTAGAAGTGCATTATGGCTAGAGTATGTGGTAATACTCGCATCCGCATCCACGAGATGGAAAGAAGCGAGCAACTTGTAGACATTGCGAATCAAGGACTTTTTAGCGAGACTCAAGGTATGGAACTAGCAACATGAAGAAACATCTTGACAAGTGCAAACCATATCTAGAAGCAAAGGTTGCTCAGGAGGCTTCCAACCAACCTATCGGGTTTAATCAACATGTTTATCGTGAATTGGTAGCTAAGGCAATCATAAGGCATGGCTATAGTTTTTCATGGGTTGAACACCAAGGAAATAGGGAAATTCATGCATATCCGAACAACAAAGTTGTAACCATAACTAGGAATACCGCAAAAGCGGATTGTGCGAAATTGCATGCTCAATTAAAAAGAAACTAAAAGATACTTTGCTTTCACTTCAGGGCGAATTTCTTTAACTTGTGATTTATGGACTTCTTGTCAAGCGAGGGATATTTGTGTTTGATTGCTCATTATGTGGATTCTAATTGGAAGTTGCAAAGTAAAGTCTTGAATTTTCGTCATGTGGAACCACCCCATACGAGGCCCTCTTTTGTGTGAGATTGTGTTTCATTTGCTTGGTAGATTGGGGCATTGAGCATAAGGTCTTTTCCTTAACTTTGGACAATGCATCTAGTAATGATAGAATGCACGATGATTTGAAATTGAAACTTTTGGACAAGGGGTCTTTGTTGAGCACTGGGAATATTTTCATGTTCGATGTACGGCACATATTTTAAATCTTATTGTGAAAGATGGTTTGAAGGCAATTGATGATTGTGTGGTTAAGATCGAGAAGCTGTAAAGTATATCAAAGGATCGGAGAGTAGGAAATTGCATTTTAAGGCTTGTGTGGAACGAGGTGAGATTAAGGAAACCAAAGCCTTATGGTTAGATGTTCCTACTAGATGGAATTCGACATACTTTATGATTGATAGAGCACTTATCTATCGCAAAGCTTTTAAGCACTTTTACCTCACTGATTCTTCTTATACGAGTTTTCCTTCGGATGATGAATGGGAAAGAGTTGAAAGAATTCATGAACTTCTTGGTCCTTTTTGTGAAATTACTGAAATGTTCTCTCGGTAGTCGGTATCCGACGGCAAATTTGTATTTTGAAAATGTATGGAAGATAGATATGTTCCTAAAAGAGCAATCGGAAAGTAGGGATGAAGTGATTAAACACATGGTGCGAAATATGAAGGCAAAGTTTGACAAGTATTGGAGTGAATATACTTTGTTGTTTTCTTTTGCTACACTTCTTGATCCCCGATGCAAAAAGTGCTTTTGAAATATTGTTACAAAAAGTTGTATGGAAGTGAAGAAATTGCAACTTTTAAGGTGAATCAAGTGATTGCTAAGTTAGAGGTTCTTCTTAGAGAGTACACCAATTGTGCTAGTCCTTCATCTAATATGGCATCATCATCACTATCTTCAACCAGGCGTTTCCCAAAGTTTGAAATCTCCACCTCGGAAGCGAAAGTTCAATTATTTAGATGTATGTATTTTTTATTTACCTTATACATTAACATTATTTATTTTTATTGATTATTGAAGATATAATTATGTTACTAATTGTAATTTTGTAGGATTTCGATAATGATGAATTTGGTGATGATTCTTTCACCAATCAAAAGACAATGCTTGATAGATATTTGGAAGATCCTAAGATGGAGCGCAAAAGAGAGTTGAATGTTCTATCTTTTTGGAAAGAAAATTCTGAAAAGTATAAAGAACTCTCTCTTATGGCTAGTGATATATTGAGTGTGCCACTTACTACGGTTGCTTCAGAATCAACCTTTAGCATTGGTGGTAGGATTTTGAACAAATGGAAAAGCTCTTTCATTCCTGAAAATATGGAAGCTTTGATAACTACTCGAAGTTGGTTGTATGGTTTTGATTGTAAGTGTTTTGCTTTATTTTTCCTTCTAATTATATTTTTCGTAACTAATATGCTTTTGTCCCTATTAATATTAACATATGAGTTGTTGTTTGATGGTTTGAACTTTAGCCAATGATGAAGAGGAATTTCTTGGCTCTTATGTGGATTGGATGAATAAATGCTAAATAGCCTAAGACAGGTACACTTCCTTCAAAATAATGATTGCTAATGAAATTAATGTATAACTCTTACTATTATTCGTGCTTTTTGTTTGAGTTGATTTGCTATTATTCATTTGTTTCTTTAATATTGCGAAGTTGCTAAGTTCACTTTTTATATCTTATTTGATTTGTAATAAATTACGGGTTTTTGAAGCGAAGCGAGCCGTTTGCTTTGCTCCATTGATGCGAGATAAGAAGAATGAAGAAAATTGATCAATCTATTACACAACTAACTCTCTAAGTAGTAATCTTTTATATGTAAAAACTAATTACATACTATTATGAGCTTGTGTAATTTTTATTAGAGAATTATATGTTATTATGTTATGTTTTAGTACTTTTGTACTTGATTTGTTGTGTTGTGCATGTTGCCGTTGATGTAGTTTATGGAGATGACCGTGGTTGATTTGTTGTGTTGTGTGTGTTGCCGTCACTTGTTGTTTATGGAGATTACCATGTTTGTCACGATCGGAAATAGGAATTGATATCTTATTTGATTTTGTAATTTTCAAAAGTCCTTAGTGTTGCATCAAAAATCATGTTCACGAGTGGCATCATTACGCTAGTTTCACACATAAGCAACGTTTGTTCAAAATTTGGAGCGACTAATTATAATTTATAAGAATAATGTACAATACAATATTATCGGGTCCACCACTATCCCTTGGTATGGATTTTCTTGAATAGGATTTGAGATTGATTAAAATTATTTGTACCATTACACATTTACAAGCATAAAAGTCCATTATGAGAGACTTACCAAAAAAAATGTGAGTTGGGTCAAATTCAAATTCGGGTCGGGTCCGGTTCGGGTCACTTTTATTCCGGTTCGGTTCAAATTCGGTTCGGGTCGGATTCGGTTCGGGTCGGATTCGGTTTGGGTCCGATTCGGTTCGGGTCATAATCGGGTCAATTATATTTCGGGTTGGTTTCGGTTTCGGGTCGGTTTGGTTTCGGATCGGGTCGTTTCGGTTCGGGTCCGAATTGGGTTGATTACATTTCGGGTCGGTTCGGTTCGGGTTGGTTCGGGTCGGTTCATTTCGGTTTCGGGTCAAAATCGGTTCAAGCTGTTTCGGATGTCGGTTCGGTTTGGGTTTCGGGTTGTTCGGGTTGACCCATTCGGTTCGGGTCGGTTTTGCCAGTCTACATCTACCCCGACTGCATTTAAAAAACCACTCAAGGTAACATACTTTGATGTTGGATAAAATAAACCTTTATTAATAGATCCCTTGAGGTATCTAACAACATGCAAAGCTACATTAAAATGTCTCTTGGCTAATTGAGAAATTGAATCGGATGATAGACAACATAACTTATGTCGGGTTTGGTTAAATTGAGATATAGGAGTTTGCCTATTAGTCTTCTATACATCCTAGGGTTTTGCAATATTTATCCACTATCATTGGATAGTTTTATACTTGTTGATAATGGACTGGATGCAAGTTTACACCCGAGTAAGTCTAGTATCTTCAAGTAAGTCCGCAATATACTTTCTCCAAGTGATAAGTGTCCCTTTATTATTTCTTGAAACTTCGATCCCTTGGAAATATCTCATAAGACCCTAATCTTTTATAGTAATTGCCTTATCCAAGGCTATTTTGATATGTTGGATGCCCTCTTTGTCATTGCCGATAATAAGAACATCATCCACATAAACCAATGCTATTACAAAATATTCCCCAACCGACCTTGTAAACAAAGAATAATCATGCTTGGATTGCATAAACCCAAGACCAAGAAGGAACTTTGTAAACTCCTTGTTCCACTGCCTTGAGGCCAGTTTCAGACCATATAAGGATTTATTTAACTTGTAAACCTTTCCTAGTTCAGCTTTAGCATATCCCTTAGGAGGAAGTATGTATACTTCCTCATCCAAATAGCCATGTAAAAATGCATGGTTGATATCTAATTGATGTAGGGGCTAGTTCTTTATTGTGGTAAAGGCAATGATAATTCTAATAGTGGGTGATTTGGCACGAGATAGAAGGTGTGTTTGTAGTCTTTATCCTTAATTTTGTTAAATCCCATAACCACAAATTTGGCTTTATACCTTTTAATTGTCCCATCAGCTCTAAACTAAATTTTGTAGACGCACTTAGAGCTTATGGCTATTTTCCCTAGAGGAAAATCTACAATTTTCCATGTATTATTTGTTTCAAGGGCAGCCAACTCCTTGTCCATTGCATCTGTCCACCTTGGATCACTTTTAGCTTGTTCATATGTGGATGGTTCATATATGGCGAGGACATTATATAAGGAAGAAACCTAAGCAATGACTTGAGATGATCAAAGTTTGTAGATGAGAAAAGTGGATACAAAGTGCTAGTAGCATTTGTATTTGTAATAGATGCTTTTGTAACAGAATTACAAGAGAAATCTTGTAGCCACTTCGGTGAATGAATGTTTCTTGTTGTCCTTAGAAGTGGTGGTTCAGTAGGTTGGTGGTGAGTAGATGGTATTTGTTGGGAAGGCAAAGAAATAGAAAGGGTAGAAGTATTTGAGATGATGGGAAGTGTAGGTGAGTTTGGCTCACTCTGTAGTTCTGAAGTTTGTTGTAAGGAAACACAACCTTCAACTTCATTTTGAGTTAGATGGCCATGAATACCATTGCTGGCCTCATCTACAGGTGCTATGTGATCTTGAGGCATTGATGCAAGATGCTGAGAAGGAATGAACACAAGACAATATGAAAAATCATCATATTGAAGGTGCCATCTTTATAGGGTAATTTTTCTTCCACAAACTTAACATCTCTGACGACAAAAATCTTATGAGCATCAAGATCATACAACTGGTATGCCTTCTGCTCTCTGGTATATCCAATCAATATGCATCGTCTAGCTTTAGCACCAAATTTATCATGTGATGGGCCGAGCTTTAGGGCATAACATAGGCAGCCTATTACTCTCAACTCAAAATATTTTGGTTCCTTCTGATGGAAGGCTTCAAAAGGAGTTTTCCATTCCTAAAAAGAACTAGGAAGCTTGGTAGTAAAGTGTGTTGCTGCCAGAATACAACTCCCCTAAAACCTGAGAGGCAAATTTACATGTAATCTGATGGCCTTAGCAGTCTCAACCAAATGTCTTTGCTCTCTCTCTACCTGACCATTTTGTTATGGAGTACCAGGCACACTTTTCTGATGGACAATTATGTTAGCATCAAACACTCCCTTGCACTGACTTTGGATAAACCCACTACCATTATCTGACCTTATAGTTTGATGGTAGAACCAAATTGGTTTTTTACAAAAGCACAGAAATTAACAATGTAAGAGTATACTTGAATTTTGTTCTGCATAAGAAAGGTCCAGGTAGCAATGGATTGGCTTTTGGGAAAAGTAAGCCCATGAAATTTAGCAAGCATGCAAGCATCATTATTTAATTTAGAAATACGAGAACCCTGAAAATCACTAATATGAGATAATTTTAAAACTGAAGCATGTCCAAATCTTGCATGTAGCAAATGTATATCAGGACAAGATTTGTTATAAATATATTGGCCTATAGTTTGAGTATTCCCACATAAATGCTTTGAAAAACAAAAATACTAGCATACCCCATTTGGTCTTTATTACCATAAGTGAGCTTATAATCCACCACTCCTGAATCCAAAGATCAATAATCTTTTAGTAGAAGGGTCCTGAAATGAGACAAATTTGGGGTAAATAAAGCTGCCCTTAGTGTTGATTCAAGAAGCCTGCCAACAGAGAGCAAGTTGTGCTGAAACTCAGGCACATATAACACATTATGGAGAATGAGTTGTGATTCCGGCTTTATGTCACCAACTAAATTGATTCGTTTTGATGAGCCATCATGGAGACTGATCAGTATTGGCCTATTAGTTTGATGCACATTGTGAAAAAGATTGAGATCATATGAGATGTGGTCTGATGCTCTAGTATCAATTATCTATTGAATACCATTCATATTAGAGGCAATCCTATAATTAGAAGAATTAGAAGCAGATATGACAAATACATTACTAGCAAAATTTGATGTAACTGAGGAAGAGCATTGGGATGAAGAAACTTCAGTTCCTTGCTTGGTTTTCAAGGCCTTCATAACTTCTTGGAAAATGGCTTGAATTAGTGCAATATCCATCCTTTGATGAGGTAGACCACCAGATTGATTTATATTATCTTACAAAGGGGTTTCAAATTCTTCAGGATAGTCCTGGTTGACAGAGACATGAGCTGCCACTCTCCCATTGTTCTTGGATTTATCACCTTTGTATCACTCCGGATACCCATGAATCTTGAAGCATTGATCAATTGTATACCTTCATTTTATAGTGGTCACAAAACCTATCATTTTTCCCTTTCTTGAAGTCCCTCCTCATGTTTATTGAAGCATTTCTTCTTGGTTGTATCTTGCTAACAACAAAAGCCTCATATTCAGTTTAACTACCCTGAATATTCATAGCCTCTGAAACTGTTTCTATTTCTCAACTTGTTCAATAATGTAATAGGCCCTGTTAACTGAGGGTAAGGGATCCATGCCAAGAATTTGTAGTATCATATTCACTGTTAAGACCTATAAGAAACCTAATCAGATTGTTCCTTTCCTCAATCTCTAGCAATTTCTTGGTAAGCTCACACTTGTAACTTTTGATAGCCCCAAATGTACAATGTGGCATACAGTCAACCTCTTGTAGCTTATCCCATAATTTCCTCAGCTTAGAATAATAGACAGCAAGAGAATCATTGTTTTGTGCAATTAAGTCTAGATCCCTTTTTAGTTGAAAGATCAAAGGAGCATTAGGTTGCCCAAATATCTCACCGAGCTCATCTCATAGGGCCTTAGATGATTGTTTATACATAAACATTTCAGTAATGTCAGGTGCAAGAGACTTTAAAAGCCAACATGTAACCATGTTATCACATCTTCCACCTCTGAGATTTATCACCATCGCTGGGTTGAACACAAGTTCCATCAATAAAACCTAACTTGTATTTGCCCCAGGAGCTAATTTAACAGTCCTACTCCAGCTAGTAAAATTAGAATCATTAAATTTCTTGGATGTCAGCTGCATACCTGGGTGCTCTGAGTGAGATAAATAAAAAGGATCACGATCTCCAGAGGGAGGATTCGATTGCTCTTTACCAGGTGTTGTCATATTGAGCAATGAAATAGTCACCAAAGATTAAAAGACGAATTTTTGAATCAAAATAAAATCAACTTGGATAGCTGGATGGTGCTTTGATACCATGTAAATTGCAGTAAAAAATCATTCAGAGAATGAATGAAAACAACAAAAATGTAGGGGAATCATTTTTCATTATTATTGTATTTCCTCTTATGTGTGTAGATATATACGGCACAATGGATTTCTCTCCAAGCAAGTTTTGCCTTAATTGTCAACTTCTAGAAGGGACAAAACGGGTATTTACATGATATTTACACAATGCCTAATACAAAAGCAAATATTTACAAAATGTTATGTGAGGTGTCAAGCTTGGATAAGATATTCACAAAATATCATGTGAGGTGTCAAGCTTCTATTCTCCATAGTAAAATATATGCGTAAACATCAAAAAGTGTCATCCTTATTTATTTTATTTATTTCTATTGCCTGGAGATGAAAACCCATCTTCATTTGTATGCCCGGGTAAAGATCGAACTAAAGAAGAGTAGCAAAACCCATTTTATCCCACAAAAAGCATACCAACTCCAAAAACAACATAAAACCGCATCTCCCTGGGCCGGATCTAATCCTTAATTCATACTGGGTTCGGATTCCCAAGCCTAGCTACTAACTAGCACTAACCTCCAAGCTTGCGAAAACGTAGTGTTTTCACTTCTTTTAGTGTCTAAGCTCGACAAAATTTTTGACACCACAAGTGTGGTCGCCACCAACTACAGCTGGCCTATAGGCTCCACTAGACGACATCATTTTGTCTAGTTCAATGTCTCGGATTTGCCTCTATCCATTTCCGAAAATTTAAAGTTCGATTTATCTTTTAACCGACTATTAGGGACTCGAATTTAGGGTTTCCTAAACCCTAAATGTTTCTTTACATAGAGGGGTCCCGCCCCCTCGAAGCACACCAATTTTAACTTCATTTCACCCTTATTCGGTTGAAATTTCTCACTACATTATCTCCCTTTTCCTCTCTTCACAAATAATCTCAAATCCCTTTCTAAAAGCTCACAAAAGGCCTTCTTTTACTCCTTTTTTGTTACTCGACCTAGCGTTACTCTAATGGAATTTGGTCAAAGACTAGAGCATAACAGGTGGATCTACTTGAGGGCGCCAACTAGATCTCAAGCTTTCATTTTATTTCATTTTTATTTTTATTTTAGTTTTATTTCGCTTTCGTATTGTGGTTTGATAAAGATGTAATTTCATTTAGTTTCCACTTGCACCCGATGTAATTTTATTTATTGTTTTCCTTTATCGCTTTCCTTTATTGATTTCATTTAATTGCTTTCATTGACCACTTTAAATCATGTTTTCATTGCTTTACTTCAGTCTTTTCCATGTTGATTGCTTGTTTTCTTTAACACGATTTTAACTCATTTAATTAGTAGAGGTCATCTTTATGATGGGATGAATGAGAAGCGTCCCTTCTTCATTTCTAATCTTCGCCCCGAACACTGGAACATTGGTTTTGACCAATAAAGTCCTTTTCAAAAACCCTTCCTAATCTTTTGAGTTTCTGTCCCTTTTCGGTTATCCATTTGATAAACTCAAAAGAATAGGAAAGTACTTTATTGTTGTTAGTTTTCTTTCAAAATTGACTTGCGACTCCTTTATAATCTATTCAATTCTTAAAATTACATCTCGACTTTGTTTAATAGAAAATTAGGAAAATTTAGAGAAATTGACTAATGGCCCGAGCCATCCGACCGGGGTCGCCTCAGCAATCCCGGTCGGATGGCCGGCGCAGTTAGTCGGTTTGGTGGGCCGGATTCAGTTCCTAGGCAACTGGCTAGGCCTAACTCTTGGCCTAGGCAGTCGTGAATGTATGGCCCGGTTAATCTTGGCGGCAATCTATTCCAAAATTACCTTTTCTATTTAAAATACATCCCGAGACTTCTAAAATTATTTTCAAAAATAAAGTGATTTTCAAACCACCAATCAACCCTTTAAAAAATAAAAATTCCTTATTATCCGCCTTGATAAACGCACCTCGTGTGAAGCCGACATTTATGGGGAAACTCGACACGAGCCGTGGTTCCTACAATATGCTAAGTGTTATAATAGATAAAACTTATGTAACTATTTTGTTAGTGTTACAAATTATTCAATCCTACTATAACAATTTGAAAAATGTGTTACATTTGGCTTTCCTAATAAAGCTTTTTTTATGTAAGTGTTACATATGATGCTTTGGTAACAATTAAAACTATAAAAAAAAAAGGTGCGTTTTACCATTTTGATAACTATTTTATATCTTTTTAGTTTTTCAACCGTTTTAATTGTCATTAGAAAATCAATTTCTTTTTAAAAAGTTTGCCGACCATTTTTCAAACCATTTTCTTAATGGTGGGTATTTTCTTATTCTATAGTTAGTTTTATTCTTTTTCCAACAATTTTACCCACTGATTTTTATATTGGAAGAGATTTTTTTAATAAAAACCAGTGCTTACTTTTCAATCTCCTCTCTCTCTTCTCATCTCACTATGGAGTTTTAACCCTAGCTCTTCTCTATTGATTTGCCTTTTGCTTTAATTTTTATTTTCAATTTGCTCGAGCCCTAACATTTCTGATTTTTTTATTTTGCCATTGATTATCGGCCAAAGATCAGAATCGCCACCGTTGCTACTCAACTACGTTGCTTTTGTCGATTTTCTATTACCCAATGAGGTAAATGAATGCCTTGACTTTTCTTCTTCTCTCTCCGCTACCTAACTGTTTCTTTTAGTGCTAAGAGTTTGGGTTTTCACTATAGAAAATAATCTGATGTTCTGCTTGTTTTTAAGTAAATATCACCGAAAAAGGTGTCGGATTTAGTACTGATCATTGTGTACTGTGGGTAAGGAACAAAGATGATTGGAAATGATGTTCCTTTGAAAACATTTTGTCAATATAGTGCACAAAATGATTAGCCACGACTTGATAGTTTTCCCAGAGTACTTTGAGTGTTGTTTACTTGCAAACCTAGCTAGGCCTAGTATTCCCAAATGTCTAAAATTTGATTTCTATTGTGAATTTTAGAATTAACAATGCTAAAATTTTTGGATTTTTAATGAACTGAAATGAGAAAAAAAGGATTAGAATTCGAGTCGACCTCATGGGCTTCCTATGTATCCACTATAGCGAAATCAAGCCTTCGTAATCCAAAGCTTACAGTTTTTAAATTTTTTATAGATTTTTTGGATCTCGGGAAATAAGAATGAACCTAGGATGGGTCTTAAAGAGGAAAATGTATATTTATTTGCCTTCTTTGAGTGATGGGCTCATTAGATGTCTTAAGGTGAAGTGTAGTGCTTGATTAGGTAGCCTTTGGCAAGGGAGCTTCCAAGACTTGAACATTTCTTCTAGTTTATTCTTGAAGACCCAACACCTGCTCAGTGTCATGTTCTCGAGATTGATGGTACTTGTAGAACTTTCTAAGATCCCAATTTTTGCGCTTCCTCGTACTTTCGATTCGGTTCGATGGGAGGCGGCTCTATCTTAGCTTTCGAAAAGGTTTTCTAGTGCTTGATCATAGGTAGTATGTATAGGGATGTAACGATTGAGGGCCTTTTCCTGTGCATTATTAGAGTTCTTCTGGTAGTTACTCGGCTAGTTTGTTGTGGCTTTTGTAGCCATTGATGCTAGCTCCTCTTCAATTAGCATTCCAAGCATCCTCGAGAGCGGTGAAGTTCATGAATGGCAAGAACTTCATATATTAGTTGTAGACAGGTCACAAGTTTTTGACAATGAGCCTTACTTGATCCTTTTTGGAGGGTTATCTACCATATGGGCGACTTTTGTCCTCCTTCGAGTAAGAAAATTAGTGAAACTTTCCTTCTTATCCTTCCTTACTAGCTCTAGCTCCTGAAGTGTAATGTAATCAACATTGTAGGAGTATTGGTATAAGAATTCCTTGCGAACATTAGCCTTCTTTGTGACCTTGTGAGGTCAATAGTGTTATACCATTTCATGACGTCTTTATCTAATGTCCAAGGGAATATGACATGGTAATGTCCTCTTATATGTCTTGTAAGGTCATTATCCTATAAATTTCCTTACATGGTGGTGGGGGATCTCGATCCCGTGAAATTTGATGACGTTCATTATAATTTTGGGAGTAAGTTTCCTTTCGAGGTTGAAGTGTATTTAGCATGAACATGGATGATTGTTCGTCGTAGTTTCTACGTCTCACAAATAAAAGTGACTTTGAGTGAGTAATCGAGATGTCAAAACACAGGGAGTAGGGTTTCAAGTATCGAAGCTTAATTCAAGCGACTCAAATTAGGCTAAATCAAATATGTAAGAAAATTAAATTATGAAAACTAAACTAATAAAGCTAACAATGTGGCTCGATTGTGATTTCACTAATTAACAATCTAATTAGCCAAGATGAGACCCTAACATATCCAACTTAAGCTAGCAAATTGAGATGGTCTGTTGCATTGAAAAAGCTCACCCAAGCCCACTTTCATGGGTCATAAGTAAGTTTAAGTGGCCTAACCGCCTATTTTCATGGGGTTAGACCAAATAAACTACAAGGTTAGCAACCCCGAACCTAACTTGGTGTAGCCACCTAAAAAGTGCAATCCCTTTTCTATTTATTTTATTTGTTAGCCCATGATGATATTTCGAGTCCTGTTTGCGAACTCGGATCACGGCCGGAGTCCGATTGATGTGACGAAGCCACTAAACCACAAAAAAAAACTCATTAACACCACAAACAGTAGTTTTTGCTCGAGGCCAGCCCACAAACCCATTTTCTTTCAGCTGAACCAAGCCTGGGCGTGTTCCCAACTAGGAAACCTAAACCCGCACCAAAAATAAAACACCGCCAAAGAAACATGCCAAAAATTGAAACTTTACGAAAATGGAAAGCTTCCCCAAACCGACGCCAACCTTCTCCATACTGTGCAAAAACCTAGCGTTTCACTTTTTCGCTCATTGGCCAAGCGAGGCACGAAACTCGAGGCATCCGTATGACACCGTTTGTGACCGGCCCCGCGTTTCAGGCTCAACGTGCCAAAATGCTAGGTTTTATTCGCAGAGGTCATCTAAAGCACGGAACCCCGAAACACCTCTCGTAAGACATCGTTGGAGACCGACGCCGCGTATCTTGCCTTCCCCACGAGATTTTCCGGTTCGGTAGGATTTGGCCGGTTCTCTCCATGATCCTCGCCGGCAAATCAGGTCCGGTTCAGTTGTAGTGGTCGACTAACATTTTTAGGTCGTTTTGTGACCTAATCCCTTCTATAAATAGAGGGTCTAACCCCTCAATTTGCAACGGTTGATAAATAAGCTAAATGCTTGCAATTTGTGAGCTAGCTACATCTTTAGCTAGAACATCCTCATTTATTTCTTTCACTTCATAATCCACCATTTTCACCATATCGTTACACACTACCTCACCTCATAAAATCCACAAAATAGCCTTCTTTAGGTGGTATGTTGACGGGTGGAATGGAGAGTTTATCTCTTCGTTTTGTACCTTCACCCCGAACATCGGATTCTCGGTTCTAGATCGATAGAGTCACTTTTTAAACCTCTTGCAAGCTTAGTTTTTCCGTACTAAGATTGGAAGAATATTTTCTTTATTTTTGTTAGTTTTTACTTTCTAAAGCCGACTGGCAACTCTCTCTTTTCTCCTTTTTAAATCTCCTAAAAGCATCTCGCATTTCTAATTTAAAAATGGAAATTTTAATTTATTTTCTAACAGCTGAGGCCATAGGATCGAGACTGATTTTTAGTTTGGACCTATGGCTGAAGCTGGTCCCCGATCAGCGTTGGCTCTCGCCGGGCCGGCCAGTGACCGGGCTTGGCTCTTGGTCCAAACCGGTGTTCTTTCACCGTTTTGGCTCAAAAGCCTTGCGGCAGAATATATATTTAAATTTCTTCTATTTTCTTAAGTTACGAAATAATACGCCGAGATTTCTTAAAATTAATTTCTAAAAAATAAAAAAATTAATAAAATCACTAGTCATGGCTTTGCTTAAACTATTCCAAATCAAATTACAAAAATCGAAAATCTCAATAAGAGGCACACCCCACTTTCTAAATCCATTTTCAAAAATCAACTTTCAAAAAGAATCTTCAAAAACTAAAGAGAGCCAACATTCATAAGGAAACTCGGTCCCGCTAGTTCCCTTACGCGGGGACCAGGCCGTTGGTTCCTCATTTGGGTTCAAGCTATATTCATGCCCAAATCTCGGTATTTAATCTCTTACACAAACAAATTGACCTCACCTTTCGGTGTAAGTTAATCACCCAAAAATATGGATGAAAGCTCTTTCAAGCATTTCATCAAACACTTAGTAGGCATGAGCAAAAACTCAAATTTGTAAGCATAAATTGAGTTTGGCTAAGGTTAATACATGAATAATTAGCCACCAAAGGGCTGACCACAACCAAAGCCGACCAAACTACTCACTAAACACGAGAAATTCCAAGCCAAAGTCTAAACTAGCAACATAAAGAACAAACATGGAGAGGGAGAGAAAACTAAACTAACTTGCAAAAACCAAGCAAATAAACATAAATCTTTAACAAAACTTAAACATTTAAACAAAACATGAACTAAACTAATATTAATCTAAAAAAATTAACAAAAACAAAGCAAGAAATAAAGAGAGAGAGGAGAAGAAAGCTTAGGCATTTATACTTCAAAACTCCATGGTTCACTATCCTCAACCAAAATCTACACTAACCTAATCTAATTAATCTCCCTGTTTATTTTAGCTAATTAAAAAACTAATCTACACTAAACTAACCTAGTTAATATCCCTAATGCAGTTTTATTTTAGCTAACTAAAAAACTAATTTAACCCCTAAAGCCTAAGCAAGGGCTCTCTTAAGAGACCTCAAAATTTCAACCAAAAATGACTTTAAATAGGCGCAAAAACAATAAAAAAGGCGCATCCCAGGACCCGGTTCGGTGACACGAGCATGTCAAAATGACACGGGCTTGACTATGTCATTTTCTAGATGAAATATGGAAATAGACATTTGCATGTTAAAATGACAAGGGTAGTGACACGGGCATGTCAAAATGACATAGGCGGTGACATAAGCATGTCACTTTCTAGATGCAAATTGAAAAAAGCCCTTAATACAAGGATGCCATGGTTTGGGCCACGGGCTGTGGGCAAGACGTGGGACATCTAATTGGTTTCTTCTCCCTTTGACGTTCATTGGGCGGTATCGAAATGTCTTGGGTAGTGTGTATATGTGTCGGGTTGTGCTCATGGATGTGAAAGCTTGGACATGAAGTCTCGAAAACTTGATCTTGAATAGCAAAAGCTCATTGAAGGTAATGACAACTACTTGGCTTGCACAATCGTGCTCCGATTTTTTGTTGTCCCATTGTTTTTGCTTCGTTTTTGCTATTCTTCAGGTTGAACTTATTTCCTACGAAAGTAATTAGAAAAAATAAAAATCCTAAAATTATATTATTTACGAGCCAAAAACAAGTGCTAGAAGGCGTATAAAATACGTCTTTTACGCTCCCAACAAGGACTCTCGCAGTAGTTTCTCAATGTTAGTTACTATGGGGTTGGAAGTAGGCTTTTCCTTTTTAGACTTAGGTATACCATCTCTCAGCTTAGGATCACCCTCTTCTTCTTCTTCTTCCCCTTTGGGTTTCCTTTCCTTTTCGAAGTGTTGGTTATCTTTTCTATGGCGCTAGCCATGGCCTTTGTTTTTTTATCTTGTGCCTCCATTTTGTCCTCCAATTTTTAGAGAACTCGTTAATCAATGTCACTAGAGGACTAACTCCATACATTTTGGGGATGAGTTTAGCACTTGTATTTGTCTTAGCAAGTGTATATGTGTGTGGGCTAACTCCATTTTCTTAGCATTGTATATGTCTATGAGTTAGGTGTTAGAGTAGGTTCTTCAATCTCAAGTTTCTCCGAACATCGATTGTTAGGGTTCCACTAATGTCCGATATATTTCTCTATCTTGTCTTATAAGAAAATAAAAGTGCTCGGAACCGACTCTTTCGGAAAAAATCTAAATGGAGTTTTGGGGCTTTAGCCATTGTTAAGTTGTATTTTATACGTATTTTTAGTAGTTATTTAGTTTATATTATATAGTTTATTTTATCTAATTTATCCTATTTTGTCTATTTATAGGTAATTATCAAATAAAGTGGGGAAGAAAAGAAAAGATGTTAAAAGTGGATTTTTAGCTAACGACAAGCATTCAAGAAATGAAATGAAGTCAGTCCATAAAAATAATGTGTCATATAAAATTTATTTTATGATATATATTTTATGAAATCTTAATTTGAGGAGGAGAGTGAAGATAATCATACTTCTAAACCCACTAAGACTCCTCCTTAGAATTGCATGAGAAGAAAGAGGAACCAAGCCAAACACCCTCGCGACTATTTAATAGCCACGCAGCCCCTCATGGGCACTCTCGCTCGCTCTCGCCATCCCAAACCTCGCTGCCTCACAAACCTCTCGGCCACAATCATCAACGCCTCCATCTCTCCCCCTTTGCCACCTCCTACTTGCTTCTATCAATTTCATCACCACCTCAAGCCACTTTTATTCCTATCTCACACCAGCCTCCTTGTCTCCCTCATCTTTTCATTCACTTTCAGCCCTTAATATCATCGCTAATCATAATCATAATCATCAAGCAACTAATTCCATATTATCGTCATCATCAACGTCCATCATCAATATCATCGTTCCGCGGTCGAAGAAATTTATATCGGTAGTATTATTTAGTATTGTAATTTTTTACTAGTAAAGATTGAATTTTTATTATTAGTTTAATATTAAAGATATATTTTTATTTAGTTTATTTGTCTCAAATTATATTATGTGTGAGTAGTTTTTATACTTAGTATAATATACTTGAAATCATGTTAAATTATTTATTTTGAAATAAAGTTTCGATCTTTATTGTCTTATTGAATTTATCCATGATTATATGATAATTTGATTTTAATGTTTATGATTTTATGTCTAATTAATTGGAGTGCACACTAATTAGTTTTATATAAATTCATATGATAGTTTAAAGGGTTTAAGTAAGTAATCGCTTGATCTTTTAGACATAAGTATCACCCTAGTTAATCATGGATGGCTCATACCCATCTCTTTTAATTAGGAAATTATCAAAGATCCTTTTTAAATCAATTTGCTAGTAGATTGATTATTAGGTGCTAGATGATATTTTTCTAATACTTAATGCTCTAATTTGATTAAATTCTAGTGCTAGTGTTAGGATTATCAATATTAATAGGGTTTATATTAGGGGTAGACCTAATTAAACTAATAACTAAGGAAAAACGAGGAAGATCCGCTAGTGGTTGTCTTCTACATTTTAGCTCATGGGTACATCAATTTGTGTGTTAATGATAAATAATAATTTTCATGCTGGATATAGATTATACTAAGTGTTTTTATAAAATTGATATCTTTGATAATTATTTATTTGCTTTTTAGTTATTTTACTTAGTTGTTAATTTTTATTTACAAAGTTATAATATTTTATTATTAATTTTGTTATTCCCCTCTTCAATAACAGTCTTTTAGGTTAGTTTTAGGAATTTTATTTTAATTTTATTTGAAGTCTTTATATATTTTAATTTTTAGATTATTTTTCTATCAGCTTTTATTATTTTTGTGTCAGTTTGTTAGAAATTAGTTTTAAAATAGTTTTTTTTGTGTTTTATCTTCGTTTAGGGTTTAGATAGAGTCCTAGTTTGATGTGATTAAATTTTAGAATTTTTGGAATTAATTTGATAATTTTTCAGATTTAATTCTTAAATTTAATTACTGCAGGTTTTTAGTTAAATAAATTTGTAAATTCGGTTTTAAATTTTATTTTTAAATTTTTAGGGTCTGGTTAGGTCTAAAAAATTAGTGTTAATATTCTAGGTAATTTTAGTATTTATTTTCGTAATTAATTTAGTGCAGACTTTTACTTATTTAATTTTCTATTTTAGAATTTGTTTATTTTCTGCTTTAGTTTTCTGTTTTAATTACTAGTCTAGACTCGTGCCATGCACGAAGTAATGTTGTACAATGCATAACTTAAGAAATTATTGAATTACATAGCGATGTTGTACTTGTGAGTTTCTTTTTACGATCATTTGATTTTATTGAATAGTTTCACTTTCAACAATATTCTTCTACATGTTATACCCTTATATCGAAAACGCTTTCGTGACTCATCAAAATTATCAGAACCCAACACAAAAATCATTAGAGCCCAACACACATTCATCTTCCAATCATTCTAAATTTCAAAAGAATAAATAAATAATCTAAAATAATAAATAAAAAAGAATGTTAAAAATATCATCAAGGTTTTAAGATTACACTCGTGATTTGGAATATTAAGAAGTCAAACCCTTCTAAGAGTTAAAAAATTTAAATAATCCTAACTCATACAATTATACAAATAGTGTGACAACATGTTTGGGTATCAAAAGGTAAATATTAGTAGGAAAAAGAATAATATCATTATGTCACAAATTAATATTACAACACAAAGTACATCAAATGAATAAAAGAATATCAAATTTATAACTCATAACTCTCTATAAAATTAATACTAATTTAATTTATTTGACGCCTAGATAAATATTTATATGCAACCAACCTATTAAAACATCATTGACTTAAATATTACACGAACTTTTAAAAATATACATATACCCATAAGGACATCTCATTTTTTAAAATTATAAGGTGAATATAATGATTTATCCATTCTTACCTACCTCTACACACAAAGATAATTAAACATATAATAGCTACTTATATTGAGATTAATAGTGAAAAATATTATAATGATAGAAGTGATCCAAATATATTTAACAATAATAGGTAGTTTGTAGCATAGGGTAATAAAATCATCCGTGTTTCGTACTTATATTGAAAATTGATCGCGATTTTAGTAGTGAATCAATGGGGCAAAATATTGATACAATTGAGATTTTATAAATACATGTTTTACTCGATTAACAACCAATTGCTTCCCTTGAGACACAACTCTTCCTCTCAATTAATTAACATAATAAGAGTAACATGAAATTCTATTTCAAGATGGCGGGGAGGTTTAATGACAAATACTCATCTTGTAATAATTTAGAAAACTTACAATACTAAAAGATATGATTTAAATATGTTTGTCAATAATAAGTCACAAATAAACATGTTATGAAGAAACTAAAATAAACTGTATTTGTAACCAAAAAAAAATGATCCGTATGTTGTGCAAAAATTTTGAGACAAATGAATTTATTCGAAGTCCTATGGGCTTAATAGAAGTTGACATATTAAGTTTGGAATCCTTTAAACATAACACAAGTTATGAACTTAAAGTCCACAAATTACGAATTGAAGCAATATAATTCCTAACTTTTTATTCATTACGTTTTATTCCACAACATATTTGAATCATAACTTGCTATCTTGTAGGCATTTTTAATTATTAATATCAAGTATATATGTAGTTGTTATATTTTTATTATATTAATTCATGATTTCTTAAAGTTTATTAAATCATTCTGTACATATGATGAATACAATAATCAAATTGCTTCCTCAAATAGTTTAAATATTTAAATATTATTTTTATAACTTATTCCTGTTGATTTTAATTTTAAAAATTCTTATAATAAATATATTTTGAACTAATACAATTTTATGGCACCAAGTCAAAAAATACCATCAACAATGAAAAAATTTAATAATGTTAGACAAAACTATTATGTTTCAGGATCAAAATAATATTGCATATCAATATACATAAAAATAAATGAGAGCTAATATACAATCCAAACCCTAAATAAATAAATGCATAAATATATATATTGATTTTATTTTATGTCTTAATATATTTTAATTTTCAGATTACTTTTCTGTTCATTTTAGTTATTTTTCAATCAATTTGTTAGAAGTTAGAATAAAATTAGTCTTCTTTAGTTAATTTTATTTTTATATTATTATAGAGTTTAGTTAGAGTCTTAATCTGTTAGTATTAATTTTCTTAGTTTTTATAATTGATTTGATAATTTTTAAGATTTTTTTCTAATTTAGGTTAAAGCAAGTCTTTAATTTAATAAATTTATAAATTTAGTTTTTCCGTTTTTATTTTAAGTGTTTAGGATATATTCAGGTCCAAAAAATAATTTTAATATTTGGTAATTTAGTTATTTATTTTCTCATTTATTTAGTGCAGTTTATTATTTGTTTTACTTTTTGTTTATGATTATATTTTTATTTTATTATTTTTATTTCTGTTTAATTTTTCTAGAAACTATAAAATAATATTTTTGGGTTTTAGGTTAATTTTATATTTTTACAGATTTTTGATTTAATTTATTATATAATTTTGTATATTTGTTATTTATTAATGTTCTACTTAGTTTTTTTTATTTTCTGCTTTATATTTTTATGAATTAATGGATGATTAATTATTATTTAATTTTTTTATTAAGATTAGATAATCTTATAACATAGAACTAATTTGATAATTTTTCAAACTTATTTACTAATTTAGGTTAAAGCATGTTTTTAATTTAATAAATTTATAAATTTAATTTTTTTATTTTTATTTTAGGTTTTTTAGGCTATTAGGTTCAGAAAATATTTTTAATATTTTGGTAATTTAATTATTTATTTTCGTATTTATTTAGTGTATTTTATTATTTGTTTACCTTTTTGTTTAAGAATATGTTTTTATTTTATTATTTTTTATTTTGTTTAATTTTTTTGAAAAATTATATATTATTATTATTATTATTATTATTATTATTATTATTATTATTATTATTATTATTATTTTAGCATGGAGTAAGAAAGAGTCCATATATGAGTAGAAATCTATTTTTTTCAATGATAAATTATTTTTTTTATTGGACGAAACTCCTAAATACTCTCAGACCGCCATGTCATCTTTTTAAAAAGATTGGCATTATATAGTGTATAGATTCTAAAAAGAATTTACAAAAATATTTCTGGGTTATTATAGTTTTGTTATTATGTATAAATTATTTATTTAGTTGTTAGATAATTTTCTATGATATTTAGTTTTTGATTTTTTTAATTTATATTTTCTATTTTGTTTTTAAGAGTAGTAAATTTAATTAGATCAAATCTTGCATGTTATTATATCTTTCCTCGTGGATTCGATCCCTACTTTCCTAGACTATCTATGTTATATATAAAGCCAAGAGGGACTTATTGCTGTAGAATTTTTTAAGACAAAAATATCCTTATTAATTAACTTTTTTCTCATATACTTAGCAACTAATAAATATTATATGCTAGGGCATTGTTGTCAAATGAAATAACCACCAAGAAAACTATAATTGCACGCCAATTGACTCCAACATTCCCCATCTCCCTATTTTCTCTCTCCAAATTGTAACTGCATGAATTTGAGAAAATCACCATCATATATTTTCGTACAGTGGTGATATTCACACCCAAACTTTATTCTCATTCTTATTAAATATTTTTTTCATTATTTTCACTAGAATAGTAATAATTAATATGATTAATTAGTATTTTTTAAAAATATTTATTTTTCTATTATTGTTGTACAATTTACAAGTTCAGTAGCACCATATATTTATAAATTTTTCTATTAAAAATTTCTTGATAAAATTAAGTACTTTGTGAGGAATTAGACTATATAAAAGTTTAATTAATTCAATTATAATCTTTATTCGAGCACATATTTTTTATTCTTTTTAAATATATGTATACATTTTCCTTAGTTCTTTTTCCAAAAAAATTTAAATTTATTATTTAGGTAATATTTTCTCCTACTCCCTAAAGTACTTATGCTGGACCCCTCATGCCACTAATGGACTTTTTATTTATTTATTTATATTTTGTCTATTTACAGGCTATTTTATTGTGATTGAATGAAGAATAATTCCTATATAGGTAGTATGTGTAAGACTTTGTTGAACTATAGATACAAAATTTTGATTTTTTCAGAAATTTTGAGAATTATTGTGTATTAACTAATTATTTTTCAGAGTAAATGGATAAAGTGTAAATATTATATTACTTAAAACTCAAATGTTAAACATTGAGGTCATTATTCATCACCTTGCTTATTGTATGTAATGTAGTATATATTTTTTCATGAATTGTAAACTATAATTAGCAAGAAGCTTAATTATATTTGAGGTCTATGCATGACTTGGATAGATATATGATTCTAATAATTGAGTTTCCTAAAAATCTTTGAAAGATGGCATATACAAATAGAAGGCTAATAAAATTAGTTCCATAATTTTAAATTCATTGAGAAAGTTAATAAAGTGTAGAGTACAAAAACACAATTTCGTAATTAAATTTGATGTCTTTTCATTTCTTTCGTATTCTACAATTTTAAGTTGTATAAATATATGTAGCTCGGTAAATTAAGATTTTATATTGTCATACTTTTTTTAATTTATGATAGCTTCATTTTTCTCCATGAATTATACTTTTATATTTCCACACTCTTTAGTTTTATAATTTAATTTCCTTAAGTAGGATTCTCTTTTTATTTTAGATACATTTGGATAATTAAATAATGTTCTTTTAGTTATACTCAATTTTTTCTATAAAAAAAAAAAGTTATACTCAGTTTTATACTTACACGCAAATTCTATAATAATATTTATAATGTTACTTATACATTTTTTTAATTTTCAAGGAAGTTATTTGTCAAAACTACTAACGCATTTTAATTATTTTATAATGTATTAATTTTATCGGGTTATTTTTCTCGTCCACATGTATTGTATGTAAATCTAACTTGATTTTAAAAGAATGAATTTTAAACTAATATGTTTTATCCATATTGAAGGTTTGCTCGGGGAGAGTCTCGAGTCACCCTAGAGGGGGTGAATAGGGTGATGGAAAAATCTTTGCGAAAACACACAC
This sequence comes from Talinum fruticosum, assembly GCA_021018815.1. NCBI lineage: Eukaryota > Viridiplantae > Streptophyta > Magnoliopsida > Caryophyllales > Talinaceae > Talinum > Talinum fruticosum. The sequence goes on along the minus strand of JAITYX010000037.1, from coordinate 5,837,259 downwards.
TTTTTGACAGAGAAGAAATAAAGACAGATTCCGAGTCTAAGCACGGGGTCGGAAAGTATTGGACTCGGAATGCAATGAATCGGAGTAAACAAGTATAGCGGGTCATGTCGAGTCTAGAATGAACTCGGAAAGAGAACACGAGAGATTTTACATGGAAACCCTCCTGGGGCGAGAAAACCACGGCCCGTGTCAATCCGGACACGAAGTCAAATCCACTATTTTGAGTCCACAAAATACCGTGAACTTGACGAACCCGAGTTGCTCCCTTAGACAACTCTATACAAATTTTCCTAGACTCGAAGTTACCTTATCCGATCTAGTACTTCCTAGCCGAGATAATCCTTACAGCTAGGGACAACTAAGCTGAGTTAACCTTTACGACTTAGTCAAGGGACCTTACAAAGAATGTAAGAAGAGTTCGTAACTAAGTACAAGACCTTACAACTCGGAAAGTAATGAATTACAAAGATGGAGTTGTAAGTTGAAGATTGAAAGTAAATACAATAACTTTGATCAAGTAAATGTATAAACAATACGTTCGGCAACCTTCAAGTCTTGTGAAGTGGCTTCTTTTATAGAAGACCAGGCAGAGTAGCCGTTATCTTCATCTGCTGACCGAGAGTCCTCTGTGACCGTTGTGAAAAGCTTTACGAGTCACTCGAAAGTATCCGTTGAAATATGGACGTTGGACAACGGTTTAACTTTCTTGGAAGTCCCAAAACCATCGGTTGTGTCTTGATAAATGTGGTGAAACCCACCGTTAAGCTTAGCGTTCCAGTTTTCGGATATGGAAGCGGACGGCTTCGACACAATCTTACGGGACTAAAGCGAGGGAAGGTGAAAAGCCATATCTCGCTGGTGATTTGACGTTCGAAGCCGGCTACTTTTGTAGTTTGAAAAGATATCCTCGATTGAATAACCTACAAAAGTAAAACACCTTCGGTTCTCAAAGTATAAAATACTTTGGTCCAAGGTTAGACACGAGATAATAAAATAATCATGATAATTAACCAACAGATTATCCGAGTCGGAAAAGAAATGGATTTTTCGAGTCTAATATCCATGATACTCGGAATTCCATAAGACTTAGTCTTAAGCAAAGAATCAAGCTCTATAACGAATATCGAGAGGGAAACACTTGATATAGACTAAGTACGAAAAGAACTACAAATGCCGACTATGCAAATAGTAGACTAAATAACCACAAGTCAAATTCGAGTGAGAGTGGACTCGGAATAAAGAATCAATTATCCGAGTTGCTAGCTGAAAGCGATAGAAGAGATATGTGAAGGTCGAATCGCATAGAGAAGATACTATTTAACTCAAGTAAATTTCTAAGAGACAGAGAATGCCTTGGAATCAAAACTCTATATGAATGACATCGTTATACCCGATTCCTTTTGTATGACTCGGAAAGATATAGAGCGAGTGTCCGAGTCTTCACATATTTATTATGTTTTTATCAGTATTAATTAAATGCAAGATTATCAATATTATTGTTCATCCTTTATAATTATATTTGTTACATGCATAGTGTGTAAATCCAAGCTAGTATTGTTAATTATAAGCCTAAGTAATGGTTTAATTTGTAGCTGCACGACAAGCTAACGATCATAGACCCGATAACCTCTAGGACAATTGAACACTTAAAGACCCTAAATATGAAATTTTTCGGAATGCACAAAATGCAAAACAAATAATAGATCGACTTAAAAGACTGGGGAAAAGAGTGACAGGGGCGAAATACGAGCCCCAACAGCAAGGCCTAACTAAAGTTTTAGGCTAAGGGAGCCGATCTCGGTTCAAGGCTAGGGATAGATAGATTTTTTTGGCTATGCGGACTAACCGGCGTAAAGGGGAAAAAAACTAACTCTTTTGTTTTGGCTATTATTTAGAAAATGGACCCACCTATAAAGAATGATTCTATTTTTTTCTTATAATGCAAAGATGGACTAACCTAAAAAGGAATGACTCTTTTTTAGCTAATGAAAAAGATGGACCAACCTAAAAAGAATGACTTGTTTCTTGCAGTAGACACCTAAAAGTGACGTCTCTTATCTCTTTAATTGTGTATTTTATTTTGTTGGCCCGATGATGAAATCTTGAGACCTGTTTGAGGATTTGGAACTCGGATTGTGATTGATTGGTGTGACGGAAGGCGGTGAACCACAAAGAATTCCCAAGCAACACATAAATAACCTTTTGCCTTGGATCGATCTAAAAATCCCCTTTTCTTTCGTACGATCCAAGACCGGACTAAGCTTCCAGAGACAACGGAATCCAGTAATGTGTACCGGGAAATTCCAAGTTACGAATACCGCATTTCACTTTTGTCTAATTAGATAAGGAGTTAAAGACACGAAGACGATGTTAGAACATTGTATTTCATGATCACGAGTATTAAAGTGCCGCGTTTAAGCTCCAAGATAGTCCACATGAGACTAGGAGCTTTTTCCCTCAAAACGGCGTTGTGGCCGGCTGCGGTCATCCCACAAATTTTAAGTGAAACATTGCGTTTTGGCTTAGAGACTCCACTGGAAACACGCTAGGGCACGAAACACTAGGCATGCCCGGTTGGTCGGCGCCAGCCATCCCGAATTTACCCAGTTCTATCTGGTTTTATCTCTTCTTTATCCGGTTCAATCTTAGGATAACTAGCTCGGTCTTTTCTCAACTATTTGGACAGTGACCGAGAGCATTAGCTCTTATTCCCATACGGCTTTCTCCTATGTGTTATGCTGTAGAAAGCTAATTAGTACGACTTATTTCCTTAGGCTATCTTCGCTGAACCGAGCTAAAAACACCCATTTCCTAAATGTTACTTGGACTAAAAGCCTACTCAAAATCTCCTCTTTTCTACTCAACTCCGTTGTATTGGTGCAAAGAGCTAAAGAATATTCAATTATTCTTATCTATGGGTATTTATTCAACCGATCTTTCCTGTTTCCTACAAATTCACCTCTTCCAAAATTCACAAAAATAAGCCCTTTCCTTGGATTCATCGTTGTCGCATCAAAAGATCTAGTGTAGAGATTCGGATCGGCATGTGGGACATCCCGAGGGCAACCATTCTTCCTTTGGATGGTTATTTAACTTATGCTTTTTTATCGCTTTCCGTATTGTGGATTAAAGAGATGTAATCGCATTTTAATTCCTCCCCGCCCGATGTAATTTCTTTAGTTTTCCGCTTTCTTCATTGCTTTCTTTATCGCTTTCTTTTAATTATGTTCGGTTTCTTTAATTTCGCTTAGCTTATTGTTGGGTAGTTGTGTTTTCGCATTATTTTAGTATACTACTCAAATTAGTAGTGGTCATCTTCGGACGGGCGGAATGGAAGGGTTTTCCTTACATTTCGTACCCTCGCCCCGAATTCGATTCTCGGTTCTATGATCGATGGAGTTACTTTTAGCCTTTTTCAGTCTTAGTTTTCCCATACTAAGATCGGAAGAGCAAATCTTTATTCTTTTTTTAAAATTTTTTCTTCTTAAAAGCCGACTGGCAACTCCTCCTTTTTGCTTTATTTCTGTTTAAATTGCATCTCGGCTATTTTTTTATTGCAGGGATAGAAAATAGGAATTCTAAATCGCCAGCCAGGGCGGAGGTCGAGGTTGATCTTGTCGGCCGTGGCCTCTGGCTGGCGCCGACTACCACTAGGTGTAGGCCGCCGCTGCACCGAGTGGTTGGCGGGCGGGGCTTCGGTCCAAACCAGCCTTTTCACACCAGTTTGGCCTTAAAGCCTCGTGGTAAATCCAACAAACCCTAAATTCTATTTTTTCGGTTGAGAAATAATATATCGAGAATTACGAAAATAATTGCTAAAATAAAAACAATTAATAAAACACCAATCAATTCAATTTGATTTAACTTTTTAATTTGACTTAATAAAATTCGGGAATCTTAATAAAAAAATCAATCCCCATTTTCTAAAATTCATCTTTCACAATCTTAAATCATTTTCAAAACCCATTCCCCCAAAAACCCTTACACCAAAGGTAAACCGTGGGGAAGCGCAGTTTGGCCCCGCCAGCCATGGTTCCTACGAGTGGTGACTTCACTGGGGATAAATTCTTTTTATTAAGAGGGCGAAACTTAAAAACTTGAGTAGTGTATTTTAATAATGTGCTTGCATTAGACATCCTACATTTAACAACCTTTGAACATAGTTGAAATATTATTTTCGGATCCCTAGGAAAAATTTATTTTACCCCATGTTTAACCCTTACGGAATGAGGCTCCCACTAGATACTAGGTGGGCCTAACTAGGCTTGATTGCCCAAGGAAACAGTACCTCGTCCCTCGTAGCATGCACTTTTGGTTCAAACTGTTTGGTTCACCGAGAGGCACCGAGGATTCTGGCCTTTTCTCCTCTCGTGCTCCACACGGAGGACCAAATCCTCGGATTATGAGTCACCATGTATCCTACCGTGTCTAAACCTCTTTAGCCATAAATCTTTTGACTATTAGGTGGTCCCTTGACTTCATTTGCTTGCTTGAATGAGTGTGTTTGTTTTAGATTTAATCTTCTACTTGTGAGCCTCTAGGAATACATGAGGAGTGCTTGGTTGGCCATTGTATGGATGTAAATAAAACACTTTAATAAATTCACTAGAGTCGAGTCCATTACGTGCATTTATCCAAAAGTCAAAATACCTTTTTTCCTACTAGGGTTAGTCTCTTGTTTGCACTTCCGAGTCACACTAAAATCCTCTTTAAACGGTCTAAGTAGTCACTCGTCGGTCGGTCCAAGAGGGTCTTACCAAAGTTCTCTCAATCTTTTGGTCAATTTTCACCTAATATTCTCATTTTCATTTCCATTTCTTATTTTTTGCATTAGCTAAAATAAATTCATCTCAGATTAGGTGAGTTCATTTTATATTTTTGCATTAGCCAAAACAAATTCATCTCGAGTAGGTGAGTTTATTTTGTATTTGCATTAGCTAGAACAAATTCATCTCATATTAGGAAAGTTCATTTTTGTATTCACATGTAGCCAAAGCAAAATCATTCTAAGATTAGAAAAAAAATGGATTGTCATCCAATCAGGATGGAAGCATCTTTCTATTAAGGATAAAATCATTCATAGTGCATTAGCCAAATCATAGAATCATCGCAAACTAAGTCATACAGAGCATCGCATGCACTTCATTTTTTCGTTGTATTCCTTATGTGCATCCAAATAAAAGCATCCTTAGTCTCTTCGAGTCTTGCACTTAAATCCCTTCCTCCCAAAAGTGGTCTTCTCTCACATGGTTCTAAACCTTATCCTTTGGGCTGCAGAATAAGGAAGTCTATAGCAACCGAGTATCATCGGAATCCGAGCTCTAAAAGATTAGAACACCTCATCAAAGAGTCTTACACATCTTCTTTTCTTTCTACTCCACGGTTTACAGCGATATGACAAGCTTCGGTGCACGCCACACCGATTTAGTATATTCCTCATCATAAGATAGTACTTAGAAAGAGTTCCCTTCCAATGGATTTGAACCCGGAGCAGTCTCTTAACCTTAGTTTACTTAATTAGAACATAGCCAGGGTGGAAACTAGGATGAATGATCAAGAGGAGAAGATATCATCTATATCGAGGGATTTTAAGACTATTCTAAAGGCTATTAAGAGAGATGAGGAAGTCGAACATTTGAGAAAAGAGAGAGATTAGGTCCTCAACCTCCACCTAGTTTATCTCCTCCAAATAGTCCCAAACATGAATCCCCTAAGCATGAATCCAAACCTCAGCCTGATCCACTTGTAGATCAGATAGAACAAATGTTAAGGGAGTCATCCATATTCGGTAGTCATTATTTTGATCACAAGGGATACACTATAATTCCTAAGTGTAAACTACCTTCAAAATTTACTATTCCGGATATTAAGTTCAAAGGTCCCGAGAATCCCCACCATCACGTGCGCAACTTCCTAGGAGCAATGACTCTTAAGAATATTCCGGAAGATACTTACCATATCATCTTCCATGGACTTTCGATACTGATGTAATGAAGTGGTACAATGTGGTCGACCCACACAAGGTTGCCAACTCGACTAATCTGTGCAATGAGTTCCTACATGAATACTCCTATAACACTTTTTTTGCTAGTAACTCTTAGAGACTTGGAATTAATCAAACAAGGCGAGAAAGAGAGCTTCACGAACTTCCTCACTAGATGGAGAGCAAAGAGCGCCCACATGGTAGACCGACCTTCCGAGAAGGACCAAGTCAGAATCATCGTGAAAAACGTCCAGGCTAATTACAATCAGCATCTTAAGTTTATACCCATGATGAACTTCTCAATCCTTAGAGATGTTGGCTTGCTAATAGAAGAAGAGTTGTCCACCACGACCACAAAAGTCGCGACGGGGTATAAAGGTAATTATCACTCCAAAGATAAGAAAACCTCTAATACAAGCAATACTAGTAGGGGTGCAAATGTCAATGCTCTCAAAAGATATATTGAGTACACTCATATTGATACCACTTACACTAAAGCCCTTGATCTTCTATTGGAAAAAGGAAAGATAGCATTTTTACCCATCGAGCATAATTAGAAACGACAGAAACAGTCCAAAAGCTGGGATGCGGGAAAATTTTGCAAGTACCATTGTGCACAAGGACACGACACCGAATAGTGTTGGACATTCAAGAACAAACTAGAAAGCATGTTTCAAAATGGCCAACTCCCTTTACCCGAGGCTGCGCAAAAACCAACAACAAAAATCCTTTTAGTGGTACCTTGGCTATTTTCACCGACACTGTCTCGTCCTCATTCAAGATGTCGATGAGCCCAAACCACTTCTTAACTTGCCTCCTTTAGATCCATAAATCCATGGGTTGTGGGTAAGTGATGAAGAAAATATCTACGAAATAAAGAGTAACGGTGACGATGACGACTTACGGGGCACACCACCCTTAGAAGAAGAAAACTTTTGGGGATAACCTAATGGTCCAAGCAATCCAATTCCTTACTAGATCTAGATGGCAAAATGCACCGCTGGGTCCACAACAGACTCGGGAAGCCCAAAAGAACTTGAAGCTACTAAAGAAGAAGACCCAATCCTTAAACAACTTTAGAAATTAAAGGTTAATATCTTAATTTGGCAATTAACATCTCGCTTCCCGAAACATAGGCATGCTTTGATTAACGCACTTAGCAAGATCGAGGTCTCTCCTGAAACCATGCCGGAGGAAGTAGTAGGATTGGTTAACAATAGGGATAGAACTATTACCTTTGATCAAAAGGATCTTCCGGAAGAAGGTGTTACATATAACAATGCCCTATACTTAACTATAACTTGCATTAACAAGTTTGTTCCCATAACTTTGGTAGATAATGGACCAGCAGTGAATGTTTGTCCCTAGAGAACCGCCTGAAGGCTAGGAATTAGAGAGCAAAAACTCTCTAACAGATTGTCCATCTTCGAGCTTATGATAATTGTAAGAGAACAGTTTTTGGGAATAGTGACTTTTCCAATTAATATAGGGCCAATAGAAAGGAAAATCAAATTCCAAGTCCTAGATGTCCCAGCTACCTTCAATTTACTCCTAGGATGCCCTTGGTTGCATGATCATCAAGCAGTGCCATCTACACTCGTATCGGAAAGTTAAAATGATCATTAAAGGTCAAGTTGTAACTGTTAAGGGGATAACCTCTGTGCTACTATCACTTCCAAAGAGTTCGTGATTGAGATCGAGCATGATGCCAATGACGAGGAACTCTATGGATTCGAGACTGTTGCCACTTTAGAATGGGATGAAGCACCTTTAAACTTCAATCCTTATGGTAACCCCGGCGTCCATTCGATGCTTAGGAAGAAGGGGTACTTTCCGAGGTCTTATCGTAGGCCGCATGGCATATCACTCTATATTTCCACCCCTTAAACCCACTAACAACAATAACTTTGGGCTAGATTATCAACCTACTACTAAGGAAATAGCCCAAACCCAAGTGGGAAGTTCAGGCTAAGAGGACTGCACCTTACCCAGTCCGTTCTATCAAGCTCTTTCCTCATACTCCGAATGGGCAATTCCTAAAACAAGGAGATGATTTTCCTTATTATGGTTTTCCTGAGCCCTAGTATATTAAGGAAAAGGGCATCCTAGTACCTGGTTTAAAGGTTTACGAGTGACTACTATATACTTGCAGAAGAAGGCACCCTACCTCCTTAAAGAGGGACAGTCCACACCAGATCGGACCAATCTTGTTGGGAATAATCTTTTCGATGTTACGTTCGGATAAGAAAAGAACTTAGAGGGGAATTCGGTCTTGGAAATGTCATGAGCCATGTCGCACCGGCAGTTTGATCCATCCAAGTTCATCACCGACATCGATAATGAAGGCTCCAAGCACATCACTTGAATTGATGCCGAAGAGGGTTGGGAATTCGCCATTAGTTTAGGAGCGTATCCCTTTCCTAAGTCTACTACTAGGGCTCATTCCTTTGTTATTTCTAGTTACTGTCTCTAATTCTCCTGTTCTTGATCTCTGTATCTTTGGTTTCGAATCGATGTACTTATTTCTTTTTCAATAAAGTTAATCTTTCCGCTTACTCTTTACCTCCTCTTACTTTCAATTGTTTTTCCTCTAATGATGAACAAGAAATCCCTAAAGAATTAATAAATGATAGGGAAGATCATGAAAATCGCTCACCAATAATAGAGGAAACAATAATAATTAATCTAGAATCGGTGGATCAACCTCGGGAGGTTAAGATCGGGAAAATGGTAGATCCGGAAGAGTAAAAAAATTCACTTTGCTCCTTACACGGTTCATGGATGTCTTTGCATGGTCCTATAAAGACATGCCGGGGATAGATCTAAGTATAGCGGAACATAAAATTCCACTTTACAAAGACACTAAGCCTGTTAAGTAGAAATGGAGAAGGATGAAATCTAAATGGGCTTTGAAGATTAAGGAAGAAGTCTAGAAGCAGTTAGAGGCTTGGTTCATCAAGGTAGTTTACTATCCTCGGTGGGTAGCAAATATAGTACCGGTTTCGAAGGACGGTAAGGTCCCCATGTGCATCAACTTCGGAGATTTGAATAAAGAGAGCCCTAAGGATAATTTCCCACTGCCTCATATTGACATCCTTGTAGATAACACAACAGTTCATGCCTTATTTTTGTTTATGGACGGCTACACTGGGTACAATCAGGTGAAGATGGTTGAAGAAACATGGAAAAGACGACCTTCATCACTCAATGGGAGACGTATTGTTACTTGGTGATGCCATTTGGGCTCAAGAACACCTGTGCAACATACCAAAGGACGGCTACAACCTTCTTGCATGACATGATCTACAAAGAAGTTGAAGTTTATGTGGACGACATGATCATAAATTCCAAAGACAGGACATGGCACCTACCTAGCCTAAGAAAATTCTTACAAAGACTCGAGAAAATATAACATGCGCCTCAACCCTCAAAAGTATCCTTTGGGGTAACCTCAAGCAAGCTGTTGGGCTACATTGTCGAGTCTTAAAGGAATTGAAATTTGAAGACTCGAGACATCTGCTCAATACTTTTACGAGTTATGAAAAAGGAATCGGGTATAACGATTTCATACATGTAGAGTTTTGATTCCAAGGCATTCTCTGTATCCTAGAAACTTAGTTGACTAAAATAGTATTTTCTCTAAGTAATACATCCTTCACTTATCATATCTATCGCTTTTACGTAAGCAACTCGAAAAGCTGGTTCTTTATTCCGATTCCATCCTCACTCAGATTAATCGCATTTTTGTATATACCGGTATTCCACTTGTTTCTCACTCGAGAATCGACTCGTGGTTATTTGTTCTACTTCGTTATAGTCGGTATTCTTAGTTTATTTCATGCTTAGTCTATATCAAGTTAATCTTCTACGATATTCATTATCGAACTTGATTCTTCGCTTAGACTAAGTCGGATGGAATTCTAAGTATCATGGATATTAGACTCGAGAAAATTCCATTTCATTTCGACTCGGATAATCTGTTGCTTAACTACTATAATTATTTTATTATCTCGCATCTAATCTTGGGCCAAAGTATTCTATACTTTGAGAACCAAAATTGATTTATTTTTGTAGGTTATTCAATCGAGAATACATTTTTCAAAATACAAAAGTAGCTAGGCTTCGAACGTCAAATCACCAGCGAGACATGGCTCTTCACCTTCCCTGCTCCAGTCCCGGAAGATTGTGTCGAAGCTATCCGCTTCCATATCCGGAAAAGCTGGAACGCCAAGCTTAACGGTGGTTTCCACCTCATTTTTCAAGACACTACCGACGGTTTTGGGACTTCCAAGAGAGTTAAACCGTTGTCCAACGTTCATATTTCAACGGACACTTTCCGAACACTCGGAAAGCCTCTATCAACGGTCACGAAGGCTCTCAATCAGCGAGATGAAGATAACGGCTACTCGCTTGGTTATCTATAAATAGAAGCCACTTCACAAGACTTGAAGGTTGCCGAACATATTGTTTATACACATACTTGATAAAAGTTATTGTATTCACTTTCAATCTTTAACTTACAACTCCCACTCGTAATTCATTACTTTACGAGTTGTAAGGTCTTGTACTTAGTTACAAACTCTCTTCTTACATTCTTTGTAAGGTCCCTTGACTAAGTCTGTAAAGGTTAACTCGGCTTAGTTGTCCCCGGCTGTAAGGGTTATCTCAGCTAGGAAGTACTAGATCGAGATAAGGGAACTTCGAGTCTAGGAAAACTTGTATTGAGTTGTCTAAGGGAGCAACTCGGGTTCGATCAGTTCACGGTATTTTGTGGACTCAAAATAGTGGATTTGACTTCGTGTCCGGATTGACACGGGCCGTGGTTTTCTACCCCAGGAGGGTTTCCACGTAAAATCTTAAGTGTTATCTTTCCGAGTTCATTCTAGACTCGGATCGCTTTATTGCTCTTGTTTCTTCCGATTCATTGCTTTCGAGTCCAATCTTTTCGACCCTGTTGACATACTCGGAATCTGTCTTTGTCCCTTTTCTACACTAAAGTGTGAGTTTTCACAAAGAATTTTCTATTACCCTATTCACCCCCTCTAGGGTGACTCGAGACTCTCCCGAGCAAACCTTCAAAATTGATCCATCCAAGATCAAAGCTATTGAGGAGATTCCACTACCAAATACGAGATAAGGAAATGCGAGGTTTCCTAGGACGTTAATAGTACATCGGTCATTTTATATCAAAATTGAATATGATCTCGTGAACCTATTTTCAAGAAGTTAAAGAAAGGATCCGAGCCCATTCGGGATGTCGAGTACCAACAAGGATTAAAGAAGGTTAAGGAATACCTATCTAACCCTTCGATGCTAGTTACGCTCCAACCAGGGAAACATTTACTTCGTACATCACCACAACAAAGACAACTATGGGTGCCATGCTAGCTCAACGAGACGAGAAGGAAGAACGTGCGATTTATTACCTAAGTAAGAAATTCCTTAATTATAAGACTAGATACGAGGCCATTAGAGAAGACATCGTTGGCATTAGTCCGGGCTACCAAGAAGCTCGAGACACTACATGTTAGCCCATAAGGTGCATATGGTAGCACATATGGATCCCATTAAGTATATACTTGAGCAACCAACCATCAGCAGCAAGATAGCGAGATGGACTGTCATGCTTGTCGAATTCGAACTCAAGTATGTCCCTCAAAAGCGATCAAAGGAAGGGTAGTGTCGGAATTCCTAGCCGATCCGCCTATAACCGAATAGTTGAGGTGGACGTTTGGATAATGTGTAAGACCCGAAAATTTCAGTGTACTTGCACGGTAATGAATTAAGTTATTAAAAGTTAAGTTAAAAATTCAAAATTATTAAATTAAGATAAATTAGAATTTTTCGAATCGGAATTAAAACACGAGAATTGAAACCCGAGCATGGGCTAGCTAAAATAGATTTGTGATAATAATATGGGCCTAATATCACATAAAAGCCCAAGATAGAAAATTCAAAACAAGGAAATGGGCGGGATGGATGAAATGGCTGGCTTTTTAGGAGGTGTTGGTAGAGTATGAGAGCAAAGATGTAAGAGGTCCAATGGGAATTAACCACAAAACCCCTTATGTAGACGTAGAAAACAAGGAGAGAGAAAATGGGACCGAGAACAAAGGAGGGGGAACGAAAGAAGCGAAGCGAAGCGGGGAAAGAGAAGAGGATCGGGGAAAAGCAGAAACAGAGGAAAGCGAGAGGGAGCGAGAGGAAAACGAGAGAGGGAGAAAGCACGAGAGCCAAGAGGCCGGTGGCCGCTCGAACGGCGAGGGCGCCACCGCCGGTGGGCAAGGGAGAGCTAGAGCTCGGGAGGCCGAGCAAAGCAAAAGAAGAGGGGTCGAGACCCCGAGCGAGAGCCGAGAGCAAGAGCAAAAGAGAGACCGAAGGGGAACAGAGAGGAAAGGAGGCACGAGGTGCTCGCGCGGCCGGCGAGCGCGAGAAGGAGACGGCGAGACCAACGGAATCGAGACCAGGGGCAAGGAGAACAAGGGGCAGAGTAGAGAAACAAAGGAAAATGAGAAAGAGACCGAGAGAGAGAGACTGTGGGAAGTATAGAGCAAAAGAAGAGGGTTTGAGGGAGCGGGAGCCGATTAGAAATCGAAAGGCGTAAGAAGAAGCAAACCCCAATTCGAAATTCAATCCTCCAAAACTAAAATTCTTAGAATCACTAAGAATCAAAGGTGAGTAATTCAAACTCATCCTCTAAAGATAAAAATAAATTAGGTGGATTAAATTCGAAATTGATTTATGAAATTGGAAACCCTAAGTTAATTGAAGAAGTTAAGAGGCCTAAATTCACGAAATTAGCAACTTACGAATTGAAAAGCATGTTGCGAATTTGGTGACTCGATTCATGAATTTAGTGATGATTAAGCATTATTGAGCATGATTATTGAACTTTATATTGAGAAATTGATGAAAGTAGCTTGAATACAATTAGTGAGAAAAATCGGAAAATTGAATTTCATTATTTAAGTGCAGATTTTTCATGAATTTATCCTACTTGTCTGAATTATTGCGAATTCATGTGTAGCCGGAATTCCTGAAACTTTTACTGTAACTTCCTGATAATTCATGAGAGTTTATTGTAAATTTTGGTATGCGTTGGATGAGTAGATTAGAAGATATGGATTTTTGAGTAAAAATGTGCTGTTTTGGGCAAAAGCTGGAACTAAGTGAGTAACTGAATTAAGAACTTAAATTTAAGGAACTATATGGCTAGATTAAGAGATATATATCGATTAAGGAAAGTTACAGAACCATAAACCACCTATGCGCGATATTACGCGATCATGAAAACGATAAGTTCGTTAATTAGAAATCCTAATCATTATGTTTATGTGATGATGTGTTTAACTCAAAGTACATTGATTATAAATGACATAGGCATGCCTATATGAGTTGGATTGGTTGTACTTGAGTTGGAACTTGCTTATGTGAATTGTTACTTGCGAAGAAGTTGCGTATGAAGGTAATAAACATGAATTAAGTGTATCTTACGTATAAGTAATAAGAAGATATAAGAAAATAAAGAAACCCTAACAAGCTAAAGAAGGGAAAATGGATTGTGTTATTGATCTAAGACCCCACGAATTAAAGAACCCTCTCGAAGAGATATCCATAGAAGTGTATGTCAAACTGAAGCCACTAATTGAATTGCTTCCACAAATTCCTAATAGTATGCTTCCTTCGAGTTTGACGCTTGCCTCGGAGGCCACAAATTGCTCGCCTCGAGGCCACGAATTGTTATGCCTCCAAGAACCGAGCCCACGAATTGTTTTGGCTCCAAGAACTGGGTCCTTAGAGCGAGAACATAAATCTTCTTTCCATTCGAAACTAAGAATACTCAAGAATTACGATATAAAGAAACGAATGATTGTGCATAATGAACAAAAAAGAAAGAATCAATGATTTATGAAATGCATGATTGAACTCAAGAAGAAGAATGAGAAGAAGAACGAATCCTGATTTCATAAGAAATGAATACGATAAGAAGTAAGATGTGATTTACGTGATAAATGACTTACGTGATGAATGATTTACGTGATGAATGCCTTACATGATGAATAATTTTATGACGTACTTACAAGAATAAAGCATGTCTTGATTGAATACATGAGTAATTGATGTCATTGCGCTTCTCGGCAAGTTGGTAAGTTTAGTATCTTATGTGTCTTAAGCATGTATGATCCGAATCGCATGTTATGAATGAATAGTGACTTACGTGTGTTTGTTAATGAATAATGTGCAAAGTGAAACCCGTGGTTTGGTTTGGGTTATTCACTGGGCTCGTGGAACTCATGACCTCACCAAAATTTTAGGTACGAAGCTAGACTTCTTGGAGTTGCTTTTGACTTCCGAAATAGCAGACGGATAGAAGATAGCGGGCTTACGAGCATATTTTCCGTCTTTTATTTGTAAAGATGTTGTAAAGATCGGTTGTATGTGAACTTAAGTTTTAACTATGAATATAGAAGCCCTATGTGTTTACTTCGAGCATATGGCTGGTTGAGTTTATGAATGTATATCGTGCGGGGTTAAGGTTTTAAGCCTATGGAATTAGCCATATTACAGAGAAAACTTTACCGAAATTTTCAAAAAACCTTTAAAAACCTAGCAACACGCTTCGCCAAGCAAAGAGAAAACTATTAACCCTAAGTTGAGACCTTAAGCAGCCTTAGGGGTTCCTCTCGGGAACCCTAACATGTAATACTTCTAGGGTGGGTCTAGGGGTATTACAAAAATGGTATCGGAGCAAGAATCCTGCGACCGGTTGATTTTCCTAGAATCGAGTCTAGGACTTGAGCGATTGCTGATGTGACTAATTAAAACATGAGTATGTGATTTGATTCATGAACCTATGTGCCTATATGTGATCGAGTGAATCTTATGTAATCCGAATTCGAACATATATGCATATGTCCGACTCCATGAATATGGGTGAATCATATGATGAAATGTTCCGAGACTGTGTGTAAGATCATAGGTGAATCAAGTTTCGAGGACGAAACTTTTTATTAGAAGGGAAGAAATGTAAGACCCAAAAATTTTACGTACTTGCTCGATAATGAATTAAGTTATTAAAAGTTAAGTCAAAAATTCAAAATTATTAAATTAAGATAAATTAGAATTTTTCGAATCGGAATTAAAACCCGAGAATTGAAACCCAAGCATGGGCTAGCTACAATTGATTTGTGATATTAGTATGAGCCTGATATCACATAAAAGCCCAAGATAGAAAATTTAAAACAAGGAAATGGGCGGGATGGATGAATTGGCTGGCTTTTTAGGAGGAGTTGGCGGATTATGAGAGCAAAGGTGTAAGGGGTCCAATAGGAATTAACCACAAAACCCCTTATGTGGAAGTAGAAAATAATGAGAGAGAAAATGGGACTGAGAACAAAAGAGGGGGAACGAAAGAAGTAGAAGCGGACGTAGGGAAAAAGAAGAGGATCGGGGAAAAGCAAAAACAGAGGAAAGTGAGAGAGCACGAGAGCCAAGAGGCCGGTGGCCGCCTGAACGGCGAGGGCGCCGCTGCCGGTGAGAAAGGGAGAGCGAGAGCTCGAAAGGTCGAGCAAAGAAAAGATGAGGGGTTGAGACCCCGAAGCGAGAGACGAAGCGAGAGCAAAAGAGAGACCGAAGGGGAACGAGAGAGGAAAGGAGGCATGGCGTGCCTACGCGACCGGCAAGCGCGAGAAGGGAGACGGTGAGACCAACGAAATCGAGACTAGGGGCAAGGAGAACGAGAGGCGGAGCAGAGAAACAAACGAAAACGAGGCGGAGACCGAGAGAGAGAGAATGTGGGAAGCAAAGAGCGAAAGAATAGGGTTTGATGAAGCGAGAGCCAGATTAGAAATCGAAGGCGAAGAAGAAGCGAACCACAATTCGAAATTCAATCCTCCAAAACTAAAATTCTTAGAATCACAAGGAATCAAAGATGAGTAATTCAAACTAATCCTCTAAAGATAAAAATAAATTAGGTGGATTAAATTCGAAATTGATTTATGAAATTGGAAACCCTAAGTTAATTGAAGAAGTTAAAAGGCCTAAATTCACGAAATTAGCAACTCACGAATTGAAAAGCATGTTGCGAATTTGGTGACTCGATTCATGAATTTAGTGATGATTGAGAAGTATTGAGCATGATTATTGAACTTTATATTGAGAAATTGATGAAAGTAGCTTGAATACAATTAGTGAGAAAAATCGAGAAAATTGAATTTCATTATTTAAGTGCAGATTTTTCATGAATTTATCCTACTTGTCTGAATTATTGCGAATTCATGTGTAGACCGAAATTCCTAAAACTTTTACTGTAACTTCCTGATAATTTATGAGAGTTTATTGTAAATTTTGGTATGCATTGGATGAGTAGATTAGAAGATATGGATTTTTGAATAAAAATGTGTTGTTTTGGGCAAAAATTGGAACTAAGTGAGTAACTGAATTAAGAACTTAAATTTAAGGAACTATATGGCTAGATTAAGAGATATATATCGATTAAGGAAAGTTACAAAACCATAAACCACCTATGCACGATATTACGCGATCATGAAAACGATAAGTTCGTTAATTAGAAATCCTAATCATTATGTTTATGTGATGATGTGTTTAACTCAAAGTACATTGATTATAAATGACATAAGCATGCCTATATGAGTTGGATTGGTTGTACTTGAGTTGGAACTTGCTTATGTGAATTGTTACTTGCGAAGAAGTTGCGTATGAAGGTAATAAACATGAATTAAGTGTATCTTACGTATAAGTAATAAGAAGATATAAGAAAATAAAAAAAAACCTAAAGAACTAAAGAAGGGAAAAAGGATTGTGTTATTGATCTAAGACCCCACGAATTAAAGAACCCTCTCGAAGCTATGGCCATAGAAGTGTCTGTCAAACTGAAGCCACGAATTGAATTGCTTCTACAAATTCCTGACAGATCTGCGTCCTTCGAGTTCGAGGCTTGCCTCGAGGCTACGAATTGTTTTGCCTCGAGGCCACGAATTGTTATGCCTCCAAGAACCGAGCCCACGAATTGTTTTGGCCCCAAGAACTAGGTCTTTAGAGCGAGAACATAAATCTTCTTTCCATTCGAAACTAAGAATACTAAAGAATTACGATATAAAGAAATGAATGATTGTGCATAATGAACAAGAAAGAAAGAATAAATGATTTATGAAATACACGATTGAACTCAAGAAGAAGAATGAGAAGAAGAATGAATCCCGATTTCATAAGAAATGAATACGATTAGAAGTAAGATGTGATTTATGTGACGAATGACTTACATGATGAATGATTTACATGATGAATGCCTTGCATGATTAATGATTACGTGACGTACTTGCAAGAATAAAGCATGTCTTGATTGAATACATGAGTAATTGATGTCATTGCGCTTCTCGGCAAGTTGGTAAGTTTAGTATCTTACGTGTCTTAAGCATGTATGATCCGAATCGCATGTTATGAATGAATGGTGACTTACATGTGTTTGTTAATGAATTGATGTACAAAGTGAAACCCGGGGTTAGGTTTTGGTTATTCATTGGGCTCGTGGAGCTCATGACCTCACCAAAATTTCAGGTACGTAAGCTAGACTTCTTGGAGTTGCTTTTGACTTCCGGGAATAGTAGACGAATAGAAGATGTCGGGCTTACCGTATGTTTTCCGTCTTTTGTTTGTAAAGATGTTGTAAAGATCGGTTGTATGTGAACTTAAGTTTTAACTGTGAATATAAAAGCCCTATATGTTTACTCCGAGCGTGTAGCTCGTTGAGCTTGTGTTGTTGACACTCCAAACGTGTGGTTCGTTGAGTTTATGAATGTATTTCGTGCGGGGTTAAGGTTTTAAGCCTATGGGATTAGCCATATTACGAGAAAACTCTGCCGAAATTTTCGGAAAAACCTTTGAAAACCTAGAAACACGCTTTCGCCAAGCAAAGAGAAAACTATTAACCCTAAGTTGAGACCTTAAGCAACCTTAGGGGTTCCTCTCGAGGAACCCCGGCATGTAATACTCCTAGAGTGGGTCTAAGGGTGTTACAAAAATGGTATCGAGCAAGAATCCTACGACCGGTAGATTTTCCTAGAATCGAGTCTAAGACTTACGGGATTGTTTATATGACTAATTGAAACATGAGTATGTGATTTGATTCATGAACCTATGTGCCTATATGTGATCGAGTGAATCTTATGTAATCCGAATTCGAACATATATGCATATGTGTGACTCCATGATTATGGGTGAATGATATGATGAAATGTTCTAAGACTGTGTGTAAGATCATAAGTGAATCAAGTTTCGAGGATGAAAATTTTTATAAGAAGGGAAGAAATGTAAGACTCAAAAATTTTAAGTACTTGCCTGGTAATGAATTAAGTTATTAAAAGTTAAGTCAAAAATTCAAAATTATTAAATTAAGATAAATTAGAATTTTTCGAATCGGAATTAAAACCCGAGAATTGAAACCCGAGCATTGGCTAGCTAAAATAAATTTATGATATTAATATGGGCCTAATATCACATAAAAGTCCAAGATAGAAAATTTAAAACAATGAAATGGGCAGGGATGGATGAATTGGCTAGCTTTTTTAGGAGGAGTTGGTAGATTATGAGAGCAAAGGTGTAAGGGGTCCAATGAGAATTAACCACAAAATCCCTTACGTGGAAGTAGAAAATAAGGAGAGAGAAAATGGGACTAAGAACAAAAGAAGGGGAATGAAAGAAGCGAAGCGAAGCGAGGAAAGAGAAGTGGATTAGGGAAAAGCAGAAACAGAGGAAAGCGAGAGGGAGCAGAGAAAGCGAGAGAGGGAGAGAGCACGAGAGCCAAGAGGCCGGTGGCCGCCTGAGCGGCGAGCGGCGCCGCTGCCGTTGAGCAAGGGAGAGCGAGAGCTCAGGAGGCCAAGCAAAGCAAAAGAAGAGGGGTCGAGACCCCGAAGCGAGAGCCGAGAGCGAGAGCAAAAGAGAGACCGAAGGGGAACAGAGAGGAAAGGAGGCACGAGGTGCCTGCGCGGCCGGCGAGCTCGAGAAGGGAGACGGTGAGACCAACGGAATCGATACCAGGGGCAAGGAGAACGAGGGGCAGAGCAGAGAAACAAAGGAAAATGAGAAAGAGACCGAGAGAGAGAGACGTGGGAAGTAGAAATCGAAAGGCGGAAGAAGAAGCAAACCCCAATTCGAAATTCAATCCTCCAAAACTAAAATTCTTAGAATCACTAAGAATCAAAGGTGAGTAATTCAAACTCATCCTCTAAAGATAAAAATAAATTAGGTGGATTAAATTCGAAATTGATTTATGAAATTGGAAACCCTAAGTTAATTGAAGAAGTTAAAAGGCCTAAATTCACGAAATTAGCAACTCACGAATTGAAAAGCATGTTGCGAATTTGGTGACTGATTCATGAATTTAGTGATGATTGAGCATTACCGAGCATGATTATTGAACCGTATATTGAGAAATTGATGAAAGTAGCTTGAATACAATTAGTGAGAAAAATCGGAAAATTGAATTTCATTATTTAAGTGCAGATTTTTCATGAATTTATCCTACTGTCTCGAATTATTGCGAATTCATGTGTAGCCCGAAATTCCTGAAACTTTTACCGTAACTTCCTGATAATTTATGAGAGTTTATTGTAAATTTTGGTATGCGTTGTATGAGTAGATTAGAAGATATGGATTTTTGAGTAAAAATGTGCTGTTTTGGGCAAAAACCGGAACTAAGTGAGTAACTGAATTAAGAACTTAAATTTAAGGAACTATATGGCTAGATTAAGAGATATATATCGATTAAGGAAAGTTACAAAACCATAAACCACCTATGCACGATATTACGCGATCATGAAAACGATAAGTTCGTTAATTAGAAATCCTAATCATTATGTTTATGTGATGATGTGTTTAACTCAAAGTACATTGATTATAAATGGCATAAGCATGCCTATATGAGTTGGATTGGTTGTACTTGAGTTGGAACTTGCTTATGTGAATTGTTACTTGCGAAGAAGTTACGTATGAAGGTAATAAGCATGAATTAAGTGTATCTTATGTATAAGTAATAAGAAGATATAAGAAAATAAAAAAAACCTAAAGAACTAAAGAAGGGAAAAAGGATTGTGTTATTGATCTAAGACCCCACGAATTAAAGAACCCTTTGAAGTTATGGCTATAGAAGTGTCCGTCAAGTCGAAGCCACAAATTGAATTGCTTTCATGAATTCCCGACAATATGCGTGCTTCGAGTCCGAGGCTTGCTTCGAGGCCACGAATTATTTTGCCTCAAGGCCACGAATTGTTATGCCTCCAAGAACCGAGCCCACGAATTGTTTTGGGTCCAAGCACTAGGTCTTTAGAGCGGAACATAAATCTTTTTTCCATTCGAAACTAAAAATCCTAAAGAATTATTATATAAAGAAATGAATGATTGTGCATAATGAACAAGAAAGAAAGAATAAATGATTTATGAAATGCATGATTGAACTCAAGAACAAGAATGAGAAGAAGTAAGATGTGATTTACGTGATGAATGACTTACGTGATGAATGATTTACGAATCCCGATTTCATAAGAAATGAATACGATAAGAAGTAATATGTGATTTACGTGACGAATGACTTACGTGATGAATGATTTACGTGATGAATGCCTTACATGATGAATGATTCTATGACGTACTTGCAAGAATAAAGCATGTCTTGATTAAATACATGAGTAATTGATGTCATTGTGTTTCTTGGCAAGTTGGTAATTTTAGTATCTTATGTGTCTTAAGCATGTACGATCTCGCATGTTATGAATGAATAGTGACTTACGTGTGTTTGTTAATGAATTAATGTGCAAAGTGAAACCCGGGGTTGGGTTCGGGTTATTCACTGGGCTTGTGGAGATCATGACCTCACCAAAATTTCAAGTGCGAAGCTAGACTTCTTGGAGTTGCTTTTTCCATCCATAAATAGTAGACAAATAGAAGATGTCGGGCTTACCGCATGTTTTTCGTCTTTTGTTTGTAAAGATGTTGTAAAGATCGGTTGTATGTGAACTTAAGTTTTAACTATGAATATAGAAGCCCTATGTGTTTACTCCGAGCGTGTGGCTTGTTGAGCTTGTGTTGTTGTTAAACCTCGTTTTTATCAGTTTTAAGGCATTATTTAACCCAATTCCGTGATGATTTCAATAATATTTATTCGGTTTTGCGTTGGATTTTGCTCATTTTCTCTTTATCGCCACCTAAGCTCGTAAATCTCTTTATTACAGGTTTTTGGGCTTAAATTAGGGAGATTCGAGGCAAATTTGATGAAAAGCGATGAAGAGGAGAGTACGGGCCTAAAAGAGGCAAGAAAGAAGCCTAAAACTCATCAAGTGAAGTTGCATGGCCAATCGTGCAAAGCTGCACAGCCGTGCGGATCATCGAGTGAAGGGCTCGAAGTCAAGGAAGGCTGCACGGCCCCCTGTGCACACCTTGCACGACCTTGCGAGAAGTTATGAAAGTTGAAATCATGCACGGCCTACCATGCCAAAGTTGCACGGCCCGTGCAAGAGAGGCAAAAGTTCGAGCATTTCGCACGGCCTACCGTGCTGCACTGGCCGTGCGAAAATCTTGCACGGCCGTGCGACACTGTTTCGGCGACTTTATAAGCGCTTTTTGTTCTTTTTTTTTTTTTTTTTTTTGCATTTCTTTTCTCCATCAATTTTTAGGTTTTCTAGGGTAGTTTCTAGCCGTTAAATCCCTTTAGATTGAAGTTTAAGATTTGGAATTTTTTGAAGATTAATTTGAATGCAAACATTCGGATTTCTATTCGAGTAACTCTTAATTCTTTCTCTTTATGTTTGCTCTTTGTGATTTCTCTATAATCTTCATGTTTATATTCATTGAATCTTGTCAATTGTTTAGTATTATGTTTAGGGGCTAATTTCTCTACTTAGGTTGGGATTGATCCCTATTATGCCTTGATAATCATGAGTTGAGTACCAATTGAATTGTTCTATGCTTGTTAAGTTAGAATTTACTTCGCTCATCACTTTTTCGTTGAGTGCCTCGAAAGAGGACTCATATGCTTTTTAAGGTTTTGTGAGCATCGAAAGATGAAAACTTACCTAGAATGACGTTGTGAACGATTAGAACTTTGATATGAAAATAATTAAGGTTTTAATCGGGGTTGTGAGATGCATTCATTATGATTTTGCTCTTTATTAATCCCATGAAAATAGGTGATTAGATTGTGCAAGATTAGTCTTTGCCCTTCGAAAGTAGGCGAAGATAGGTTTAATTTGGTGTCTCCCCTTCGAAACCGGTAGCATAAGCAAATCTCAAGCGGTATTCAATGTTGATTTCAGGCATAGTAGTGTGATTAATCTCAATCTAAGGCTTTTTACTTATTGATCTCTCATAATTATTTTGTTATTAGTTGAATTTGAAAACCAAATCACTATCGAACTGATTTTTACCTAGATTAGAGTTTTTAGGTGGATTTAGTATTTGAAAGCGAGTTCCTCGTGGACACGCCCGTACTTGCCGGTTCCAAGCTACAGCTACACCGTGCACTTGCGGTATACTATTTCTCGAACAGTTGTTGATACTCCGAGCGTGTGGCTCGTTGAGTTTATGAATGTATTTCGTGCAGGGTTAAGGTTTTAAGCCTATGGGGTTAGCCATATTACAAAGAAAACTCTGCCGAAATTTTCGAAAAACCTTTGAAAACCTAGAAATACGCTTCCGCCAAGCAAAAGAAAACTATTAACCCTAAGTTGAGACCTTAAGCAGCCTTAGGGGTTCCTCTCGGGAACCCCGGCATGTAATACTCCTAGGGTGGGTCTAAGGGTGTTATACAATATACTTCGACGGCGCTTCCAATCGGAAGGGCTTTGGAGTAGGGATGAAGGTTTGCTCGGGGAGAGTCCGAGTCACCCTAGAGGGGGTGAATAGGGTGATGGAAGTTTTTCGTGGAAACTTTAGCTCTTCTATCAAAAACAAGACAGAGACGGGTTACGAGTCTATCAACGGGGTCAAAAAGTTTGGACTCGAAATGCTATCATGAATAAACAAGCAAGTCATGCAGGAGTAATATGACTGTCCGAGTCTAGAATGAACCTCGGAAAGATAACACTTAGAAATTACGTGGAAACCCTCCCGGGGCAGAAAACCACGGACCGTATCAATCCGGACACGAAGTCAAATCCACTATTTTGAGTCCACAAAATACCGTGAACCGACCGAACCCGAGTTGTTCCCTTATACAACTCTATACAAGTTTTCCTAGACTCGAAATTCCCTTATCCGATCTAGTACTTTCTAGCTGAGATAACCCTTACAGCTAGGGACAACTAAGCTGAGTTAACCCTTACAGCTTAGTTAAGGGACCTTACAGAGAAAGTAAGAAAGTGTTTGTAAGCGAGTACAAGACCTTACAACTCGAAAGTAATGAATTACGAGTGGGTCTGTAAGTAGAAGATTGTGAATAAATACAATGACTTTGCTCAAGTACGTATTTTAACAATGAGTTCGGCTCGTCGTCAATCTTCAAGTCTTGTGAAGTGGCTTCTATTTATAGATGACCAGGCAGAGTAGCCGTTATCTTCATCTGCTGACCAAGAGTCCTCTCGTGACCGTTGATAGAAGCTTTACGAGTCACTCGGAAAGTATCCGTTGTAATGTGAACGTTGGACAATGGTTTAACTCTCTTGGAAGTCCCAAAACCATTGGCGAGTGTCTTGAAAGATAAGGTGGAAACCACCTTTAAGCTTGGCGTTCCAGTTTTCAGATTTGGAAACAGAGCAGCTCGACACTATCTTTTGGGGCTGGAGCGAGAGAAGGTGAAAAGCCATGTCTGCTGGTGATTTGACGTTACGAAGCCGGTTACTTTTGTGGTTTGAAAAAGGTGTATCCTCGATTGAATAACCTACAAAAGTAAATCAATTTTGGTTCTCAAAGTATAAAATACTTTGGTCCAAGGTTAGACATAGATAATAAAATAATTACGATAATTAAGCAACTGATTATCCGAGTCGAAACGAAATGGAATTTTACGAGTCTAATAACAATGATACTCGGAATTCCATCCGACTTAGTCTAAGCGATAGATCAAGTTCCGTAAAGAATATCGAGTGAGATAACTTGATATAGACTAAGTATGAAACAGACTAGAGGTACTGACTCTAACGAAATGGAGCTTATAATCGAAGTAAGATTCCGAGTGAGAAAAAGACGAAATACTAGTCTATTCAATCTGCGATAAATCGAGTGATGCTTGGACTTAGAACAAAGAATCGGTTTTACGAGTCACTTACGAGATAAGCAGGAAATATAAGAAGTAAAAGCTGTATCACTTAGAGAAGATACCATTTTACTCAAAGAAGTTTACGAGATACGAGAGAATGCCTTGGAATCAAAACTCTATAAGTACGAGATTGTTATACCGATTCCTTTTATACAACTCGAGAAAAGTACTGAGCGAGTGTCCGAGTCTTCAAGGGATTCTACTAGTCTCATCGGAGGGAGCACATACTCTCATTTCAGTCAAGTTGGACTTTGAGGTCACCAACAACGCTATAGAATATGAAGCATGCATTACGGGACTTGAAGGCTGCTGTAGAGATCGAGGTCAAGAACATCAAGGTTTTCGGTGACTCAAATATGATCATTAATCGGATTTTACAAAAATGGAAGGTACATAGTGAAGCCTTGGCACCCTACCGAGGCACATCCGATAGAGTTATCAAAACACTTCATGAACATTTCTTTCACTTACCTTCCCGGGGATGACAACCAATTCGCAAATGCATTAACTAAATTAGTATCCATGATCAACATCCCTAAGGGCATTCATTCAACGCCCGTTCACATAGAGTGACTGAGTCGACCAGCGCACATTTGTACATTAGAGGTGTCTAATACTGACCACACCAGTTGGTATCATGACTTTTATCAATATCCGGATAAGCAAGAATATCCCTTGGACTCCACACCTAGAGCCCAACGAGCCAACAGGATATTGGTTGTCCAATTCTTCATTAATCAAAGGCAATTGTACAAGAAAACTAACTCGGGATTAGCTTACTTTGTGTCAACCAACATGAAGCAAAGCGCATCATGGACCGAGATTCATGGTGGGGAGTGCGGACCTCACATGAATGGTAAGATGTTGGTTCGGAAGATTTAGAGACTCGGTTATTACTGGTCGACCATGGCGGCGATTGCCATGAGTTTGTTAGAAAGTGACATAATGTTAGGTGTATGCAAATTTAAAGCACCAACGACATTTCTTTCTCACAACATTAGCATCCCCTTGGCCATTATT
This sequence comes from Talinum fruticosum, assembly GCA_021018815.1. Classification (NCBI taxonomy): domain Eukaryota; kingdom Viridiplantae; phylum Streptophyta; class Magnoliopsida; order Caryophyllales; family Talinaceae; genus Talinum; species Talinum fruticosum. Next base: position 5,811,991 of record JAITYX010000037.1, on the reverse strand, counting down.
GGTTTGGGGAATAGACATTATTGGCAAAGTGACTCCTAAAGGAATGGGCGGTTACGAATTCATGCTAGTAGCAATTGACTACATCACCAAGTAGGTAGAGGCAGCGTCTTATGCAACCTTGACATCCAAACAGGTAGCTAAGTTCCTTACCCGTAATATCATTTGCCATTACAGGGTGCCTCACGAGTTAATTAGTGACCATGGTAGTCATTTCAAAAAGAAAGTACCGGACTTGTTGCACAAGTATAAGATTAAGCATCACAAGTCATCTCCTTATCGTACTCGGACCAATGGAGCAGTCGAGGCCGCCAATAAGAACATTCATAGAATAGTGGAGACGATGGTTGGCAACTATAAGGATTGGCCCGATAAATTGCCTTTTGCTTTATGGGGCTATCGCACATCCATTAGAACCTTTATGGGAGCAACACCTTACACCCTAGTTTATGACATGGAAGCAGTTCTTCCAATAGAGATTGACATTCCTTCATTGAGGATCATTGCTTAAAAAGTCAAATTCCGGAAGCGAGTGGGCTAAAGCATGCTATGAAGAGTTAGTGTTGTTGGATGAAAGGCGCCTCAACACCCCGCACAATGTCCAAGTATACCAGGCATGTATATCAAGGGCATTCAACGGAAGAGTGAAGCCTCGAAACCCGCAAATTGGAGATTTGGTCTTCAAAGATATTAGAGCACCAATTTAGGATCCGTGAGGAAATTTTAAGCCTAATTGGCAAAGCCCATTTGTGCTTAGTTAGATACTTGCCGAGTGGAGTAGCAAACTAACCGATCTAGATGGTGAAGAAATATTTCAATACACAAACTTGGATCAATTAAAAAATATTACGTCTAGCACAAGCGTAGACGTCGGGCCGAGCTTGGCCTAACTAGGCCATGTCGTGGCCGGCGCTGGCCACCACCCGGACAACGGTGGAATCGCCGAGCTAGAGTATCCCTCTTTATGTCTAACTCGTAATTTATCTTTTACTTGTCCAATTAGACAGTTCCTTCATTCATTTGTTAGATAACCCAATTAAGCGGTCCGTATATGTATTTTACTCGTATTATTTATTAAGGGCGGTCCACTTTATATTTGAGCTCTAGATGAGCGATAAAAACATAAAACGTAAAAGTATAGCGTAATACTTAATTTTATTTAGTAAAAGGTAAGCCTACTACTTACCTGAATACATAACTAATAAAAGGGAAAATGCAAGCACACTACTTGTAAAAAACGAAAACAAACAATAAATTTGTTGTAAAAAGGCAAAATTAATCTTCGTTTTATTTCTCTCCTAAATTCAATTTAAAACATTTGAGCCCCAGTTATTTCATGTATATGCCTAATTGATTGTTATACTATGAATAAGATTGTTATATATTGGGACACAGTGAGGAACATATGCATAAGTTACTAAGTTAGAAACAGAAAATATTAAAAATAGTAGCACATGCAAATATTTATATTGGTTATATGCATTTCTTACATGCTATTAATAATGATGATGTACATTTTTCATAATTTGATAATGTTTCAAAGATTATATTGCATGTACTTCATGCCTTTTCTTCTTCTTAGGCTTGTAATTACCTGTATATACTATAATACTATCGTTGTTTCATAAATCAAAACTGTAATATTCTAATATATGCTAGAAACCTCTGAGTATAATCTTGCTCAATATGGTGGATGCATAATTTGTCTTCACTTTTGTACTATGACTAATGGAAGGTTTGACTTCTAATAATCATAGTTCCATTTTTTTCCAAAAAAAAAAAAAAAAAAATCTTCCTACTGTTTGATTCTCACTGGCCGCGGTGACAAAATAATTGAGACTGTTTTTTAATTGATTTTTAAGAACAGACAACAAATTTGGAGGTTGGCATCAGTTAAACGAACATCAGCTTTTGGTCTGAATGGCTGTTTCTACTTAATTATTAATTCTTATTTAGAAGGAAAGTTATTCAACAAACACTGACAGCCTCATTGTCATCATCAATGTATGAACTTGATTTGTCAAAACAGGAATTAGGAATTGGAATACTAATGTAGAAACAGATACGCCAAAAATGTAATTCAGCTTATATTAGGATTGGAGCTCACTCAAACAATTAAAAATAAGGAAAAAAAAAACATATTGGAACAAGAAATTTTTAATGTGGAAAAACTCAAAATCAGAAAAAAAAAAAACACACAAATCGATGCACTAGAAACAAATAGCTATTACAAGGAATTTACAACCAAGCTAACTCAAGCGTACACCTTGCAATTCTACTACCCTACTCGACAATGGAGGATACATGCTGATTTTATAGCCAATTAACGTGCATTAAACTAGCCTTAATACACATTAAACCAAGCAATACCGTAAGAAAAATTACCAAAATTGACGAAAAAGGCACAGCCGGCACGGGCTAGCACGGGCTGTCTCAGCCAACACAGCCAGCCCGTGTTGACTGCTGGTTGTGCTGACTTCAATTCTCTCCCTTGCACGGTTCGTTTTCGTTGTACTTTGGGTCACGTTCGCTGTTCTTGCCCTGCAACGCGATGTACCAAGCCTAAATGCGCCATTAGGCTCCACACACCCAACAATCTCCCCCTTGGAGACTAGTGGCTTCACATCCTTGTTGCATCTTTCTATTTCACCGAAACTCGCCCTCTTCATCAGGAGAAACCAACCGAGGCTTTGCACCACCTCACCGTTTCGGCAACTTCTCCTTGAACTAGCACCCTTGTCGGTATCCCACTATCCAAGCCCATCTTCATCATCATCCGACGTGAACTCCCACTCGAATCAATCGATCTCTTGCATACACTCACCATGCAAAACTAGCTCACCGGCTTTAGTCAACAAAATATAATAAAGAAAGAATTTATACCTCCGGGCTTTACCTTCCATTGACAATGCCGCCTTCTTTATTACCCCCGTTTCTCGCAATTTACCTTATGGAGCACCCGATGACCCGTTTGTAGATCCAACAAACTTTCTGTCATCATCACCAACTCTCACTTTAGCGGAACCCGTTTCTTTACCAAGTCTAATACCACGTAGACTCCCACTCTGGAAGAATCAACTCCGACATTTGCAACTAAGTCACAACACCCCCCACGCGTGTAGAGTACAACGAACTAGATGTCAAACCGTTAGCTACAACCAATGCCCCCTAATAATTTTTTAACCCCCATTACAAAACTTTGTTAGATACTCCAACTCATCCAATTGACTCACCGAAATCAAATTATTAACCAACCCCGGGATAAACCTAACATCATGCAACGTCCAAAACCCCCAACTAGAGGTTTTGATCCTCATCCCTTTGCCTAGTGTGTCCAAACTTTTCCCTTAGCAACAAACACCTTGTCAAAATTTCCCACAACAAAATTATGAAACAAGTTTAAACTAGACCCGGAATGAAATGATGCCCCTAAATCCACTATCCATGACTCAATAGGACTTTCCGCAATCAACATAAGAGCATCACCTACATCTTCAACTGAATGTAATGAATCCCAATCATCAAATTTTTTAGGATAATTTTTTAAAATACCCTTTATCACCACAACCCCAACAAACAACATCCCCGGAGTTTTGGGACCGACTCCTTGCTTTGAACTTTGACCAAACCTTTTGTTTCTCCCCACCCCTCACACGAAATGCATCTGTCGATGACTCAACCGTATCTTTCTTGCAAATACTCTTGCTCAAGATAACATGTCGGACCTCATCATACTTCAATGCATTAGACCCTCTAACACTACTAACATCAAAAACTATGGTATCCCATGACTCGGGTAATGAAGATAACAAAATCAACGCCTAAACTTTATCCTCAAAGTTAATTTTCACTGAAGCAAGATTTGAAATAACCATATTAAACTCATTAATATGATCCGCTACACTAGTGCCATCATTTATTTTTAGATCGAACAAACGACGCACAAGATATACCTTATTCACGACTGAGGTTTCTCATACAAGATTGATAATGCCTCCAACAGCCCCTTGGTCGTTTTCGATCCATCATGTTGAACATCACGTTCCATACCAGCATCAACCTCACAGTCCCAGTTCTTGCCGATCGAGCACCTCCCATTCCTTTTGCTTCATATCGGCAGGCTTCTTTCCGAGGTGTTGATACAACTCTTTCTGGTACAACAAATCCTTGATTTGCCTTTTCCAGAATCCGAAGTCTTTCCCATCGAACGTCTCAATTTTCATCTTACCGCTCTACATGTTTTATGTGAATTCACTAACCTCACCTCGCTCTTATACCACTTGGTTAGGATCGGGAGCTCACTTAAACAATTAAAAATAGGAAAAAAAGAATACAAATTGGGACAAGAGATTTTTAACATAGAAAAACCCAAAATCGGAAAAAACCACAAATCAATACACTAGAAATTGGTAGCTATTAAAAGGAATTTACAACCAAGCTAACTCAATCTTTCACCTTGCTATTCTACTACCCTACTCAACAATGGAGGACACATGCTAATTTTATAGCCAATTACCGTGGATTAAACTAGCTTTAATACACATTAAACTGAGCAATAACGCAAGAAAAACGACCAAAAATGATGAAGCTCAAAAGGCACAGCCAGCACGGGCTGCCCGTGCAGCTAACACGGGCCGTGTCAGCCAGCACAGCCAGCCCATGTTGGCTGCTGGCAGTGCTGGCTTCAATTCTTCCCCCTTGCACGGGCCGTTTTCATTGTACTTTGAATCATGTTCACTATTCTTGCCCCTTAAGCGATGTACCGAGCCTAAATGCGCCATTAGGCTCCACACACCCCACAACTTTTTTTTTGAAATGATAAGTATAACAATTAGTAGGTAGCCCTTCACACACCCCACAACTTAAACATTATATACTTATAAAAATCTCTCTAGTAGTTTAAATGATTTAAAGAATTTATACAGAAGAAATAAAATTTGAAAGAGGGACCAATGCTGCTGTAAAATCAAATAATAAGGTAGATGATAATTAGCATCAGACATCGATTAAAAAAACAAGAAAAAGAAAGTCAGTATTAGACAAGAACATGATGTGATTTTTGAGGGAATAAAACAATAATATTCATTGAAGACATACATGAATGAAGGGTAAATCAAAATTAGTAGAGTATATCAATTAGGAGATCTGATGATATTTGTTTTTGTGTCCTGATTACATCTCACTATTACTGTTTTTCAACCACCAAAAGCTCAGCAGACCAAGGATAACGGTATACAATTGATGTAATTTTCTTTTACTAGAAATTCAGAATAACAATCAACAAGTTGAAATACAGTTTGTGAAGGCCAGGATCAAATTTATACAGTTTTACCTCTCTTTCTGAGAAATTATCCACTAACATGGGAGATCCAACCCCAAGCTTATTTCTGATCAAATCAGGTAGTTAAGGCAGCTCAATCTTCTGATTTTCAGGCCAGTGAGCTGAGGGGCCAAAGATGCAGATAATGACCTAGACAGTTTGACAATAGAGGACATAAAAGCTTTCTTGTTTTACTTGAAAAGCTTAACTCATGCTATAGTTTTCTAACACAGATAAGAAGTTGAACAACCTAGTTCCTATCCCCACCAACTCTTTCTATTATCTCTTCTTTGTTATTGCCTACATCTCCTCCATAAATAGTGTTTCCAATTTATGCAAGCACCACAAATGCTCGGTTTCAAGGCTTGAGTCATTGTCCTAGATCTATTTTCTCATTTCTGTACTAGTTTCTTCATTCATGGCATCACGTTACTCTATTTTAGCAATGATGCTTGCTACTTGCCTCTTGGTGAGTTGCAATACAATGCCAATTACAGCTCGACGGCTTACAGAAACCTCCCAGCACAAGCTTTCCAAACCTGAGGTGCCTGAGTTGCCCAAGCCTACATTGCCTGAACTCCCTAAGCCCACATTGCCCGAGCTTCCCAAGCCTCATGTGCCTGAAGTGCCGAAACCTGAGTTGCCAAAACTACCTGAGGAACCTAAACCCACTGTGCCAGAACTTCCAAAACATGAGGTGCCTGAATTGCCTAAACCCACCTTACCAAAGTTGCCTAAGCTTAATGTTCCTGAAGTTCCAAAGGCCGAGGTGCCTGAGCACCCTAAAACCACAGTACCAGAATTGCCAAAGCCAAAGGTGCCTGAAGTGCCAAAAGTTGAGGTTCCAGAGCTCCCTAAGCCCACAGTACCGGAATTGCCTAAGCCCAAGGTGCCTGAAGCGCCAAAAGTTGAAGTTCCAGAGCTCCCTAAGCCTAAGGCACCAGAATTTCCAAAACTCAAGGTGCCTGAAGTGCCCAAGCCCAAGGTACATGAGCCCCCAAGCCCACAGTGCCAGAAGTACCAAAGCCTGAGCTACCTGAGCTCCCTACTCCCAAAGTTCCAGAACTACCAAAGCCCACAGTGCCTGAGTTGCCGAAGCCCACACACCCAGCTAAACCTTGAGCTAATATAGCACCATTCTAGATCACATTACAGATTTGCTTGTGATATGATTTTGTAGCACCCCCATTGTGCTTAACCTTATCATATGTATTTTGGGAAATTATTCATGTGTGATGTGACCCGTTTGTACAATATTATTTTGTGCTTCTCGAATATAATACCATAGTGTGGTGCCTTATCATATACGGAGTATGTACTACCAATTGAAGTGAAATAAAGAAATTTTAATTTATTGGATGTTTGGAGCATTCTGTTCATCCCTGCTTTACGAGTTCTTTTATGTAATGTATGCCTAAGTGATCGCTATTAGGTGATTAGTGAATGTGTTATACTATGGATGGGAGTGTTATATATTGGGATACAGTGAGGAAAATATGCATAAGATACGAAGTTAGAAACTGAAAATGTTGAACAATATAGTAGAACTAGAACATGCGCATCTCTAGTTGGTTATATGCATTTACATGCTTGTAATGGTGACGCTACATGTTCCATAATTTGATAATTTTTTAAAGATTCTATTACAAGTAGTACTTCATACTTTTTCCTTCTTTGTTAGGCTTGTAATTACCTTCATTACTACCTCTGAATTATTTCAATCTCATGTCTGACCATATTGTTGCCACCCCTATCATCCCTGCTTTAAATTTCTGATGATAATCTTGCTTAACATGGTTGAATGGATCATTTGTCTTCCTTTTTTTTTTGTGGTAAATGGACTAACAGAAGGTGTGACTTTTGAAATCATACTAGTTTCATTATTTTTTTAAAAAAATTCTTCCTACTGACTTATTCCTACTGGCAGTGATAACAAAATAATTCAGATAGTTTCTGAGTTGTACTTTGACAACATATAACAAATTTGAAGGTGTGCTTTACTTTTGGGCATTAGTTGAACCTCAGCTTTTGTTCTCAATGACTGTTCCTACTTGATCATTCCCATTTATAAGAAAAGTTCAACACTGTCAGCCTCATCACTATACGAGCTTCATTTGCCAAAGTGTGAACTGGGATTCTGAAGACAAATGTACTAGTCTTACCCTGTTGTAGAAACAGACATGCTAAAATGCAATCCAGCTTAAACATTATATCCTTGTGAAATTTCTCTAGTAGTTAAAAATATTTAAAATTTTATAAAGAGAAAGAAAAATTGAACGAGGGGCCAATGTTGCTGTAAGGCATGTCGTAAGGTTGTTGGAAATCAGGATCAGACTAGAAAATGATATAATTTTGAGAAAACAATACAATATAATGTTTTGGAAAGATGATTTACAAGAGGAAGAAAAAAAAAAAGGGTTACTAATCTTAGGGGGTGGGGGTTCTAATTAGTTGATTCTTGAAAGAGGAAATGCCTAGAGAACTTTAGAACATTTGTATTTATGTCCTGATTACATTTTACAGAGATTGTTTTTCAACTGCAAAGAGCTCAGGAGAGAGAGCATGATATTAAACTAAAAAGAGTTGATGTAGTTGTCTTTGACTAGTAATCGGAATAACTATCATCAACGACAAGTACAATATATAACATGTACTCGTACGAGTCCCATTTACTCATGGAGTTTGTGAAGGTCTGGATCAGAACTTATACAGTTTTACCTCTGTTCTGCGAAATTTCTAATTACATCAGGTAGTTAAGGCAGCTCACTCTCCTTTTCTTCTGGCCTATAAAAAGACAGGTGGAAGACGCAGATTATGACATAACAGTTTGACAACAGAAAATAGCTACTAAAGCTTGCTTATTCTACTTGAAAAGATCAACTCATGCTATAGTTTTCTAATGTAGATAAGAAGTTGAACAACTACTTCCTGTCTCCACCAAGTCGTTGTACCATCGCTTTTCTTCGTGTATTTCTCACATCTCATCTATAAATAGTTTACAATTAATGCAAGCACCACAAGTGCTCGATCTCAAGTTTTGATTCATCTTCCTAGATCAATTTTCTAATTTCTGTACTAGTTTCTTCAGTCATGGCATCACGTTACTCTCTTTTAGCAATGATGCTTGCTACTTGCCTCTTGGTGAGTTGCAACACAATGCCAATTACAGCTCGACGACTTGTAGAAACCTCCCAGCATGAGCTTCCCAAGCCTACATTGCCTGAGCTCCCTAAGCCCACATTGCCCGAGCTGCCCAAGCCTCATGTGCCTGAAGTGCCGAAACCTGAGGTGCCAAAACTACCTGAGGTACCTAAACCCACTGTGCCAGAACTTCCAAAGCATGATGTACCCAAATTGCCTAAACCCACCTTGCCAGAGTTACCTAAGCTCAATGTCCCTGAAGTTCCAAAGACCGAGGTGCCTGAGCACCCTAAACCCACAGTACCGGAATTGCCAAAGCCCAAGGTACCTGAAGTGCCAAAAGCTGAAGTTCCAGAGCTCCCTAAGCCAACAGTACCAGAATTGCCAAAGCCCAAGGTGCCTGAAGTGCCAAAGGTTGAAGTTCCAGAGCTCCCTAAGCCTAACGTACCGGAATTGCCAAAGCTCAAGGTGCCTGAAGTGCCCAAGCCTGAGGTACCCGAGCTCCCTAAGACCAAGGTTCCAGAACTACCAAAGCCCACACACCCTGCTAAACCCTGAGCTAATGTAGCATCATCCGGGATCACATCATAGATTCACATGTGATCTCATTTTGCAGTACCCTTTGTTGCTCTTAGTCTACTCAACATGTTTTGAAAAAGTATTCATGTGTGATAGTTCCTATTTGTACAATATTATTCACATTATTCTGCTTCTCGAATTTCATATATATCATCATAGTGTGCCAGGGTGGAATCTCATCATATATGTATTGCCTATTAAGGTGAAATAAAGAAAATTTATTTAATTGAATATTTGCAGTCTTTGGTGTATTTATTCTTTTATAAGTTCTTACATGTAACACATGCATAAGCAACATTAGGTCTTTTATGGGTTTGGTTAAGTTATGCTCTGACATGTACTGTAAAAAAGAGGAAAGAAACTTCATAGATCATGTGGAGATTTGGGATGCAAGTTAACTTGAGGATCGCTCATTGCATAAAAAAATGGGTGGGTATTTGGATGTATAATTTGTGTTTCTTCGTATTGCTTTGCTAAATAGATTAATGAAAAGGTGTGGTTTTTCATATAGTCGTAGTTTCTTTTATTTTACCCTTCTACTCTGCTTAGGAAAAAAGAGAAAAGAAAAGAAAATGAGAGATTCATTTTTACAGGAAACATTTGATAAGATAAAATGCTTAGGAAACTTAGTCAATGTATTTGTTTTTCTGTCTTGGTTACAGTTCACAACTGTTCTTTTACCAACAAAGAGCTCAGAAGAGACAAAGAATGAGATTAAAATAGAGAGTGGACATTAGTGTGTCTTTCACCAGAAATTGGAAGTGCCCATTACCAAAAACAACAGTATTCACATATCTCTGTGCGAGTCTTTCCAGAGGTAGCCAATGGTCCAGGCCAGGTTGGGGCCGTACAACATTAACAGAGAGGTCCGAGTCGGGTTCCCATGTAAATAATGAGTCCGGTAAGGATTTGGATCACTTTAACAGCATGGCCTGATTTTGATCCCCTTCTAACATGGATTATTGAAATTACCAACAAATCCTCTTCATAATATTCAGGCATATTATGTATTTGGTTGTAAAATTGACCAAGTTTAACAATTAGCATGTACAAGACTACAACCCGGAAGTTGACAAAGCTATTAAGAAGTTACTGGATAGACTTACCCCACCCATTAATATGCTCAGAATGGACTGCACCACTATTGACTCAACTTATTATGTTGAACCGACTTGATATTGACTAGATAAAATTGGCCCAATGCGTGATTCTTTTTTAATTGTTTGGAGTGTACCAAAGTCTATGTTTAAGTAATTTTACCTCTATTCATGATCAACAGTCTATTAACTAGCAAAATCAATCCTCCATCATTATGCTTATTTGATTAAAACAATTATTCTTCTATTTCCTGGCCAGTATGTTAGGTGGAACATATAAACAACTAGTATTTAGATATGTGCATTGCGCAGTATGAGATTACACTTATTATTTTTACAATTATTTAGAATATATCTATCATAATTTTTTGTATATAGTTTAATTTTTTTTATCATACATATAGTTTAAAGTTTTATAATGCATCCAATCACATACTTGATTGAATTATCTATGTTGTATGAGTTTTAAAGGCCTATATCTTAGTTACCTAATTACTACATATCTTTTTCTGTTTGAGTACAATGACAATACATATAGGCATTGAAATGCACCAACAATTCTGCCTTCATAACTTGATTTCTTTGATGGAACATAATTTACTAGTTTTTCTAGGAACATTTGCGTTTTTATTTTTTATAATAAATGACATCTTTAGGTGAGAGCTTGAAGATTTGTAACCAAATCCCATTTTAAAGTTTTTACTTTGACTTAGCCATTGGAGGACTGGAAGCCTTAGCGTCTATCCACTTTCGTCGAAATAGAGATAAATGTTTAATGTTTTTTGCTTGGACTTGGTCGCTTGATCACCTGAAATTTAGGGAAGGGTTTGAACATGACTTTCTTAAAAATATGAAGTTTGGGAGGGTGCCTAAACTTGTCCTCTTGGGAGTTAAAGCTCAACATGGTGTCTAACCTTGGTTATTTTGGTACTTAAGCTTGACGAGGTGCTTGAACTTGGCCACTTTGAAACTTGAAGTTTGGCTTTGCTGGGTATATGACTGTGTGGAGGGATGTTGAGGTATGCAAACTAGATAGTGTAGTCCCCACTTTGAACAAGCTTGAATGAGGTGATGGTCAAAGTATGGATGTTATGCATGATCATAGCTAATGCGATCATTTATAGTTGGCCAGGGCTGCGTGTCCTATGCTTTTGTTGTTGTGCTTTGCTCGAGGAGAAGATGATCGTGGAGATCTATGAGTCAAAAATTTGTGAAATGATGAGGATCATGTGCCTCTACTTCTATTGTATCTGAGATTTTGATCCTATATGTAGATTTATGGTTAAATAGGGTAGTATGCCCCCTCTTGTCATGCTATGCTTAATGATAATATTTACACTGAAAATCCTTTGATGGTGATTTAGAGTCATATGCCCTTTTTTCTTTTGATTCCATTTTTCAAGCATCTCAGTATCATGCGAGATCTCACCTATTGTCTTTATCGTGAGTGGCTTCTTAAGTAGTCAGGGAGAAAAGTTAATCAATGACCTTTGTATGATGTTTGTATTGCTTTATCATGTTGAATGAGTTTTATTGGAGAATATATGTCGTGCATCAGTGGCAGAGTTAGGATTTTTATCTATGGGTGTCCCTTTAAAAACAACACCAAAATATATGTTATAAATTATGGTTGTTTCCTCTTCAAGTATCGTAAAATGGAACTTTTTTCCATATAAATTGGAAAAAAAAATATTTCATTCATTTATTGGCCTACAAATAGATTTGAAACAACATTTAAAACTTAATTTTTAGTTGGACCCTATTAGTTGGGCCTATACATCATTTTTTATGAGTATCTCATATACAAAAATAAGCACACCATCTAAAATATTATAAATACTTTTTGGGCTTATGGGTCTCCCAAGACGCTCATAAGCCCTACATAGCTCAGCCTATGTCGTGCATGCTATTATACACATAGACTGTGCTAGGCATGTCCTAAATGCAAATAGTAATACATGCTATTATGCAAAATGCGCTTTCTAAATGACAAACTAATATGATTGCACTTAAAGCCGCCACTCTCTTGTGAAAAAGGTAATTGAACTCCATGGTCCTCAATAAAATTATTGTTATTGTTGTTGTTGTTGAACTTGTTGAACTTGTTGGGCTTAGTAACCTGTATGGGTTTAATCCAGGCCTGGTAAGCTATTTACATGTCAAGTCCATGTATGTAATGCATAGACTGACCTAGTTGATATTGTGGGCTGATAGAGTTTTTGCACTTGATAGAGCCATCAATTTTTCTAGGTGTAGACACCAATAAAGTGTCTCAACTTTTATTTATTCGCTTATTATTTAAATGTTAGCCTAGTGATGAAAACCTAGCTTCATTTGTGTGCTCGGAGCTAGGCTAAGCACAACCGGGTACCCTATCCTTTTTGGTGGACCCAATCTCAAATCGGTTAGAATTAGGTCCTAAAATCTAGAACCAACTCGGGACTCGATTAAGATTGTGCCCTTAATTTTTGCTACCTTTCCCAGAATCGGTGTGAACCGGGTACCTTATTGGTTGCATCACAACTTGAGTTTCGTGACTTTTTGCTTCATAATTTCGGAGAGATAACAATGTGAGTAAGTGTGAGTGACAATAGTCGACGAGAAATACTAGAAAGGGGAGATAATCATAGTTATTAAACTCCCAATCGAGTTTTACTATCCTACGATTTTATGATCCAAAAACTCTCCATCAATCCAACTCCCATTAGAATCTTAAATGTATTAGAATCTTACGATTCTAATTTAGTTCAAAAATTTGTGGTAGGATCGTAATACGATTCTACGATCCGATCCACGATTCTAAATAAATTTCATAAATTGCTAACACATACTTTTATTCGAGAATTCATCACAATAGTATGCCTTTGAAACAAAATCTTTGATAAAGTATAGTTAAATTGGGTTTCTATAAATTTTTATAAATGTTTGCTAAGATTTTTATTCTTATAAAAGAAATTTCATTGTTACAAACAAATATTAGAATCTTACGATCCTTAATCCGATTCTACGTTTCGATTCTAACCGCCCTTGATCGATTCTAACTAGGATCTCGATTTTAACAACCTTGGCGATAATGAGTGAGAGAGCAAGGAATAGAGAGACTTGAGAAGTTCAAATTTTAAGGCTAAATGAGAGGGTGAGACTTTAGCAACAATGAGGTTGAGTGAGTGACAGCGATCGATGAGAAGCATGGGAGAAGTGCCATCAATGAGTGAGAGAGCCAAGAAAAGAGAACTTGAGAACCGAGAGCAAGCGAGTGAGGCTAAACTCGAGAGAAGGGCTGAAAAATAAAATCAATCGGGGTTTCTCTAGTAAAGAAAAGTATATTATGTATAATATATATTTCTTTTAAATATATGGACTGATTACTCGAGTAACGGGTTCGATTCCGGGTCCAAGTCTAAATTTTCAATACCTAGTCCCGAACCCAATTCTAATTGGGTCTTGAAAATTGGAACCAATCCTAGACCCATTTCAACTAGGTCCAGGTCTAGACTCGTCGGATCAATTCCATGTACTCGGTATTTTTGCTCACCCTACTCGGAATAAGATTGGACGAAGACAAAATTTTCTTTTCTTCCCATACAACCCAAAAAAGTAGCCCATTAGCCAAAGATCAGCTCAAACTAAATCACTTCCAAAAATAGAAACTTTCCAAATTCGGTGCCAACTTCAAGTTTTGCTTGGTTTCGTGTCCACCTCGTTTTTGAGCCCACACTTTAGAACAACCTAAAATTCGGCCCAAATGACCTACGCCGGTTCCCTAGCCTCGGTCGACCCACATGGATCCCCCAGCCTTAGCGCCAAATCAAGCACAAATCCTTAGGCCGCATGCGGATATACGCATGTCCTTAACCTACAACAATGCACCATTTTGATTTATCTAAACTTGACATATTCTCAACTTACTTCCAATCGATTTTTCCGAGATGGACTTTACTGTTATCCAACCATTTGGAGGCTAAAGTGAGAGAACCCTAAACCTAATTTATTTTTTGATAAATAAGACCCCTCATCCCCCTATTTCCACACACCATTAAGTTATATTTTCTACCCTCATTCTACTGAATCCCATCACTCATATCTCCTTTTCTACTCTCTTCACTTATATTCTCATTTTGTTTTCCAAAAACCTTCCACAAAAGGCTTTCATTTCTCCAAAAAGATCCTCAAAAAGGAAACCTTTCTTTCTTAAAAACTCTCATTTCCCTACCATTATGCTTGCCAAAATTCAATCAAGTTCGGGACATCAATAGGTTTGTCTAACTAAAGGCGTCAACTGAACTTGATCATCCAAGTCTCTCTCCTTTTTATTTCAATCATTTTAATTTCTTTTTATCTACGTTATTTCAGTTTCAATATTATGATTTTTGAAGCAATGTAATTTCATGTACTTTCCACCCCGTACAATGCAATAATTTAGATTTGTTGCTATATTTTATTAATTTTATTCATGCTTTTGTTTGTTTTGAGTTTCGTCATTTACATGATGTTTGTTTGCTTTTATTAACACAATTTTTACTTTTCGTTCTAATTAATAGAAGTCGTTTTTTTTAAACGGGCGGAATGAGAAACAACCCTCCTCAATTTGTACCTTTTCCCCGAACAATGGGTAATTGGTTTAGGCCAATGAAGTTATTTTTTAAAAGATTTCCTATTTTGAGCTTTTTTGTCCCTTTCGATTGTCTCTTCCGTTTGAAGCTCAAAATTAGAAAAGTAATCTATTTTGTTTGTTTTTATTAAAAGCGATCGACGACTCTTATTTTAATATGGTTTTCTTCTTAAATGCATCTCAGTTTTTTTTCACAAAATTAAATTGTTTTGAACTAGAATTGCAACCTAGGCTTCCTTACTAGGATCTGTTTCTATAGTATGGGCCAGAAAATGCACGTCGATTTCCTACCGGGGGTGATCCACGCCGGTTTCCCTTAGCGGGTTCCGGGCTTAGGTCCTGGCCCAAGTAGCCCGAGTTGCTCGGCCCAGTGAGTCTCGCAATGTTTTTCACCCTATTGCATATCTAGAGACTTCTAAAATACTTTCAAAAATAAAATAGTTTCTAAAAACTATCAGCTAACTTCAAAAAATCAAAGCCTTATTTCTTAATAAGCATACCTCCTTGAACTTGACATTCATAAGGAACAAGATCAACCACTCCTCCCTCCTCCCCAGGCAATGTAGGCGTGGTTCTTACACTAGGAAGAACCAACCTATGGATTAGATAAGGTGACATGTGGCCTCCATTTTTGTCATAGTTTGACCAAGTGTCGCACAAAGATGTTTATTTGGTACGTGGTTGCTGCATGACTTATTGGATATGATTAGTGGCGATTTCCTATATGCATTTGGTGGTTGCCGATTGACCTTTTGTTCTCTAATGGGATTAGAAATGGGGATTTTTGCAAATGGAAGAAAATTGGAAATGAAATTGATTTTGGAAATTTTCAACTAGAAATGGAGATTTGGAAATTGAACAAAAGAATTTAGAATTTAAAAATTGAAAAAAATAGAAATAAAATTTGGAATTTGGAATTTAAAAATAGGAAAAGGGGGATTAGAAATGTATTTCGAAATTACAAAATCTAACTGGAGATTTGGAATTTGGAATTGAAAAAAAGGAAAAAGGGAAATAGAATTTGGGGTGAACCTTATGAGCTTCCTACGTATCCGCTATAATGGAATCATACCTTCATAGTTCAAAGCTTGCAATTTGATTGTTTTTTTAGATTTGTTTTGGATTTTTTTTTTTGAAAATGAGAAATGGGATTGGATCTAAGATAGGTGTTTTGGAGTAATAGGCTCATTGGATGAGGAAGTGTAGTGCTTCTTAAGTTTATTGGGAGGCCTTTGGTAAAGGGAGTTGTCTAGACCTAAACATGTCCTCTTAATTTGTTCTTGAAGACCCAATACTTGCTCGGTGTCATGTCCTCGAGCCTAGTGGTAATTGTAAAGTTTTCTAGAGTGCCAACTCTTAGACTTCCTACTATTGCCACGCTCAACCTTAATGGGAGGAAGATCAATGTTACCTTTACAATCTGTTTGGAATTTATGGAGGAGAGAAAGGGAATTTAATCAAGGAGAGGATAATAGAAGGAAAGGAAGGGGAAGAGAGGTGATAAACGCTTACCCTGTTTTAGAATGTAGGAAAATGGAGGAGAAAGAAGTGAATTCATTAAACCCTTATCCTCCATTCATCTCCAATTTAGATGGGACGAAAAATTGAGAAAATGAGGGAGAAAGGAGGTAAAGTAAGGGTGAGCGTTTTTGGGTACCCTCCCTAAAAATTGGAAACAAAGCTGAGACCAATCAAACAAGTTCCTAATTTTTTGGAAGAGGAGCCGAAATCTTAGGTTCATGTGTCCGGTTTCATGTACCCGCTCACGTCTAATTTGAAATTTTATCACCTAGTAAGTTATTTTTTATGTCTTTTTGGAGGAGAAGAGAGTGTTTGAGAAACAATTACATATGGTTCCATTGAGGTTTGTTATAATGATATAAGGAACCTACAATTTTATATAAATAATTCTAGAACCTTTGAGATTTGAGCAAATGTTTTACGGGCCCAAGTCCAGCGAGAAAGTTGTTTTTCTGCATCTGAAAAATGATGTGACATTTAGAAATGATATAAATGTCCCGTCCTTGTGAAAAATTTATATATAGCTCTATTGAGGTTTGGTAAATAATTTATGAAACTTATAGTTATTGATGAATAATTTTGATAACTTTGAAGTATGGGTAAACATGAACGAATGGCGGGGGAGGGGGGTTCTTTTTAATCTTAACCATTATATTAAGGTTGAGGTTTGATAATTTCATCTCCCATTTTAGCCCTATGTTCTCATTCAACAACAATAACAATAATAATAATAATAATAATAATAATAATAATAATAATATTATTATTATTATTATTATTATTATTATTATTATTATTATATATATATATATATACACATTTTGTTACATCACCACATAAGAAAAATGGGAGGGCATATGTATCATTTTATGGCTCATGACGTATTTTAGTATGAAAAGACAACTTTTCGTCGGATTTGGGCCTCGAAAATACTTATCCAACCTTCCATGGTTTCAAAATTATTTATCTAAAATTGTAGGTTTAGTAACTTATTATGCCAAGCCTCAACAAACCCATATGTAAATTTTGCAAGTGTTTGATATTTACCTATTTTTCTGTTACTTCTTGACATAAAATATGAAGTTATTTATAAAAGTAGGTATTTCATATATGAATTTTTTAACATAAAATATGAAGTTATTTATAAAAGTAGGTATTTCATATATGAATTAAAATTGAAAAATAGGTATTTTATGTTTTTCTTGCAGTAATTAAAAAATGATTGAAATTGCATTAAAATTTACTACTTTAAAAATTCGTTTATCCTAATTAATTCCGAATATTTTTAGAAAATTTAGAACTGATTCTTTTTTTTTTTAAATCAAAACTGAAACTATTTGATCGGTTCCGAACCGAGTACAACATAAGTCAGAGAGATTGGAACGTGTTTCTTATGCAGCAACTCAGGGAGAAGAAGCATTCAAGTCTCTCTGCGTCTTTGAATGCCGAACTCTCTCTTTGTCTGAAATCGGGTTGCGATGTTGGAGAGTGAGAGTGGCCACATCAGAACGGTCCTCCGGTGCGCAATTGCATCGAGGATCCTTTTGCTAACGCTAATAATCCTATGGCGAGCAATCTTCAGCTCCTACGATACATCCGCATCTCTAAACCCTAGCTGCCTTTCTGTCTCCTCCCAATCAGCAGAACCTGCAATTCTCTTCCCATCTATCGCTTCCACCATTGAAGAAAGCATCGTATGGGATTCTGTCTACTTTGTCCGGATTGCACAATGTGGGTACGAGTACGAACAGACCTACGCCTTCTTGCCGCTTTTGCCTATCATCATCTCTTTCTTATCTAACACAGGTTCCCTTCTCCCTCTGACTTTTAATATTTCCATTTTTTGTTTGGTTATTGCTGTTATTATGCTACGTTTCTGAATTGGGTTATTTTCTTCTCTCTTTTTGCCTTCAAGATAGTGTTTCGGCCGCTGGTTCCGCTGATTGGATATAGAGCGGTGTTGGGATTGTCTGGTTATGTGATCAATAACATTGCTTTTTGTTTTCCGCCCTCTACTTATACAGGTATTTCTCCTCAACTAGTTGTTTGTAAGCTTAGATAATGTTTTCTTAAGAAAATTTGGGGTTGACAAGTTGGGGCCTTGTGAGTCAACTCATGAATCATACCTGTCAAGTTTCAATATCGCCAAGATCTTTGGGTGTATTGTAACGGAAATGCATAAATTTTATCTAGTTGCTCTGTACTTTTGTGTCCCTATTCCTTCGCCTATGCATAATTGGCTCAGTTACCTCAATATATCTTATTGTTAAGTTGATTTGTTCTATAGCCTTATATAATGGTCTTTTTCTCATATATAAAGTATTTTGTATATGTTTTTAAATAGGCTGTCAGTTGTGATTTTGAAGGACTCAAAAGCATCATTGAGGGCAACTATATTGTTCTGCTTTAACCCAGCTTCCATATTCTACTCATCGATGTAAGCACTATCCCAGCTTGTTGAAGTCTTTAATCATGAATATCTGTTACTAATCTTATCAATTCTGAATTCGAATTCTTTTTCTCAAATATGAGGTGTTACTATATCTATGGTAATGTGCTGTCTAATTTTTGATGCTATGTTCTGAAATGCAGATACACAGAAAGCTTGTATGCTTTATTTTCAGTTGGAGGTTTATACTATTTAATGACTGGTGTGGAAAATTTTCCGGTTCTATGGCTTGCTATATCTGGTTCTGCAAGGTCAAACGGAGTGCTTAATGCTGGGTATTATGGTTTTAAGGCTCTACATCAATCTTACTATGCCATGTATGTCAAGAAGCGTGCTTGTGTAAGTCCCAGATCTGCATTATGGCTACTATATTTATTATTGCATGAGTCAAGATGGACGATATTTCTAATTCAAGGGGCATTCCAGCTGGTCTTGCAGGTTCTGCTTGCTGGAGCACTTCAATGTGTCTGCATTTTCGTTCCCTTTGTTGCATTTCAGGCATATGCCTACTACAATATATGTCATGGACGTAGTCCTGATGAAATGAGGCCTTGGTGCAAAAGGAGGGTTCCTCTGTTGTATAGTTTTATCCAAAGTCATTATTGGTATGCTATATTACTACCTTCGTTTCACCAAATTCTCTTTTGATGATGTAGCTTTAATATTTGTGCTGCTATCATTTCGTTGTTCTGATTTGTAAATACCAGATAGATCTTTGTATCAGTTTGGTTAGATTTTTCAGTATTTTTGTCATTCTTTATGGTGTTCATTGGATTGTTCACTCAGAAGCTGGAAGCTGTAGTGTGAAGCACCATGCCTGACCTGATAACCTATTATTCTACCATCTGCTTGAGTGTTTATGCTGAAAATGCACTCATATTTCTAGAAATGTGACTTGAGATCTTATTGTTGTTTCGACTTAGTCTTAGAGTTGCACTTGTTAGGGCTAAGGTTCGCTCTTTGTTTTTCCACTTCATAACTATCATCCGTCTCTCCTTGCTTCAGGGGTGTAGGCTTTTTGCGGTATTTCCAACTCAAGCAGTTGCCAAATTTCCTGCTGGCATCTCCGGTTCTCTCCTTGGCATGTTGTGCAATATATTCTTACTTGAAAAATGACCCGGAGAACTTCTTTTCAATTGGGTTCGGGGCTGCTCTAAAAGAGAAAAACTCAGCAGCTTTGCTTTTCAATGGAGGGGACGAGCTTATAAGAGATTATCACTACACTGAAATTGCAGGTACTGGTGTAATATTTTCAACTGGCTATTCCTAATATTTGTTAAAGTTATATTCTTAGGCTTTGTGTAGGAATATCTTGCTCTAGTAGTCTATTGATTAAAAGCAATTTTCCTTTAGCTTCAGAATCATACGTGACTGCATTATGTGACAGAAAATAAAATTTTGAGGCAGCGACAAAAGATCAAGATGCAGGAGAGATCTGAGAGTTCAGGCGGAACTGTCATCTCGTTTAACAAGTCTGGCTACTATTCCGTAGTT
Source organism: Talinum fruticosum (assembly GCA_021018815.1). Taxonomy (NCBI): domain Eukaryota; kingdom Viridiplantae; phylum Streptophyta; class Magnoliopsida; order Caryophyllales; family Talinaceae; genus Talinum; species Talinum fruticosum. The sequence continues at coordinate 5,791,781 of JAITYX010000037.1, read as the reverse complement.
ATGCTCCCTTTCATTTATCACTTGGGCTTCATGGCAGCCACGGCCTTCTTTGTTATGCATGTCCAGGTACTACTCAACTTTGTTGAACCACCCCAAGGCATTACTAAAGTTTTGAATGTAGAACTTAACATACTCAGTTAGCTATTCCAGAATATGATGTGTGAAATAAAAATAATGTGGTTTGAGCCTTTTACTTTGTTAAACTATTGGAGTTAGACCTAACAGAAATTTACCCGACTCCATAACCTGACCCCAACTCACCCGAAAAAGTTAGGGTCTTGGACAAGATTTTAGAACCTGAACCTATTTGGGTCAAACCCGTTAGGGCTAGGGTTGACCCTTTTGGGATAGACCGATTTTTAGAAGGTTTTTGCACATGAAATTTCTACTTATCCATTTATTTTTTCTGGCATTTTGTCTTTTTAATAAGCGTAAGTATAAGTGACTACTAAAGTCATCGTTAAGTATTTTACCATTAGAAATTAGGTGTCTAAATATCGTTGTAATTTTCTTTTCTATAAATTGCCTCATGGAAAGAGGTTATATTAGTATCCATTAGAGAAATTCAAATATTAAATCATTTTATTCAGAAAAAAATCATTTTAATGCTTATAATCTTGAAGAAAAAAATCATGAAATAAGCTTATAACCCGAATGTAAACATGACCAACTGGGAGTTTTATACATTTGCCCACTAGCAGGAATTGAAAGGTCTAGCTAGAGTAGTCATCATGACATTTCTTCCCGAATGAGTTTTCAATTTTATCAATGTTTTATATATGTCAATTGTTTGGTCCTTGTTCTGATGCTTCATTACTTATTTGAACAGGTGGCAACTAGGTTCTTGTCAGGTAGCCCACCTCTTTACTGGTACGCCTCTTACGTGATGGCTTCTCCAGGAAACAGTAGGAGATTGGCATACTTAATATGGGGATATGCTGCATCGTACATTCTCCTTGGCAGTCTGCTCTTTTCCAACTTCTATCCATTCACCTGAATGCTTCTGAATCCTCTTTGGTGCAGGATAAAAGCCTGCTCTTGTATCATATTTGATTCGTTGAGTTTTTATTAACGAGTTGGTGTAACTGGGAACAGGTTGATTGATTCCGAGTAAACTCAATTAAAAAAGTATATCTACCATTTGTAGTTGGAACTAATGAGTTGGATTTTATTCGTTAACTTGCCTTAGGGGCTCTCTTAAGGAGTCCTGGCAATATAATACTCCACTAATGGGAGTGGATGTTACACTTTCTTGGCCTTATCTTTACCTTTTTTTCTTCTTTTCTTTCCTAGAGGGGCACCTCATGGATCCAAGGCTTTTGCAGGACTATGCTGTACTGTAAGTGCGTGTTTTGGGAAGCTAAGATGATAATATAACATATCTCAAGGTTGTTTGAAGTATTTGTAGTTATATTGATGCCTTATTCCTTTTTTATGCATTTATCTAACATGTTTCTACAAAATATGCTTTGTGAATGAGTTTTAATTATTTTGCATAGAAGTGCACTTCATCGGAAAAGCCCGCTCTAACCTATGCCCTGGCCCCTGGACCCTTTGCGTTTTTGAGCTCTTTTAAACTAAGGTTTCCAATCATTGACTGTGATCCTGCTGTCACAATGCGCTGAACGCTTTCTTCTTTTCTTTGACATTGCGCATTTTATGCTCCCCAGGCAACACTCAATTTTAAGACTGTAATATAATATGGTTCTGATCTTCTCTCTTTCAAGGGATAGTGGAGGTAAGTCTGTGTGCTTTGAAGCAATATGAGTGCAAATGTTGAGCAGGAAGCTGCGGTAGAGATCCATCATGTACAAAATGCTGCTATAACAGCTTCATAAATAGTATCATCCAATAGTGTGAATGTATCTGTCTGAAGGAAAAGGTGGGTTTTGTTACACCAAAAACAATTTTTCAGGTTCCTTAGTTCCTTACTCAGAGGTAGTAAAAAGTCTGAAAGTAGTGATGCTGCTAGTGAAGAAAGAAACAAATAGTTGCAAAGGAAGACAAATGGACTCATGATCTTACACAAGATACTGCTGTGAGTAGAGAAGAGCTTTAACTATCAGGTACTTTCCTGGGTTTCTTAAAGTGTTTTCATGTTGATTTGTTCACTTCACGTCATTTTGCTCTTAGAATATCTGTTTGACTCTTAGATTGGTTTGACACATCCAGAGTTGTCTTCTTACTTCCATCAAACTTAGCTGAACTGGTTCCATTTTACTGCTGTGGGATTTACTGTTTTTATATCCAAGAACAAAATTTAGCAAAAATCTTAAGATTTTGATATGGGTTGAAGACATTTATAGCACCAGCTAAGAAGAGAAGCACAGCTGGTAGTGTATGATTCTCATTACCAGCTTGGTGCTACAAGTCTTTCGCTTCCTTGTGACTGCTCACATGGAAGCTCCCCATTCCAGGTGTAGACTCGAGTGGATCAAATCACACTGCAGCTGAAGCTGGGATCATTAAACGGTGACAATCAAAATTCCGTATTAGCTGGAGATGTTCAAGATTGTGAGCCAGCCACAGAAATTGATTATAAGGTGCAACTAATTCACTTGAATTGTTTGCTTATGCTTTTATTGTGCTTTTGACTAAATATCTAACATGTGAATATGTATTTGTAACTTTGGATATAGAAGTTGAAAACGTTGGAACTAGAGAGGCGGGATGCTATAGTTAAGTGGTGTTAGTTTTAACTATTGCTCTTCTTTTGCTATCGGAGTTTTGTTCAACTGGCCAATATTTTTATGGCTTTCAGGAGAAATTCTGAAGCTTAATCCAAATGACAAGTTGCCATCTGATTATCAACCTGGAACCAGGGAAACTATAGTTTCAGTACCTGTATGTCCGCATTTTCCCGGAAACGTCATTAATTTGAGTGTCTTTTGTTCCCCTCTGAATTATTATTAGTCATCTTTTTTATAATGTAATACTTTGTTTTTTTTTTTTTTGTGTTTAAGTGAACGTACCCTTTCTAGCATTTTGTTTGAACTTCGTCAACCATATTTTACATGCTTGTTCTTCCTCATGCTTGTGGTACAGTCCCTGGTAGTTTACTGCTTCTGTAGGTTGAGTATCCTGGATTCAACTTGTTGGCCAAATATATGGCCCTGATGGTGACACCCATGAAAGATTAGAAAACGTTAGCATTGCTTTGGCATGGTCTTCTGATAATTAAAATTCATATGTAATATTTTGCTTGTTTTCGTTGTTTCTGCTTCTTCTGTGTACAGTCATTGCTCTTTTATTCTGTTTCCATTTTTAAACAAACATGCAGGAAACTGGAACTAAAATGCAAGTTTATGTCTTAAAGTCAGAGACAGGAGAAAAGGTTGTAATTTCTCTTACTGCTTAAACTTTGCATTTTTCGCTTGAAATTTCAGTTTTGCCTGCAACGACCTTGAGATTTTAATCACTTATTTTTTGCTTGGGTCCTCTTGTTTTGTGAACTGCATTCAGGTTGAAATTACAGCATCTGATGGCAGTGACGTTTTAAGCTGTTTGGATGAATTATATGTTTGAATAGCAGCAGACACTTATGAGAAAGTTGATGCTGCTGCTGCCTTGATAGAATTGTTGCTTTCCTCAGTGTCGGTGAGTTCCTGATGGGCATTATGACTTAAAGCTTCTTTGTTGTTTGCATTTTGATAGTATTGCTCATCGTGTTTTTGTGTGACAACATTCCCTGAATCAGCTACATATAAACCTCATCACAGGGCGCTTGCTTAACTGTTGAACTTATTATGGGTTTCTCGGGGAAAATATGCTGCTTCCAAGGCATCAGCTTCAGTATCTGGAGATACCATACAAGTTCTTACTGAATGTAAGGACCTGCAAAGCACTGCCATGGCAAGCCAGGAATTGGTACAAACAATTATGGGACCGATATCAACTTCTTTACGAGCCCTTTCTCAGCAATTCCATGGTTCATGGGTTGCAACGAATCAGCCTAACACGCCTTCTGGAGTTAGTCCTGTTCCTGGTTCTATGGCTTTCCCTTTCATTTCCTCACCTGCATATGCAGAATTCGCACCTAGGCCTGCAACGAAGCTGAAGGTGCAAAAAGCGTAAGGGGTCTTGGGGCCCGGGGCACAGACTTCTGGATGAAGGAACGCACACTTTGTACTCATAAAAGCTTTGAAAATAATTTCCAAGCCATATTGATTGATAAATACGTTACATATTGCATCAAATAAATCATTAGACATCGTTATAATTGTAAAAAATATTTAATATAGTCTTAAGATCCTATAATCTAACATTACAATATCTCAAAACACACACATAAGATAGTATTAGTGCCTAGTAATGTCTCAAATGAAACAAGCAACATAGTCATAGTCTCAAGAGAAGGAAGGCATAGAAAATATCACAAACAAAGCAAACTAACCCATAAATCCCTCTAAAGGTCAACTAAGAAGCATCATCATCATCTAACAAGGCATGCCCTCCACATCATCATCATCATCCATATCATCTTTACTTCCTCTTCTTCTTCTTCATATTCCTCTTCCTCATCTTCATCAATCAATTTAAATTGAGCTCTGGAAGATTTAGAATTGGAGGCATACGTGGGACCTTTTCCTTTGTCGCTTGCCAAAGCTCTAGCGGTGACAACGATAGTGGATCCTCTACGCCTTGTGCCATAGTAAGCCTCATTTTCCCTAGAAACTTGTGCAATTGTTGCGCAAGTAAAATTATCCCCCTCAAAAAATCATCTTCCATTCTTCCTAACAACCATTCACTACTATCATCAATTTCTTTCAAGATGATAAGATCTTTGGAGCTCTTCTCTTGAATCTATGCTTTAATGTACGGTTTGATTGGACATAAACGAATCATTGAATTGGGATTATACCAATATATTTCTGTTTTTGATATGAAACTGTTAACAAAGTATGTTTCATTTTTCACTAATAAACTAAACAATGGGTTTTTAGTCATAACTTAATAACTTAACGTTGAAATGCACCCCAATTCCTCTCACATCTTATTGCGTTACAAGTGAGGCTAAAAATCCTACCGGCAAACTTTTTCAAGCTTAGTGTCGATGATTTATATGCATGTCACCATTCGGCTATTTTCTTTAAAAAAATTAGAATTAGTATTTAATTAAGAATAAGAGAATAAAACTAGTAAGTATGATTTGTAAAGTTTGATAATAAATATTCTTATTGGGGGCTAGTGTCTTCCTTTGCCTTACTGGTATCCTAAAGAGACCTTAAACAAATTTGTATGATTTTAATTCATAAGTCGCCTTGTCTTGAAATTTAGAATTATCTTTGAGATGCAATTAAACAAACCTGAATCACTTCACTGCAATCTTCAATACTAGTTGGATTCAAATAATAGATTTTTGGATTCAAATAATGGTTGATCGCATGTAAAGGTTGATTAAGTTGACATTTCTATCTTGTATCTATATACTTGAATGTCATCTCATAATTCTCCAGGTGTTGAAAGCTCTTCACAATAACTTTTTAGCTCTATCCATAGCCTCATATATATAACTCATAGGTGGCTTTCTCTTTCCGGTCAACCACGTGAAAAACCTTGAAAAGAGGACCTATAAATTTAAGAGCATAAAGATATTCTTCGAATAGTAATCTTGTAAGATATAGGATATTATCTCCCCTCCCTCCTCCCGGGCGCATCCTTTGACTATTTAGTTTTGCTATATTCTTGAGAAGTCACCATCTTCCTCAAAATTTTTCTTTGCTTGAGAGTGGAGGAAATAATGATAAATGTAGGAAATCTAGTCACTACAGGCTTATGCAAGTTCCTTTGGTTAGCGAATGCCTCATCAAATTCACAAGAGCAACTAAGTTGTGGATATAAGCATTGATACCCATACTCTTTTGTAGAGTGCTTTTGACCTTTGGAATATTTTTTCCAATATCTTTTAGCAAAAGGTCAATGCAGTTTTTTGTGCTTGGAGTCCAAAAAATATGTTGCCTTTTAGCCATTAACAATTTTCCTAAGATGTTGCCTTTTACCATTAATAATTTTCCTACATAAACCATTGTTTCGTAAAAAAATGAAATTAGAAATTAGCATTTAGATATAGAATAAGTGAAATAAGGAATTAAAGCATTAATAACCATTTTTTTACAATCTTATCTGCTCTAACATAATTGGATGCATGCCAGACTACATTCTCCTCTCCAACTTTATTCACCATATTATCTAAACCCTTGCACAAAAGGTTTGCATCCTTTACAACTTTGAAGACATTTTTTGACCTACTAAGGATCAAACCTTTTGGTGAGCTTATAAGAAAGTTGTCAACATCTTTTGGACGATGGTTATGTCTGGGGTGAGCGGTTCCGAGTACCCTATCCCAAAATTAGGAACTTGAACCCGACTCTATTTGATCGGTTATTGAATTTTAGGAACCTGAATCGGAACCTCATGGTCCGGTTCCTGAATTTTAGGAACTCGAATATGAACCTCGTGGTCTGGTTCCGATTTCAGTGGTACCCTATCATACCATTATTTTTATGAAAAAAAACTTTAAGGCCTTAAAAATTATATATTCTTGGATTAATTACATTTCAAGCTTTAATAAATAGCAAATTAATTTTCCACAAGAATAATTAGAAGAGAACTTAAAAATTCTAGGCAAAAGGAAACAAGAAACAAAACATTAATTTATGTTTCTCTTTGCATTTAAAGAGTAAATATCAAGAACCACAAACTAATTGAACTCGAAATTACACAAGCCTAATATTCACAAACCGAAAACTGAAAATCCTAGAAAAATTATCCGTCTTAACGATTCCGGGTTTCGGTTCCAAGGTTTAATTTTCAGAATCGGAACCGTAACTTGTTTGACAAGTTCCTAAATTTCAGGAACCTTACCCGGAATCGTTTGACCGGTTTCGGGTCGGTTCCGAGATACCTATCGGTTGTGCTCACCCCTAGTCACGTCATCCATTGAATAAGACAAAATAATCTATCTATGCCCAGTCTTTCTTATGCTCTGCAATTTCCTTCATGATCTCCTCCGCTTCTTTGTTGAGGAAAGGAACTATGAACTTGTACATAAAAGGTGGTTTCAATCCGGAGCCAAATTAACCAACATATTTAATGGCAATAACAAACTATCATATGTGGCCGCATAGAAAGGAATCGCGACATCATATAGGTACAAGCCTTTTCTCGTAACTCTTTCTTACATAGCTCTCATGTAGTGTCATTGGACCAGTGTGCACTTTGGATCTCAAAGGCATACAAGCCCTCCACAAGCTCGGTTGCCTCCACCCCCAAGCGACTTCTTTCCAACTTGCCTTGCAAAACACAATGTCATAGCATGTGGACAAAATATTTTGAGGCCACGGATGCCAAAGGTAGTTGGTCTTTTTCCCGGTCAGGTTGGGGCATTCACCTTAATATTAGCAAGGTTACGTTGCACCTCCACTAGGCCAGCCAAGAGGCCTCTTTATATGGCTTCAGGTGATTAACCAACAGAACTAGCGAAGTGGTGTGTTTACTACTAAGGTCACCATGCAGGTTGATTCTATGTAAGCAACGACCGAAATGCGGATTCCTTGCCTCCCTACCAAATTTAGGGAATATAAAATCTATCTTCTTCTATTAAGGATAATCAGTAGGGTGAAGTAGCTTGTCATCAAAGATTTTTGTCACTCTAACCATTAGTTGCTTTCAGGTTAAACAACCTCAAAACAACCGATAAACGAGTAAAGTTTTATGCCCCGATATAGAGGCTTCTCCGAATTAGCTAGCAATCGCTCCAATACGATCAACTAAATCACCTTCCATGTCACAAACCATATCGTTAGCTTGATCTTCTACTTCTAAACGAGCTTCATACACATCATGCCCTTCCTCTTCTTCTAAGTTGTAATTCAACAACTCCTCTTCCTCATGCCATATCCATGTTTTATAAGATGTGTCAAAGTCATGCTGAAATAGGTAACCTTTTACAACATTAAGCCTCAATTTTGAAGAGTTAAAACATCTTCCGGACGAAAAGAAAATCAACTCATCATTTGATTTAGCAGCATGTGGATGGCAATCTCAACAAACCTGTTAACATCATCCCGACATTATACGGTCCATCAACCTCAACAAACTCACGTTCGATCCATATCTCACCCCTAAACACAAAAAAGCAATTCACCTCATATAATTCCAAAAATACTTTCAACATTATGCCAAATAATATGACATGAAATACATACAATAATTATGAAAGCATACATTCGTAAGCAAAATTATCATAAAATATGCAAGTAAGCATGTCATCATCGAACTATACATTTCCGAATTCCTAATTTCACAATCACATAAAATAAACCTTCTCATGTATTCTTCCCATTTACTAATATTTCACCCACAATCCAATCATCCATGAAATCAATGTCTTGCTCATAAATCTCAAACTTAAACAACCCAATACATTCAATAATCAAATCTCAAGAAGGAATTGAACTTTAATTTTCCAAATAATTCAAAGCAAAAAAACTAATAGAGAGAGAAAAAGCTACGAAGAAGCAAACGACTAAGAGAAAGAAGGATAGGCAATTGAGAGACTACAAGAGGCGGCGTCGGCAACACTAAGTGACAGAGAGGAGATGAGAGACAGAGACCGAGAATGTATTCTCGGACAGAGTAAAAAGTCAAGGTTAGACCTATTACTACGGTTCTAAGAACCATAGTAATAGGTCTAGCCTTGACTTTTACTATGGTTATCTCCAGAAACCGAAGTTAAAAGTTAGTTTTTTTCAAGGCTTTGAGCATCTTGAAGGGAGTAGGTGGGATTTGGAATAAATAGATAAGTTTTGACCTAGCTTTAAGTATCTTCTTCTCTCTTTTAGTTGAGTGACAAAAGTAGGCTTTGAGCATGTACTTTTCTTTTTATCTTTTCCTTGATAAAAATGAGTTTTGACCCTAGGCCTTTCCTAGATGACTTTGAGAAGCTCTGCCTTGGCTTTGACGAGGAGGGTTTAGAGGAGACAAGTCTAAATTTATCTAAAGAGAAAAGCGAATGCCTAGACCATAAGTTTCTTGGACGTCGCTACCTCAAGAGAAAAGAGAAAAGTGGAGGCAATGAGATGACAAAGGGTACATCTACAACTTCATACACTCTCTCTTGGAAGAGGAACTTACCTAAAGAGAAGTGAAACTTTTGAAGGTTTGCTGTTGAGAGTCCGAATCACTCTAGAAGATGGGGGAATAGGATGAGAAGAAAAATTTTGTGGAATAACAAATTTTTCTCGCAAAGTATGAGCTCGGAAGATCGGTTCCGAGTCTAGAATGAACTCGGAAAACATAACACGTGAAAAATACGTGGAAACCCTCATGGGATAGAAAACCATGGACAGTGTCAATACATACACCAAGTCAAATCCACTATTTTGAATCCACAAAATACAAGGATTGACTGTTACATAATTGCTTCCTTAGACATTTCAATACTGATTTCCTATGCAAAGAAGTTCCCTTATCTATCCTAGCACTTCCTAACCGAGTTACCCTTCACGAGATAGGAACAACTAAGCTGTGTTAACCCTTACAACTCAGTCAAGGGATATTACGAAGAATTGAAGTAAGTAAGAGTGATTACAAGACTTCTTCTTTTCAACTCATAAGTTAAGAAAACTTAGGTACAAAGTTGAAAGCTAGAAAAGATTGAGAGAGTAAGATTTCGATAATGTTTAGCAGTTCGTCAATCTTCAAGTCTTGCATGATTGCTTCTATTTATACTCAACAGGGCGGATTAGTCGTTATGACTGTTGCGGATCGGGAAACTTCACTAGTCATTGTAATGGATGGTCCGAGTCCCTCGTAAAAGAGTCGTTTCATGTATGAATGTTGTGCTTTGGTCCTTGGCTCAAAAGGTGGTCCAACCCACTAGTCGTGACTGAAATCGGGGTGGAAACAATCGTTAGACTCAAAGTTGAAGTTTATCGGAAATAGAAACAAACAACCCTAACACGGTGTCTAAACCTCGTCTAAAAACAGTGACTTTTCTGTCTATTGGTGTTTAACGGTTAGAAGTCGATTGCTTTTGCTTTACAAATGAGATTAAAACATTTTAATTAACCCCTGCAAAAGCAAATCAAATGGTACTCAAAGTATAAAATACTATGGTCCAATCTTAGACAAGGATAAAAGATTAATCAAAATAATTAAGCACTTAATTATCCTTAACCTGAATAAATGAAATTTTTAAGTCTAATATTTAATATGTTTTAATTCCATTTTGTGTCTATTCGTTAGATGGATAAAGAATTAAAATTATATACACTCATTGAATCAAATTTGCCAAATAAATAATTTTAGTTAATAAATCGACTTAGAAGATGAATTGTCGCACTAATTATTTTCCGAGTGAATGAAGTAAGTTAGAGTTTAGAATAAGTTATACATGTGAAATTATTTAGGCATGACAAATGTCCGAGTTGTATCTTAGTGGGTCAAAAACCCAAAGATAAGCGTTTTATTCATGAGATCCTTTCGAGTAGGTCAAACATTAATGAAAACTTGAGAATGAGCTTCTTAAGATGTAAGAATGACTTGAAATCAAAATCATAGAGAGACAAAGAGTTATACTTGAGTCTTCTTTCTCCCCTTTTTGATGAAATGCATTCAACGCTTATAAAATAGAGTTAGAAGATCAAATAGTTAAGTTTTCATCGCTCAAGAACGAATAATTGTTAGAGTAGTCCGAGTGAAACTCAGTAGTATAAAGTTGGAATTCGTTATCGGAGCTTACCGATGCTAATGGCACTAAATCGGAGCAATCCATAGCAAAGTAAACAAATATAAATATGACTGTAAGCTATGTATCGGAGCAGAAATAAAAATAATAAGAATTACTGATACTCAAAAAAGCTTAACATTCATTGATCATTGCTCGAGAAAACAAGAATATAGAATAAGCTCCCCTAAACCAACTAACTATCTCTCCAAATATCTTTCCCCGAGATCATAAAAAAAAAAACCATAAGTAAGGAAGAGAGGAGATATTGAAATATTGGACAAAAAAATAGAAAATTAAAGGGAGGGGGTGGAGCGGTGCGAGTGGAGGAGGAGGAACAAGGACCCCTGCATCTACGCCTGTAGCTTTGAGATGAGACTGCTGGCTATGCAATCGGCGACAGGAGGAGAAGAGGTGCTTATTCTATCCGAGAAGTCATGCGAACTAAAGGTGTTACCTCCTCTACTTCCTCTTCCGAGCCTTCAACTTCCTCGGCTTGAGTAGGTTGTGCATAAGGTTGAGATTGGGATTGACCAACGTCCCCAACTTCCTCCGAGGTCGACTCGGTGTGCTCCGAGGAAATAACCTCTCGGTTCTTCTTCTTCTTCTTCTTCTTCTTCTTCTTCTTCTTCTTAGATCTACACTCTTAGAGATGGCTGATCCGGTCTTGTTACCTCTTCATGACTTCTTTCAACTCGGTGACCGGAGCTTGACTCGATCTATCTACTTCGAGCCTTGCTCTGAAGCCGAGTTAGAATAGACAATCCGAGTCTAGATTGGACTCGGAAAAGTGTAAACTCAGAGATACATGGAAACCCTCCCGGGGAAAAAATCACGGACAGATGCTAGTCCGAGCACCAAGTCAAATCCACTATTTTGAATCCACAAAATACGGCAGACTAACTCAACCAGAATTGCTCCCTTAAACAATTCCTTACAGAGTTTTCATAGACTCGAAATTCCCTTATATGATCTAGTACTTCCTAACCGAGGTAACCTTTACAGCTAGGGACAACTAAGCTAAGTTATCCCTTACACCTCGGTCAAAGGACCTTACTCGGAAAGTAAGAAGAGTATGTAATCGATTACAAAACTTTACAACTCGTAAAGTATGAATTACAAGTTGAGAGTTGTAAATAGAAGATTGAATATAAAAACAATGACTTTTGCTTAAGTAAGGTGTTTTAACAATAAGTCCAAGCAATCTTCTAATCTTGAGAGGTGGCTTCTATTTATAGATGACCAAGCGGATTAGCCGTTGTGATCGATTTCGAATAGAAGTCCTTCTTGACCGTTGTAACGGCTCTTCGAGTCGCTTAGAAAATATCCGTTGGGATGTGAACATTGTGCAATGGCTCTTGGCTCCTAAAGGTGCTCCAATCAGCAGGTGATGTCCGAAAAGTAAGGTGGAAACCACCGTTGAGCTTAGCGTTGAAGTTTTCCAATTTTGGAAACGAGTAACCACGACACGGCGTCTAAGCCTTGTTCGAAGTAGAAAAGCCTTGTCTGCTGGTGATTGATAGGTTGAAGTCGAGTTACTTTTGTAATTCAAAAATGAGATAACCTCGTTTGAATCACCTACAAAAGTAAATCACTTTGGTTTTCAAAGTATAAAATACTTTGGTCCAAGATTAGGCTAAGACAATTAAGTGCATAATTATCTTAGGCCTAGAAGAGTGGAATTTTCTGAGTCTAATATTCATTATCCTCAAATTGCATCGAGTCGAGTCCTAAGAAAGATCAAATTATAAGAGTGAAAACATCGAGTATAAGAACTTGATCCGGACAAATAATTCTCAAACAAATATACTCGACTTAGAAAGATAAATTAACATTGTAATTCACTCTACTTCAAAATGTGCAGTTAGAAGTCGGATAAGGAGTGTTAGAGAGATTATTTGAACATGCGATAAATCTGAGTGATGTCCGAGCGACTCGAAACATCAATGTGGGAAGATAAACAAGAATGTGTTTTCCGAGTTAGTCCGAATCGAATGAAAACTTATGCAGGAGTTTCTATAACACTCGGAATGACTTATAATAAAAACTTAGGAGGGATGAGGTTTGTACCTGAGTCTTTATGTAGTAATCATAATGATCTAGATTCTGAGTCCGAGTCTTTACTCAAGATTGTATTTGAGCCTTTTGACAAGACAAATTGGACTGACCGAGTTGTCTCCTTGACCAATTCTCCCAATCCCAACTATCTTGCCTTTGCTATTGTCTCCAAATGTGACTTTTCCTCCTTTCATCTCTTCTAATTATGAGAAGAGTCCCGAGTCTCCGGACATGTGACGTGAACATCCACTGTTTAGGTATCAATGACCCTTTCCTTTCGAGTAACTCGCAAAACAGAAACAAACTAACCCTTCTCACTTCCTATTACAAACCTAGTAAGAGTTTTTACTGTTGTCCTTTTCTGAGGAAGAGCACTTTTGAGAACCTAGATTTGAATGATTTTGGGTTTGGTCTTATTCCGAGTCTACTTTCTTGAGAACAGATTCTGTGTTTCTTTCCTTTGAAAACCTCTCTTTTTGTAAACAAGTTGAGAAGACTTTTTCATGAAAACCGGTCTAGGCTCAGTCCCTTTTCTTTGTGAATGAATGGGACCATGCTCAACTTTCTTGAACTTAATAGTTCCGGAATCAGTTTTGAAAAGATTGTTATAGAAATTATCTTCCTCTTCTGCATTATATCCAAGACCTTCTTTTCGAAATGAGACACACCGAGAACCAAGTAATAAATCAAGGTTTTTCTAACCTTGAGTAAGTTTTAAAACCAACTTTTGAGACTCATTGAGCTTCTATTTCAATTGCTCATTCTCTATTATGAGGCACTCGGACTCAATCTCATTATCTTGAGTACTAGTCTCAATTACTTTCAGATTTTGTCTCAAGTTTTCTAAATCATTTTTCAAAGTGTTGTTCTTTGAATTCATAAGATTCAGAATTTGACTTTTCTTCCAAAGTAAAAATATATCTAGCAAGATCAAGTTTGGAAAACTTAAGGAAATAGTTGATTACCTCCTGTGGATATGTTTCCTCAGTATATGATACATCACTGTCTCGACTCAAATTCAGCTGCTAAGTCTATTACACCCATTAGACATTTTGATTCATCATTAGTGTCATCATCTTCTTCGACTCATCATCGCTCCCGATAGCCACCGTAACTTTTTTCTTCTTTCTGTCCTTTCTCTTTAGATAGTCTTTTACTATGTGCTCCTTGCTGCCACACTCAAAACAATCAGATTTCTTAGTTAAAGACAAATTTGAAGATGATGAGGATTTACCTTTCTTGCCTTTCTTTTAGAACTCCCGCTTAGGCTTCTTCGTCACTTTCTGTATTTCCTCATTTTCTTGAAGCATCGAGCTAGAAATGCCATGGGGTCTTCTTCGAATCCGAGGAGCTCGGACTTGGACATCTTTCTTCCGAGGCCTTGAGAGCAATGTTCCTTCCGGTGGTTACCTCAGCTTCCTCTTCTTCTAGATTCAACTCATGGGTGAGTAATTTCCCAGTGAGCTCATCCGGCCCGAGTTGAGACATGTTTTGAGTTTCCTCTATGTTTGTCACCTTGAGACCTCATCTTCTCTTAGGTAGACTCCTTAAAATCTTTCCGACGACTTCTTCATGAGATATTTTCTTTCCAAGAGATTTGATATTGTTGACAATCTCGAGTGAAGCGAATGTACATCCGGGTTATGTTCTCATCGGGCTCCATCTTGAACAACTCATACTTGTGAAGATACTAACTAATCTTGGCCTGTTTCACTTGGCTGGTTCCTTCATAAGTAGTGACTAGTGTATCCTACAATTCTTTAGTTGTATCACATGCAAATACTCGTTGTATTCTGCGTCAATTGCACACATCAAGTGTGTTCATTGCCTTGAAGTTCTTTTTGTACTTCTCATTTTCTTCAGGTGTGAATTCAGATTTCACTTTGGCACAACTTGCATTCCTTCCATCGTTATGGGTGTATAGTTGCGATTACGGATGATACTCCGGATCTCCTTATCATAATCGTGGATGAAGCACTCCATGATCTTTTTCTAATGTGCGAAATTTTATCCCTTGAATGTGGGTGGTTTGGTGAAAGATCTTCCTTCACCGAACTCTCCATTGTTAAGAGCCATCCGATCTTTAGACCTTGGATTTGTTAGATCCTTTTGAAAGGTTAGGCTCTGCTACCAATTGAAGGATTGCTCTTGGAGAGGTTAAGTCACCCAAGAGGGGGTGAATATGGTGATAGAATATTTTTGTGGAATTAAAAGATTTCTACAAAGTAAAGACTTAGAAAACTGTTCGAATCTAGACTGGACTCGAAATGCGAACAAGAAATATATGTGGAAACCCTCCTGGGCGGAAAACCACGAACGAGTGCTTATCCAAGCACTAAATCAAATCCACTATTTTAAATCCACAAAATAAAAGGACTGACCCCTTACAGAATTGCTTCCTTAAACAATTCAATTATAAGATTTTCCTAGACACATAAGTTCACTTATCTGTTTTGTTCGAAGTAACCAAGTTTAGGCACCCAACCGAGGTTCAAACTTTCGGGCAAGTCAAGTTTAGGCTCTTCCCTAGATTTTAGGTCATTAAATGAATAATTCTAGGAAAAAAAGACATTAAACATTCATCCCTATTATGTCGAAAGTGGATAGACCCCAAGGGTTTGGGTCCTCGCAATGGTCAAGTCAAGGCAAAACCTTTAAACGGGATCCGGCTACAAAGCGCTAAGCTTCCACGCCATCTAGTTTACAAGGATCTAACTATAGATCTTCACGCTAAATTGCCACCAAAAGACATCAAACATCTACCCTTTTAATTTAGCTTTAGCTACAAATCCTAGCTAGAAGGATCCAACCCTTTTAATTTAGCTTTAGCCGGACTAAGCGGCCCGGTGTCTCAAACAGAACTTTGGACTCGGATTCGACTCCTAAACCAGCGAGAATGTGACTATTTTGACTCATTGAAACCCCCAAGCTAGGCCCTAAAATCCACTAGAATGCAGATCGTTTTGACCATTTTAATTGCCTAAATTTCATTCTAACCTTTGCTAATTTTATCCGAATGTTGGAGGCTACGTTACGAGTGTGTTTTACCCTAACCCTTTTTATAAATAGGACCTTTATTTCCCTCATTTTAGACATAATTTCGGTTGAATTTTCTCCCCTCATTATGTGAAATCCTCTCACTCTCTGCTCTCTTCACTCGTAATCTCATTTTCTCTTCCAAAACCTTTCACAAGAGGCTTTCATTTATCAGTCGGTTGTTATCCTCATTTCTTATTGTTACTCTGCTAGAATCTAATCAAGTTTTTAGTCTTATAGGTAGGTCTACATGAGAAAACCGATCGGATCATCCAAGTCTCCCCTTCATTTTATTCATTTTCATTCCTTTTTTGCTTTTAGTTATTTCGATCTTAGTATTGTAATTTTGGAAACGATGTAATTTCATTACCCCGCATGATGTAATATCGCTTTCTTTTATTGCTTTTCCTTATCGCTTTCATTTACATACTTTGATTTATTTTAATTCATTCTCGCAATTCGCATTATGTCTCGCTTGTTTTTCTTAATATCATTTTGTACTTCCCTTTTTAATTAGTAGAGGTCGTTTTTTTAAATGGATAGAAAAAGAAGCAACCCTCTTCATTTTATACGTTCACCCCATAACATCATATCATCGATTTAGGCCAATGGATTTATTTTCGAAACCTTTTCTGATCCGAGCTTTTTTATCCCTTTCGTTTGTCGCTTCGGTTCAAGCTTAAATTAGAAAAGTGATTTATTTTGTTAGTTTTTATTCAAAATTGATCTGGTGACTCCCTTTATATTCTATTTGTTTCCCTTTTATATAATTTTATTTGGCTTATATTTCATCTACAACCACCTCAAATCAATTTGAGTGATATTTGTGGAGATGTTTTGAAGATGAACTTAAATGATGATAAGATGAAGGTCAATCCAAGTGTGCAGTTGGAAGCAAATTTGGACAAAATTCAGCTTTGGTTAATGAGTTTTGATGGTTTATGCCTTTTAACTTCATAGACTTGGTTATGTAATGTCGAAATGTGGACAAGTACGTTTCAGGTTTCTACTTAATCTAGGTGTTGGATGTTTTGGACTTATGATTTTGTAGTAGGGGTTTGAACTTGAAACTTGCTTTATGTTTGTTATAATTTCAATTTGTAAATGGGCAGTAAGCAAGGAAGGCGGCGTTGTGTTGCTTTGGACATATTTGGTGCATTTTTTGTCATTTGTTGGATAGGTTATGATAAATATTTTTGTTGTTTACTTAAACAAGTTAATTAGATAAAAATACGTCAATCTGTTTAATAATTGAACAGTTTCAGGTCAAAAATTTTGACACGTTTATTGAATAGGTTAAGTTTAAAACCTATTTAACTTCGACATGAACACAAATTTGATCCAACCTCACCTATTTTATAACCCTAATTTAGGGTGTGTTCGGCAAGTAGCGTTTGAGGTAGTGATTAGTGTTTTGGAGGATGTAAAACACTACTTATCTAAAAATGTAAGTGTTCGGCAAAGTAGTGTTTGACATAGTGAGTAAAGTTTTAGGTAGTGTTTTCGAAAAGCTACTCAAAGTAACGTTTTCAAAAACACTACCTAGTGTTTGCATATAATTTCCAAAATTTTCCTTTTAATTTTCTAAAATCTTTTATCAATTATGTCCTTTGAAGTCATTTTATACAAATCTGCTACTTAAACAGACTACTATTACCGAACACACTTGATCTCAAATCACTAGTTGAACATCTAACCACTAACCACTAGTCAAGAATGCACTAATCGCTAATAAAACAGACTAATAGCTATTAAAACAACTTAACCATTACTAAAACAATTAATTTTACCGAACACGCCCTTAGTATGATAATTAAACCTTATGTATCCCTCTTGATGTTTTCTTTTTGACTTATGTTCTCTACTCATAAAAGTATTTGACTTTATCGACACATTAAAATATTCAATCAAAAATTTCCTTTTTCTCAAGTTATGTCTTTTTCTCATAAAAGCATATTTGACTTCAACGACACATTGAAATATCCAATCAAAAAATTTCCTATGTTTTTGGGTGGTGCGGATAAGAAAGCTCGGTTTACATATAAAATTTAAAATCAAACTTTGAGTACCTTTCTTTACTTGTTTAGTGACATTTTATGTATACCACATAATCTTACACCGAAAAATAAATTCGTAAATAATGAGAATAGATTGGATGTTAGTTAAGTTATCTAATAAAGTTACTACGAAACATTATTATTCTTTAAATTAAAGTACATATCTCAACAAATATAGTTTGTAAAGCCTCCTAACATTTTTATTAAAGATTTTTAAGTTTGAATGTCATTCATATGAAACCTTTCCAACTAGTCAAACACCAACATGACTTGAGCACAAAGTACATGCTCAGGAAGACTAGTCAATGTGGACAGCAGACAGCGATGGAGCTTGACTATCTTAATCATGATATTAATTAAAATCTTATCTACTTCAATATATTAGGGATGTTTTCTAACAAAACACTCAAGTCAAAAATCAGCTACTTGATTTATTGTAGTGTCCAAATTGATCAACTTGGTGAACAGTTTAATTAGACTTGGTCGCAAATATTTTGTTCTCTTCATAATCAAGCATGTTACTTATCAACAAGCTATCGAATATCCATATAAGGTACAGATCGAGTCAGTGCTATATAAATAAATAAAGAAATGAATCTAAAATATATGATAATATAGCTATAGCTTTTTAAATATATAAGGTATAGATCGAGTCAGTACTATATAGTGCTTAATGTCACAAAGGTACTCAAGCCAAACAAAAAAATCCATATAACGATGATGTAATGCTAGCATGCATTATCATCGTTTGATTCTCTAATCTGTTCTGCAATCTTATCGAATATATAAGGTACAGATCGAGTTAGTACCATATAGTGCTTAATGTCACAAATTCATCCTTAAATATGTTGATTTTTGTGCACTTAAAGCGGTACAATGTACAAGTGAATTTTTAAATTTTCTTATGAAAAATAGAGTTCTTCCATTATAAGGCTTCCTTATTTATAAAATTCAAACATGACATTTTTTAAATAACCTATACTTAATTGCTTAAATTAATATTATAATGATAAAATTTTCCTGTTAATATGCTAATCGTCATTACATTAATTATTGTCCATGGGGCCATACCATCATAAGCTAAGTGAATTTTCTTTTAAATTATATGGGGTTTTTTTTCTTACTTATTTATCATACAATGCTTTTTCAAAGGTAAAATAAACGCGATGAATCATAATTCATTATTATTCCAACGAAAATGCTATATGTGTTTGTTAGGAAGGATTAAATTTTAAAATTATAATAGTAAGTGTACGGCGTAGTTATAGCTAACCAAGCAAGCACGTGTCGTATCCACATAGAGTTGTGTTTCAAATATCAAAGTTAACTTAAACTTTCTATCTAGGCGAATCAAACCAGATGAGATGGATGTATATGATGATTAAACTAACCTAGAAA
The DNA here is from genome assembly GCA_021018815.1 of Talinum fruticosum. NCBI lineage: Eukaryota > Viridiplantae > Streptophyta > Magnoliopsida > Caryophyllales > Talinaceae > Talinum > Talinum fruticosum. The sequence continues at coordinate 5,772,503 of JAITYX010000037.1, read as the reverse complement.
GAAATAAAAATATACTCGGGCTGTGATTTTACCGCTTAATGAACTAATTAATCAAGTCAAGTCTAAACCTACCCAAGTTTATACAAGTATTTAGGACTCGATCGGTTGCACCATCAAAACCTACTCACTTTCGAGGGCCATGAGCTAGTCTAATTATTCTAACCACCTACTTTCGTAGGTTAGCCCAACTAAACTACAAAAATAGCAACATCGGACCTAATTAGGATTCAAACTATTTTCATGCCAAAACCCTAAATATTCTCTACACCCACACTAGCAAATTGACTCCACCTTTCAGTGATAGACCAACCGCCTAAAAATTGAGATGAAAAGACCCTTTCGGACATCTCATCGAACATGTGGCGGGAATGAGAAACAATCCCCAAATACTAACATAAACTAGGTAAATAAAAGCCTAAATGAGATCAATTAGTCATTAAGAGGCTAATCACAACCAAAGTGACACAAACTAACAACTAATTAACATAAAATACGATTAATCTAACAACGAAATTAATAAAGATCGACTCGAACAACGACATAATCTAACAAATTAAACTTAACCATGAAATTAAACAATTAACGTAGCTACTACTAATATCGAAGAGAAGGGAAGAGATAAAAGAGAAAAATTATCGAAACGAATCAAATTGAACTAAAAGCTGTCGAAACCTGGACTTTCTAAACTAATCATTAAAACTAAAACAAACTAAATCTCAATATTTACAGGAAAAAAATTAATTAAATGAAACTAAAATTAACCTAAAGAAAGCCTAGTCCAACGGCTGCCGAACTCCACCTTTTATACACAAGCTTGCAGTAAGTGTTAGCCCAAGATCAAATTTCCAGCCACTGACGTCATGCTGACATCAGCATCCTCATTTCACCAAAATTAATCCATGTTCCTTTATTGCCACGGCTGAATTTTGTTTTCTAATTTGCCTTCCTTTTTTTCTTTTTTTTTTTTTTTTTGAATCTTGAGTCTTAATGTCCGAGATCATACTTTCCTTACTTTTGAGCTCAAATTTCTGATTTTTATTCGAATGAACTTTATTATATATAAAAATTTTAAAAACAAGTAAAAATTCTTTTAAAATATATTATTTGACGAATCAAAAACTACGTAAATAAGCATATAATTAACGTAATATTTGGACCGAACAGTGTTCACGTTAACTAAAATAAAAAGTTAATTCTAGAAATTAACATTAAGCACTATATACAAAACGCAGTGGATTTGGATGGTGATAGGGTGTTACTCCTCGTGTAATTATTTTATTCTATACTTTTTTTTGATGTATAAGATTATATGTATATTTTTTATTTTTTATTTTTTGTTATAGAGGTGATTCCATAAGAATATCATTGTTATCTGTCAACACAGATGATAAATCCTCACATTTAATAGTTGATAAAGACATATTGTAAATAATGATATTTTGATGATTTAAAACATTGTCAATTTAAAATATTTTACTGCTGAGACTTTTATCATCATTTTTATCTTAAAAAGAAAAATAAAGACATTAATTTGGAAGAGAAATAATTACAAACACCTTGTACTATACACACTTCAAATAGAAATCGTCCACGTCCTTAATTTTTCATTTTTCCTCTCAAAGTATAGTCGAGAAATTACCATATAAATGTCAACATTAGATAGAGACTTAGAGTTGAACATGACTTTCGTGCATAAATGACCAAGTTTGATTTTAACACTTTTGCTTGTATCAAAATATCTTGAAAGATCATATTAAAGGAAATAACCAAGGCATATAAAGCTTGACTAATGAGATATTATTGTTACTTTTTCACCCGAATCAACACGTCTTACCTCCTCCAATGTTTGACCCTTCCATGCATATCCCACGCCAGCAATGACATCATCATCATTAACACTGCAAATTCTTATATCCATATACTCTCAGCTGACACGTCATTATATTTCGTCAACAAAACTCTCATATTTTTCCTTTCGTTCAACCATTTGTTAACATATCATGAAAGCATATACTCTCATGTATATAATAAATGCTCTATATCAACACCATCTTTCTAATTATATAAAAAAAAAAAAAAAAGTTCCCTTTGGAAATATCCTATGACAACAATTAGCATTTCCAACTCAATCCTTATCTTTTAAAGCTCTCTATTAAATAATTCAAATTTTTAAAAAAAATTATATATTTTATCGTTAAAAAAATTATGAGATTGATGGACTAAATATTTAGGTTAAGCAGTTTAGATATTTATCTTCCCCTAAGGCCTATTGTGGCTCATTAAGCTACCATGATATAGAGATTCAGAAGATTGGTCATATTTATGAGGAAAAAAATGTACAAATATTACATATTTACACCAAATATAGTATAAACTTGTGCAAAAATCTAATATAATTAGAGAGAATAGTAAAGCACCTCCCATGATCATGGACTTTTACCCCATAGAAAATATTAACCAAAGCGAAGTCCAACCCTTTAGCCATCCGACAGGCCTATAAATACTTCTTCCCATTCTCTTACGGCATCTATTACATATGCAACCAAAGAAACTAAAATTGTTAAAATAGGGAGGTAGTTATGGAGGTAGTTATTAGCTTAGGCTCGATTACGATGTCGTTAGGGTGCATATTGATAGTGGCATGGATATGGAACGCAGTGGATTGGGTTTGGTTGAGGCCAAAGAGGTTGGAGAAGAAGCTGAGAGAGAAAGGATTCAATGGCAACTCTTACAGGCTCTTGTTTGGTGACAAGAAACAAAGTGCGGAGATGACTGGAGATGCCACCTCTAAACCCATGGATCACTTCTCCAACGATTATGTGCCACGTGCTCTCCCGTTTCTTCATCACACCATCTCTAACTATGGTATGTATGTATGTATGTATGTATGTATGTAGGTCATCACACCCCCACGTCTAAACAAAGTGTCCTAATACTGTATTTGAAGCAGTTGCTAATCCCTGCATATGTATATAGAGAGTAGCTAAACTTGTAGCAAATGATCCAGGAGAGAAGTCATTTATATGGGAGGGGCCAAGTCCAGCTGTGAACATTACAGAGCCAAAACTGATGAGAGAGGTTCTGATGAAAGTGAGGGATTTTCCAAAACCAAAAACAAATCCCATGATTAAGAAGCTTACCAATGGCTTGATAAGGCTTGAAGGTCAGAAATGGGCTCAAGACAGGAAGTTAATCAACCCTGCTTTTCACATGAACAAACTAAAGGTACGTACCTTTCTTTTCTTCTACTTTCTTCTTCAATTCCCATCTATTTGAACAGGGAAATGTTCTGGTTAATTAGATTCAACTCGAATTCAAGTTAAGGTCAATTTCAGTTCAGTTTTGACTTCAAATATGTGAATAATATATAACTGAGTGGCGTCCCAAATCGATAAAGTTAGAATCCTTAAACTTCTATTTAAGCCAATAAGTTACTCCATCTAATACCAGTTAATTGTTGGATAAAACCTCATATTATAAGTTTTTATATATATGAATGACGAATCGTATGTTTCAAGCCCAATTCATATAAAATTAGGTAGGATTATATAATACTTGATCCAGTAAGCTTACCTTAAAAAGGAAAGCGACTTTTTGCAAGACAATTTCAAGCTCAGTTCAATTCCGTCCGGTCAATTTGCACTTGTTGTTCGAATAAAATTAGCCTATTTTTCGAGTGTCATATCAAATATATTTCAATCATTCGCTTCGAGTTACACAACTTGGGTCATCTTCATGGGCAAAACCTTCTTGTTTCGAGTTACTAATATATATATTAACCACATACGTACTTCGGTCAGTTATTGATTTGAAAGTATTGGTGTAGAATATGTTGCCAGCATTTTACAAAAGTGCTCAAGAGATGATAGATGAATGGGAGAAGGTGTCAGAAGCTGGTTCGTATGAAGTAGAAATGTGGTCATTCCTACATGATATGTCTGCAGATGCAATCTCTCGAGCAGCCTTTGGAAGTAGCTTTCAAGAAGGGAGGAGGCTTTTTGAGCTCATCAGAGAACAAATTGCGGTAACTATTCGAGCACTGCAATCAATATACATCCCTGGATGGAGGTAACTTTGTTTTGTATTATACACTGAAATGGCCTATGTTACTTCTTTTTTTTTTTTTTTTGGTTAAGGTTCGGAGGAGTTACACAGGGCAATAAAATACAATTATAATATTAATATATAATAGGGAGGGGCCGGAATTAAATCTAAAATATAATATACTCAAAACATCAATCCAAGATATATCTCGTATAAGAAGAGGCATCATAGTACACAAGTTTCATATTTAAGGATATTCACATAAGTAGATATAAGAGAATATAATAAAAAGGTTTGTAGTACTTCGAGTTTAAATTTAAAGTTGATTTGGTTACTTTCGGAGCATCTTAGGAGAAGGTTCCCCTTATCCTCCCATCTCTCTCCCTACCTTAACAAATTTTGTGTATAGTTTCTTTATTTTTATTATTTTTTTAAAAGAGTAAATGTGGGCTGACCTTAATTGAGCCTCTACCTCGGGATAATTTCAGTTGGATTTGAATGCCCGAGGAAATAGGGATATCAAGTTCAGGCTTAAAGCCTAAACCCACAACCCATCTCAACTTCTTTGCACAATTTGTAAGGAAATTGTCTCCTCCAAAGTTTGAATCTTGGGGAGAGGGTGGAAGTATAAAGTGTTTACTTGATACTTTTGTGTATGTGTAGCAACAATCATATGTACCTCTGTTTATTTATGTTTATCTTCATGTTGTAGATTTCTTCCAACACCAACAAACAGGAGGGTGGAGAAAATAAGCAAGGAAATAGAAATGCTGCTAAAGAACATGATCTATAAAAGGAAGGAGGCAATGGAGGCTGGAGAAGCTGAGAAGGATGACTTGTTGGGTCTACTACTCAAGTCGAGCTTCCAAGGAATACAAGACGATAAGCATGGAAATACAAATAAACAAAACAACATCAAATTGAGTTTGAAAGAAGTGGTTGAAGAATGCAAGCTGTTTTACTTAGCTGGACAAGACACTACGTCCTCCTTGCTTGTTTGGACTCTTGTTCTTTTGAGTAAGCACCAGCATTGGCAACAACAAGCAAGGCAAGAGATTCTCACCGCTTTTGGCAAAAATAGACCAGATTATGAGGGCCTAAATCAACTCAAAAGGTATACTCTCATTATCATATTTTAAAAGAGTTTTCGGATCAAAGTGCTCTTAAACTTTATAAAATATTCAATTTTGTTACTAATTTAATTTTTGTTCAAACCTGCCATTTAGTCATTTAAAACATTCAATTCTACCCTTAAGGCCAACTAATTACCGATTGTATCCGTTTTCTACTCCAAGGGTCCACAACAACAAAAACAAAAAGAAAAAGGTCAAATACTGACTGTAACAGATGAGTTGTAGGCCCCAAGGGCAAATTTCAATGTTTTCATACGACTAATTGCAAGTTTGAACAAAAATTAATTTAGTAGCATAACCAAATATTTTACAAAGTTTAAGGACACTTTGATTCAATAAAAGAAAAAAAAAGGATGATTAGTAGGATGAAATGTTCAAATATATAATTTCACTATATTTTATGAACGTATAAGTTTTGCATAATGCATAGGATCCCCAACTAACCTAATAGGGGCCGAGAGGTGGCCACTCATCCTATTCCTAGGCTTTCGCCCGGGTTCAATCCTAGATGGAGACAAATTCCTTGAGTTCGAGTAATTTGTGTGTTGTGAGTGTAGTAAATGTTTGGCATCCCCGCTTCCGACCCGGTCAATCCTTTAGGCGTTCCCCGAGATAGGGAGTTAAAACGGGTGGATCTACTTACCAATTAAAAAATAATAAAATAAATAAAATAAAAACTAGCCTAATAGCGATTCGAATTTGACTTTTGCTTCAACAAATATACACCATGCTCTTGTATACGAGTCTGTTGCATTACCATACGCATATTAAAATTCGAGTTATCAAATACAAGTCGGTTTTCCCTTAACTTCCTGTCACTTATTATGACTAGAAGGAATAACACTTATCTCTTGTTCCTGAATGAATCTCTATTCGATGGATGCTTGGGCAGGTGAACATGATACTGCACGAGGTTCTCCGGTTATACCCACCAGTAATTCGACTGATACGAGAAGTCTCTCATGACATAACATTAGAGGACGTTCACCTGCCAGCTGGGACGGTAATCAACTTGCCAACTGTTTATGTTCAACACAATGAGAAGCTCTGGGGCCCTGACGCCAAGGAGTTCCGACCGGAGCGGTTTTCGGACGGAATCTTGAAGGCGACCGGAGGGGACATGTCGTTCTTCTCCTTTGGATGGGGTCCACGTATTTGCATCGGATCCAACTTTGCTATGATGGAGGTGAAGGTAGCAGTCGCTATGATTCTGCAACGCTTTTCCTTAGAGCTATCCCCATCCTATGCTCATGCTCCTACCATAGGAAATGGAACACTTCGTCCTCAATTTGGTGCCAAATTAATTCTCCGTCATCTTTAGGAATAAAATTAAATTCCATCTCTGTATTTGTACATATTAGTCACATATAATATTTGTTTGTAATATTCAAATTATTCCTAAAGAATGAAAGTCTTAGAACACATTAACAAAGATTTATATAAATTCAATTCAGTAATATTCTATCAAAGATTTTGACACAAAATAATATTGTTATAATAGATTCTCAAATAATATCATGTATAGCATTTCATGAAATTTATTTAAACCGTGAATCGAATCATAGAATCCTATTATGATCCTATCATATAATTTTGGAACAATATTAGGGTCGTAAAATTCTAATGAGTTTCAAATTCTAACGGAAGTTGGATTAATTGAGAATTTTTGGATCGTATGATTCTAAGATGCTGATGGGGTTTAATAACGATGGTCACAAAGACTACTTATATTTGTTTTGGATAATGTTCCATAAATAACAATTACACTTTCTTATATTTTAGCTACTTTTAAATTTTGAAATTTCTCTTTTCACAATACTCGTCGCACTTCAAACATATGCTTCAAAATTGAAGCATGGGTAACGAACACCGTCTACATCCAACAACTATACAGAAGGCTTACTTTTAGTATTGTTGGAGTAAATTTTACCGTTCGACATTAAATTATTAGAGTTCACAATTAGAAATGTTCGACAAAATAGTGATCAGTACACTTGATAAAGACTCATGTAACATTTGGGGAGGGGGTGAATTTACTCCAACCAAACAAATGCTGGATCGACCAAATGCCTGAAAAATAATCATGTACTTAATCCTTCTTAGCACAATCTGATGCCCTTAAGAAGTAAAATGCAAAGAGCATCACAATGCGTTTGTCTTGGTCTCGGATTACAATGTTCAAATGCTATCCATTTTCAGAACTCGGAAGCAAAGCGGCCTTGGATTTCAATCAAATTTAACACGAGATACAAAAGAAAGTAAAGTGTTGTCCACTGTACTTGCAAATGTCAAATTGGTAGTCTCTATAAGTGTTACCCTTATCCTAGGTTCAATTCTAGCCCATAGTGATCTTTGTATCTACCACCATACCCATAAAACACAAAAGGAGAGGGAGGGGGTATTACATTTGCAAATGTCAAATTGGTAGTCTCTATAAGTGTTGCCCTTACCCTAGGTTCAATTCTAGCCTATAGTGAGCTTTGTATCTACCACCATACCCATAAAACACAAAAGGAAAGGGAGGGGTATTACATTTTTCATCCCGGCCATCAAAAATCTGGTAAGATGCCCATCCGACCAAATTTGAGCTTCTCACACATACAATGGCATGGATAGGCGTCAGAAAATTCAGCCGTGATATAATGTATTGGGAAGACAGGGATGTCCAGAATAGACCCTGTGACAGTTTCAAGATCCAAATGGTGTCGATGTATGCCCCATGAACACACCAAAACCACAGAAGATGTAGATGATGTAACTTCAACCTCATCCAAAACCACGTGAGCAAGAATAAATCACAGAAGCATGTATTTTCCCACGTTCAACTTCCAATCACCCCAGGCAGTGTTGGTCAAAAGTGCATTCAAAACAAAAATGACTCATCATGACACGAAAATATTACATTAGCTGCCAAGCAACAAAAACTTGATAGATGTGATTCATGTGAAGCATTCTACATAGGATTCCACTCCCAAAGTGAAGAAGGGATATACAACCAATTGGAAAGTACTGCAATTTTAACAAGAAAGAGGCAGGAAAGGAGGCATGGACCTGCTTGGCAACACACATGAAAAACGATAGGGCCTTGACTCACTTGCTATCAAAGCCTACCCCAGGAACGAGTCTCAGGGGGAGCATATTATCTCACTTCTGTGAGGGCATAAGCTGGGCTGCAATGGACCTTAGGCCCAGCTCCCCTCTCCTCTTAGGCCGCTAAGTCCTATTGGATACCCCAAAGATAGGGGTCAAACAGGGTGGCCTGTACTTACCAAAAACACACACACAAATGGGAAAGGAGGGAGCATCAAACTTAAGAACTTAGGCATAAACATACTAAAGAAGACTATATTAACCGACCCTAGGGAGGGCATTTGGCAGAAAACCTCACAAGAAAAACTTCTCAACAGAAGAACTAATTGCCAAACTGTTGATCAACAAGAACGAAATAGTCTATGTTGAGGGAATAGAGTCCCAAGTTCCAACAGCAAAACAGGTTATCTGAAATCGCCCTAGTCTTGAAGCATCAAAAGAGCAATATTAGGCATCAAAAACTGAAAGCAAGCCTCTCCCACCAAAACAAGATGGGGGGTTAGAGAGCTAAATAAGCCCAAATATTGACGTCCATCCCAGGAAATGCACATAAATTAGAACTCAAAGATGGCTCTCACTGTTAAGAGAGATTCATCTGCATAGGCTTAAGCGGGCATAGTACGAAGGCCCGAAGCAGTGTGCTAGAGATGAAACACGCTTGGTGAAATAGTTACACAAGTACCTATCTATATAGAGATATTAAACTCCATCTAGCATTTGATGTCTAGTTAAAAACTAGAATACCATTGGAATTCTATAATCTATAACAAGATAGACCAAATTCTTCTCAATTCATACTACACAGTTGTCTACCGTAAAAGAAGAGAACACAAATTGAAGCAGCTTCTAATGCCTTCCACTCTTGCGGTAACAGAAGCCCAGCTAATTCTTGCAAGGAAGTACCCTATCAGAAGACAGACATAATAGGAGGAACCGGCTTCTATCACGAACTTAGGGACCTGCATTAAGACAAAGCTCTGTTTTCTATCGCGAGTAAGGATGGTAACGACTATTGCCACTATAGCCTCCCTTACCATAAAACCCACTAGCACCACCATATCCCGCACTAGCATCACTGTCATAACTGCCGCCATAGCCTGAACCTCCATAGCTCCCATAACCTTCGTTCCTGCCATATCCATCTAAGCTGCCACTGCCGTATGACCCACTATATCCTGAGCCATATGGCCCAAATCTGCTAGAGTAGCCAAGGGATGACCCACCTCCATAGCCCCCTAAGCTACTGCCACCAAAAGCACCATAACCACTACCATATCCAGTGCCACTAGCATAGCCTCCATACCCAAGCCTACCACCAACACCTCCAGACATCCTATAATTACTTGGGCCATATCCACCTTCAAAAGCCCCGTAAGAGCCTCCATAACCAGTAAAATCATCCCCAAAAGATCGAGCCCTAGAGTTGCTACCATATGAAGGAGCTAGAGGTTGGTTTGAGGTTTTCTTTGGTTCAGCCTTCTTGATCTCCACCTACAACAAAGCAACTTAGTCAACCTAGAGCCTGCGACATTCAATCTAAGATGAGTATCCTTGGCTGACATAATCTACACCTGTATAATTTTCCCCCTGATTACAAATACATGACCTCAAATGCAAAGAAAATAATTCAAATATGCAAGGATAAAAGCCCATTTTAAAAACCCAAAATAGTTTTATAAAATCATAGATAAAAGAAGAGCACGAACATTCTCCAGGACACAAATAGAAGAAAGACCAGTTTCATTTAAACTGGCAAAACGAGGAGAGCTTACCTGGGTACCTTCCATGTCAACCATATTTCCCTTAGAGAGTAGGTCATCAACCACTTCTTCACTGTCAAAGACGATAAACCCAAACCCACGAGAACGGTTGGTTTCATGGTCACGTATGATCTGATGCTCCGCCACTTTACCATACTGTGAGAAAAAACTCCTAAGTTCATCTGTTGAATGCAAAATATTCAAAGATATAAATCAAATCCAAATCTTAAGTGACATCCGAAACTTGTGAATGAAAAAATAAAGTACCAGAGGTATCCTTAAATCTACATTTTCATCTCTCAAAAAAAATGAAAAAAAAATCATAAGCTGAAGAAGCTATACCTTCTGAAACGCTGGATGGGATGCCCCCAACAAATATCTTTTTGGTCTTGAAATCCTTTGACTGGGCAGCACCTTTGGGTATAGTACGTTTAATCTCAACCTAACAGGTTCAAAAATGAAACATGAACTCAAATAGTCAAAGAACAAGCAAAACTATAATACAAAAAAGGCATTTTCATTCATAAAAACCAAGTAAATACAGTCTCCAAGGAATGGGACAAAAAACAATGGTCACCTCTAGGTATGACCACCCTACCTGTTTTCCATTGATGATGTGGGTATCCTCAATAACTTTGTCAACAACTGATGGATCAGCATAAGTGATGAACCCAAAACCCCTTGGCTGCCCAGTGAATCGATCTTTCATAATCACAGAGTCCGTTATCTCTCCATACTTCCCAAAATGTTTGATGAAAACAGCTATTTCATAAAAAGGGTTAGGATATCATATTAGATGAAAATTTATGTATGATCACAGATAAGCATAATCATTAGCAACAAAACAAACATACACCCCACAAATAGTAAATACAGTTACGCATGAAAACTTACAAAACCAGCTAAAGTGGCACCTTAAAGACTATAACACAACTGATACATGTAACTGAAAAATCAGCGAAATTAGCATTCAAGCCACAATATAGAACAAAGCCACAAACTTCATCAAAGTACAATTTGCAACCACAAGGAATATGTCAAGTTCTGAAAACCATGACCAAGTTCTGAAAACAATGACCCACATTACATCAACAAGGACCAAAATTATGAGCAAAATGGGTCTCATTTCCTTTTTAGCTTACTACTGTGTTACAGTCACTGTAAGCAAATGATGAAAATAAAGATACAGAGTTGTTGAGTTCAAGAAAAGTCAAAAGCTAAATGGAGATATGAAAGATGAAGGGACCTAAAGCTTAATTTAAGGAAATAGACTGGAATGGGGACACTAATGGCCAAACCAGAACATAGCTAAATCTCTCTCCAGTTAAGACAGCTGATATAAAGTCTGCTATGATACGAAATCTGCAGTAGCCCCAATTATCAAGGGCACAGGAGAACCTTGTCCAAGGACAATGAGTAAAGGATGTCATACAGTTCCCTACTTGACTGCTCTGGTTCTTCTATTAATTGAATGACTTGCATCTCATTCCACCATACTCCTATAGTAGCCAAAAGCAATGCAGGATTCAGAATAAAAAAGAATGCTAAGAGAGGTAAGTCAAACTTGTAAGCAATTAACCCCATCTCATCGGTGATGATGATTCGAAAAGGATATAGAACTTTCAAAGGATATGCAGGGATCTTATTACAAGGAGTATTGTGATCTATAGCCAAACCCAGATGGAGTTGTTCTGATCTATTTCTTACAAAATGAAGTCTTTTCTTTTTCTTCTTTTTTTTTTTTTTTGTGTTTTTGGGGAGAGTGGTGTTGATCATTTGCATCGTGCTCCCTTCAAGTGGAATTCTGTCCTCTAGATCATATGCTCCAATCCTCTCTCTTACACAAGGTTACTTAGCACCTCTCATTTCGATTCCCTCACTAGGTATTATAGCAAGTTAGGCAAAACTCTGATGGACTTCTGATGGTGTCAAAATTTTGAGGGCGAGGGTTAGTTCACTGAAGAACAAACAGGAGAGGTTGTCCGAACCCACCCAATACCCCCCAAAAAAAAATAAAACAAAAACCTAAAAGTGAGAGGAGAGGTCAGAGACAACACAGATGGAATTTGAAATCTTAAAGCGATTACTTTTCCAACTTTCTAATTCATATGTAATTTTTCAAACTTCAATATTTCAGTGAGTTCATTCAAGATTAATGTAGATTTGGTGTATGTGCTTAGCAACTAGTTCCAAAATCCAAATCCAAACTCATACCTGGCAAGTACCACCTAAGCAAGGTGAGGGTGAGATATACCATCCTTATTCCTACATTGCAAGGAGGTTGTTCCATTAGATTTTAGACCCTAGATTAAATGTCATTCACTGTCTATCACTCCATAGAAAGGGAAGCCAGGTTAATTTAAAGGGACATTCAGATTTACTACGATTAAAGATAAGAACACTGCCCACTTTTCAGTTATACAAAAAGGACATAGCATGACAACTATATCACTAAAATTCATATTAACATGAAATAAAAAAATAAAAATTACCAAATATGGCTCACTGCTATCCTGAACAGGTCACTAACTAGGCCGGAGCAAGCCACGTGAGGAGAAAGCTGAACAAAAGTAGTCAATAGGGTTTAAATCTTCATTACAGTGTAGAATGTGGTGTATTCAACCAAGTTTAGCCTTCTACTACCAGTTTTAGGTTTCTCAATTACATGCAAAAGGGTGTGTTCCATTTATAATTAGCCATAACTAGCAGTACAATACCAGTTAGCAGTCACCAATATTTATCAATGGTTACAACGAACAGTTATCTATTACCAACACTTACAATTAGTGGTTATCAATCATTATCAGCGATTATAATTAGTGGTTAGTAATTATCCGGGTTTACCAATGATTAACGGGTAACCATCAAAAACCTACTCGACGGTACCTCAACTTTTGGTGCAACTATTTTCCAACTTTTTATGAGGATTTTGCTTAACTACTTTATTATATTTTTTATATATTGTTTATATCATTTCACTATGTTTTTGTATTTAGTTTATTTTTAAACTCTTTAATTTAACGAAGGACAATTATATCTTTTAGACATGAAATAAGGGTCTTCTATCAAAAAAAATGAAATAAGGGTCCTTAAAAATTTATTATATTAAAAGATAAGGTACCTCATAAATATTTTTTATAAGTCGGGGTCCTGAAAATAGTTACACCAAAGTGGACGTACCATTGAGTAGTTTTTGGGGTAACCATTGACAACTAGTTAGTTATTGTTAGTGTTTATAACCGATTACCGGATACAATCACTGTCATAAAAACAAACAGGCCCTATGTCCGTAGGGTTTTTGTTGGTGACTTTGGCATGGCCATTGTTATGTAATCATAGTGAATAACTTCAAGCCTCAACTTGTAATGAGAAAGGATTCCCCCACGTGCAACCAAGTAATCAGGGAGAAATTTGTACCATTTGAAAACAAGTCTCCTAAAGAAGAAGAAGAAGAAAACAAAACAAGATAATCCGTCTATATAACCATAGCTGCCAACCATGTGACAGCAATGAACATCATAAAAAAGCATATTTTGTTTAGTTCATTGATTACTTGCCTATATATATATATATATATTGGAGCCAACTTAAGTAGGATGAGGTTATGGCCATCTATTTTTGTATTGTCTTTGTTTCTCACTACTGGTCCATCCATCCGTATTCCTATCCTTTAACAGTAATACAACGCTGTAATGTCATATTGGTGGTCAAAAATCACAATTGAGGCTGCACCGTCCATCGTTATCCTCTCCGAGTGGTGAACAGTCACTACTATGAACGGCTAGGGTTTGCACGATTGAGTGAGGAAAGGGAAAGGATCTTGGGAGTGGACTTTCAAAGAGCGGTGTCGCTGGTGGTTGACTCACCAAAGCTGTTGAATCAGATGGCGGTCTCGCCAAAGACTAGTGACGCTTTTCACTATCATCAGCACGGTCAGGTCGACCGGGGGATGTGCTAATTGTGTATCATGCTCAAGGAGAAGACAAAGTGAGAGTGGATGCTGAAGTTTTGTGTTTGGAGTGGCAACCTTTTATTGGTTTAGCAAGCTACATGCCACAATATCACAGGCAATTTTTATGAACTTTTTGTTTAAAATAAATGAATATTTTTCTTAAAAGAAATGAAAATTAAGTTTAGAAAAAAATGAACTAGTATTGTTCAAAAATGAATATGGAGGTAGAACCCACCACTATCAGACAACTGCATTAATAATTGGTCCAGAAAAATGTACAAAAAACAGATGAATATTATGCTGTAGCTTATCCTACCTCATCATACCCTTAGGCTCATCCTACCACACACACACACGCACATATCGTTCAAGGGAGGTGTAAAGGCCGATAGGGAAGACTCCAACCCAAGTCTCTCATAACAACTCTCAAAGTCTTTACAAGTTGAGCTAAACAGCCGAATACTGCCTAGATATACTTCCTCTATGCCATTGGCCCACAACAATAGTCAAAGTTAATAGACCTGAATTCTTAAGAAGTTTATTGATTTATATGGTTGGTCCATATAAAAAAAAATTAAAACTATTATTCGCAAATTAACCTTAACATCTATACATTTTAACACCAAAGAAGCATTTAAAGTTCCAATTTATTAGAGGTAAAGTTGTCTAACTATTGAATCGTAAACTTTTAGCAATTGGACAAATCAAAATAAAAAGTTTAAGAACAACATTTCAGGGAGTACTCAAAAGGCATTTGAATAAGTAACGACTCTAAATTAGTATATGTTGGCTAGGTTGGTTCAAGTGGCCAGGCACTAACTCCTTCAAACAAGGTCTTGAATTCATGTCTTCTAAATAGAGTTAACCTACACAAAACGAGCTTTACCCCTTTCAGGCTAACAATCGCTCCAATTTGGTTAAATGAAGGATCAAAGATCCCAACAAAATGAAATAAATAAATATGTTATCTTAAAAATGTGTAAGTATGGGATAAGGTTGTAGAAAGATAAGACCTTTTTCATTGTTTCGTATTATATTACAATACCACTCTGGCAAATGTAAAGCTTTACCTTAATCCTTTCTCAGTTTTAATAAGAAAGATAGGGGATAAAAGTATCCATTCTTTCAACAAGAGGAATCAGTAACAAGGCAGAAAATGAGAACATAATCAAAAAGAAAACAAGATAACAGGGAATAACCGTCAGTCATAAACTGATTAATAACTGTACTAACAACTCAACCTAGAATGTGCCACATTTGACCCAATAATTTTCGGGTCATTTGGATTTGAAATAGTCATGATCAAAGCCCAAATTCAGGTTAGGTTTCCAAGTCGAATCAATCCTTGAGACATCAATGTAGGAATGACAATCTTCCCTTTCAGCCACTTCTAACCCAAGAAACTACGAGCCAAAGCACTATCAGTTGACATACAAAGAGGATTTTAGTTGAACTAACTTGTGACCCCTGCAGAATGAAGAAATCACATAACCCATATTGAGATTGGAGAATGGAAAATCAAGTACATTATGGTTTCAATCAGAGGTCAAAGAATGGCTTAGTCCAGGTTCATGAATTATACAAGGAGAGAAAAAATAAATAAAATGAAAGAATTACAGCTCCATATGAACCGATTACACAAATCAAATAAGCTAATTGCCTAAGTACCCAGTTGCCAAACAACACCAGCTAAAATGAAAATATTAAAAATGCATCACCTCAATAAAGATAAAGAAGCCACATAATGAACCCACAAAAGCAAGAAATAAACAGCAGTGGAAATATCACAAGTTCCCAGCCAAAAGCAGGCATTCCCAAAAGCAATTGGAGAGCAACAAAGAGAGAGAGAAGGGACAGCGGTGAAAACAGAAAATGGGATGGGAATCGAGAGGCCTCACAGCTAGTGGTGTCTCTATGAAGACCACCTACGAAAATCTTCCTGCAATCGAAAAAGATAGGGTCATAACAGAGACAAGAGCACAACAGGGGGAAAGAGAAAGAAGAGATGAAGAGAGAAATAGGAACCCGGGGCTGGCGCCATCGCCGTGAGCTCCATCGTTCTTGAAATTCGACGCCATGGCCTAAATTGCAGCTCTTATCAGCGCCCGGTAATACAGATTTCGGAAGCAAGAAGGTTAGGGTTTCCTAAGAGGAAGACGAGGAGAGAGCCGGGGAGAGTAGAGACTACAATGCGTCCACTCTGCATACACCCTCTGGCCTAAATAGCCTATAATTAAAATTTAGAGTTCATCTTATTTGAAAATATGTGTTGTATGAAATTATTAGAATTATTGTTGGAAAATTAAATGTTACAGGCCTACAAATAAAAATTAAAAGTAAAAAAAGGTAATAATATATAGTAAGGTCATTCAAAATAAAGAATGTAGTAAAGTCACACAAATTGATAAATATATATGCAATATTCGACTTGTAACTTCTATTAAAAAATATTCAACCGATAGCGATAAGTTGCAAACATGAGGAGGAGGTGCACGGTTAGCAAGCTTTGAATCTTGGTAGGAAGTACGAAATTTCACTCCCATACCAATTAAGCTACAAGCTTTTGGTAATAAGTATATTATATTAAATCAACCAAAAAAATAAGTATATTATATTCTTATACGAGTATTTTTCGATACAGTTCTAACTTATCTACCACGTCACTAGCCACTTATTCCCGATCAGTCGGATAATTGAGGTATCGGTCCAAATTCACCTTCACATGAGTCGGATACGGCCCAAAGTCCATTAGGGTTAGAGTTTCGACCTAATTATAATAAAATGACTACTTTACCCCTCATTTATTTCCTTTATAAATACGCACCTAACTTCTCCACCAAACCAAAATATCATATGTCACATCATTTAAGATCACAAATCCCAAGAAATATCTACTCTTGGCAAAATCCACAAATACTCTATACTTGAGAAAAAGTCTCACCTTTTCGGTAAGTTACACGGATCCCAAGGAAAACCCTTTTATGCATCTCGAGGAAGCGTTTCCTCGATTTGTCGACTCTTTTACGTCACTGCCTTGAGCGTCGGAGCGGCGTTCCCGAGATCTACCCTCGAGGAGTGCCTTTTGGAGGAGCGCGTCGTCGTCACGGAGACTTCGTCGACTTAAGTCAATCCACCACAATCAAGGCAATAAATCCACTATTTCGACTCATTATTCACTTCAACATCACTGGTTTCGACCCCGAAACATTTTGGTGTCGTCTGCGAGGAGAGCGGTAGCACATGGTCGCTAGTAGTACTCGATCGTGATCTAGAATGACGTGTGATGTAGTCGATCCTCATGTTCCTCCTCCTCATTGTTCCTTGCCTACGAGGGCCAATCCTGCGGCATCCCTCATGCCGAGGACATGGAGTCGTCCCAACGCTCCACGGGCAACCACAATCTCGAGCATGACGGATACGTCACCTTGCGGGCGCTTCGGAACCTCATCGAGACCCTAAATAGCACTGTGACACAACAAGTGCAAGAGCAAGTGCGTGCCATCATGGATTAACCCTTACCCATCATTCCCTTCCATATACTCCCATTCCGGGATACAGCAGAACCCCTAGGGAGGTCATCATGTTAGCCACTTCTCTAAAGGGATGGCCTCACACGCTGCCTAAGCACCGCCAACCGAAGCACCAACTGCTCCCTCTGTTGAGAAGTGTTACGTTCCTCTAATGAAGCGTCATAAGGAAGATGACGTTTGGGGGATCATCAAGACAAAAAGATCTCTTTAGAGAGCTAATGAAAATATCGACGACTCTCATATTGCTTCAACCCCTATGCCACACACGACGGGCGCTTTGCCTGGTTCGAAGGTCGTAGTTATGCCCTTTGCCCAAACTTTGAGCAAAGACCCCGGGGAGTAGAAGATCCGCTAGCCCAGCACAATCAGCCACACGCAGCCACAATTCCGAGCGAGCACACAACATCCTTAAGCATGACCAAGAGGGGTCCGACATCATAGAACGCGAGCGATCGGTGGAGAGGCATCATGGGCGAGTCAATCATGAAAAATCACGAAAAGTTAGAAAGGACTAGGCGCACTTATCCTCGGTTTGAGTGGAGGAAGAGCCCTTTCTTATTGGAGGACCCATGACTTCAACCTCACGTCGTCCCTATATGCGGCTCCGATTCACGCCCAACTCGGTCTACCTTCACTACACCCTTCTCAAGAAAGATCATGAATGCTCCTTGTATGAAAAAGATAAGAGTACCAAACAATGATCTATATGATAGGACGACAGCCCGAAGATCATCCGACGTATTACAAATCTCACATGTATGTGCGGGATGGAGATTATGCCACCTACGCCCATTCTCGTTGGCTACTTTGAAGGGAGTGGCGCGAAGTGGTTCAATGGCCTTGCTCGAAGCATCTTCTTATTTGAAGAGTTGAGTGAAAAGTTTGTGACACAATTCATTGCAAGTTGCAAACATAAGAGAACAAGTATTCACCTTTCCAAAATCAAGTAAGGAAGGAACGAAACTCTTAAGGCCTATGTCCAAAGATTTCACGGAGAGGTCATCCTTATTCTCAAGTTGCAAGACGGAGTCGCTTACACCACCTTTCTTAATGGACTTAGGAGTGGAGATTCAAATTCTCTCTCGCCGAGCGAGAAAATATCCACTTTGGCGGAGGCACTTCTGAAAGCGGCTGACTTCATTCAACCCACGGAAATATCCGCCGAGGAGCATCTTCATAGAGATCAAATGTCACCCCATGTTGAGAAAGCCGGCTCCCATACCACCCCAGCCAAAGCGCAGACCTCCAATAAATATTACGAGTTCCATGAGCAAGCTGAAAACGACACTCCCGAGTGTCCGACATTAAAAAAGGTGCTTGGAGCTGGCGAATAACGCGCGAATTGATCATTTCCTTAAGAAAGGTGCCCGCGGAACACAAGGAGGCTACTCAAACTATGGGGATAAGCGTCATAATGAAGAAGACTCCACCAAGGTTGTGGCCACTATTGCGGGGGCTTCGCGGGGGCTTGACTCCCTCTTGCTAGACGACCCATCTGCGAAATGCTCAGCAAGTCTTGATAACTAGTCAACCTCCCCTACGAAGGTGTCAACCATGATCTTCGGAGAACAAGACTTAAAAGGAATGGCCACCCCCATGATGATCCCTTGGTCGTTACGCTAAAAATCTCGGATGTCATAATCCGGAGAGAAGGCTAAATGATATATTATCTTCGAAAATGTATCATGAATGTTTATTTTCGAAAATCGAGATCGCCGATAAATAATATATTATTGCATAAATGATATATTATCTAATCGACATTATACCAGTAATATATTATGTATATTGACATATTTTTTCTAAAACAAATCATTTTATAAAAAAGAAGAGTTCTTAAGTTAATTTTAGAAGAGGAATCAACAAAATTAATTTCGCTTTCTAATGAAACCATTTGAACCAAAGAGACACCGAAAGGGACAATGATTTGACTACAACTTACATATGATAGTATATTTTGAGAGGTGAAAAATATTGAATGCAATATGTATTCTTTTGGAAAAGAGAAGTTTTATATGATTCATATATAATGATTTTTGAATTAATGTTGTTTGTGGCTATGATGATCAATGCATTACTTAAACAAGTAATGAATTTTATTTGTATCATTGTGCAAATGCTAATGGTATATTCCCTCTAGGGCTTTAATATGATCATTATGTTGGGCATTCTTTTCTATCTTGTCATGTGTAACTTTAAAAATTGTCATCCCTTCAAATTGTCATCCCTTCCAATTTTCTTTATTGTTCTTGATTAAAATGTCTCTAAATATGTTTATTGTTGACTAGCCTTTGTGTAACGGCCACAAAACAGGGTTTTAATGAAATTGATTATGGGAATCAATTTTCGGTTTCAAGTGAGTTAATTCAGTCATTTAATTGTTGATTGAATTCTATGCTTAAATAGAGATGCATAGAGCTCTCTATTGTTAACTTAATCGAAACCGAATTAATTCGATCATTTAGTTGTTGATTGAATTATATGCTTAAATAGAGATGCATAGAGCTCTCTATTGTTAACCTAATCAAAAAGATACTCCAACAATGCTAATTCTCTCTTTATACTTTCTCACGCACGGGCCTTCCATCCTAGGGTCATTAGGCTTGAGACTTGAATAGAAACAGGTTTACGGTAGCCCGGATTTCTTATGACTCGCACTTGGGTACGGCGATGCTCTATTTAACCTCGCTTAATAGACACTCAAATTTCATGCAGTGGGCTATTAACGGCATACGGTCTAAACTGCTTGTGCATCGAGGTTAGTCCTATTTTTCCATCGGTAGCATCGAGCCTAAATTGTTAGTTCCTAGCTAAGTTTTTTTAGCCTAATTAGTTTAGCAAAATATGCTCGCAATGTGTCTTTAGCATGCTTGTGTTTTAGCTCTAATTCGTTTTTGTGCCTATGCCGATCAATGCCTTAGCAACTTTGTTTTTTCGTGAAAAATGGCCTCAGCGGTGGCGCGTGTGGGTCACGCACCACCACGTTTTTATGCTTCACGAACGTGACCATAGTCAATCGATTGTTAGACAGCCGATCTACACATTGGTGGTAGTGGTTTCGTCGGAATGACTGCGATGAAGCTTGTGGGTCTCATTTACTCGGTAGAAAAGGAGGTCATTACGGTATCATCCGGGTGTGTTTTAGGGTCTTTTTAGATAGCGGTTTTAGTGGCTAAAATCAATCGCCATTGAAGTTGCGAAGGCAACTTCGTAAGGGTTCCTTCACGACAACCATGGCTACCCAAAGAGGAGAGAGAGAACCGAGAGGGGTGGCGAAAAAGGGGAGCAGCGAGAAGGTTGTGAGAGAGAAAGAGAGAGAGCTGGAGGTTTTGTGCCTTTTTGGACCCATTTCCTTTCCTTATAGTTTCGTTAAATAATAATAATTTAATTGATCTCCGATTTATTTTAAATTCTGATATTTATTTACTTAACAATATATTTTTTACATTTGTTAATTAGGCATATTAGTTTTAGCTTAATTTCATAATGTTTTGAATTTTATGTAAATTCATTTTATTTGATGATATAAAATATGTACCTCGTTTATAATTATTCTGTAATTTTATTTTGCTTATTTGTTATAATTAAGATCACATGTATATATTTTTTTCAATTTGTTTGAAGTAAACATGTTCCATGTTACATGTGTTTTACTTAAATATGAAATTCTTGTTGTGTACTTGAAAGTTTTATGTTATGGTCATTATTATATAAATTTATTTTATGTAATGTTAATTATATAAATTTGTTTTATATAATTTAATAATATAAATTTGTTTTATATAATGTTAATAATATAAGTTAGATCTATATTATATTTGTAAATTTGTTTTATATAAAATGATTTTAGTGTCTATGTGACATTATAAATAGTAAATTTACAGCATCTTTGTAGCATCTATGTGACATTATGCTAATTTGGGAGTGAATATTGTATAAATTCGTTTTATAATATCCACCTATATTTTAAATTATATGAATTAGTTTTATATAATGCTAGAATATATAAATTTGTTTCATGTATAGTTATAGTAAATTAGTTTTACTTTTTTATGGAAATAAATTAGTTTTACATAATCTATACTTGTATGATATGTTCGTATATACTACGTTAACATTATATAAATATATTTTTTAATAATATCAAGAAAATATTTTTGATTAAATAATTTAGTATTATTTATTTTTGACATAGATATGTTCACGTAAGTTATTAATTAAATTATATATAGATATAAATTTGTTTTATATGATATGAATTTGTTTCACATCTTATATCAGTTAATCACATTATTTTATATGAATTCGTTTCATATCTAATTAGTTGATTAAAATTAGATAAATGTGTTTTATATAATATAGTATAAATGTATTTTATGCTAAATCTAATATTATATAGAGTAGTTTTGTATAATGTTATATAATTATCATCCTATATAACGTCAATTGATTTAATTTATAATACTATGTGATTTCTGTTTCCCATAATATCAATTGCCTAAAAGATTATGTAAATGTGTTTTGTGTAATACTAGTTGAATTCGTTTTTAACTAATGACAATTGAACAAATTTTTATTTTTTTTACCATAATATGTAAATTTGTTTTACATAATACCAAGTGATTATGTAAATTACACTACAAAAAATACAAAAATAGCGATGGACATTTTCCGACGATTTTTTTTTTTGGAATTATGGATGGGAATTCCGACAGGCCCTCGAATTCTGTTCCGACGAACGGAATTCAAACGGACATTTCCGTCGAAATTTGGCAAATTCCATTGGAAAACCCATCGGTATTTTAACTTTTTTTCTAGTGTTAATTTTACATAAGGACTAATGATTATATTAGTTAGTTTTACATGTGATATTTTAATATCTTTGTGATATTATTAAATCCTTTCATTAATGTATTTAACGTGTTAAATGTAATTAAATTATAAAGTTCCTAATTCATGTTACATGTAATGATTATGAGCCTAGCGAAATTTTCAAACGTGTGATATGGATGATGGAGTTTTAAATAATTTAGTTACATGGATGAGCCTAATGTTCTTCTTTTATAATTATAGACATGATAACGAATGACATTATTGGTGGCATGTCCACTAGCGAGATGTTGGATGGTATTAATTACGACATATGGTATATACAGATTCAATTTCGTCTAAGAGAGCTTTAGATTTCGGAAACCTTAATAACTATTATGGCTAAGCTCGTAAATACCGCTAATGAGCAAGTATTAATAGGATCCGAACTTAATTTGTTAAATTTATTGAATATTTTTTCTGAACATGGATGTTATTTATGTATTTTATTGCTTGCCTTTAGTTTCACATTATGATTGTAATTCTGAATTTGTTAAGTGATTTGTTAGACTTGGTCTTCTTTGGCTAAGATAATATAAGTTAGCTAGCTAAATTTTTTTCTTCGGATCGATCCACTAAGGTTAAGTACCTAAATATGTATCATGTTTAGTTGGCATTTTGATCGAGAAGTATTTTTAGTAAGACTTTTATAGCATTGAAACCCTTACGGTTGATCCACTTAGATATTTGTGGTGCCTTAAACGATAAGGCAATGTCAAAGAGTTCATTTTTTCTCATTTTAATGACTATTCATAATATAGCTATGAGTACCTATTATGTCATTGGCACAAAGTGTTGGATGTGTTTTAACTTTTCGTGGCATGAGTAGAAACTATTGGAATGAAGGACTAAGATTCTTTGAACTAATCGTTGTAGTGAATAATTCTTTTTCCGATGTGTTTAAAGAGTTCGTTGAGGAAAAGGATATATATAAACTACATGCAATTCCTTGTACTTTAACATTTGAATGCTATTGTAAAACGTAGAAATCACATATTATTTTGACATGGTTAAGCTAATGACGACACACGTTGTGCTAAGTGTGTATATATATATATATATATATCCACCGGACCATAAAAGTCATAAAATGGTATAAAATTCTTGTTGGGTCTCTTTGTATTTATGGAGGTTAGTTAGTTACGTGCATAACTAGGCCACAAATATAAAAACTTCGTCTAAAGCTATCTAGGCGGTAGCATGACTAAAATTGATAACCTATAAATAAATGTCGATTTTCTTACGGATAAGTTCCTAAGTATTGATGAATTTAAAAGGATCTAAAACTGTATGGGTTACAATAAAGATATACATGTATCTCTCGGTGAGTGGGAGAATTTATGTGCTCACCGAGTTCACCAAGGATAGTATAATTCTTCCAAATGAAAGAGATAGTGAGAAGTCCTATTATTCTAGATGGTGGAATTTTTTGTCTAATTAGGAGAATCATTTTGAGAATAAATTTTGTTTATAATCTCTAAGTCTTAATGTGAAGTTAGTCCACATACTAAAGATCTCACACATTCAAGGGATAGTGGTAGTGATTCTTTAAATATCAAGATTCTATATCCTAAAAAGAAAAGGGGAGGAATCCTCTGTTACATTAGACAAATATGAAGGTCTTTTTCGAAATAGAAATATTTATCTTTTTTTGTAGAGGTTAATAATTCACCAAACCACAATAAGTGGAGATATGCTTTAAAGGGCAAAAAAAGAGGTTTTGGATTGACTTTTCTTTCCAATATAAATCATTAGGTGAACAAGTGTGTTTTTAGGATAAGCATTAGACAAATGGATTAATTAATAAGTTTAAGGTCCATATAGTGGTGAAAGTCTTTAACCATATTGGGGGTAAAAACTATGTAAAGACTTTACCTCATATGTTGGGTATATGTTTTTATTCACTACTTCTAGCTATAGTTGTCTATTTGGACTATAAGATCGGTTCAAATAGACATCTAGATTGTTCTCCCCAAGTTACGATCTTAAGGGAGAAGATTCATATGGATCCTACTATTGTTTTTGAACAATAAGGTCGGGGGACAAAATGTGTCATCTTGTAAAGTCCACATAATGTCTTAAGCAATCTTCCAAGTCATTGTATATTAGGTACTATGATTGTGTGTATGTTAAGAACAATAAGAGAGATTATGTTTCTCATTGTTTCTATGACATATTATTGACTGGAAACCACTTGGAGATGTTGGAAGCCATTAAGTAGTTGTTGTTTTTCATTAGCTTTTTTTTTTATAGATGAAAGACACTAGTGGAGCTAGGTACATCCTACTCATGGGAATAATCGGTACCGTAAATCATCCTAAGAAGTTCCTTGGCTATTGCTAAATATGTACATATTCAGGAAATCTTAGAACGTTTTCTAGTACATCTTTCTAAACTCATTGATGCTCCAGTTGATAAAGGTCTAACCTCGAGCTTTGATCAAGTGCCTTAAGAAGGCTGAACAAGTTGTCTATGTTATTGTGTAGAAAACTTAAATGTTTAACATGTTGTGTACATCGGTTAATATTTACGTGTTTTTCAGCAAGTTGTTAAGAGAATTTTTGGCATTACCTTCGTGGTACGACTAATCTAGTTATTTTTAGTTTTCAAGGAAGCTTACCAATAAAATGATACTCAATTGCTGACTATGGGTGTAACCTAGACAAGTCTAGGTGACCAACCTTAGAATATGTTTTTCATACTTAGTGGATGAGCTATGTTAGGACCTAGTCGAAGCATGATTGAGTAAACAAAATTTGTTGCTAGTTATTTTGAAGTTCGAGAAACAAGTTTTTTGTCTTGTGGGTGAATCTTGTTTTATGATGGACATGTTAGTTTTGTATAAAGTGTTTATTAAAAAGATGTTATTATTTTTCATATGCTTATACATTAATAACTCCATGGTTAGGCACGTTGAAATGTCACCAGGCTTATGATCACACAGGTAATCACCCCAACGCTTGAGTAGCGGGTAGGATGAAACCGAATAACATTAACATTAGGTGTGTGTAATGTTACATTATCTTTTATACTTATGTTGTATGAATTATAAGTTATTGTTTTCTTATAGTCGCTTTAGTAAGTCTAAGATGAGACTTAGTAGAGTTGAAATATGAAATGCATTAATTTCATATTGAAACCTAAATAGCCAAATCCTGAGTGTCAAGATTAACATTTGGTATGTTAATCTAGTGACTCATATTAAACTTTTATGTAAAGTTTAAGTTAGTAATTTATATGGCATAGGAGAGTGACATGCTCAACTTAGTGGGAGTTATGCCATGACACACATATCATACTATGTGTGCTTTGTCGACCTTTAGAGGAGTGCCAATTGAATCCCTTCTTTGTCACGGTATGATCCTTGTGAACTTTGTGTCTAAAGAATACGAAACCCTTTGACTTAGAACTATGGTATGAAGTCAAAGTTTTGGTGTTACTACTTTAATGTATTTTCAAGGGCCAAGAGGTTTGAGATTTAGCATATCACATTAGGCAAGCAGCTGAACTAAGATGTAATATTATGAGTATCTAAGGAAGAATTTTTTCATCTTCATCATATCAGCTCGTGTGATTACCTTCGGAATATAATCATAATGATATATCTTATAAGCATAAAGGGACAATATGCTTTAGATGAAGTTTGGATAATTCGGGTGTTGTTTTATGTGAAAGTATTATGTTAGTTAGATGGCGACTTAATATATAACATTACTAATTACTTTTTGTCGCATGTCACATTCCTAATATGAAACGTGAAGAGATATGTTTATATAGAGAAAAATATAATCTACAACGGTCTATATGGCCGAGTGGGAGTTGTTGATTGACCTTTGTGTAACGGCCACAAAATGGGGTTTTAATGGAATTGATTATGAGAATCAATTTTCAGTTTTGAGTGAGTTAATTCATTCATTTAGTTGTTGATTGAATTATCTACTTAAATAGAGATACATAGAGCGCTCTATTGTTAACCTAATTGGAAACCGAGTTATTCAGTCATTTAGTTGTTGATTGAATTTTATACTTAAATAGAGATGCATATAGCTATCTATTGTTAACCTAATCGAAACATACTCCAAAAATGCTAATTCTCTCTTTATACTCTCTCACATATGGGTCTTCCATCCTAGGGTCACTAGGCTTGAGACGTGAATAAAACCAGGACTCTAGTAGCCCCATATTTCTTATGACCGCACTTGCGCATGGCAATGCTCTATTAACCTCGGTCAAGAGACACTTGGATTTCACGCAGTGGGCTATTAACGACATACGGTCTAAACTGCTTCCGCACCAGGTTAGTCCTATTCTCCCATCACTTCTAATTTATTAAAAGACATCAACAACTTTACGTGTTGATATCAAGATCTAAAGTCGATAGAAACAAAACATCATGTCACAGTTCTCATCGGGCCTTTACAATTATATCAAAAGAATATCATGTTAATTCCAATGCAAATTTTTTTGTTCCAAGGAAGTTTTAGAGCATTAACATATCATGTCATTGTTATTTAATAGCTTACATATATTTTTAAATTTTTGTAGCTAAATGTGGTGGCTCCTGGTTGTCTAATCCTTGCGTCTTGTCTCGATGACATGCATATTATAGGTTTATGTAAAGGACAATATATAATTAAGAATATCCTTCGCATGTTTACATGTCTCCGGGGCAACTACATACGTAAAATCTCATCATCCATATTGGCGTCCATTTGTTTTGAAACTCATGTGGATGGAAAACATACTATTCACGAGCTCATATTCATTCATTTAGTGTTTCCTTTCATCGTTCCTATCAAAGGTCCTTCTGTGATTTTCCGAGGAAATTAAAGAATGTTAGTGAAGTAAACATGACATTGCAAGGACCATGGCCTCAACTAGCGAGCAATGTTACCCATGAATGGCTAAATTTGTAGATTGTGATTATTGAGAATATTTAATGTTCATATTCGAAAATTAAAATCATTAATCAATAATATATTAGTGGATAAATGATACATTATAATCGACATTATACCAATAATACAAAAAAAAGTTATTCTATTGATTTTAGAGGGGAAAATTAACAAATTTATTTTATTTTCTAATCCAGCCTATTAAATAGAAGGGAGACCGAAAAAGATAATAATTTGACAGCAATTGACATGATAGTACATTCTAAGAGGTCACTTAATACCATGACAGGCTCAAGTTACCTTTATTCGAGTGTTTCCTTTCATCGTTCCCATCAAAGATCTTTTCGTGATTTTTCGAGAAAATTAAAGAATGTTAGTGAAGAAAGAACTAGACAACAAACAAGATGGGATTCAAAACTGAACTCCCAAAGAGTAGAGCAGAAAACAACTCAAATAGACTGAAAATAGGATAAATAGGATACTACGAAGGAATAATGTAGGAAATAGAAAATAGTAAGATATGAACTCAACCCACCCAAATAAATCCATACTTGGAGAAATGAGAACCGAGCTTAAGGGGCTTGATGGATACAAAAACACCACCACCAATCTCCTTAAGAGTTCTACCAAATAAACTTCCTAAATACAACAAGAATACCACTGAGGAACTTAATTTGGACCCAAGAAAACGCCATTCTAAGGAACCAACTTAGAGATACAACACTTAAGAGTTTGACACAAGAAAATCCATCATTGTAAGAAAAAGAGTTTCCACTCAAATTTTTATCCACTCAAAATTTGAGTTTTACAAAGTTGCCAGAAGACTTTTATAGCCATTCTTTCCCTCCAAAACATTTCCTTAGTAATTAGGAAGCATTTAAACTAATTTAGTACATGCTTAACTCTAAGTTAATGACAACTTAAAAGGGAAAAGCTGAAAAATATATATATTTGAAGTGAAAACTAGCCAATGAGAACACATTGAATTGCTGAAACGAAGCCTTTTCTTAGGCTCGTCGTGCTATTACTGCTGTTGGTACTCTTGTTGTCCCTAGAAGGCTATAAACCAATGGCAAAGTAGCACCTCTTACTCGCTTGCTATTAGACCGGTTGTGTTGTAGGTGTTGGTCTAGGTATTAGCCTTAATGAGTCATCTCAAACGCATCTCTAAACAGTTGAAGCAAACAACCAACTTGTTCTCCCTTGCTGGCCAAAATTAGGGATCCCTAAAACTCTTCATTAATGCTCTAACAAGCTAATTAAACACAAACTTAGAAACTATACTTTTGTGACACTAAACTTGGATTTGCACCGCCTGAAAAATAAAGTTGTCCGAGGCTAGCCCTAGACATGTGATTAAAAAAACACCTTCACCTTTTATGGAGGGCAGGTACTTGGATCCTCCTTGCTTTGAACATCAACTAGTTAGGGTGTCCGGGTAAGGCCGGAGTCCTGTCTGTTTGAGGCTCAAATGGTCGATTGGTTCGCTTGCCTTCTGACTCAAATTTGGGTTATGGTTAGGATATCCTTTAGTCTACGTGAGTTGGGGTCACTAAAGGACTTTTCAACATTGAGGTTTGAGACCCTTTGATCTCCATCAGTAGATAATTATCATTATGTATTTAATAATTCCACTCACATCTAAAACCAACAATGTTAAAAAACAGCTCTTACATCCAAAGCATGAAAGCAAAATGCAACCTGAATCATTGATATGTTTCCAAATCAGATTAACAACAATGCACAAATAATACAAATATTGTCCAAAATGAGTAGATGATCACCAATCGTCCTTTGCAAACCAGTCAACAATTTCAAGATCGTTTTTAAGGCTTAACAACCTCCATGTTTGATAAAGCTCTTATTTAATCGAAATAATTTCTTCAACTTTTTGGATATAAATTGTGTATGTATATTATATATATATTGGAAATTACTTTTGATATTTCACCATCATGCAGTGCTATTATCATAGCCAATATTTTTTAAAGAGTTGGTCGATGAACATTAAATAAATGTGATATATAGCAACCCACTGAAATATTAAGATCATATTTGGTATGCTTGAAGGAATGTGATCAAACTCTACGTTAAAGGACCTTGACTAGAATTGACATAATTCAAGGATATTAAGTGAGGTATGATTGAGAACCAAAAACAAAGATAAGATAAAACTATAAGATAAAGATATTCATTTCACCACTTACAAGGGTTAAAAACCACTTAATCCTCTAAATATTAAATCTTATAAAAATAAGATAAAGTTTAGACTCTAAAAACACCACTCGAGAATAGGATAAAGTTTTGAGAGATACTTTTTGTGATACAAATAGCAACCAGATCTATCATTCATCGTACATCAAGTATGTTTATATGGAAGAGAAATAGGGCTTACTATATGCTTTACAGATACTCATATTTTATTCCCTAAGCAAGGAATTGGCCAATAAGGAAATTATAATCT
This sequence comes from Talinum fruticosum, assembly GCA_021018815.1. Lineage (NCBI taxonomy): Eukaryota > Viridiplantae > Streptophyta > Magnoliopsida > Caryophyllales > Talinaceae > Talinum > Talinum fruticosum. The sequence goes on along the minus strand of JAITYX010000037.1, from coordinate 5,742,766 downwards.
TAACCAACTCAAATTAGCTAAAAATATCCCTTCATTAGACCAATAGAAAGTAAACAACAAAAATTACATAGACAATAGGAAGTGTAACCACTAGCAAACATTGATAACAACAAAATATAAGGTGATTGCTGATAACCACTAATCGTAATTGTTGGTAACATTGATACTTGCTGGTAGCTGTTGATAATCACTAACTATGAATGTTAGACACTAATTGTCAATTCTAATTGACGATAACCATAACTAATAATCACTAATTATACACTTGAGTAGGCCCTTAATGTGTTTATTTTGTCATACAACAAAATCTGAAGTTGACTTTAAAAATTTATCGATGATGGTTGGGATATTGAAAAATTCTAAAATTTTAATGGATTATAGATCTATGAGTCCTCTATATTAGAGTCATCTTAATTAGAATTAAAATACAAAAGTAATGGTTGTTTACTGAAATGGTGCTAATCAGGACAATTTGTGAGTTATTGCTTTCTTAATTGGATTTGGATGTTATTTAGAGAAATAATTGTGATCCCTAAATAAAGGTTAGTAATATGTGCTTTTCAAATTATACTTGAACATCCTAATCCGATGTTGGGATCGTAACATATGGCCCTTAAAGTTGAGGTAAGAATCTACCCAAAAATTAGAAAGTCAGAGTAACGAGTTTCAACAAATCATAGAATCCATAAATTAAGTAAAATTATTTTAGGGATTTTATTGATTTTTTGACATAAAATAGGTCTTGTTTTGTATTATAAGTCTTAGGTTTAATTGATCTTATTTTTAGGCTTAAAATTAAGTGTTAATGAAACTAGAACTTGATTAAACCAATTTAATAGATCAAGCTCTAAGATAGAAACTCATAAGGAAAAAAAAGTGTCAAATCATTTGAACCAACTTGTACATGTTGTGGTGTTTAGATTGATATGGTACAAATGTTGCCTAATATATGTTGGAGCATCAACTGAGATGTCACCAATTCAAAATTAGTTTCAAAGTATACTAAATCCACTTTGGAGATAGTTTGCCAAATCTTTGAGTCCGACTTTGAAACTATTTCGGATAGCAATTCAAGAGACGTAATTATGTCATTAACTTCTTCCATCAATGTTGCACGTTTTGTTAGTATTTTTAAGATCCAACTAAAGGTATCTAAATCAGTACAAGTTCTCGTTACTTAGGATGGACTTGAATGAAGGACTTAATGGCAGAATACGAAGTATCGAGAGACAAATTAATACTAAATAAAATTAGCCTTTTGATATTCTTTTGATCGACTGTATTTTCAGATTAATTATACTAGTATATTACAAGTTTTTTAATTTCTATGAGTTAAAGTCTAAATCCTCTATAAAGAGCAATGCTTGTAACCATTTGGAATCATCGAATATTAAAGTATATGAATGAAGAACATTATGTTTTTCTCTTAGAATCTCCGTCTCTTCATCCTTGTGAAAAATAGTGAATTGAGTGGATCATTTACATAAGTTTAGGGTGACTTTTACCTTTGATCGACTTATCGATGGATTCTTCAAGCTTAGTAGAGGCATTTGCCTTATATGGTTATGTTTAAATCTATTTTGATCTTATTTTTGTAACCAAAGTTAATTTAAGTGTTATTCAAAGTTTGTACAAGTTCAAAGCCAATGTCAACGTCAATGCCTTCTAAATTTCGTCAAGAGTCCGTTAGCTTATCTTTGACACGCTCCATATTTGGTAAGAACAAAGTGTTTGTAATACATCGAGTGCTATTAGAAGCACAACATTAGACGATTTGAAATGACCTCATATCACCAAAGGAGCCACTTCAAAAAAATTTATAGTTTAAGCATGTTTGACAAAGAACATTCTTAGGATGAATGATATTCTGAATAGTTTCTGTGTAAGTGATAAGAAAATATATTGTAAAGACTTGTGTTGATTTTTGAGCCAATCAATTAACTTAAAATTATTTTCGGCAACTGTTCATGCCCTAGAAGCACGTCATAGTGTTCAAATGGGCATTAAAACTAACATGCAACTACAAACTAAACTAGTGGATGGGAGAGCCCTAAGCATTCACTTGGTAAAATAAATATTTTAGGATTGGAATATTAACAAGATGCATAAGTTAGTTGACTTGTAAGAAACAATTAGGGCATTGTGTTGTTCTACTGAGATTGAATGTAATACTCCGATAACTATCAGAATAATAATTGAAATAATTGGAAATGACTATTATATAACTTAAGGTGCATACTTTCTTTTCAAGGGTGTACTTTTAAAAATACTATAGTTTAACATATTGAGCATTGAGCATTTTAAGTAACACATGAGTGACAAAATAAGGACAAAACATACGAAAAAGAATTGTAATGATTTATAGGGATAATCGTCACTTCTCCAAACGGTTCAATGTAATTGTCCACGACCTAAAAGGGATCGTGAAGTTACACTTGTTATTAAACTTGTCCGACCATTAATTTGCTTCTAATAGTTAATAATTTAATATTAATTATACTTAAAATGATTCAACCCTATCTACCCAATAAATATCCAACTTATTATCCATCCTCAATATAAAAAAACCCTCTCCCCTGTGTGAATTCATGTATTTTCAATTATCCCTTGTATCTTTGATCCCTCAAAAGCATTCAAAAAAGGAAAAAAAAAGAAAAAAGATCGGCCCTTTACCCCTCTGGCCTTTCCCCATGTATAAGACCAGACCCTCAAAAATTTCTGCTTCCTTTCTCAAATGTAATAATTTCCCCTTTTCAAAAATTTCCCCAACTCTCTCTTTCTCTCTCTCTCTTCACTCCTCGTTCCCCCCTTCTCTCTCTCTCCCTCCCACCCCTCTCGCCTATCAGCTGCAAGAACACAATGAGCAACAGCGGCGGCTCTAGGGTTTCGATCCCGAACAGTGTTCGTAAAACGATTCAGGATATCAAGGAGATCACCAGCAATCATAGCGAAGAAGACATCTATGCAATGCTCAAGGAGTGCTCTATGGATCCTAACGAAACCACTCAGAGGCTCCTCCATCTCGGTATAATATCAAATGTCCTTCCCCCTTTTGTCGAATGACTGGATGCAATTCTCGTTGGTTTCGTTTTGCTTGTTGGAAACGGAATTTACCCTTCGATTTTTGAGGGTTTTGAAGGGTTGATGCATTTGATAATTTCGTGTGACCAGGGTTTTTGTTTTACCCTTTTTTCTTTGTTTAATTTTTTGTTCTGCTGTTTAGCTGTTTTTCCCTCTTTTCTGTGTTTTTCTTGGACAAGAAATGGCCTTTGGGTATATCATTTATAGTCTGTTATCACGCTATTTCAGGTTTTTTAATAATAAAAAAAGGTGTGTGAGATTTGATTGTACTCGAGTACTCTGTACTAGTGGATGTTTTGTAGCCAACTTTTGCTTGTTTCTTTTATAGCTTTGGGTGGGAGGTTGTGTAGTAATTAAGACATCAATCGGTTCGTATCAATGAATGTCCAAAAATCCATTACTGGTAAATCCCTACCAGAGTGTCAAAAATCTGGACGTGTGGTGGTAACTAAACATGAATCCAACTCGTAATTTGACATGATATTCTGCTGAGTTAGAGAATTCTGAAAACATTCATAGATATTTAGGTACTGTTAAAGTTTTTGGGGGTTTCAGAGGAAGTATAAAGACTTTAGTGGTAGTGGGCCTTTTGTTTTTCAACCCTTTTTGATTGATGTTTTAGGACCCTGAACTTTTAAGATGAGGGGATTTGTGCTCCTCTAGGCTACATGTCATTACTTAATGTTACTTGAATTTTCTGCTTATTGTTGTTTGCATTTATGTTGTTGTTTAGTGATGTAGCTGAAAGCAAGGGTTAGTGACTGTTGGATAAGCCATTTTATCTTCAAATGTTACTTTATCTTGTGGAAAAGTTAATCAAATTTTCATTATGGTTTGAGAAACCTTAGTTGTTTAGTAGCTATTTGAGTCTGACCCTGTGACAATGCTGGGATTATATGACATTGACTGATCATATTTTTGCTACTTTGCATGCCTTTGTCTAATGTGCTAATAGTTGGACAGTTTTTAGGCGGTGATAACAGAGTGGCTTATGGTTGACGATAAGTTGATATTTGATAACAATTGGATATGATTAGGGACCTTTTTGATGGATCTGTAGTTGCTTGAGTTATTTTTTGTCTATAGACAGGGTGTGGATGATCTGCTTTTGAAACCAAAATGGACACCCACAGTTGTATCTTGTTGTCTGAGTTTCCATGATCTAATGATACGTTGGTACTTATTTTGGAATAATGCCTGTTGGCTTCTTCTCTCTGTGTGCTTGATCATGCGCAGTGCTGTGCTGCCAGTACATTCTTCATTAGTATTATGTGTGAGATATAGCGTTGTTAATTTTATCACTTGCAAAAATCTGTCACCCATTAATGAACATGACAATGTATTGCTCTGCAGATACGTTTCATGAGGTCAAAAGTAAGCGCGATAAGAGAAAGGAGGTATTTACCACACATCCATATCTGATGCATAATGTAGAATGCTTTAAGTTATGATTACAATAGTATACTAAGTGTGTTTCTACCTGTTATATGGCTACTTGATGAAATCGTGAGATCAGCTTTTGCTTGTGCTTAAGGTCATCGGTTTTGCATATAGCCTACTTTGCTCTCCTTTTTGCTTATCATGTTCATGGGCTATTGCTTTCCCTATTTCTTATCATGTTCATGGACATGGTTTTACCAAGTCAATGGGATATATTGCATGAACTTCGTAAAGAAACAATTGTTTGATTGATTGATGTCTTTGGCATGGCTTAAGTGGACTGATCTGTCTATGAATGTGATTTAGGCTTCTGTTTCGAAATGAGGGTCAATGTCTTTAAGAGCTAAAACATAGAATTTCATTCTACTTGATAATTGTTGCAGTTTTGAATCCTACTAGGGGCATGGGCACTTTTCTATCCCGCCTTACACCCTCCCCTCTCCAATGCCTTTCCCCATTTTGTTTCTCTGATGAGATGAGGGGATCCTAGATAGCCTTCTAACCTTGAAAAAAAAAGGTAGACAGTTTTTCTCATCTTAAAAAATATGTGATAGATAGTCATAGGATGATGGAATGCAATGTATTGTATGGAATGTATGAACGCCTTGTGCATTGTCCTTAGTTCTTAATGCTTAACCATTTGCTACTATGTGTTGAAAATGCTATGTTGTTGCAGAATGTGAAGAGCAGATCAGCAGAAGAGTCAAGGGGAAAGCTGGCTATCAAGGGCGAGGGGCTAGGGGTGCTCGAGGGAGCTCTTATTCTCAATATCCTTCCAATGGTACTTGTGGATTTTAATAGTATGGTTAGTTTTGCCTTGTTGATGCAATAATTAGGCTGGGATGCACTTGTAAGCACTGGAAGACTGAGGCCAATTCCCCCTTCCACATCTAATTGGTCCTGTACTGTCCCGAATGGCTGATCCTTTTAGTTATTGCTTTAGAATTCTCTAGATTTGTGTGCTTCCCTTGTAGTTTTTAGTTTATTTAACAATGCTGTCATGATGGTATTCTATTTCTATTTCTCCATTTTCCATGATATTGGTAACTCTCTCTCTCTCTCTCTCTCTTTTGATTTCTTTGGTTATTTCCGTGAGACAAGTATCGATAAAACTCAGTAGAGTCCTTACTAAAGCATTCCATGCATTAATGCCAAATGTTTAAATTTCATTGAATTACCTGGATCTGTGGTTTTGTTTCCATGAAATTTTCTGAAGTTATCATGGAAAAAAAAAGAGAACTAATGTCTATGTTGTTATTCCTACTTCTTAAACTTGAGTCCGATGAATAGAAATGCTTTTACTTGCAAATATATTGGACATTGACTTCCCTAATTAAGCTTAACCTGGCTTGTAGAGAAGTAGTTGTTACAGGATCTCCATAGCATTTCCATTTTTGAAAAGGAAAATCTAAATTAGAAAAAAACATTTTAAATCAAATCTAGAAGAAACACAAAGTAAGCTAGCAGTAGGCAGTAAGATGTTGATGAGGAAGTAATACGAGAATTGAAGTACTCATGCAAGCTAATATAGTGTCACAAAGGAGAGTGATGGGAAGTAGATAGGTAGACTTTCTGTGTGGGGTAGCTCGGATGAATTATTGGTCGTCAGAATTTCCCATGTCCCTGAGATATTCATCTGGGCTGTCTGTTGAACCCTGTCTGTCTTCCGTTAGATTTAGAGCTTCTCCATACTCTCATAATAGTCATCTTATATTGCCTGCTGATCGTAGTGTCTCCTGGCATGCTCCTTGTCTCTAAAACCTTGTTTTTGGCCATGTGATCCCCAATCAATCTCACTCTTACCTATCCAGATATTTTCCTATTTTATCATCTTTCTTCTTATGGCTGTGCGATGTCATCTTATACCCATAGACATTTTCTAGGTGCTGATAATTGATCAGCACTTGACACAATATAAATCAGGATATTTTTGTTGCATGGAAATCCACGTTGCACTCCTGCACTTTGTACATCCTGATGTATCCTTATCAGTTCTGACTTGTCTTTTATGATCAGCTGAAGGCATCAAAACTTTTTGTCCTATATTGGAGAACAAATTTTACTTGGACATTCGGAAAGCATCAATTGCCATATAAACGATTGTCAAGGAATGCAGCTTTAGTCCTGCTTGGGTTGACTCCTTGATCAGTGGTGCCTCTTAGAAGTTCCAGCTTGTTATTGATGTTTTCTCATGTTGGAACTTGAAAATATGCTCTCGCATTGACTTTCAGACCAGTAATTGCAAATAATTGTTTTTTTAAAATTCATGTTACATTATATTGTTATATATTAGAGAAAATATGGTCAAATTCCTCCCTATTCACTGTTAAAATCTGTGTAGAAAGATTAAAGTGGACAGAGGGAGTTTTATGTTAAGCATCTGTGCTTAGCAGTATATAAATTATAATCTAAAATGGTGATGGAGTCAATGAAAAGTTCACTCATTTGGTTAAAGTATGATAACTTTTCAAGAGTCATTAAGCTTCCTTTTCTTTTTGGTTGGGAAGACAAAATTATTCGTGAAGAATTAGATCTAACATGTAATGAAGGAGAAAAGCTCACCATAGATAGAGAATGAAACAAAATATGCTAAATTTATACAGTGCGGCAAACTGGATTGATTTATTGGTTAAAAATGGTTTGTAAATGAAATATCTTTTTCCTTATTTTTTCCTCTTTTTTCGGAAGTATGTCTTCCTGAGGTGCTAAAGCTTATTTGCTTCTTTCTTCTTCATGCTAGATGCTGGGGGTCGGAGGAATGCAATCATTAGGAAGGAGAATGGAGTAGAAGAGGGTAGAGAGAAAGGTTTCAGGCAGTCCACTGCACCTATATATAAGGGAGCAGATTGTGTCCGATCACTTCATGTCGAAAAGTAAGCAACTTCTATAAGTTACTGAACAGTCTATTGCAAGATTAAATATTAATCAGAATTTCTTACCAAGTGATCAGTAATTTTTGTAAAGTTCCAACGTTAAGTTGCAAACACTCTTTGCAGGTCATCCTTCATTACTATGAGTGGGCCAGAGAAGGTGCCCAATGGTACTGTCAGTGGTGGCCATGGTGTTCAGTCTTCTGGAGTTGGTGATACCCAGCCGCCAAAAGAAACAATTGATGCTGGTGCTGATAGTTCATCAAGGACAGTGACCAAGGCTAACATGGAACACACAGCTACTGCTACTGCAGTTGGTGGCATCAAACATGAAGTGCCGATTCAGCAAATATCTGGAGTGCAAGCCCCGCCTATTCCAGATGATAAGGGGCCGAGCACCACTGACTCGGTGAGCAACAGTGATCTTAAGCAGCATGAGGCTCAGAATATAGATGAAATGGAGGTATTGTCTTCCATTATAAAAAAGGAGGCCACTGGGCAGAATGTCGTGCAGCCAAAAATTTTAAGCGAAAGCTCATCTACTGAAAAGATTCATACTCCAAACAGTAACTCAGCTGTCAAGTCTTCCTCATCACGAGGTACTGCCCAAAAAGAAGGTATTTGCTGCTCAGGGCTTGTTTGACTTACTTATCATTGATGTCTTGTACATATGGTGGAATTTGACATGCATACTATTGTTTTCTCATGCATAGAAAATAGGGGACTTTGCCTTTTGCTAGCAATCTTTTACAAATTTAGTGTTTGAATGGGCAGTTTTAATTTTAAGTAACAATGAGTGCATGGAAGTACCTCATACCTGTTCATCTTACAATATATATCCTAAGCATGTTTGCTGTTTGGTTTTTGGAGATTACATGGATATGTTGATAATGATGCACCTATGGCCTATTGTGATTAAGATCCACCAACCTTGAAATGTCATTTTCATATGAAGGATCAAATTGTCGGACTTCAAAGACAATTATCTGCCCAACTCCAGAGACCAGCTTGGTTTCAACCTTCTGACTCTTTTCTAGGGACTCTGAGATTTCAAATACTAACAGTTGTGCTCATTTTTGGGATTGTGAGTCCAAAATATAACATGGAATGATGTCTCATGTTATTTATTCACTTGAGGGATTTCCCTGGGTGCAACGCCAAGTTTTGAAGATGTCTTGATTGCCTGCCTCTTTTTCAGTTAGATTCTTGCCTTTTTAGTCATTTTATGTATTATGGATGTGTACTGATTTAGGGCCTTATATTAGCAAGTCAGTTGTAGCGCCTTTTGCATATACCCTACCCCTGTATGAGATATGATTATTGAATAGAAATGCTTTATATCTTTTTCCCCATATCACATATCAGTTTTGATGTCGATTATGTATTGAATAGCAATGCTTTATATCTTTTTCCCAGTGCGACATATGGGTAATGCCCATTATGTATCCCAGGATTTGATGACTTATACTATGTGCTGACATATAGAATGCTAAGTGGAAAAGTTACTTGTATAGTATCCATTGCAACACTCATGCATTCCTAGTCCATGTACTAGGTATTGTTTTGACATGACCTCTTAGATGATGTTTTGACCCTTGATGATGACGGAACGCTCCTTGAATAATTATATATTTCTCAGGTGTGGAGGAGGCAGCTTCAAAGCTAGAGAAGTTGAAATTTCCTGATGGACAACATGTCATCATTCCTCATCATATCCAAGTCCCTGATGCTGTAAAAAATGTATTAAGTTTTGGAACCCTTGATGCAAGTTTTGGAATCAGAGAAAATTATGCCAAGAGTGAAAGCAATGAAAAGCCTGCTGCTGACGTAGCTCATGAAGAAGCTGCATGCGAATCTCCTACATGGTCGGTAACATTAACACGTTTTCCCCCTTCTCATACAGCAGAAGCCATCGGGGTTCTGTTATATGCTTTCATAGCCAGGAACAAGATGATGGTTGTTTTTTTCTTTAATTTCATCTCGATCACTAAATCAGAAGTGGAATATATGTGAAAAATACTTGCTTATGCTTTGTCTTCAGTATGGTTTTCACTGAGTGCATGTGACTGCTACTGTGTTTAATCTTTTCAAGTTCAATATAGAGGGCCATTCTGAGCTGATGCAAACTAAGGTTAAAGAATGTTTCAACATGTTGAAAGCTTAAGTTTTAGTGTGGCATGCATGTTTGGTGGATTTTATTATTCCTTTTGCAGCATATGTTAATCTTAGAGGCTTGAATGTAAGTTATTTGTTGGTGTGAAATTCTTGCAGCGGCATTTTTGTTTGATAGAATGCCGCTCATGGTAAGAGTATTTCTATGCTACAAAGTTCCTTTTGTGTGTATTCCTCTTGATGTGTTTTTTTAAAAAATTATTTTTTTAATGTTTCTTAGATGAGATAATGTGAAATCTAATTTTATTGGGTTAAGTCCTTCTGGCCCTAAACCTTTCTTTTGTGTATGAAATGCGGTGTACAGTGATCAAGATGTGGTGTCAACTACCCCAGAAGGAAAAGAAGTGGATCATCCCCAATCTCCATCACATGAACCTAGGAAAAATTCACCCTCAGACCCCAAAGTTTCTTCTGCTACAGCAGTTCCAAAGAATGATAAACTGAAGGAAGAAATTTTGCCCGCTGTTGGTCCTCCATTTCCTGTTGTTCAAACTACTCCAAGTTATAGCTTCGGTTTCATGCCTCCTATGCTGGTGAATCCTCCTGTCCAACCTGAAGTGTTTGACTCCCAAGCTCCTGTTTCAAATTCATTGGTATCTCTCTCTCTCTCTCTCTCTCTCTCTCCCCTCCTTTTGGGCAGGTCATTTGAAAAAATGTAGTTCGACACTACAACGTCATCCTGGCGACAACTGCTGAACTATGAGCTACTTTCTTTAATGATCTATCAACCTTAACAAAAATTCCAAGAATTCTAAGATGGACTTATTTTACACCAAGATAGCATGATCATTCTTTGGAATTTTCAGATGGCATCCAAGTCTGAACTTTGGTGAGCAAATAATGGGATCAATCCATAAGTCTACCTAAATGACAGGGAAAAAATCCCGACCTAGAAATAAAATCATTTCCGAAGCCCATTTTTTGCATTAAATGTGTAATTCATTAATATTGGAACTACTTTTTGTAATTTTTCACGTGACCAGCAAACTATGTGAATTCCTCTATTACACTGTTCCATCTTACCATAATACCACTATATTGTGGTGTGTACCCTATGGAAAGGAATATTAATATTCAAAAGGCATAAGCTACTCTTGTTGTAGTTTGTCATATGTAGCTAACCAAATGTGGTGGGAAAAGCCGAAAAGGCGTGGGTTTGGTTATTTAGTTGCTTTTGGCCACTTACAAAACTTGGATTTTTGGCTAGCTGCTCCCCCGGGGTTGCTGGCACCCCTGGGTGTTGATTGTGCCCAACACCAACATCTAGTATTAGTTCATCCTCTCAGCACTTCAGTGATTGGTTTTCATCAAGCCATTGCTAAAAATGACTTTCTAAACATCTCAATTTGTAGCAGCTCAGTTAAACTGATGTATGTTAGTGAATAATCATAATAAATTGTGCGGCGGTTTCTGTGATGCATTTAGAACATCAAGGGAAAGACACCATCATTATAAAAACATAACTTATAGCACTATTTTTTTTATAAGTTATTTATGTACAATCAATCTTCACGTAGAATTAGGCCCTGTTCCTGTAAGCTGGAAGGAGCCGTAAGATAATTGTAAAAAGGTTGGAAGCTCTGCATTGTTTTAAGAAGCTTTAAGGAACTATAAGGAGCTGCAAGGTTGGAAGCTAGAGTTAAAAATTAGAACAGGGCCTTGTGCTGTGAATGAAATGTCTACTAGTTGAGGACATTAAAGCCAGGTAAATGCTGTGAATCTGTTTGCCCTTAAAAAGCTTTTATTGTCCCTTTTTCTGGATTTTATCATTTGTTCTGTTTTGTCTCTTGTACATGAGCAATTCAGTTGGAACTATTTCTTTGAGGCTTAGCTGTTGAAAACAATTTCTGTGGGGTAGTAGACCCATCTGTGAGTGTGCAACAAATCTGCCGGCATATTTATGTGTTAATAGAAGATTAGAAGTAGCACTAATTATTTGTATGATAGGGTTCAATGAATCATGTATTTGTGATTTAGTCTAATTAATGTTGAGGACTCTCTTTTCTTGGACTTTACAGTTCTCTTCTTATTGACCTGTGAGGTTCTTACTTGTGTTTGTCTGTCAATTGCAGAGTGGGAGTTCTCCACCTATCTCTGGTTCAGCATCCACTCCACCTCCAACACAATCCGCTGGAGCACAGAACTCTTTACCCATGTCTCCTCAAACCATTGCACTTTTTCGCCAACCTTTCCCTCCTAATTATATTCCTTACAGCCATTATTACTCTCCATTTTATGTACCTCCAACAATGCATCAATACTTTGGTCACACAGCATTCCCTCCACCTCTGCCAACTGGTAATCTTTATCTAACCCCACCAGCTGCTGCAACCGGAATGAAAATATCTGCTGCACCTTACAAGCTGGGAGCCAACACAGCAAACCAAGTGCCTGCTGGTTTGCCATCTGGTTATGGTGCTTACAGTGCCTCTCAGGTTGCAATCAGTCCCAATGCAACTGTGACCTCTGGAAATTCCAGCTCTACTGAAGATCTGGTGCCGTCTGCTTTAAAAGAAAATAATGTATACTCAGCACAGCAGGTTGGTTCTCATGCTCCCCTCCTCAAAAAAACCTCTTAGCCTCATTTGTGTTGTTTCATTTTTATGTCTTCAGGTAAAAGTACAATTTTGGGGTTAGGTGGCAAAGCTCTTTTCATATCTTATGCCTTTAGGGAAAATGAATCTAGTCTTGAAGTTGGCATGGAAACATGTGGAGGGACTGTGGTGATGCCTCTTTGTGTGTTTCTCAGAGTAGGGATCACTTTTCATCGAGTCTCCATTCTTCCTTTTCCTTTTAGTGGGGGTTACTCTTACTCACCATCAATTGTATTGTGGGGGTGACAGTCTTGGTTCTAGCATGAGATTATAGCATTTAACGCTTCCAAGTCCTGAGTATCTCACATTCAAGTTGGGTGGGTGGGTGATGAGTGCCATCTCTTTTTGTTGGCTTTCCAATTGCGGGCTTGTTGTCATTTTTATTGGTTCAGGGGCTGGCTGTACTTGGTTGAGGACTTAGGGGCGGGCTTGTTGGCACATATTTTGGTAAGAGGGGGAAAACCTTTTAGAAAGGAAACAATGTCCAAGTATACAGTACTTCCAATAGTTTACGGTGCTGTCGATACAACCTTTTTACAACTCAATTGTAGAGCTAAGGTTTTCTCATGCAACCCATCAGAGTCCTTGCACTCTCTGGGGTTTAGATTTGCAACTCAATTGTAGGTAAGCTATGTTCATCCAACCCAAAGGACACGTCGTACTTGGTGTGGTTTGAGGGTTTTGGTTTGGTTTGGTACTAGGTGCCTCAGTGGTAGTGCAATACCTGTAATATAACCTAAGCGAATCTCGTATGATCAAACTACATGATCAAAGCTTTTAATTATATGCCTCATCTACATGAGTTGTCTGGCCCTGACTTCACTACTAGCAAACAATAACCTCCACCTCCCATATTGGATCTTGTTGATGCATGGTCTAGGACATCCAGATATAGGCAACCCTGTTGTGAGGGACATGCAGAGAATCTTTGAAAAGTTCTAATACAGTATTAAGTATAATCGATTTGTCAATAGATCGTCTCATTTTTGTAACAGAGTGAAGGTCCAGCTATCTGGCTTCCTGCTGGAGGCAGAGACACTGCTAGCTTCCCTCTCAACTCTTTGATGAATCTTCCCCACAGGGGCAGCCTGTGATCTCTCCCCAGTCAGCCCCGGGTGCCTTTGCTGTCTATCACGCCCTGCAGCCCATGGCAAGCCCAGGACCCGGTCTAACCCTATTGTCTCAACCCATGGCAGGGTCCACTGAATCGGTGGCGGTGGGCCCTCCTTCCAACACCTATCAGCAGCAGCACCCACAACGCCAGCAGCAGCAGATGAATTGGAACATGTAAGTTTCAGAGTTAAAAGACTATCCTTTTAAAAACACATAGCAAATACTCGGTTAAGTATATGACTAGAACGAATGATAAATTTGAAAGCCCTTTTTGGAGGGGAGAGAGACTGAGAAAGTATACATCGGCCTGATCAGAGTGTAAATACTGAACTTGTGGCCATGGTGGATCTGGGTTGAAACTGAGATAGGTCGTGGTGTAGTTTCTTCTTCTTTTTGGTCTGTTATCCTTCGGCATTAGAGTTTATGGCTTCCAATTTTTAACAGTGTCATTTTTCTCCCCTTGTTGGAGGCTGATAGGAATTTAAGAAGCATGAACAGTGGAATCTTTTTTTTTTTTTTTTTTGGGGTTTTATGGAAATCAACATCTCTCATGTATATTGGATTTTTGATGGAAGCATAAGGTGGTGGATTCATAGTGTCTGTAATTGGTAGAAAAAAGGAATTACCTTTTTAACATTTTCATTTGATTCATCCACTTGTCTCTGTAGTTTGTATCATTGGCTGAAAAGAAGTGTAGTGTTCAATGACCCCCTTTAATTTTCCTTTCTGTTGTGTTATTTTGTGTATTTGTCCCTCCCTGGAAATGAAATTTCTTCAGATCTTGTTTTTCTTTTCAGCTAAATTTTATTTAGCGATTATTATTAGAAATGAATCATTATAATGTTCTATTGGAGGCTAAATTCCCAACATCTCTTAACCGTGAAGGAAACCTTCTACCTAATTTTTATATTTTGATCTTGAAGTTGATGGTTGATTTAACATTTTAGTCGGTTGAGGTCATGTTATGTCATCCTATTATACATATACTTCAAGTGTGGGTTAATGTCTTACATGGTTATTAATTTTTCTTTCTTTTTATTTTATTTTTAAGATTCCAAAAATAGATTTGAAACACAAATTTTGAAATATTCGTGAGAGCATATACTCTCAAGAAAGAGAAAAAAATTAGGCCCACAAAGTTCACCTTCTACCGTTGTTCAACCATTTCCTAACATATGGTGACAAGTAGATAATCCTAGGAGTATATAAGATATTCTGAATTTGAAAGCCCTCCAAATTCCAACTTGGCGTTGAATGAATCCTTGCTTTTTAAGAGGGTGTGACCTGTAACTTTTTTCGTTTGAAGGAAAATGTGACCTGTAATAAAGGAAAATGAAGCAATATTTTGTATTTTTTTGGTTCCTTTATATATCAATTTGTCCGGTAAACTAATTGGGGCTTCCCTTTAGTAAAAGGGAGGGGAGATTTTCTCTTCATCCGGTTATATATATATATATATATATATATTTGTCTGTGTGTGTGGACAAGTTAAATATAAGTCGGGTGTATTCGGGTTCGGATTGGATTTATTTCAAGTTGGGGTAAAATATGGAAGAGCATATCTCAGGTTATACAGGGTTTAGGTAGACCCAACAAGTTGATATTGCTTTTTTTAATCAATGTTTTTTTCCTTGGTACTTATAAAAATTTGACAATTTTTTTGCTTGAAATTATCCATAGTTTTGCGGAAAAATATAGTATTTGTATTTTCTACAAAGGATATTGAAAAATATTTAAAAATTTCGTCACAGTATTTTTAGGGACTTTATTGAGTTTTAACGACTTAACTGTTTTACCCGTTTAAATAAGGCCAATTTTTTTATTATACTAATTCACATGTTACACTTAATTAAATTTATTATTAATATAATAAGATAAATATTATAAGGAGTTTTATTATGCATATTTACTCCATTTAAAATAGATCTTGAAAAAGTCTACTTGGCTGCGCTGAATCGGGCCATTTTATTCACCAGGAAAATTTCAACTTTGTCTTAATTTGACTCATTGCCCATTGTAGGAGCTAGAACGGCTAAAACAATTTTCAAATAAATGAAACTTATAGATTTACAATAAAACAAATTATTACTTTTAATTATAATATTAAAATTTTATATTATTATAGTAATATTATACTATTTCTATAAAAAGTATATTATTTAAGAGGGAATCGGATATGTTTGATTAACAAAAAATAAAATAATATAACTTGTGCATTTTTAATATTTTAATATATAAAATTCATACATATTTTGTTGAAATTTTACTATGTAAAATTTTTTTATGTAAGTTTTTTTATATGAAAATTACATTGCGAAAGGAAATAGTACTAGTGTTTGGTTATAAATTATTGTGATAGTTATGTAATGTCTCTCTCAATGATGTGATATAATAAATAATCATTACTAAAAGTATGATAAACTAAAAAGAAAAATTATATAATAGGCATAAAACATTCGAGTCAATAAGCGACAAAACTTAATTTTTTGATTTTATTGTCTTAACCCAATGGGTCGAACTGTGTCGAGTTGCATTTAACCCACTAATTTGCGAGTTTTTCGGGTTCGAGTTGAGAAAATTGTGTTCAATGCCGAAAATTTTTGGGCATGTTCGATTCCGATTTTCAAGTCGGGTAAATTTTTGCCAGACATGTGTGTGTAATACGTGAAACAAACATGGACAAAAAATCCTTTTTATTTTTCATCCATGAATCCAAATAATTAATATATATTTTTGATAATTGACAAAAATTGTTGCAAGTGTATTACAAATAACCATATCTAAAAGAGTGGAGCCATCAAAATAGCAAATCACTTATTGCAATTAATTCAAAAAAATTGTTAAATAAGCAAATACTACAATAGTTGTGATCCTTGCCTTCTTATAGCAAACAAAAGTCTCTTGTCTACTTAACCAAAAAAAGGAAATGGTGATGTTTTCCAACAATTTTCAAGCATAAAATAAAATAATAGTATTAGCACCAAAAAAAAAAAAAGAAAAGAAAAGGGAAGCGTATTTCTTTCTTTCTTTTCCCCATTTTCCCCTGTCCCTACACTGCAAATAAGATTGATGTTTCTTTTATTTGTTCCACAAAGACAAACATATATAAAATTTGAACCTAAATTTTTGATATTACTATTAAAGCATCTATTATTATCGACAATGTTTACTTTATTTAAGATAAATTGACAAGCGCATTAATTTTACGTCCATTAACTTCAAAACTTAAAACATCTATTATCTTTTACACCGTATAAATATAGTTCATACATTCTTGACACAGTAAATAACTTGTTTTGGGTGACATTTTGCGAGACATAAGAAAAACAAGATTGTAGTGTGCGAGATGAGAAAAAAATATTGAGGACCGATTATACATTAATAATTCGTTAAAAACAGTCTTATTTTAAAAACTATAAAAAGTATAAATCTTATCAGTAAAATTCCTTTAAATTAGATATGAAAATTTTTAAATATACAACCCTGTTTGGCAATAGCATTCGAAGTAACTTTTAGCGTTTTGACAAAGTCAAAACACTAATCAACCAAATATTAGTGTTCGGTAAGGTAGTGTTTCAACTATTGTTTATAGTAACTTATAACGTTTCAAGTAGTGTTTTTGAAAAGTTAAGAATATTAGCTTTTCACATTTAAAAGTAGCGTTTCATATTTTTTGACCAAAAATATCCCTTCATTAATTTATATTTGCCAAATTATCTATATCATTTTACGTCAATTTACAATAACACCTAATTCAACAACTAAATTTAGCGAACACATTTACTCAACCGTTAAGTTAAACAACTATCCGCTAACAGCTTAAAATCTAACAACTATTAATTATCTAAACAAATATCGATTACTCAAACAACTTATTTTGTCGAACGAGGCCACACTATATTATGTGAATTATTAAGTCGGGTTTGACAGTAGCTCATAAACTACTTACCACCCAAGCTATTTCGTTCATCATATAAGCCATACTACTATATGTCTTGTTAATGACTCTAATTACTACTTTTATCAAAAAGAAAAAGAAAGAATCCTACTTTAGTTATTATTTTGTTGGTGTTCTAGTTACCTTACCCTTTTCCCTCTTGCTGACATGGCCACAATTGATTGGCTAATTCAAATCGCAAAACTAAAGCACATTATTATTATTTTTTTAAATTGAACTAAATCACATTATTTAATCCGCACAAAAAAAAGTAAATTAGTCAATATCGATGTAAAAGGATCCGCAATACCCTCCTCAACTAAGTGATGACAAATTCTTTGGAGGCCCCTTTCTTCCACATTTTGAGGGGATAGCAATTTTGCCTCTACTTTTTATTTTTAAATTCCTTTTTCTCTCCAACAATAATTTCTACCTCAAAACTTCTCTAGTCCTTTTTTTCCCTTATTCTTTATTTACATCATTTTTTTACTTGAAAAATCAAATTATTAAATCTAAATATGTTTTTAACTCCGACAATATCAGAATACTTATCACTAAATCGATAATTGTCGCAACATCCATCACTAACTCCTAATTTGTTGAGCTATCTTTTCAAAATTATGAATCTCATATTGTGAGAGTGCTACAACAACTTCCTTCTTCTAAATTAATCTAACTAACTTTTTTTTAAAATTATTTTTTTGATGTTCTCTTATAATATTGTCATTATTCCTTTTTATTTTTTGAGGATTGGGAATTACACTTGAAATTGTTTGTTTTGTACGAAATAAGTTGTAGTTTTGCGGGGGTGATATATGTAGAAGAAATTCTTATGTCTGGGAAATCATGCCAATTGGGAGATTTCCATGGGGATTTGGGGACATGCCAGAAAGTTTATCAAAAGGAAAGACAGTGATGCTGGTGAAGCAGGTTCTTCTTCTTCTTCCTCTCTCTCTCACTCCCTCTCTCTCTCTCCCTCTCCCTCTCCCTCTCCCTCTCTCCAGTTGATGGTGTGAATCAAAGGCACTGTAACTGCATTAGTTCACACACTCCAAACCCATTAATCGCAATTGTTTTCCTTGTTATAATTATAACTTTTTTGAAAAATCAATGTAGTTGTCAAGCATATTAATGAATTCGGAACTATTCATGAATTTGAGATTGAAAAGTAGTTTGATTTCGGTGTAATGTTCAATCATTTTATTACTTTATTATGATTTGATCAAAATTTAAGTTGAATTCAATAACTTGTTTATTATATATGTGTATTTTCGTTATTAACATTACATACATATAGATTTATATCACATTAGCTTATAAAAATTTAAACTATACCTAATGGCTGGTTTAAATTCAAAATTAATTTTGAATCAGGTTTAAAAGATATGGTTTAACCTTTTTTGAGATTTGATTTGGTCAAAATTAACCTTATTTAAAAAAAAAATTATTTATCAGGTGGAAGTATCTTCTAAATCTATAATAAACTTACTTTTTGAGCTTATTATGGTATAAATATACTGAAGAATATAGGCTATATCTTAAAGCTATATGGAGGTAATTATCACTCAAAGTTGATTACACACATCTACCATTAGATTAGGCAAATGGGTATTCATAGGATTATAATCATATCATTCTCCCCATCCCTCCCCCTCTCTCTCTTCATGTCCATTTTAAATCCATACCTACTCCTCTTACTCATAAGCCATGATGAACCCAAGTCTCTCTCTCTCTCTCAGTCTCCCTCCCTCCTTGAAAGGCTTATTGCAATGATATTATATCACATTCCTAGCCAAGGGTCTTAAATTCAATTGGTAGACATGGGTGTAGAAGAAACCCTGAGAAATTTGTAGATGTTCGTAGGCCTTGACGCGGTTCTTATATTGTACACTCGGTCTCCCTAGTCCTTGATGACCCCCATCCGGGTGAACCCACCAGTATTAGACTCAGGTAGGGAGCCACACTTTTCCAATCATTTAGGGGGAACATAGAAAATATCAAAATCACTTTCACTAATCATAAGATTTGGTTCAACCAATTCTCTAGTTTAGGTACGTTGCTTTACATGCAAGTGACATTCTTGTTACGTTATGTGTGATATTCTTTTAACCTGACAGTTTTCTTTTTTATTACTATTTTTCTTTAATTTCTCAATTCCTCTGTATATAATCTGATGCACACCCTGAAGTACTTGTAGTATAGTTCTAGAGAGAGAAACACATCACAAAATTCTGTATAGCTTTTAGAAAAATTAGTTTTAATTATATCTGATTAAAAAAATTTGCAGGAAGAGCCCTGGAGGAAGTAAGAGCTTCACTGTACAATGATCTTCGAACTTCAGAATCAGCCAAGAGGCTTCAACAGCGCTTCTGCGGCCCTGTTGTTGCCATGTCCTTCAATTTCATGGTTGCTGTTGGCATCATTCTCGCCAACAAATTGGTATTTTTTTTATTTTTTATTTTTTAATAATTTTATTGCTTTTAGAAATATTATACAGCAATATGTATATGACCTGAATTGGACATACGGTTAGATCTGATTTGGTTGCATTTTCTCGTTTTTGCGTGACTTAGTTGTTGCAGTATGTATAGTAATGCAGGAAGATTGGATGAGTATTGAACTGATTAAAATTTGGGCAAGATGGATAAATAGAGAAAAGCACCCAATTAAACCGGATCGTTCTTGATCGGTTCACATAGGTTTAAATGAGATACAATATGTTTTAATAAGAACTCTTAATTTGACAACTCTTCAATCAAATTTTCAACCAGAATCCCTGATCTGAAGTGCACTTCTTCTCTCTCAAATCTGGCTATGGTAATTAACCACACATATAAGTAGCTCAGTTGTTAAATCTAGTTTTTTAAAATTTTTTAAATTTATTTATATTTTCTTTTTTGGGATTACAGGTGATGGGGAAGGTAGGATTCAACTACCCAATATTTCTGACATTGATCCACTACACAGTATCATGGATTCTAATGGCATTGTTCAAAGGGTTATCTTGGCTTCCAGCGTCCCCTCCTTCAAAGTCTACACCTTTCTCTTCTCTCTTCTCTTTGGGTTTTGTCATGGCTCTTTCCAATGGCCTTGCCAATACTAGCCTTCAACATAACAGGTTTAGTTCCCCTTCTCCTTGTCTATTTTGACTCCTTAATTTGTTCCCTAATTTGCATTGTGAATGTGGTGTTTTGTGGTCTACTTTTGCAGTGTTGGGTTCTATCAGATGGCCAAGATTGCAGTAACACCAACCATAGTTCTTACTGAGTTCATCCTTCTCGGGAAGACCATTGCTTACAACAAGGTGGGTCCACTGTTGTGGGACTATAGTACACTTAGGAGTGTCAAAAGCTGATCCATACGTGGTCACCCGACCTAGTCTCAGCTTTGCCCCGGAATCCCACAATAACCTTACCAAAACCCTTTTGACCAATTTCAGTTTAACCAAATCAGAACCATGACTGAACTCAACCAAACCTGAACTAAACTCACCCAATTTTGACCTGGGGGTGAATTGGGTGATGAAGAAGTTAACCCTGAAAGAGAGCGGTGTCCTGAACTAAAATCGAGTTAATTTCACATTCAATCCCAAACCTGAACTATAGTGGATATGAAAGTTACCATACTTGAACCCTTCTGATTGCAACATGGCATAAACCTGTTTTAAGTCGACGCTGATAAACCCGACCTGAATGATCCATTTGCCATGTCTTAGATATCTAGTCTTCTAGACTAATGCCCATTGTTCCAAACTAAGTTTATTCATGTATTTATCTTGAATGAAGATTTAGATCTCTCTCATATATGTGTACTGTGCAGGTTTTGGCTTTAGCCATTGTTTCAGTTGGAGTGGCAGTAGCAACAGTTACAGATTTGGAGTTCAATGTTTTCGGTGCCTGTGTCGCCATTGCTTGGATAGTTCCAAGTGCAGTTAACAAGATCCTCTGGTCTAACCTGCAGCAACAGAGCAATTGGACTGCTCTTGCGTAAGATGATTATTCATTGTTCCATCAATTAATTTTTTCATGTTTAAAGCGAGTGATTAATTCAATTCAACTCTCTCCCTGATACACTTTTAAGAAAAGATTGATGTTCTAATGTGCAGATTGATGTGGAAGACAACTCCTATAACAATTTTCTTCTTATTAGCTTTAATGCCATGGTTGGATCCTCCGGGGTTTTGTCTTTTCAATGGAATGTCAGTAATTCATCTGCAGTTCTGGTGTCAGCTGCACTTGGCTTTCTCTTGCAATGGTCTGGAGCTTTGGCACTAGGGTAAGAAAATAACCACCTCCCCCTTCTCGTCGAAAATATCGTAAATCTTTGTTAACACCACTTCTATATGATTATTTAGAGGCCATTTACATAAACACTTAACTAGAAATGCATTGCCCGTTGTAGTACAAAACGGTTTAGGGGGCCATTTGTTCGAATCTACAATAAAAACTTAAAATTGTCAACAGGACTGTCAAAACTCCATTCACCATGTAAATCTCATCACTGAAATTTGATTTTTCCTTCTGCAAAATGCAGGGCAACTTCAGCCACATCTCACGTTGTGCTGGGGCAATTCAAGACTTGTGTTATCTTGCTTGGAGGGTATTTGCTGTTCAGCTCAGATCCTGGACCAGTGAGCCTATGTGGGGCACTTGCTGCCTTGGGTGGCATGTCGGTTTACACCTCTCTTAGCATCAATGAATCCAAAGACAGTGATGCAAAGCAGAATCTGAGCCAGAATCAGCCTCAAAAACCTAAATCCGATATTGAAGATGATGAAGAAAAAGCAGATGTAAAGAGTGTAAAGAGTGTCTCAAGTACTGAATGACTGATCCATTGGGTGGAAAATTATCGAGAGTGATTGTATCGAGCGGCATTTATGCATTGCAAGCACTAGTCTAGGGCAGAGGGCAAGAACTACTCATAGTGTAGCTCGAGAATGCTTTTTGTACAGAAAAGAGTATAAAATTCAGTGTTCATAATCCTTTTTTTCCTGTAACTACTGAATATCAATACATACTCTCAATAAATTTCTCAATTAGCTGTTCATTTTCTGATGGGAGGGAAGCATGGTGAAACAGGAGAACGAGATGAACTACTGAGTTACATAGCTGTCCTCTGTTTGTTTTGTTGCGCAGTAGACAATTAAAGTCGTTTCAAACTTTAGACCCATTGATGGTTGGTTTGCAAGGAAAGGGAATTAGGTTTCAGTTATATATATAATTTAGGGTATCAACGTCTTAGGTTTAGCCGTTAAGGAATGAAATTAATCCCTAAAACTAATGCATCAATATCATAAATAATAAAATTCTTATTTCCTTTTCTTGCAAACGGCATCACCACTCTAGGTGGGACAATGGTTTTGTTAGGTACAATGATGTATAAAAACAAAATGACCCCTATTCATAGTTTAAGTACAATAACAAAACAAAATGTATTAGTTCTCACCCAAATTAGTTTGATCAAAATATGTTCAATTGTGCAGAATCAGAAACATTCAAAAGTAAAACCTTCATATGAGGAAGAAATTTGTATATATCTTGCAATCTGTTCATGTATGAATGAAATGAATGAATTTTTTCAACAAAAAAAAAACAAAAAACTCCTGTACTTATAACTTTGCATCACAAATATTGAATTATGTCATAGATAATCTACAAAGAAATTCCTCAAGGGCATAATAAGGGACTCTGTATCAATGACCTTGGAGGGCATTCTCTAATTGTTCATTCTCCATCCTCATTGCGTCAAGATCAGCTTGTAATTTATCTATATCCAAATTCTGGGAGGCAATCACTGAAAGCTTAGCCTGAAGTTCTGCAACCTCCCTTTGAGCTTTATCAGTTGCAAGGATCTTCTCACGGATCTCTTCGAAGCATTCATGGATACTTGTCAATAGCCGATAAGCTTGACGGCCTACAGAATCTTTCTTTGCTTCCCTGAAGATACAAGTTCAGAATGAGGAACTAGCCGAATTATGTGGACTTTTCTTCGAACTCAAATTTGAAATGAGTGATATCATTTTTTTGTTTGGGGGTGGGGGGGCAGGGATGAGGGCAAGGCATATGAAGCTATTCACAGTTGAAGTGAACAAGTGCAATTTGGCAGAAAAAGAGGTTAAAAAATCTACATTTGACAACACACCTGAATACTGTTTCATCAATGACTCTGCATATTCGATGAAGGCGTTCCTCAACTGAATTACTCTCTAACTTAAGCTCCCTTGTTTCCTTCAATATACGTTCGGTATCAGCATCCAATTTCCTACTGTTCTTTGTAATCTCAGTGATCCTTTGGATATAAGACCTCCTAGATTCAACATTTGGGCACCTTTCGAGATCATGAGCAGTTTTAGCACACTCGTCCTCCCTTTCAATTAGAAGAGATAAAAAAGGACGAAGAATCATTAAGCAGAACAAGCATCACCAGCAACGTTTCATAAATATTATTCATTGAGCAGAAAATAAAGATGAGAAGACCAAACCAGTCCATGTAACCAGGGTTAGATCTACTGTCCTGAGCCCTAATCATATCCCACAAAGTCAAAAAGTCGTAAATCCATCAGCTTTTAGAACTGCCATTCTATGTATACCCAGAAGGACTAACTTAGTCAAACCAATCTAACTGTAATTGCAAAGGGTTCCTCTGAAAGATGTCTTCTACATTTCATCTTCTTGCAAAGTTTCAGATGAGAATTTCCGTGTAGTATATGAAAATTTCAGAATCATTGAGTCCTACCTCTATATTCTTATGTTAAGGAATCCAATCCAACAAACAGAAAATTTTCAGATAGGCAATATTAATGTTGCGGGCATATCATAATTAAGGCACCTGCATTTATATGCAACATAACTAATGAGAAAAGATTTGATTTTTTTTATCTCCCAGAACAGCAGGTGATCTGGAAGGTGGCTTTGCCCTTGTTCAGCTGAATTTTAAAGCATTCTTCTTTATTCAACAGAATAGTTTAAGTTACTGGCACCTACCCCTTTCTGATCTCAGATAAGACAGAATGCAGCTCCATTTCAATTTCTTTCAGCTTCTGCAGTTTAATCTGTCCGCTAGAGCTTGTTGCACAAAGGGACTCAAGAAGATTCCACCTTTTCTCATCCAAAGGCTTCCGTGAAGCTTCCCTGGAAAGATACCATTATATTTTCACATAGATAACTCAGAACATTTCTGGTCAGAACCTTTCCTGCATATCAGTTTGTGAGACTAATATTTTCTTTGAAATAAATAAGGCCATTAAATTAGTTTTCCATAAGAAAAGTTTAGTTGACCCATGGTTCTTGAGGTAAATAATGGGAATATCCTACATTTTGTAGGGCTCCCCCTCCCCCAACAAATAAAAAAGTCATCCCTAAATACCCACTTTTAGGTGAAATGAAAATTAATACCATTAGAGTCATTAGACTTGAGCTTTACAGCAGCCCTTCCTTTTGGGAAAAAGCAAACCATCTGCAAACTAGACCCAAGCTAAACATAAAGTAGTTGATGGAGCACAGTATAAATTACCATTGATTCTCCAATTCTCGAAGATTGTGTCTTCTCATTTCTATCTGTTCATTGAGCTGCTCAATGTAGTAGCTAACAGAGTGCTCATTATCAAGCGACATTCTCACCGCTTCTTGGAGTAACTCAAGCTCTTCCTCTTGGACCTGTAGTTGAAGGTCTTCCTCAAAATCCTCCTTGGACACTCTCCCTTGGTTAGACATGTTTTGCGTACTGCACATCAGTTGCATTGCATCAACCAAAAAGAAACAAAAAAAAAGAACATAATACATCAAGATGATTTCAGAAATGTAAGCACTTCCAGTCTTCAATCTCAATTCTGCTCCCTTTTTTGCAGGGAGAGGCTTCCAACCCTTACATGATGCAATACCACCCCTCCCCCTCTGATGATCTTGGCATTAGCAAGGTGTAAGGAGGTGCAAATTTACGTGTATTTTTACCCTGACTAGTAAGGATAGCTTGATAAGCTAGAAAGTAAACTTGCTCAACAAAACTTAAACTAGAGACCAGAAAAATGGTTCAATCATTGACAAATCCCATTGTATGGTTTTAATGTACCTTAGGCAAGGTCTTTTTACAAAATGTTGATTCCTGTTCGGGGTTTCAGAATATCTGGAACAGTACCAATTGATTCTTGATCAACAACCCTGCAGGTCTTCTCCTTCGCTGTATATTGCATGCTAAAAGATGCATCGATCAAAGTTGCTTCATCCAAGTCCTCAGACACAAGGTCCTTTTCAGGTGACGTAGCTTCAAAATTGTTACTTGATGATTCATGCGGATGACTTTTTGATGTCAATTCCTGCATTCCAGACATAACTCTCTGGATGTTCAGATCAGCCCCATGTTCAGTAATCAGCAGTCTTGTCTAGTCAGCTTCAAGAAAAGTATTGACAATTGCTCCCTGTACGTTTTGGCCAAAACTTCTGCCAAACTAGCTGTTTCAAAGGTTAAAGTAATTGATTGCCTTTCCACAATCTTTAGATTGGTGGTACAACTGCCTTAAAGCAACAAATATATTCTTCCATTGCAGATTGTCACAGGATGATAAGCATAATAGTAAGCTTGCAAATATAGTCAGAAACATAAACAGTCTAAGATTACACGACGTCAAACTAATAAAATGTAAAATCAAAACATCACCATAAAGTGCAGTCTTTGTCCAGTATCCATAATTTAGCTTTCATATCATTTAAATAAGGTATTACATCTTGTCATAACTAGATGTAAGGGAACAATTCACAGAGCTAAGGTATTCGCAAACTCTCCCTACCAAAAACGCTTCCGTAGTTCAGTTCCCAGAAAGAGAAATTTACAGGTATACAAGGAAGGTGGTTGGTAGGTGCTGTATACCATTTTTTTACAGTGCTATACCTCCAGAACACTAATTGTCTTGAACTCTTAATCATTGATAAAGCTCACTAGCGATTAATTACTTTCCTACTCAGAGACAGCCGGGTTGGCTCCGAAAATTTCATGGGCTATGCCACTTGAACTCTTCATTCACCTCAAATATCCATATCAAATGCTCAAAACTTTGGCATGGGTACAGATGCCTGTACTGTATATGAAACCAACAATAAGCAAAATTTTGAGAAAATGTTTAATCCATCACCCAAACAACCACCTGTGAAGGACACTTGAGTTTGAGTGGCATAGCTTATGCCATAATAGACTGCCTTTATCTATGGGTTCAACATAAAAAGTGACATCGATAACAACTGGAATACATAGCGCTAATCTTTGGAGAAAAATTGAGGCGCCCATGAGCTAGAAGAATCTGATGGTCCAGAGACTCTCTGATGCTCCTAGGAACTTGTTTATTCATCTAATCTACAATAATAGAGTTCCCACAATTCAAATGCCATGAAATCAACTGCTCTTCCCTCAACTTTGTAGCTAACAATTCTCCATCTTCTTAATATTCTCACCTCACTCTCTCACTCATTTGTCATGACAGTACAATGAACAAAATGGGAGCTGCAGATTTGGGTAATAGAAGCACAAAATATCCTCCCATTCATTCAAATTCGCTGCTTTTTCTCCATAAAAGCTGACAATGTCATTCATATATACATAGCCAAAGAAAAATGTCTAGTTCCACATAACAGAAATCAACTACAGCAAGGCATACTTCCCAACAGATCTTATTTGCATTCAATCAAGAGAGAGAGAGAGAGAGGCTTCAAATTCCCATTTTCCAATTTTCCCTTTCCTAAGCTAGTTCAATGTCCGAACACACCAAACCACAAAAGCACCAAAATGGGTTCCCTTTTTGAGAAAAAAAAAAAAGGATTTGTTGAGCAAATACTCAAACTTTTCTCCAATTCTCTCTCCTGAACTGCAATTTACAGGTGGGAGTTCCCAAATCAAGCAAGAACAACTCACTGATTTACAAAGCAGACAAAAATCGCAACAAAATGACCTGGGTCATTGCGCAATAAGCACTACACAAGCCCTGAAATCCCAAAAAAGGGAAATCATCGCCGGATGATAAGAGGGGAAATTTTATTTCTCAGTGCAGAGCTTACCTTGTAGAAGCTGATCTATTAAGCTGCTGGTCCTTCTTCTTCTTTTCCTTCTTTCTTTCTTTCTTTCTTTCTTAATCAGTGGAGTTATGGTGTTTTGGCCTCCATTGAAGAGCTAATCTAGGTTGTATCTGTGGGTTTTAACCATTGCGCTGTGCATTCGCCTTTGGATGGGAAATTAATTTTTTAGTATTTAAAATTTTTAAGCCTCACTTTTTAGCTAATTTTAAAGCACCTTCACCCTTTTAAGCGTTCACAATAGTGAGATTAATATTTAAAATTTCGATGAGCGAACAATTTAGACAGTAAATGGCAGTTCAATTACCATTAATACCCTTAAATGCATCTAGGTTAAAATAAAAAAGTTAAATCTCTCCTCTCCCCTTCATTTCCACCATTGTTGAGGTTTGAAACTCTCTTCCTTCATCTCCAAATGCTATACTATACAAGATGGAGGAGTCTACCATGAACAAGAGAATAATACAGTGAACTCAAGGAATGAATGAGCCATCGGTTTCACAAAAGAATACTTGGTCCAACGATCAACAATCTCTTACATAACCGATCACAATGATATGCCCACAAAACGGAACAAAAATGATCAACTAACTAAATTGGACAATTCTACATGAACTAATGAGCCACAAAATCTCACAAAGCAAAATGCAAGTATAAACAATCGAAAAAAAGAAAATGATTCAACAATTCACAATCACTCACATGACCGGCGACCGCCAATTCGCCTATAGCACAAGGAACCCCAATCAATGGCCACCACAAGAGTCCTAAGCTCAATAAAAGAGAATTCCTTCTTCCCCAATTCATCAACCGACTTCTCATCCTCGAAACATCAATAGCCCGAGTACACCGAATCCTCTTCCGGTCTCGAACCCGGATAAACCAACGTTTCTTCCCCCAATTTCACCTCTGAATCCGCCAAAATACCTTTACAATCGGCCAAACCGAGCCAACCCGGATACCATTTTGGGGAGGAAAGAGAGCTGGACGACTCGAAACCCGCCAAAGGGCGGCCTTTTCGGAAGGGAAGGACCTTGAAATCCGGGAAATGGGGTTGTGGGCACTCGGCTAGAAGGTGGGATTTGAGGGTTTCAAAAGCGGAACTGGGGAAAAGGGATCACGAGTTTAGGGGTTTTGGTTCTAATGGGGTTGCCGGCGAAGGCGTAGCTTTGGAAATTGAGGCTGGACATGGTGGAAAGAAGGTCGCAGCGAGGGCGGATGGAGAGAGAGAGGAGAGAGAAAGGAATTAAAAAATGAAATTTAAAAAGCATCACTTACCTTGCCTCCTCGACAATGGAGTCCACGATTTAGGTTGAAGATGAAGGAAGGGGAGAGGAGAGCTTTACCTTTTTTATTTTAACCTAATGCATTTAAGGGTATTAATGGTAATTCAATTGCCATTTGTTATCTAAATTGTTCGCTCATCGCAATTTTAAATCTTAATCCCACTAATGTCAACGCTTCCAAAGGTGAGAAAGTACTTTAAAATTAGCTAAAAAAGGTGAAGCCCTAAAAAATGAATGTCACATACTTTACGGTATCAAAAAATTAATTTTCCGCCTTTGGATTATTTATTTTCTTTTTCTTTTTACTTTTCTCTATAAGCAATTAGACACGGCAATCGGGTCATTCGGTTCGGGTTCGGGTTCGGTTCGGGTTAACTTCGGGTCGATCTTGTTCGGGTTCGGTTTGGTTTCGGTTCGGGTCAACTTCGGTTCGGGTCAACTTCGAGTCAATCTCGTTCGGGTTTGTTCGGTTTCGGTTCGGGTTAACTTCGGTTCGGTTATATTTCGGGTCAATTTCGTTCGGGTTCGTTCGGTGTCTGTTCGGGTTCGGGTTTGGT
Organism: Talinum fruticosum; assembly: GCA_021018815.1. Taxonomy (NCBI): domain Eukaryota; kingdom Viridiplantae; phylum Streptophyta; class Magnoliopsida; order Caryophyllales; family Talinaceae; genus Talinum; species Talinum fruticosum. The sequence goes on along the minus strand of JAITYX010000037.1, from coordinate 5,713,661 downwards.
TTGGGTTAATTTCGGATTGGGTCAACTTTGGGTCGTTTCGGTTCGGATTGGGTCAATGTCAATTCGGGTGAGTTTCGAGTATGATTTCGGGTTAACTTTAGATCGGGTTAAAATCGAGTCGGGTCACTTTTGGGTCGAGTTGATATTCGGTCGTGTCGTGTCAACTTTTTTACAAAACCTTTTTGAGTTAAATTTTTTTATAAAGTTAATATATTATTAATATTAGTTTTTTTATTTTACACGTTTGTTTTTGTACAGATTAAAAATGGAACGTTGTTTATTAAAAAAAAAACTAGTAACTTTTAAGAGATCTATAAGTGTAAACAAGCAAAATTTGAATATTTGACTCTAAATTTAAAACAAGATAAACCAAGTTGATATTTCAATACGTCACATATGTATAATCCAACTCAAACTTATTGATAAGTATCAAAAACGAAATAGCAAGACAACAACGATCGATAGATATAAGAGTTAGGATTAACTATAAGAGTTAGGATTAATTGAATTTACTCTAATGAATTGTAATTTGTAATGAATGAATTGAACTAATGTGAACCATAATTTGACGCTTAATTTCATACGATGCCAAGTCGATTCGGTCAAATTCGAACTAGTACAATTTCAACCAAACTTATCTACGAGACTACAAATCGAAATTGCGAGATACTAACATAATAACAATACTAATAGATTAAATGGCAATAGTTCAAATTTTTAGAATGATTATATTTGATGTTAAATTTATAAAGATAATGTTAGAATAACTTAGATAAGTTCGAGTCGATACAATCTAAAATGATCTTGATAAATCAAAATGAAAGCTGAATATTCATTGACCACTAGTCATAATAACCAACTAAGAAGAATATCTAGTCGATCAGTCAATTGGTTATTACTCAACTCATAAGTACTCGACTTACGATTATCGTCTTGTATTATAATTTCCAACCAATTAATTGAACTAATTTGAACATTAATCTAGAGCTAAATTTAATATCAATTTGGTCAAATTCAAACTAGTATAGATTAATAAAAACAGAGTTGTGAGATAACGAGACATGGTAATGACTACTAATTTACTAAACAAGTCTCATTGATATTAGTTAAGTACTTAACTTATTCATGTAATGACTATATTTAGCGTTAAACGGACCCGACTTAGATAAGTTTGAGTCAATATAATCCCAAATAAACTTGCTAAATCAAAGTGAAAACTAATACAATTCGAATTGAACTTATTTATACAAATTAAATTACATATTATACACATATTTCATTATTTTTTAAATTATTTATATATTTACACATATTTCATTATTCTTTAAATTACATATATATTTACACGTGTTATTATTCTTTAAATTATATATTTTACCTTCATTTTCATGAACAAAATAATAACTTATTTTGTAATGTAAATTCTCTAAACTTATTAATTAAATTAAATTAAATTAAATTCTATTAATAATATCTTATATAGTTATAATATAAAAATTTCCACCTTTTATTTTTTTCCTTTTATTTGTTTAACAAAAATCAAGATTTTCATCTCTACTTCTACTCTAGTAAAAATCAAAATTTTTATCACAAATTACAATTAGATTTTGGAGGGAAAACTCCTTCTCTTATTTTAGTTGTCAAAAAAAGGAACAAAAATAAAATTAAAAAAACAAACTAGATTTTGGAGGGAAAGCTCCCTCTCTTATTAGAGACTTGCCAAAAAAATGTGGGTTGGGTCAAATTCAAATTCAGGTCGGGTCGAGTTTGGGTCACTTTTATTCGAATCGGGTTCGATTCGGTTCGGTCCGATTCGGTTCGGGTCCGATTCGGTTCGGGTCATAATCGGGTCAATTATATTTCGGATCGATTTCGGTTTCGGGTCGGTTCGGTTTCGGATCGGGTCGTTTCGGTTCGGGTCCGAATCGGGTTCATTACATTTCGGGTCGGTTCGGTTCGGGTCGATTCATTTCTATTTTCGGGTCAAAATCGGTTCAACTGTTTCGAATTTCGGTTCGGTTTGCGTTTCGGGTTGTTCGGGTTGACCCATTCGGTTCATGTCGGTTTGCCAGGTCTATAAAGAATTTGTAGAAACCATTCTTGATCGAGTAACCTAATCATAGCATAGGGAGTGACATCGCCAAGGCTAGAATTGGGTTGAGTGTTTTTATAAAAGATTAATTTTTTTAATGATATGAACTTTTTAGGTGGCATATTATATATTAAAGTATATTATTTTAAAAAATTTCGTTGATAAATAAGAGTAACTTCGTTTTGAACATCCGCAATTACCATCATAAATGTCTTAATAAGTCTTTCCAAAAACTTACAATATTTGCGTCCTTTCACTTGTTGAGAGAACACGCTTCTTGCCCTAAAATTCATTTACTTGTATTGCTTGATATGCATTGGTAATTTCGTACATATATTGGCAATTTATAAAAGGAATACAACTTTAGGAATCTCATTCGTCTTAATTGGACAGTTTTTCACTTAACCAATCATCACTTCTCTAATTGAACTTCTCTATTCCTTTCGCTAAATTATTAGGTAGACTCTTTGATATCTAAGGTAGGTACACACTCTGTAGGTCACGAGCGTACATCAAAAGTTTATGTATGTGTGTATATATATATATATATATATATATATATATATATATATATATATATATATATATATATATATATATATATATATGTATATAAATTAACATGTATTGTTGCAGTTGGGTTGCTGACACGAGTTTGGGCTGATCATAGGTCACGGGGTTGAATCCCCATTTGAAATTTTGTGAAATATTTTTCTCATTTTTTTTGGTTTTGGATAGGTTTTACTATTTTTTAGTATTATACGATAATTCCCTCCTATTTTTAGTTTTTTACAATGTTTATTAGGATTTTCAAAATATATTATCCACTAAATTAAATTAGTTTGAGCTAAAGTTGATTTATAAATTAAAAATATATATAATGTTGACTAAACTAAATTAAATTAATTTGAGTTAAGGTTGATTTACACATTAAAAGTATATATGTAATTTTCACTAAATTAAATTCAAATGTTTACAAAAAGTACAATAATTATATCATAAGATCAATTTTATAAGTACAAATTAGAAGCACATGATATTAATGTTAAGGTTTGTATCGACATTACTTCGTATCAAGTTATAATTTTTATTGTATACTAGTACGGACTCGTGCTATGCACTGAACAATGTTATATAATGTAACGCCCCAATCACCATTACTTAATAATCCCCTAATTAGAGGATATGAAGTATGGTCGCAGCTGAAGTTAACGACCAGGGCGTTACCGCCGTCCTAGAAATAGGACCGAGGCTAAATAGAATGTATATAAGGAGGCTTGCTTCAATTACTTACGCTTATACAAGTCTTGATAAGAGTAAATATTGGTGTCCCAAAGAGTTAAATTATACCACATCATTAAACCAACTCCCAATATACATTTTTGTCACATTTTATACATTATGCAAACCCCGCAACGGACTATCCGAAAATATGCCATATGTAATACCTTCCAAGGGCAAACCCAAAAACCCGATGTGGAGAAAAATCACGGTGAGCTTCTAGGTCCATCACGGATCGGTGATAACGATATTTCCAGCTAAGTTTTGCTTGCGGCAGACCTCCTAGGCAATGAGCTGTTCACACATGCTTTCCCTAAAAACAAAAACGAGTGAAATATTTCGAAGAATGAGTCGAAACTCGGTACGAACATTCCTGCATCGTAAAACAACTTTGAAAATATTTTAATTGAGCGCGCGCATTTCAATTCATTTTAATTTGAAATCGGGGGAGAGAATATAAGTAAAATTGCTTGCCGGTTATTATCCGGAAGTGGAACCCCTTGGTAATTGATACGATCGTTGAATAGGTGTCACCCCGGACCGATCGATAACCCGAGTTGACGCCGCGCGGTATAATTGGCGGGCCTAAGCCCTTGGTAATTGCTAATTGGGCGGGGACCACTTAATTAGGTGGCAAAACTTGCCTTGTAAATGATTCGTTATTAGTTATATATATGAGAAATGTTGAGATTTGATGAAACATGTGAGTTTTCGAAAGGCACAGGCAATGAACGTACTGAATTGAGAATATTTGTTTCTCCCCTTTTGCAGAAATTTGAGTCACCGGCTATTCGGCAACGGAAGTGGCCTCGGTTCTGTTTAAAATGGATTTCTAAAGTTAATAATGTTTTCTTGAGTTTTAATGCTTGAATTTGTATAAGCTTTAACAATGTATTTCATTTCTTATATTCGTATGAAAATCGATTAAATTAATGTTTGTATTACTCAGCTCTCATCGCGCTTATTGAATACAGTTCCTATTAATTAAAGAAGTTGATTAGGTTAACTAAATACCCAAATGATGTTGGTGTTATTCGATTTGTTAGTTGACTTGGATTGAAAATGGTGTATATAAATATACATGCCCAAACACTTATTTTTAATTCAATCCTCGCTTATCGAATTTAAGCCCATAGCTAAGCGATTATTCGGTCTAATGACGCCTTTCCATAAGTAGGCCTTATAATTACCCAAATTGCTCAAAATTTCATTCATATACCAACTTAAGGTCGTGAGCCTTATTCTCACAATAACATTCACATTCACAATCGCAATTAGGCAACCTAATACTCAATTATTTTCCATGCATGTATACTTGTACATTATCGAATTTCAACTTCTACGCACACCTTCTCCTTCATTTGCTCAATCATTTCCAAAACGTAATAGTTCCACCAAATTGTTCCATTCGCTAATAAAACCTCCTCAATCTCATTTGTCAATTCATAATTTCCCAAAAAGAATTCACATTTATTCACATTCGTGCAATCAATTCCCCACAACACCAAACCTAAATCCTCCACGCTAATTCGAATTTTCCCCAAATTAATCTTTAAGTTTACTACACAAACATGTCTATAAATCCGATAATTCAATTTCACAACTACAACAACCGAGTAAATGACAAACTGTAATAATTTAGGGTTTGAGGTTTTACCTTCGAATTCACGGAGGAGGAGTCAAGGATAGGATTTTGGGGTGTTCGGTTGCTCCGGCGACTGTGGGGCAGCACCGGCGTCGAGCTCCGACGGCCGTGCTGCGGATGGTGGTTGGCGGCAGAATGGGTTGCCGCGGTGGGGAGGCAGGGCAACTGTCCGTGCGCGAGCGACAGCGAAAGAGAGGGAGAGCGGTGGCGAGTGAGGTGTCGGCGTCTCCGTGACGACGCCGGCGTCGGCTTCGGCCGGCGTTGGAGGCGCCCGATGGCCAGGAGCAGGCCGCAGACGGAGGCGAGAGGAAAGAGCAGAGGCGCGCGAGGGAGAGCGAGAGAGAGAGCCACCGCGTGAGAGGGTGAGCCGGCGCCTGCCGGACAGCGCCTAGCGCCGGCTTCGGCCGGCGTTGGTGGCGTCCGGCGGCCGGGCTGTGAGCCGGCCACAACAGAGCGAGAGGCAGAGGGGGATGAAGAAGGGAACTAGAGGAAGCAGGGGAAAGGGAAGAACGAAGGAACACGGGAGAGAGAGGATGAGCTCGAACATTTTTAAGTTGTCTAACATATTCCGGAGAATTCTTTCTCTGGATTTTTCTTTAGAAAAATCTAATTTCGTCATTTTATTATTTTGATTTATTTCTTTATTTACTTATTTTGATTTCTTTTATCGTTACTTTTAATTTTGCTTTTAATAACGATGTTCACAAATTAAAATCTTATTATGAGATTTTTATTAGGGCCACTTCGTCGCCTTAGTCTGCAACACATATATAAAAATAATGTAAATATAAATATAAAATATCGAATTGAAGTGCACGCGCTCGATTATATAAATAGTGTAATTAATAAAATAAATAATGTGATTTAAAATAAATAATGTGATTTAGGGTCGGGTTGTTACATATAATGCATAACTTAAGAAATTATTAAATTACGGAGCAATATTGTACTTATGAGTTTCTTTTTCTCGATCATTTGATTTTATTGAATGATTTCACTTTCAACAACATTCTTGTACATATTATCCCCTCATAGCGAAAACGCTTCGTGACTCATCAAAGTTATCAGAACCCAACACATAAAAATCATTAGAGCCCTACACATATTCATCTTACAATCATTCTAAATTTTAAAAGAATAAATAAATAATCTCAAATAATAAATAAAAAATATTAAAAAATATCATCAAGGTTTTAAGATGATACTCGTGATTTGGAATATTAAGAAGCCAAGCCCCTTTAAGAATCAAACAATTTAAATAATCCTAACTTATACAGTTATAGAAATAGTGTGCCAATATGTTTGGGTATCAAAAGGTAAATATTAGTAGGAAAATGAATAATATATGATTAGTAGATATTGAGTTATATAACCTATATATGACAATAAATATCATTATGTCACGAATTAATATTACAACACAAAGTACATCAAATCAATAAAAGAACATCAAACTATTATAACTCATAACTCTCTAAAAAGTTAATACTAATTTAACTTAATAGACGCGTAGATAAATATTTATATGTAATCAACCTACTAAAACATCATTGCCTTAAATATTACACAAACTCTTAAAAAGTATAGATATACCCATACCGAGATCTAATTTTTTTAAATTATAAAGTGAATATAACGATTTATCCATTCTTACCTACTTGTGCACACAAAGATAGTTAAACATATAATGACTATTTATACTGAGATTAATAGTGAAAAATATTATATAATAGAAGTGATCCAAATATATTTAACAATAACAGGTAATTTGTATCATAATAAATGGCATGATAGGTCAATTCGCGGTGTAGGTTAATAAAATCATCTATGTTTTGTACTTATATTGAAAATTAATTGCGATTTTAGTAGTGAATCAATGGGGCAAAAATAATGATACAATTGATGTTTTATAAATACATGTTTTACTCAATTAACAACCAATTGCTTTCCTCGAGACAACAACTCTTCCTCTTAATTAATTAACACAATAAGAGTAACATGAAGTTGTGTTTTAAGATGGCGGGTAGGTTTGATGGCAAATACTCTTCTTTTAATAATTTAGAAAACTTACAATAGTAAAAGATATGATTTAAATATGTTTATCAATAATAAGTCACAGATATACATGTTAGGAAGAAACTAAAATAAATTGTATTCGTAACAAAACAAAAAAAATGATCTGTATGTTATGCAAAAATTTTGAGACAAATGAATTTATTCGAAGTCATATGGGCTTTATAGAAGTTGGCATATTAAGTTTGCAATCCTTTAAACATAACACAAATTAAAAACTTAAAATCCACAAATTACGATCTGAACCAATATAATTCCTAACTTTTTATTCATTACGTTTTATTCCACTACATATTTGAATCATAACTTTCTATCTTGTAAGCACTTTTAATTATTAATATCAAGTATATATATAGTTGTTACATTTTTATTATATTAATTTATGATTTCCTAAGGTTTATTAAATCATTCTTACATAGGATGAATGCAATAACCAAATTACTTCCTCAGATAATTAAATATTTAAATATTATTTTCATAATGTGCTCCTATTGATTTTAATTTTAAAAAATCTTATAATAAATATATTTTGAACTAATACAATTTTATGGAACCAAGTCAAAAAACATCATCAACAATGAAAAATTAATAATATTAGACAAAATTATTATATTTTATGCCCAAAATAATATTGCATATCAATATACATAAAAATAAATGAGAGCTAATATACAAACCAAACCCTAAATAAATAAAAACATAAATATATATATTAATTTTATTTTGTGTTTAAATATATTTTAATTTTCAAATTATTTTTCTCTTCATTTTTGTTAATTTTAGTCAGTTTGTTAGAAGTTAGAATAAAATTATTCTTCTTCAGTTAATTTTATTTTTATATTATTATAGGGTTTAGTTAGAGTCTTTTTAATCTATTAGTATTAAATTTAGTTTTTTTCATTTTGATTTTAGGTGTTTAGGATATATTCAGGTCCAAAAATAATTTTAATATTCTGGTAATTTAATTATTTATTTTCTCATTTACTTAGTGCAGTTTATTATTTGTTTTACTTTATGTTTAAGATTATATTTTTATTTTATTATTTTTAATTCTGTTTAATTTTTCTGGAAAACTATAAAAAAAATTTTGGATTTTAGGTTACTTTTATATTTTTTCAGATTTTTGATTTAATTTGTTATATTATTTTGTATATTTTTTATCTATTAATTTTCTACTTTGTTTTCATTTTCTGTTTTATATTTTTATGAATTAATTAGGATGATTAATTATTATTTAATTTTTATATGATGATTAGATAATTTTATAATATATAAATAATTTGATAATTTTTTAAACTTATTTACTAATTTAGGTTCAAGCATGTTTTTAATTTAATAAATTTATAAATTTAGTTTTTTTATTTTTATTTTAGATTTTAGGCTGTTAGGTCCAGAAAATAGTTTAATATTTTGGTAATTTAATTATTTATTTATTTAGTTTATTTTATTATTTGTTTAAATTTTTGTTTAAGATTATGTTTTTATTTTATTATTTTTAATTTTGTTTAATTTTTCTGAAAAATTATATATTATTATTATTATTATTATTATTATTATTATTATTATTATTATTATTATTTTGGAGTAAAAAGAGTCCATATATGAGTGGAAACCTATTTTTTTTCAATGATAAATTATTATTTTCTTATTGGACGAAACTCCTAAATTCACTCACAGACCACCATGTTATCTTTTTGAAAAGATTGCTATTATATATAGTATAGATTATAACATTATTTAATATATAACAGAACAAAGTTTAATGTTGAGTTTTTGATATGTGATTTTTTAGCTTTTAGTTTTTGGTGCATATTACAACATTATTTAGTGTATGATAGATCACTATTTAGTGTTGAGTTTTAGAGTTTTTAGTGTACTATTCGGTGTATGGAATAAAGTTTAATGTTGAGATTTAAATTTGTAATTTTATTTTTTTAATTTTTAACGTACATTATAACGTTGTTTAGTGTATGATAGATTAATGTTTAGTGTTGAAGTTTATCTCAAGAATACTATCAAATCAACTTTAGTTTTTTTAGTGTACGTTATAAAATTGTTTGGTGTATGATAAAACATTATTTAGTGTTGAGGTTTATATCAAGAGCATTGTTAATTTATTAGTTTTAATCTTTTAGTGTACATTAGAACGTTATTTCGTGAATATGATTCAACATTTAGTGTTAAGGTTTATATGAATAATGATGTCGTTAGTTTTAATTTTCTATTGTAGATTACAACGATATTTTGTGTATAATACATTAGTTATTAGTGTATAATAGATAAGTGTTGGTGTTTAACGTTTAGTATATTTTTATGAATATTAAAATAAATTTAACTGAACATTAGTATATTTTTATTAAACACCAAACTAATTTTTAGTGAATATTAAATTATTTTTTTTAGTAAATATTATAATTTTTTTAGTGAATGTTAAAATTTGAATCAGAGTGAATTCATTTTTTTAAAAGTGAAAACTAAAAGTGTTGCAAAAAAATATCCATATGACTGGACTTTATTTTCTATATAGATATAGTATATTATTATTTTGTTATAAACTAAATTAGAGAGTTGCAGATGAGCTGTTGGTAGGAGTGTTGGCTTATTATCGGAGAGGTCAGGGGTTGAATCTGTAACACCTCCGACCCTTGGGTAGGGACGTCACATCGTCGGGATCTTTTCGAGGATCCTTAAGGCTGATCTAGGGAACAACTCGGCAAACATAACCTGTTTGCTAAACTATTGGAAGTTGAGCTAGAAACCCCTTTTTTTTGATAGATAAGATACGATGAGTCTTGAGCCCATACGGCTTTAGGTTAAACTTTTGGGTTCATACAAACTTACACTATAAACAAAGTACAATAATAACGAAATTTTGGTGGTGACCACCGAGGCCAAATCAGAGCGTCTACAAATGTAAATCTACATCTAGTTACAAACATGCTCGATTACCAAATAAGCCTTACATATCATGCTCAAAAGCATACACAATTAAACATAAGTAATCAATGCATTAAAGTTCCTTGTAGCTAAAAGGGCATCAAAACGGCCTCCGAAATGATAACATTTTCCAAGAACCTTACTGTTGCTCTGGATCCGAAAAGATGAAAAAGTAGGGGAATGAGCAACCACAGCTCAATGGGAGTCCTTCGCCTCCCAAAACTCAAAATAACTTTGCATACATACATATATATAAATATAATAGCAATCAATACATAATGACCATAATATTAGTAATCAAGTCGCATCATAAAGATAATTTTACCTTACTCCACCTTTAATTGAATGGGAAAACCATAATGCATTAGAATTCAAGTGAACCGCATTTTCTTCACAAATATGACCAATCAATTCCCAATCTGGAACTTAGCTTAATTTTTATCATCTTTAATTTCTGTGGGCAAAACTAGTACCCTAATACTCAAATGACGCGTGTGAGCCTACCCAACGTACTATAGTACTCGAGATTCGGAACCACTCACGCGTGTGTACAAATTTCTTATTCGGGAGGACTTGTAATCTAGGAGTAAAAGCCGCTGCCCTTAGGCCGGAATAAGTCACCTTCCTAGATTTTGTATTTTGACGCCTGTGAGCCGACCCAACGTACCACGGTACAGGGATTCGGAACCACTCACACGTATACCCAAGTTTACTACCCGGAATGACTCGTAATCTAGGAGTTAAAGCCGCTATCCGTGGGTCGGAATATGTCACCTTCCTAGACTTGGTATTTCGACGCCTGTAAGCGGACCCAACGGCCTGTGGGGGCACCCGCGGTGGGTGTTTTGGGTCAATTAAATTGCTGCTGGCCACCACGGCCTGCCTCACAGCCTGTGGGGACACCCATGGTGGGTGGCAGTGGCCCCCAAACTCCCTTTTCTTATCTTCTACATATTTTGTATTTGTGGAATATCTATGAAAGGTTTATTTTATAAATTTGTTAGCATTCTATGTATCATATTAGCTCAATAAAACCCATTAAAAGCACCTACAAGATAATTACTTCTCATACCAAGATTTGGGCAAACTCGAGTTTACATTTCTAATCACCCATCCCTAATAGCACCAAACCAATTATATTCACTAGCATATTTTAAACCTCAACTAAAATCATGGTTTCACAAAAATCCCAACATGATTAGTACATTCTCATATTCATGCATGAAACTATAACAACTAAAAGAGAAGCTCAACCAAGTGGACGATGATGATCATGTTTCTACTTCTTTTTCTTTCTAACATCCTCCTAGCATATCTATATCAATAAGCCACTCCCAAAAATACATGCATGCAACAATTTCTTACATTTTTGAGTATTCAAAGTTGGTCCATAAGCACACTTACAAAATTCATTGTAGTTGGAAAGTAATATACAAGTGGGGAGGAGAAGAAAACCCACCTTAATGAAGATGATTAGAGCTAAGTTCTTGTTGGTTGTTGTATTCTTGAACCTTCCTTCTACTCCCTTGCCTTTGTTCTTGGCTCTACTATTTCTTAGTGAAGATGTTTAACAATAGAGGTTGAAATTTGAAATCAAGGAGATTGAAGAAGATGCAGTTTCCTTTATTCTCTCTCTCTCTCTCTCTCTCTCTCTCTCTCTCTCTCTCTCTCTCTCTCTCTCTCTTATTTGGAGCTGCTGGATTCTACATAAGGAAATGAGCCAGAATTCAACATCACATTTGACTTATGTATCAGATTTGGAGGGTTGCAATTATTATTTGGAGTAAGGAGTAGATAGGTTGAGTGTGTCAGATTTGAGGAGGGGAATAGTGCTACAATGATGGTTGGAGCATGGTGGTAGAGATGGAGTGCAACAATAGACAAAGGTGGAAGGAGAAGCAATCAGATGTTTTTTTGCCTAAATGCTGAGGTTTTGGGATGAAAGGAATATGTTTTGGATGTTTAGACATTAGGAATATAATCATACTTTAAGATTTATTTAATCTAAGCAACTAGCAAACCAAATGAATATTTTCTAAGCTTACTCCTAATATTATTTCCAACTAAGTTAACCTTAATTAACAAATTTGTAAATAAATACATATATATAAGCTAACTAGCACATTATGAATTTTATTATAACTAACTATTAAATTAAGTTGCTTAGAGAATAAATCATATATATTAATCAAAATTTTTTTCTTAATATTTTTTAGGGCGTTACAGAATCCCTATTTCAACATGTTATGTTTTGGGCTGCACATTGCGTGTGTGTGTGTTGGGCATGGCAGACGTTTTTTGTGTTTTGGGCTGAGGTGTGTATACTAAATCTGTACCCAAGATTCTACCATATAAGAACTGATTCTTTTCACCAATTTTAACCTTTCGTACCAAAACTTGAGCTACTTCATCTAAAACACCAATGTAAAACATTTTGGGGATAAGCTTTTGGGATGAGACAATCCACCTAAGTTTAAAGGATTGAAGATACACCTCCTGGGGTACCAACTTCTCAACAGAGGAAGAAGCATCAGTTACATGCTGTTTCACTAGATTTTCCCCACAAGTTGTCTCATAATTCCTTTGCTCTGCTTAGTTCCTTCACTTTCTCATTTTTGAAGTCAATTTAGAGCAATAAGAAGGTGAAACATCCTCAGGTCCTACATCGGGAAATCATAAGAATATGACATAAATGGAGGTTTACTACAACAACAATCACTTTTCCTATCCAGGGACTTTTTAGGCATATAATCAATTATTAACTAAAAAATACTTTCATAAAAAAAAGTACAAGTTACACAAACATCGATCTGATCGGGCTGAACGTTTGGGTTACTTATAATCAGTAAAGTTTTAGGGGTTTATGCTATGAAATTTGGTTGAAAATTCATTTTTTTTCTTCAAATATTATCCGAAGTCATTTCAATGAAAATGTAACCAAAATGCAAATATTTAAGATTTAATAGAGCGCAATTAGAGTTGTAAACGAGCTAAATTGAGGCTCGGAATCAGCTTGGTCAGATTTTAGCTCGGTTTAGGTTCAGCCCGAAGTTCGCAGAACATTTAAATTTAGGCTCACACTTGGCTCGGGTTCGACTATTTTTTTTTATTTGCTTAAAGAGTTTCTAAATTTAAGGCTACAATCGAAGTTAAATTCTATATTTTTATATTATATTTAAGAAATAAGGGTTTGAATGAAATTTTGATGATTTTAATGATAATTTTATACTTTTCACATTAGTATTTTTTTAAAAAATGAATTACGCAACCTAAATTGAGCCAAACCGAGCCGAGCCGAGCCTCGCTGAGCGTGGGCTCGACTGGGTATGTCTTTGACCTGGCTTGGGGCTCGGCTCGAGCTCGGTTTGACTGGAATGTTGGCTATGTGTATTACATTTTGTATGAAAAATTCAACTGCTCATGAAAATTTTGTTGTTAATATTGTAGATGGTCGTAAAATTATATCAAGAATGGTTGTATTTTGTATACTTACATGCTTTTCTAGCTTTTGTTTTACTGCTAAGATTAGTTTAGATGTTACAGATTAATTAGAATTTTTAATTGCCTTGAGAAATTCAAGTCATGTGGGCTTGTTCACAAAGGTTAATACCTAATTCCATTTTCCTCAAAAATAACTAGGCATGGAAAAGATGAGCTCCAACAACCTTCATTTTTAACCTCATAAATAGGTGGTTCAAATTTTGGTTAATTACAGTTGACTTAACATTTAGTCTTGAAAACAAAATGCTCTCATTGAACTGCTAATTTAGGCCAGTATTCCCTCTTGAATTTGCAAAAATGGAGATGACATCTAGAGAGAGAGGTAAAATTGTGGACATGTCACCTAAATTTTCGAATTATCAGTTTTACATGCTTGCGAATTTATTTTTCATATTTTTACCATTGAAACTAGACTTAACTATAAAATTCTAGGCTTTAGAATCACCTTGATAGGATCTTCCTCGAAAAAGTTATAATTTTTTGAAACCGGCATCCATTATGGCAAGTGCGGTGCAAGAGTGTCATTTTAAGACTTTATTAAATCAATTTGAAAGCTTCTAAAAAGGTAAAATTTTTACATCTGAGCTTCTTATGAAGTTTTCCAGTTGTATCAATTTTCTTCACATTTTTAAGCTCATCTTACTTAGTTTCGGGATCTCTCTTTCAAAAATTGGTTTTAAAAATCAACTAATGATACCTTTCAATAAAATAAATACTTGGGACTTTGTTTGGTTAGTCAAGACTCATTGTTCATCATAATGCGAGCCAAGGATTTATCAAGAAGTTGAATCATGAGCACTTCTCATCTCCTTGGTGTTGAAGAATTTTATTTACGTTCTTTTAAGATTTCTTGTATTTAGGAAAACCTTGTATATTTCATTTTGTTCATTGTATTGTAATAATCCGGTACTTATAAAACCATTAGCTCCAAAGTGTGAATAATAATAATATTTGCTTCAAGCATGACTTAGCCCATTCATCACAATGTAATCAACTCGATCAAAAATAATAAAATGAACCGTCTAAGATCACTAATTAGTGTTATTGCCAAAATTGAAGTATGACCCATGAATAGGGGACGATGGTAATCATAATTCCCCTTTATGATCATCTTGACCTTAATCATGAGTCATAACAATGTTTGGCTAAATACCGAACGGTGATCATTAGACGCAACCGTGTGTGTCTTGCATATGTTTGCATGCTTGTCCTTAGGGCCGACATATTCTTTGATGTATGGTCGTAACCTTTCATCAAACTTAAGGCCTTAATCAGAAATTCGTTCATATCTCGATCTTTAGGATGATCCACATCAACTTCAATTCAAACAGACCTTCAGAATTTCACCATTATCCTAGTGGATTACCTTGATCAGATATGACCGGATCGCTGATCGTATCCTTTTGTTTGGCGACAGGCCATAGGCAGGGATTCCATCTTAATCTTTGAGAACCATTAGCCATAAAACACCGACCATTAACTCCACAAAAAATCCATCCCCCTTCATACCCAAGGAATTATTTTCTCAGTTGAAAAGGGAATGTTAAAAGGTCTAATCCTTATACTCGTGCCTAGACTTGAGTCAATCCACCTTTCACTTCACTTATCACCTTGAGTAACAGAGTTAGAGACCCCGAGTCACTTTCCTTTTTTCAACCGGGTTGACTCGACCATAGGAATGAGTCATATCTAAAGTCTTTTAACATGACCATGAAATAGGGAAATGATCCTTAACTATCCCCAGTGGAACTCACAAGAGTCATGACGGAATCCTTGCTAGAACTACGTGGGGTTTTGATCCGAGAGAAGATTCAAGTCCTACGATGATCGGTACGTAGAGCAATTTGGCTCTCATCCGAATGCAAACCCACCATACATCAACGAATCTGTTGGTCCTAAGTTTTCCATTCGTGTGCTTGCATGTGTGTGCTTACGTGTATAATGATGCGTTTTTCTTTTATGCTCTTCTTTTGTAAATCTATTTTATGAATCCATGTTGATCAACATTCAGGATGTCTAAAAAAAGGGATACAAATATATTAGTAGGAGCCCGTCCTTAGAACGGAGGGAGTGGCAAGTCCTTGACGTTCGTGCTTCCTAACCAAAACCCCGAAGCCACCATCTCAGGTTCTCGGATCAGTCTTTTATTTTGTTTTCGCCTTTCGGGCACAGGAGTCAACCTTTTCTTCTTTTCTCTTTTCAGAAAAGCTATAATTTCAAAACTGTTTTATTGAAAACCCCGTCCTTGTTTGGGTCATAACAAGGTGGCGACTCTAGTCATTCCAAAAAGAAATAAATTTTTCGCGCGCCACAATACTAATGAGAAGTACACAAGTACAAAAAAAGATAAATTAATTATGAACGTGGAGTTTGGGGATCCTTGATGGAATAGAGACAGAGAAGGTTTTTGATGAAAGTCCAACAATGCTATGCTGGGCGGATGAAGTGGAAGTTTAGGGACCAAAATCAAGTCCGACCTTTTGTAACCTCCTGTTGTGACCTTCCACTTAGGCTGCTGTTTTCCAAGTTGGGAGCAAGTCCTCTATGTGTGCCCTTGCTGACCACCTCTTGAATTTGTCTTTTTGTCTCCTTTTCTAGACACTTTACCATACATTTTCTGCTTGCTCATCTTCTCTCCTTCTTCTAACCTCCTAGTGAATTAAAGATTTTTCATGGAGTCATTGAAAAATGAAGGAAGTATTGGGTCACTAGGCGCTTGAGCCCACATATTTTGCCTATTGATAGGGTTGATGTCATGTGCATATGCTTTTCTGTACATGTCAATGCTGAAGAAGTCATGCACAAAGTCTTCTACTTTGATCTTCTCCTCTCTCATGACAGCAAGTGCATGGGAGAAAGGAATAACAGTCAGCTCCTAAGCATTACATGTGCAAGTCTTCTATACTATGCTCACCATAAAGCCATTTACTCCATGAGTAACAACATATTTCCCATTGCCAGCTCTTACAACTCTCCATCATCTAGATTTGTCCTTCTTATTGTCCAATTTCTTCAATATCCTTGGACAAATATCATTTTCATAACCTTTAGTAAATGTTTGTTTTGAAGCAACTCTTGATATGACTTGCTCAAAAATTGTTCTTAACATGGACATAATTGGCTTGTATCTTGCCTGAAATATTCAACCAATACAAACATCAACTAATTTATTCAAATTTAGATAACATAAATTACAAGCAATGTAAGTTATAGTATGAAGTGTATCACCTCTAAAATAAAGCCATTAAATATCACTACCATGTTGTTATCAACTCGAATCAGTTTTGGCATCCTTTTTGAAGAACAATCTGCACCATTGTCTGTGGGTTCTTATCTATTAGAAACTGTCAAGCTGTTGGATTAAATGTTAACATTTCATTCAAATTTCTCTTGAATTCTGCTTCAGTTGTACATTTGGCTATTCTTTAGAATATCTCCTTGTACTTCACTCCTTTGTATATTTTCCTTAAATTTGCATATACATGTCTAGCACACAACCTATGCTCAGCATGAGGAAACAACAATGTTATAGCCTCATCTAATCCCTTCTGCTGATTTGATATCAAGGTCTATCCCTTGCTATCACCTAACTCAATATCTGTT
Source organism: Talinum fruticosum (assembly GCA_021018815.1). Taxonomy (NCBI): domain Eukaryota; kingdom Viridiplantae; phylum Streptophyta; class Magnoliopsida; order Caryophyllales; family Talinaceae; genus Talinum; species Talinum fruticosum. The sequence goes on along the minus strand of JAITYX010000037.1, from coordinate 5,696,529 downwards.
GCAAGCAAACCTAGAAACCATTTTCAACTCTCAAAGTTCTCCCTTTCTCGTCTCAACCTAGGCTACAGGAAATATTTGATTGTTTTCATATCTCCAAACAGACTACCAACAATCAACCTTTCTAATGGCCCTTGATGAAACAACCATCTATAGACATAATAAGTCTACATCTTTGTTGGATCCCTTTGTTGAAGGCATCCAAACATATGTAAATTCCATAAAAAATGCATTTATTATCCTGATTTCTCTTAGTGGTAATTGCAACTATGCTCCCTAGGTTTTGGGTCAAAATCTCCAAGGCATAATCTCTAACTTGTGAAAACTTACCCTTGTAATCACCAACAATTAGTGATATTGCCATATTCTTTGCATTTGTACACAATCTGTTGGATGGCTTGTAATTAAGCTCTTCCTCCACCATGGTTCCGATCTCTCAACTTCATACTAGGAATTTGCCTAAACTTATTAATGAAGTTGTTTGTAATCCAATCTCTTAATATTTTTCTTTTTCCCTTCTCAAAGTTAAAAGGAATGCAAGTGTGAGCTTTGGTTATGACTTTGATCTGCCATGATTTTTCTTTTGTAACTGGTGAAGCCTATAACTTCCATTCACACCTGGACCCTTTGCACACAGCTTGGAATCTTAAATGATAACTCTTGATTATGTGGATGTCATAGCCATTAACTATTCTATAGTTATCAAATGCTTTTCTAAGTTGCCTCTTTTCAATAAACTTCATCCCCATAATCAATTCAACAAGTAGAAGGGGTCTTAGCAGGGTTGTACCTAGGATATTTAGGTCTCTTTTCTTGTTTTTTCTCACCACCAATATCATCTTCTAACTTACTAACATTTGGACTATTTGCATCATCAAGTCTTAGTATATTGCAACAATCAGCATACCTATCATCCCTAGGCTTTGACTACACACTTGAAGCATTGCATGTGTATTCTAAAAGTACTCTCTCCTCCTATAAAGCATCCCTAACTTTTTTCTTCACGACCCTCACTTCCTCATCATTTTCCTCGGAATTTACATCAAATTCAGCCATATTAATCATCATTAGAAGAAGAATAAGAAGCATTTTCATAATGTTCATTGGGACTTGGGGACGTTTCAATCCAATTGTCAATATCATAATGTTCAACATGCAACTCCACGGAAGACTCATTTAAGCGTAATCCAATAACCTTCCTAACCTATTTGTCACTTTCTATAGGAATCAAACTCTACTGAAAAGGCATATTTGGCCTTCTTAAATGAATTCTACCTATCCTATGCTCTCCATATCCTAGCTCAACAGGCACAATATCTTTTATGTCATCTACACTTAAATAGTCCGGGTCAACATGCACCACATGTACCACTCCCTCAAGATACACTAACTGTAGAGTCAAAACAAATATGCCACCATGGTGCACATGCAATGCACTCTTAACATATATCCTGCAATTGAAATGGACATAAAAATTTAAATTGAACTCCCATTTCAAATCACCATTCAAATTTATAGTACAATTACAATTAAACTATCAAATTCTTGCTTCCCAAATCAAAGTCAAGTCCCAAATTACCGATATTTAAAAATAAAGACTTTATTTACCCCTAAATTTTCAAATCTACAACTACAAAAATTAAATCAAAATGTTTTTTTTCCTTAAAAATTCTTCTACGAAACTAAAACCAAACATAATCCCTTTTCAAACAAGACAATTTCTGGTTTTTTCGAATTTTTTCATGATTTTCAATATAAAATACATAAAACCGTAAAACTTACCTCAACTTTAGTCTTCTTCTGCCCAAATTGTAACTCTTTATCACCGATCTTCACTCGATAGTCTTCTTCGACTTTCAAAACCCTAATCCTTCACAAAAGCTTCATCTTTAGAAGGTGAGAGTTGAGAGTTTAAAGGGAGGAAGAAGAATGTTGCGGGTTTTTATCAAAGAGAGAAACCCAAAACACAGAGAGTTTTTATATTTTGCCTTTTAAATGTCTTTTTCAACCAAAAAGATAAAGTAAATTAAAATTAATCGGTAACTTTAGGTTAACAGGATGAATAGTGACATTTAAGCACGTAATAATTGACACGGGAATACGCACATTTATAAATATTACTCAGTGGCAAATGGAAGAAAAAATTGAAATACAATGGCAAAGGGATCCAAAAACTCCTTCATACTCACTCTTCTTAATCTCTCTCCTTTTTGACCTCCCGACCACTATCTAAGTGCGATATGATAAAGTGCTACCACTCGGCAAAAAATAGGTCAAGCTGAGTTGCTCGGTGATTCTAATTTATACTCTCTACTTCTTCCTCTACTCGTAGGTCTTAAATTTATTATTATGAGATCGCAAATTGATTGAGGATTAAATTATGAGCAGAATTCTATCCAAAAAAAAATTTATACACGAAAAAGAAATTTTAACTTATGTGGCGTTTGGTTGGATGGTAATGCAATAGGGGTGTAATGTAATCAAGTATGTAATGTAATTAGGTGTGCAATGTAATGGGATAATAATTACATTACCATGTTTGGTGTTTATATAAAAAGTGTAATGTAATCACAAAGGTAATGGATTATTTCAATGGTAAAAAATAGTAATTAAATTATTGTAGTGGACATAAATGTTATCTAAATAAAAATTTGAGTTACATATTTAAATTTGAGTTTTTAAAACTTTTTTTTATCAAATAGTCAAGTTTTATTTCTTTTGTACCAAATATCAACTATATTATTCTAATGTCAATAAATATCGTAATAGAGATAAATGTTATCCACATGAAAACATTTTAAATTCAAAACCATATTTGAGATTTTTTTAATTAAGTTTTATTTCTTTTGATCTAAAAATTTTAGTGTAAGCTTTTTTATCTTTTTAATTGAATAGTTAAATTTTGAATCTAAAATATTGAAGTATTTTTTTCTTAATGATCAATCAATCATATCATATATTAAGATAATAGAAAAAAGAAGATTAAGTTCCTTCTTAAATGGATAAATTTTTTGTTTGCCAAGGAGAAGAGAAAAAGGATATGGAATAGAGTGAGGGTGAGGGAGAAAGAATTGTTATAAGTGTATTAAAATTTGATCATAAGGATTGATATAATTATGATTGTTTCGTAAATGTATAAATAATTACAATTGCATAGGTAGGATTAATGTAATTACAATACAATTTTGATTATATTACAAATTTATAACTAAATATAGTAATATAATAACCATTACCAATTTGATTTCGAAAATTCAAATCAAAACTTTCAGTACCTAAAATTATCACGTTGTTTCGGTTCAAGGTTGGGCGACTTGAAATTTTGGTAAGCCCAACCCGAAATCTGTTTTGTTCAACACTTGTGCTCGATCGATTTCCCCTTTGCTTCTCCTCCGCCGATTTTTTTCCCTTCCGTTTTTGTTTGTTTTTTGGGCACGAAATGTTTTTAAAAAACCCCTTATTCCTTTGCTAATTCTTAGACAAGGGATTCTAGCATATGCTTAGAGATGGCACGGGCGAGGCGGGGGAAGAAGTTATTGCTCGGGCAGGGACGGGAAATTTCCCCGTCCCCATCCCTCGTTACCCGAACGGGGAATTTTCCCCGCTCCGTCCCCGTTTCCCGCCCCGAATTACATTTATATCAATAATTTTAGGGTTATTATAAATATTTAGGGACAGAAAGGTAATTACAATAGAGAAACCGATAATATTTAAACCGTTTAACTCTCCGCCTCCCTTTTCACTCTCTCAGTGTGGCTTTCTCTCTCCTCTCGTATGCTCTCTCTCTCCTCTCCTCTCGCCGTCTCCCTCTCCCTCTCGGCCCCCTCTCGTCGGCCCCCTCGCCGTCTCTCTCTCCTCTCAGGTATGCTCTCTCTCTCTCCCCTCTCGCCGTCTCCCTCTCCCTCTCGGCCCCCTCTCGCCGTCTCCCTCTCGCCGCCTCCCTCTCGGCCCCCTCTCGCGTGCTCTCTCGCCGTCTCCCTCTCGCTTTCTCCCTCTCACCGTGGTCTCTCTCCTCTCCCCCTCGCCTTGGTCTCTCTCTCCTCGGTGGAGGCGGGGAAGCGGGGCCCCGGTGGAGATTGGGTACCCGGCGGGGGCGGGGGCAAAACCATCCCCGCAGCGGGGACGGGGGCGGGGGCGGGGGCGGAGGGAGGAACGCCCGCCCCCGTCCCGCCCCGTTGCCATCCCTAGTAACAGTTTTGCTTAAAGAACAAGCGGAGGGAGGCATCTAAGTCTTGGTCTGAATTGAATTGATTTTATAGAGGGTTAGGGTTTTGAGCTCAGAGGGTAGCCATGGCGGAAGAGAACCCTAACCGCTCGCTCTTCAAGCTTTACAACTCGATGACTAAGCAGAAGGAGCTCTTTAAGACCAAGGATCCAAACAAGGTTGGAATGTATGTCTGTGGTGTTACCGCTTACGATTTCAGTCACATCGGCCATGCTCGAGCTTATGTTGCTTTCGATGTCCTTTATAGGTAACCTTTTCATTATATATAGTCTCAGGCATTTATGCTGCTTCGATCTGCTTCGATCATTGATACTCCTGCTCCTTGTATGGTTATTTTTTTAATTTGTATAAACCCTTTTTTCTTGGGTGGATATTGGAAGGGTAATCCCTGTTTTGGATGCTAGAATCTGATTTAGTCGATTCAATTTTAAGGACGTGTTCTGTTCTTAGTTGCTGAAATGTGTATGATTTTTGGGTGTTTGGAATTGTGTTCGTAGCTTGGAATTTGTTCCTCAGATTTTCTCCTTCTATTTGGTGGAATAATCAGCATATGTATCCTTTGTGCTAATTGGGATGGTTGAGGATAGGGGCAAAGTTCCCAAACTTTTTATCTAAATTTGCATAAGTTTGTGAGTGTGAAAAATTCTAGAAAAATATTTTCGGGTGGTCATTCGGTGAGAAAAGGAAAATTTTGTTCCAGGATGTCGACTAGGAAGAGTAGAAAGTAGGGATTGGATGTCCTATTATAATTCCTATGCTATACTGTTTGTGGACTTTGATAATCATCCAATCCATCCTCATTATTCTTGAAGCAATGTTTTTGGTGGAGATTGTGGTAAGGGAATGCACTAATAATAAGTGGATCGCTTGAGTTGTTGCTTGATTCTAGATAATTGCAGTGATAGCTTGACAGGTAGCGGTAGTGAAGGTTCTTGAAGTATGATAAATCAGACAATTCTAATAATCTTGACGTACTTTCCTTGTTCGCTACATTATTCATTTTCATTTGGAAAAAGTTCTATTTAAAATCAGGTATCAGCAAACACTCGTGAAACGTCTAAAATTTTGTATAAGATGAAGTGATCCAGATATTGTAGAGTCTTCCCTTTATGGTTGTATTCGACAATCTGATATTTAGTAGTAACCCATCATCAAATCATCACTAGAGCTTGATGAAGTCAAATCTTTCCATTGACAAAATTAGGATCTGTCTTAGTCATTAGTGCCTTTGCATGTATAAGTTGTTTATCTCTTCTTATTAATATTAAGTAGGCTTACAAAATGTTTATATGCAGCTGTATTCCATACAAAGTCCATCAAATTTAATCTGCCTAACTTATGATGTAACTGCATGTTCATTTCTTTAAGCTTGGTAATCTGTGCAATTGCCAGGAACTGCATAATGTGAACTTGCAAATAGCCTGTTTCTATTTTTTATAGTTACTATGAAACCAAAATTGCTGAGCTGATTTTTCTGTGGCCTTTGCTTTCACTTTATACTTGGTTCCATAGGAGAGGACAACTTCAAACTCAACTGATTGGTAAGACAGGACGACACCACAACGTCAAACAAGTCATGTTTCAGTTTCTTAAATCAGACTTCTGCACTATGTTCTTTCCCTTGCACAAATTTCGTATGACAAGTGTAAATCAGCTTTTGAGTTTTTGTCCTAGTCTGTGCTCTCGTAACCTCAATTGTGTGCTAATTTGTGAATATCATTACTGTGCAACCATTTCACCCATTTTTTCAATGTGTTGTTGCTACTCAAATTTGAGTAAAATTATGGTTAGCTTGTAGATGTTTGTAATGAGTTGTTGTGTAGTGTTTAATCATGTTTGCTGATGCAAATATCGTTCTTGAGAGGAGTTTATGTTACTTTTTGATTATCCTTATATGTGAAAGTAAATGAATAGCTAGAACCACAGTATGACTTGTTTTTGTCTATTCTTGCATTAAAAACTTGCAGATACTTGATGGAATTGGGCTATGAAGTGACATATGTCCGGAATTTCACTGATGTTGATGATAAGGTTAGAGATAAATGCATAATAAATATGTGATCTGTCAAGCTATACAGTCTGAAGTTTGAAGCTACAGTTATAAGGATTTTTGCTGCATCAACTCTTATGATTTTCTCTTGGATGTGTCACTTACGTATTGACATGGGCAAAAAGAATGTGATATTGCACTTCTTTATGTGTGTGTGATAATTAAGGTCACATTCTAATCATTTCCATGTTGCGTCCGTTATGCTTCTGGTAGGTAGATTGGACTTTTTCATTCTTTTTGTTGTTGGGGGCGCGGGGCGCTGATAAGTTCACCTGGGGGCAAGGTGGAAGTGGTTTGGGTAAATTATTCTCACTGGTTGAAATATTCTTTTGAGGAAGATGGAGAAAATGGAGGCACTCTGCAACCCTCACTTTTTCCCCTTGTGAAATGTTAAGTAGGTGGTCACTCTATGGCTTTTATGCTGCATCTCAGTGTGTTATGAATCTACGATTGACTCCCTAATTCTGCTTTTCTGATGCTTGTATTTATTTCCTCTGACCTTCTTCCAAGAACTCTTAAATAAAGTCTTTGGGTGGGTTGGTTGGATATTGGATACTCTGTTGGAGAACCTTTTCCTCCCTACGCTTTGTGACTTGTCTCTTTGGGATCTGTATAGTAGTCATCTTTCAAAGTAACACGTATTCATGATAGAAGAGGTTAATTAGGCTCTGAACTCGAAGCTTATGGCAACACTGAGGCAACAAAGCGTAGTCCTTTTGCTCCATCCATCACAGTCAAACAAATGCATGTGATGAATGCCTACAGTGTCTTTGTCAATGCAAATTGCCGTTAGAAACGAATAAGTTCTTTATTCCCATGAATGTTTTCTATTATTCACATACTATGAAACATTGACATGACTTTCAGCCTCACCCACCCATGTTTGTCATGTGTCCAACTTGGACACACTCCAGACACGTCAGGCATAATAAGAAAAAAAGTCAGATTAAATATTCATGTATGGGCCTTCAACACATGGCTGACTACGTTTGAACATGTAGATCCTGCCAGATACATGCCTGTTGCAGAATCAACATGCCCCCTTTTCTGACTGCTCTAGTTATTGCGACGTTCACCATGTCTGGGCACTATCATCTTCTCATTTTTTACCAGGTTGCAGTGTTGTTCCCCTCGGCCTTCATCATTATATATTTCTCAGTATCTTTCCATTTCCCATGACCCCTATGTGTCACTACTCACTTAGTGTTGTGCCATATCTGTGTCTTGTATCTGAGTATGTGCTTCTTCGTTACGTATTGCCCATCTGTCTTTGAAGAATAGGTTTTTCTGTATCCCTGCTGCTGGGTTCGCTATAATTATGAGACTAAAACATAGCATGCTGCAATTGAATTCAATCCTGCCTGGGGTGGGACCCAAGGAATAGGTTTTACACATAATCTTTAAGACCTCTTGCAACTACTCCCTCCGTCCTGAAGTTGTCAAAATCTTACTTTTGAATGTCCTATAATATAGCATTGGAATCATATATCTAATCCTTTACTATAATATGAAAATTGTATACTTATTTTTTGCAACCAATAATGTGGAAGATTTTATGTAGAAACTAAAATACTCATTTACTAGTGTGTAGAAAACTCAAATAATACAATAAATTAAATAAATAAATAATATTTCCTTGTTTTTGTAATTCCCCTAGATTTGACAACTTTTCAGGGATGGAGGGAATATTTGCTTCCTTTAGTGTACAACTCTGTTGACAATTTTGAGTTCCTGTATTTGACTGCTTCCTTATGGGTTTTCTTGTTTTAAATACTTCCAGATAATTCGCAGAGCAAATGAGTTTAAGGAGAAGGACCCAGATCACCCTTTGAGTGATCCTTTGAATTTAAGTAACCATTTTTGTGAGGAGTTCCTCAGAGATATGGATGATCTACAGTGCCTGCTTCCGACCCATCAGCCACGGGTTTCTGATCATATGGATCAGATTAGGAATATGATAGCAAAGGTAAGAGTCATTGTTTCATCTGTTCTGTCATCTGTATATTACTATTTTCAGCTAAGTTTGAGCCCTTTCACTTTTATGGCGAAAGTTTCGTACTTCTATCCAAGCATGCATTGGAGAAATTGTGGCAGAAAAAGACATTCAACATTAGTTGTTAGCGGGAATCTGTAGATGGTCGTTTTCAAGGTGTTTACCTAGTAATGTGTATGAACTTTGAACTTGGGTATGGTGCTTATGGAATGAGTATTCATTGGTTTCAATGCCACACCATCTGACTCGGTTGTGTGCATAGATGTTAAAATACAAGTTGCTTGGGACTTTAATCCCCCAATCCCCTCTCCAGGCCTAACGGCCCCCTCCCCTTCCAACAAAAAAAAAAAGGAAAGAGGAAATTGTTGTGAATGTGAGTGCTGCCCTCCCGGGCAAGCATGCACACTACCTGATTGGCCATCTCGAACCTGACAAGTCTGACTAAACCTAATCATTGCCACCTTGTCACTCAAGATCTTAGGCCTAGATGGCTTCCACAGAATGCTGGGAGAGGGATGAGGAACAGTTCTGTTCACTTGAGCTTTTTAGTTGTATTCTTGGTTCTGACAGAATCCACTGGGATTAGTAACTGTGTTCGCTGTTCGAATCATTCTTTGACAATGATTTCCTTTTGTTGCAGATAATTGAAAACGGCTATGCATACCCTCTTGATGGAGATGTGTATTTCTCTGTTGATAAGTTCCCAGATTATGGTCGATTGTCGAAACGGAAGCTTGAGGACAACAGGGCTGGCGAACGGGTTTCCGTGGATTCAAGAAAGCGGCATCCTGCTGATTTTGCTTTATGGAAGGTATAGAGTGCAGGAGTCAAGTTCTTTCCTTTTATGGTTTTTCCCTTGTCTTGTTAAATCATTTCATAGCTAGTCACTATTTGCAGTCTGCAAAACCTGGTGAGCCAAGTTGGGATAGTCCATGGGGACCAGGAAGACCAGGGTGGCACATAGAATGCTCTGCAATGAGTGCTCATTATTTGACATTTTCTTTTGATATTCATGGTGGTGGAATGGATTTAATCTTTCCCCATCATGAAAATGAGCTGGCTCAGAGTTGTGCAGCATGCGCGGAGACCAACATTACTTATTGGGTGCATAATGGGTTTGTGACTATTAATGATGAGAAAATGTCAAAGTCAACAGGGAACTTCTTTACTATTCGTGAGGTAGGATGCAATGGTGTCGTTGGTTAAGTTCTTTCCTTACTGCAGGTAGTTGTTTTTCGTTTTTTTTTGAATTAGCTAATTCGTTTTCTATGGATTCCTGTCATCTTTCATTGTAGGTTACCAAAGTATACCATCCTCTGGCTTTGAGGTATTTCTTGCTAAGCATGCACTACAATTCTCCAGTCAACTATTCACTTTCACAAATAGATATAGCATCTGATGCAGTCTTCCGTATTTATCAGGCAAGTGTTGATGTGCTATGCTCTATAATGCTTTTTCTTTAGCAATGATTCCTATTCTGTGGCCAGAATTTTTGTGGTGTTTCCGGGTAGCTTTACGAGTCATCATGTGGAAATGATGTGATAGTGCTTCTGTGAGAACCTTGCCGGAGGACATGTATTTTGTTCAGCAATATGTCCATTAAATGAAGAATTTGACTGCTATTTGTTTAAATTCATTATTGTCACTTTAAACTAGAGGACATCAATTCTATTTATTTATTTATTTCAACTTTGAGAACCCATATTCTATGGTTAAATGTTAGATGGATATACTGCCTGGCTGCTGGCATCAGTTTGAAAATTGATTGATTTGATAGTCACATCCAGGCATTTTATAGGTGATCTAGGCTTTTTGTGTGTTCTGCTGCATAGTGATGTTTAGTCATAGGAACATAGTCCGGAAATTGCTCAGCATATTCTAATATGCATCACTAGAGAAATAAGATATTGGATTTGTAGTTTTCTAATTTAGACAGCTTATTTATATTCACATTATCATCATAACCAATAATAATCATATTCTTCATTGCTAGCGTTATTCTCTGCATTGCAAGGGAAGGGAAATGTGTTTAGCCTGAATTGTGATGTAGAAATTAGTGGTATTTTCAAGCTATTGCGATGAAGTTCAGCTTTCTTGCTGGTGATGTATAAATTGTTTGTTGTGTCTCAAGTGAACTAAAAACTTTAATTGGCAGTCAATTCTCTTGATGCTCTTCTAGGCGTCTAACTAGTATTACTGGCACAGACAATGGTCCAGGGAGTTTAGAAGATGGGAATTCAATGAATAGGTACTATGATTGGAATTAAAAAACATATCATTATGTGTAGCTTTTTTTAGCAGTGGACTCTCCTCTCCCTAGCTTCCATCGCCTTATGCGAGACATAGAAAATTGATAATGTTCCAGCCTTCTTTCTGTGAGAGCGTGATTGAACAGGTTGGGTCTTGCCTCTCCAGCCTATTATATTTTGTTGTGCGATGGGTCAATCCATGTGCAAATTTCGGAACATAGATGATCAACTCTAAATCTCAGTTGGAGAAAAAAGTTGCTTATGGAAGGTGAGCATATATCTTCTCTGGCTTTGTCCAAGGGAAAAGATTGAGTAGTGGGGTTGTGGACAAGTTGAACTCCATCCCTTTGGATGAGGCTCTATCCAGGGAAAATAATTGAGTGGAAGTGTTGTTTACTCCAATTCCGTCTCTTGCCATGTGCCACACAGGGTCCTAAATTGCACATGGATCGAGTGAAAACCAGATGTGTCCATACATGTGCTTAAAATTTATGTTGTGCAAGGTTGTGGTTCTTTTAAAGCAAGTTTGTATTTAGGGTTTTTGGATGAAAATAATACGAATTTTGGAGGTATTGGACGAAAATAATACAAACTTTTTCCGTGGACGTGAGCGGTATGAACGTTAACCTTATTTAATGCCAACAGAACGGATCCGAGTCAAGAGGATGTGATTTGGTAAAGAGATGACGTGATAGGTTGAAGTCACTGACGTGGACAAGTGGTGTTGAAGTTTTGACTTTGTGCTTTTCTTTTCTTAGTTGAATAAAGGTTTGTTTATGTACCGATGCAAATAAAAAAATTAAAGTTAAATCTTTAACTCTACCGTCCACATCAGCGACTTTACTTGTCATATTATCGCTGCGCCGAATCACAACCCTTTAACTCAATGGTGTTATATTGGTGTTATATTGGTGTTAAATAGGATTAAAAGTTCATATTGTTAGCGTCCAAGAAAAAAGTTTGTATTATTTTCGTCTAATACCCCCAAAATTCGTATTATTTTCATCCAAACATCCTTGTATTTATTGTATTTGGTTGACCAATTGAAAACCAACATATTAAGGGCTTCAGGGCACTTAATGCTAGAGCCTTTTATGTGGTTGACTCTAACGGTGTTTCTTGCATGTTTAAAGTGATAAATTTGACATTGAATATCTTTTAGTTGCCATAACAAACAAGTTGTAGCGGCATATTTCACTGTAGTGGTGAGTTCTCTTCAAGATCTTTCGTACTTGTACTAGGTAGATAAATTGGTTTCATGGCTATGATTACATTTTTCTTCGCAGCAAATATGCATATTACTGTTACTGCCAGCTACGGTAAATCTGCTTGTTTCTTGAGTTTTCCTTGTCAGATGTTTTTCCTAAACTGGGTTTATTAAATGCAGGCCTGTGTGTAGACCGACTTCTGCTCTGTATGTTCTAAGGTGCTTTATTTTGAATCGTTGACTGGTTTTTTGTTTTTTGATGATAGACACTAGAAGATTGTACAGAAGCTTTATTGCCATTTCAAGAGGAAAATTTGGATGAAAAAGCTAAACAAAATATAAAAAAACCTAATAAACCTAATGATTCTGAAGATCCTGCTGAGTTGCTGATGAAGGGTTTCGAGAGCAAAATGTCTGATGACCTGCACACTCCAGAAGTATTGAAGGGTCTTCTTCCAAATGCTTTGACGATCATAAACAACCAGTTGAATGACCTTAAGGTGAGGAGTATTGGTATCTGGTAGACATCTAATGTTTTAGGCACCAAATTTTCCTGTGGAATTGATGGAATTTCAATTTGAAATCCTGATTTCAGAAGAAGCAGAAACAAAAGCAACAGCATATTCCTGTTGTTCAGGCACTTACTAAATTGGAGGCGGCAGTCAGGAAAGTTATGGAGGTTCTTGGACTGCTTTTGGCTCCGCCGTATGCTGAGGTGTTGACATACTTTATAAATGTGATACATATTGAGCCTTTCCCCTAATTTGCTGCATATCCTTAAATGGTGGTATTCGTGTCAATTGAGCAGGTTCTGCAGCAGTTGAAGGAAAAGGCATTGGTTCGAGCTGAGATGACCGAGGATGAGATATCAAGTCTGATTGAGGAAAGAGCATTAGCCAGGAAGAATAAAGATTTTGCCAAGAGTGATCAAATCAGAAGTGAATTAACCGCCAAGGGCATAAGCCTGATGGATTTACCAACGGGCACAGTATGGAGGCCGTGTGTGCCCGAAGGGAAGTCAGATCAGGTTCCTGCAGCAGAATAGTGATTTATTGATTAAATAGCGGTTAATGTCCTTTAGCCGTTTTTCTCTATTTAACTATCACCAGAGGCCTAACTTCCAAAACAAATACCCAGCCCCCTTTTGTGAATTATTATCATGGTCTGGTGCCTGAGTACTTTGCCAAACAAACTAGGTGGACTAAGCTCTGTTTGATTTTGCCCGTTGCCTGAGTAAACAGTAAACACAGAAAACAAGAGATTGTAAAACCCCGGAATTGTTGTACTACTCTTTATTTAGGTACACCATACAGGTGTTTCTCCCTTTTTCTAGTACATTTTGTGGAGTGTGGCACCGTATTTGTTTAATTTCGTGCCATATTATGTGTTACATTTTTTGCCAAATTATGCTCCCCAGAGCCCTAAAAACGTCCCTTGCTGGGAGTTGTACAACTCATGGAACTGAATTTTTCAGGTTGCATACCTGAGCGGAATGGGAGGCTGGCAGCAGCTAATATCGTCTGTTGTATATATAGGAAACATAAGCTGATATATTCTGCTGTTAAATGGGGAACATAATTACGTGTAATCTGTTTCGATTTTTATAATTGATCACTGTGAGTCTGGGAGTAGTTTTAGAAAGGGAAATTTACTCGTTTAAGTCATCCTTCAATTTGTAATTACATTTTTATTCAAAATTTTTACACTCAAGTCATTGAAAAGACAATACACCCTTCTCTTTCAGCTCTCTCTTTCTCTCTCTCTCTCTCTTCCCTCTTCCCTCTTCCCTCTTCCTCTCTCTCTCCTCCCTCTTTTCTGTCAGCCTCTCTATCTCTCTCCTCCCCCTCGCTCTATGTCTCTCTCGACTTCCCCTATCTCTCTCTACATATCTTTCTATTTTTTTAAATAAAAATAAAAAATTAATTATTGTTATCATAAATTTTAAAAAAATAATTATTTGTGTTATTGATATTTTTTTTGAAGTTTTTTAAATAAAAATTATTTCACATTTTCAATTTTATTTTTGTTATTAAAATTCTTTTTAAGCACCATTATGTGTTTTGACTGTTATAGCACTCCTCAACGAATCAACACCAAATTTTGAACCCACCACGAGCCCTTCATTTCTCAGGTGACTCACAATTAGCTCATCCGCCCCAACCCCCCCCACCCTTTTTTTCTACTGCATTATTTTCTTTCTTTTTTTATAAAAGAAGTTATAAACGGTATGATAGATGTCATCACAAAAATAGTTACTATAAAATAGTCAAATATAATACGACTTGTTAATAACAGTCTACTATCTATGAATGTATTAGAAACCCCATATGATAGTAAAATCATAATCGTCCAATTGAACCAACAGTTTTTTACTAGTCAAGCTCTGCCCCATCCCACAGTCAGATGTATTGTACATACCATTCAGGAATGTTAGAATTAGAGATGATAGTTTCATTTCATTCACCAAGACCGATGCATTACTCTCAAAAGACACAATTTACATCAATGTTTGAAGTTTGTTCTCAAGTCTAAAACCAAGTAAATTTAGCTGTCACAGTTTCCTGCCTCACATCACTTCTCATTTTTCCCATAAAGAGCTGCACAAAAATGAAAATTGGAAAGGAAAGAAGGAAAACACCATAGGAGAAGATCAGACTGTGGGGGAGAGCCAGAGCGGCAGGTCCACTGTAATAGAGCACCAATGCTCGAGTTCAGAGAACAAGGCAGCTTTATCTTTAACCAAAAGTTGCAATGAGGAAAGCCTTATAAATGCTCATGAACTTGGCTACAAATGCTGCAAAATTATCGAGAGAAATCAGCTCAGTACAAGGCTTACGTACTTGGCTACTAATCCTGTAAAAATGTCATGGAGAAAAATAAGCTCAGAAAATCCAGCTCTGTAAAGACCACACGAACACCAAATTTTCTTGAAAGAAATAGTAATGACACCCAAGTGATCATAGAAAACTTAATCTGACAAAATTATTAACTAAAGTCATCTACATTACCTTCAAGGTGGAATATGGCTTTCTGCCCAAGACGCATTCGGTGTTCCTGAAGAAAAGGAAAACTGTCATGCCCGGAACAACTGAGGAAAAGCTACAGTGCCCTCTCCCATAGTCCATTCCCAAATAAAACCGGAAGAGAATATAAGCAAGTATCATTTTGGTAACCCCCACCCCCCAACCAACAAAAAAAATATTTTCCTGTTTATTGTTTTCATGAATGGAACAATGTGTTAGCAATGTCATTGGTGACAGAACGACTTCATGTTCATGCCATGCCTAGACCAATTTTAAAGTCATATACTATATTGCTCAAAAGCAACAGTCACATGTTGGCAACAATTTTGTGTAGCCCAAGATCACATTTCAGAGTAGACACAAGGAAGTACCATGCTAAAGAACACTGAACTGGCATGACCCAGAAAATCTGCAGTGTTAACACCCAATGCAGGATAACAAGGTGTAGATTTCAATTATGCAACAAAGACTCAGCATTCAAAAAGATTATGGCTACTTGATACCAATGTTTATGTTATATGGACTATTGAGATCAAATTAGCAGTTGATGAAGCCCAAAACCCTAAAGAATATTAATCCCAAAGAGAATTCACTTGAAAATGTTACATTGACTTACAAATGCAACAGGATCATAAGAAAGCTTATCAAGTAACCACCTTAAATGCAATTATTGTAACAGCAATTCTGATAAAACGGACAATTGCATCTTTCATCACGGAGACCTCATAGTAGACGTGGCTATCCAATCTGATGCAATGAAGGGGTATCAAAGTTTACTTTCGTTATCAACTCCTTTGGGTGCGCGGGTGGAGGGGGGTTATGATTCCCTGGGCTCAGAGTTGTGTTGCAACTTTTTCTCACAAGAGCTTTTTCTATAAGTCTTTACTTGCCAGCATAATATTAAATATTTGCTGCAGGTTTCTCCATTGCTTTTAAATATGATGTTTCTATTCTGACTCTTAAGCTGTGCTTGTGGATGGAAAATGTTCATGAGCTTCCCTAGGGAAAAACTATGTCAACCAAAGACATTGAACCACAACTTTCACACGAGTCCTCAAGTTGCACATTTTCAAATCTGAAGTCTTTTGGCAGAACAAGTCACCTAATCAGATAGGAAAATGGAAGTATTTCACACATAGCTGTATATCTCTGAACACGTTAACATTTGCAAGCATTCATATTCAAGGGACTACTTGAAGTTTTAATTTGTTGAGAAGAAAAAACCCTCTCCTCACAGGCACGTCAAATAAAATTTTGTTCGATGTCCCAAGAATTAAGTCAATTTTTGTATAAGGCAAAGAACACACAAACTAACATACCCCCTAAACTTTTCCACTTCCAAAATTTCATAATTATGGGAAGAAAGAAGTATAACCAATTGACCATTGACTCTTCAAGTAAACTATCCTACCATTGTCCTGATGAAGGTTTCACTTCTATGGCCCTGTTTTGTTGGGGAAAACTAGAATGAAACTTAAATTCTTTTATTTCAAGTTCCTTTTTCAATTGTTTAATTGGGAATTTTGAAGGTGGAACTTGAAATTTAGAGGTTTCAAGTTCCCCTCAATACAAGGGAATTTGAATCCCCCAAAATAGGAGGGGATCAATTGTCTATCCCCCAAGGATCAATTTATGATTATTAAGAAAAAAGAAAATTAGCCTAATATTGAAAATTTTGCTATTATATTATTTTTTAAATTTTTTTATTAGGTTGGGGTATTTTGTTGTTGTTGTTATTGTTGTCATTATTATTATTATTATTATTGTATATAATTTTTTTGTCATATTGTTTGATTTGAAAATAGGTTTACTAAAAATTACAAATAAAATTTATTAATTATTGGAAAAATTACAAGATAGTTAATTAAAAAAATTAAATAAATACAAGACTCAATTATATTCAATTATGATAACAAGCTTCAACTTTTATTGATAGTAATAATAATAATAATAATAATAATAATAATAATAATAATAATAATAATAATAATAATAATAATAATAATAATAATAATGACATAAAGTAATTTAAAAAATAAAATAGTGTTGATTTCATTCCATAGTTAGCAATCAAACAACAAGAATTGAAACTTAATTTCATTATTGTTCTTTACCAAACACTTGAAAAAAATATTTAAGTTCCATACCTAACTCCTCATGTATCATTCCCTTATTTTATTTCATTCCCCGTGGCCTAAGATCTAAATTACATAATAAGTAAAAGCATTAAACTAAGAGCATGTTTGGCCTTATTTATAAATTACTGTTTTTGTTTCTTAAAACCAGTTTTCTAAAAGTATTTACCGGAGAAGTTTGAAATGTTTGGCCTAATTTATATGGAAGTACTTTTGAACAATGAGTTGTTTGGCCTAGTATTTTTTTCTAAACTATTACATATTATTGTATAATTTCA
Source organism: Talinum fruticosum (assembly GCA_021018815.1). NCBI lineage: Eukaryota > Viridiplantae > Streptophyta > Magnoliopsida > Caryophyllales > Talinaceae > Talinum > Talinum fruticosum. The sequence goes on along the minus strand of JAITYX010000037.1, from coordinate 5,679,372 downwards.
TATTGTTTTCCTTTTTATATTATGATTATTATTTTATATTTATTTATTTTATAGGATAATATTTTTTTCTTTGTTAGATCAAGAGATTGTTTTTGTAACAATCAAATCTTATGTATTTATTATAAGAGACAATATACATATGAAAATTTGGACAAGTATAAAATTTAAAATAAAACCTTTAATGAAGTAAAATAATTCCATATTTATCAACAATTGAGATAGACAGAGTTCTACAAAATAAATACATAATTTGAATATAATGTAAAAGGGGGAGGGAGAGAGAGAGAGAGATGTATAAAATGCAAACAGAACGTAAGAGAGAGAGAGAGAGAGAGAGAAAGAGAGAGTTGTATAATAGAAAAGGAAGAATGAGAACGTGTGAGTAGTTAGCAATTATAGGGGAAGAGAGAGAGTGGAGAGATAAAAGACCCCAACTCACTAGATTCTAGGAAACAAATTGTTTGTGAAGTTAGTTATTTGAAGAATTATTTTTCAAAAATATTTTTAATTTTTAAAAGAGTAGTGTTTGCTTAATTTCTGTTTTAAATCTAAAAACTGACAATTAAATTAGGCCAAACACCCACTAAGTTAGTACAAACTAATTACCAAATTTATATTATATTAAGAAGGTCGACTATATTTTTTGATGTCCAAATTCCCTTGTCATGCTTCAACATGGAAAGTGAGACATTTGTTTGGCATGAGTGACATATTACATATGCTTTCTTTTAGAATGGGTGACCAATTCATGAATTATAATTTACTAATTTGCTTAAACAAAAGAAAAGAATTTGTTATTGCATTCATTTTTCTTGGAAAACTTTTTAACTTGCCTGAGATTTGGAAAATTTTCAAATGGATAGCAGCTATGTACTTCTCATACAAGCTACCTTTGAAATATAATTTTGAGAAATTTAGCATATCAAACATGATGCCACTGATAATACATCAGCCCAAAATTATCTAAACCTGGACAGAAGAACTTCCCATAGTTACTTTAGCAACAAAGAACCATTCTAGTGACTAAGAACAATTCTAGTGACAAAAATGTCGTGTCTTAAAAGCTTCCTTGCAATATGATGTGAGATTAGGAATCTGGCAGGGGAAAACAACCCTGTTTCGGAAATCTATACTATAAGCAAAGATGAACAAGGACCAGAAATCTATACTATAAGCAGAACTGCAGGACCAGAACACAGTGATTGAAAACTTTTACTTTATGATTGATTCCGAATTCTAATGTCCAATTGTCCATAGGCATAGAAAGGGTTCCGCAGTTGAAATTTTGTGTCCTTTTGGCATTTGATCTCACCACTCTTTCGTCCCTATTCTCTCCTGATGCCATAAAGTCACTTCTTTCTCAATAGCTCACTCAAATAGAAACCCCACACAAATGCAATGACTGGACTTGGCTATGTCCAATAGCCATATAGTGATAGACGGGCTTCACGAGGCGATATTGCAAGAAACTGATAAAGAATGCCTGCGAGAGACCATTTCTCCAACCCCCGCCCCCCTCTTTTCTTGTTGCCTTGTGAACACAGCAAGCGGTAGTGAACTAATTTAAACCCATTCCCATGCAAAAAATTTAACTGAATTTTTTCAAAAAGATGGAAGAAACACAGCAGGAACCTTTTTGTCTTTGGGGGGGTGTGGTTTGCTCCTGATTATTGCATAAAACTCTTGAAATTAGTTGAGAGGACTCATAGCTGGTCAACATCATAGACGAGAGGACTCACAGCAGAGCAACATCATATGTATTGATTTATGTTTTACACATATATTGCACACAAAGTTCAAGCAATAATGAGAACAAATAGTGTGAGAACACTTCTACACATGGAAGATATGTAAGCAGTAAATACATCAATGAAGATTCTGGAAAGGAGAATGATACTGTTAAAGAACTTACATAATAAGCAGCCCAGTGACAAACTTCATGTTTCAGTTCAGCATCTAATTTCTTCAGTAACGCAGAAAGAAGCCTCTAGATCCACAATAAAAGGAGAATGATATATCATTTCAAGGAGAAACGAGACAGTACATTAATAGAATCAAACGGACTTCAATCACCTACCTTTAGTGTTATTTCCGGAGGTATGCAATTAACAAGTAGTTCGTAGAATTTTCCCCTTACCTCAAATAGCCTGTACATATATAATAAGATAAAATGTGAGATAGCAACCAATAATATGCTATTTGACATAGCGCACACATCATACTGGAGCAAACAAGTGAAAAGACAAAAGTCACATAGATAGGCAAGAGGAGAATCGAAACTCGACATGCCATCAACCACCAAGTAGAGAGAACCACCAACACCCAATCCCAAAAGAAAAGGAATCTCAGATACTTCCAGCACAAGGAAAGAATGGTATAGAAGTTATAAAGATTCAACAATCTGTCAGAAGATTTAGAACCAGTTGTGCTTCCAGCAAACATGTATACTGATGGTGATAGGAAATACAACATGGCTTTGACTGCCTAGAAGGGAAAAGAAGGCTAAAAACGGAACAAAACAGCAACACCTGAAATATGTCCTTTGATATACTTACACAACATCTTGATTCCATGTGTCAAAACATATATACACGAACAATTAAAAAAAGTAATGGTATTTACCAATATTTCATTCTCCATATCAATTAAAGACACAATTTCAAGTACTCGTCATTTCAGTAATGAAAACATAAGTCGTTCTTTATGTGCAAACCAGAAAAACTGAACTGGAATAATAGTTGGAAGTGTTTGATGTTATAAAGCGGCCTATATAAAAGACGAAACTGGTACCAAGAGCTACGAAACAGAAACAACCAGCAGAATGCATTAAAAGAACAGATGACGGAAAAGCCTATAAACTACATTAGGTCCTCAAGACAGGAAAGAAATTGGGAAAACCAGACAAATATGTCAGACACTTCCCATGAGTCTGATACTTCTAAAATGTCAAATTAACATGACTGGAAATCTTGGTTGTCTGCTTTCTGAATCCAACACATGAAGAAGGTCAAATGCTTAACAAACTACAAGAAAGGCATGTGATTTGGAACAATCCAGCATGATTTTTTATTTACATTTTTCCCACTGGTTCCTCACCTCCTCCTGTAACAGAAAGGATGCACCTAGTCCAATCACTTCTAGGCCCCAAGCCAACACAATCTTTTTTTTTTTTTGATAAGGAATCAAAAAGCTAACACAATCTATTAGGGGAGCAAGAAAAACAAAAAAAGCTCCAACAAAAGCACAGGCTCCAAAACAAGCATTTCCACGGAGAAGAGAGTAGTCTCAAGCCCTCACTAACTTGGCCATCCCCAAATTCTTCAACATGATTAAGCACTTGACGTTATGTTTCAATGGAGTTCCCGAAAAAAAAAAAAAACAAACCTTTCTTAAATACAGTTCAACTCAGTTCCAAATTTCTGAAAAAATAACTTGGTAAAAGGAGTGTTCATAAACTACTCACAACTTGGAGAATAAGACTGATAAGCATACAACTTTCAATTGACATTCCTAAACATTAAAAAACAATAACATTCCTAACAATTAAAAAACAATATTTTTAGACAAACTGTCCTGTGTTAAACTTCAAAATTACATAGGTACAACAATGGAAAATGTCAAAAATCAGAATTAATAATTAATTCCATTAGTTTTTAATGTCCAATTTCAACACTTTCGATAATCTCATCTGCACATACACATAGTGAACCTTTACCAAACATTATAGTTTACCCCATCAGTTTATAGGCTTGCAGCCAATGATGGCATAGCCACCACATCAGCTACAAGCTAACACCCCCGCCCCCAAAAAAAAGGAAGGTGAAAATGTAAGGCAATAACTTATAGGAGACATTCTGTTGCAAAACAAATCATGACAGAACATTCTCTAAGGAAAAACCCCCAAAATATGATGACATGCATGCTACAAATGGGCATGAACAGCCAACAGAAAGCACTAAGAGGGACCCCTCTGATTGTTGCAAGTACATTTAAGGAGAGAGGGGGAGCAGCAGAAGAAACTGAACGACATGGTATGCTAATCTGCTCGCATCTTGGAGCAGCCACTAGGTTTGAGTTACCTAAATATTGAAAGTTGTAACTCATGCCTTTATCCTTTTAGATGTGATTCTGCTCAAGAAGATTCAGTATCTTCACAGTTTATGCTAAAAAGTACAGGCCATATTTGACTATGGAGATAAAAACTAACTCTATCAATATCAAACAACTGAGCGAGATTTGTATGGAAGCTTGTTCCAGAAAGGGAAGGGATACAGTCTTGGCTGGGAGTTGCCAGACTGAATAGGATAGGAATAGTATTCAATTTCTGTTCAGGAGCAATCACTTTGTGTCATGCCTATTGCAATTGGAATTTTTATTCCTCCATCGTTTCAGTTAGTGAGCATGTAGAAGGGGACAGCAGGAACTGGCTATCAAATCTTATTTTCCCTCCAGTACTCAAGCCAATATCCGCCGTCTCTGTGTGTGTGTGTGTGCACGCGCGCGTGCGTGCATGTGCGTGTGTGTGTGAGTGAGAGTGAGAGAGAGAGAGATCACTGCTTATGACCAGGCCCCTTACCCATCCTTTAAAACCCAAGTCAAGGCAAAATGCTCCTTATGACACTAGACCTCATAGTTTGACTCTAAAGTTGTCATATATTCAATGTTCTTTTGGGGATTCTTTTGGGGGTGACCTCCAATACGACTAGGTGGAGTGAAACATTGCTCCGCCACCAATTTGAAAGGGAGTACTATGGTTTAAGAGATCTTCATGTATTCAGTGAGGCCTTGTCAATAATTGATATGGAGGACCGTGAGTAAACAAGAAAAGCTTTGGGGAAATGGTCAGTTGGGGGGCCTTAACTAAATGCCTAGTGGAGCTAATTGTATAGTTCGTAATTTTGTATCTTAGGAGATACATCACAAAAGAGAGGAGTATTTCTATCATTATGCTTCTTATAAGGCTAGAGATGGCTCCTCGATCACTTCTGGCATGATATATGAAAATATGGCACCCCTTTGTGCTCAGGCTGGGATAAGGATGCATCAGTTGTGATTATCAGACAATTGCAGGTCTTTTTGTTTACGTAATGCCTTCTTGCATGATGGTTGCATTACTAATTTTTCAGCAAGCCTGGTGGGGCTTGCATGAGGCCCTCTCCTCATCACAGGGTCAGATGGGCCTTAATCTACTAGGAAATTACACAGCCAAATCTTACTTCCAGAATTTCTGACCTTTCTTGCATCTGAAACTTTTTGAATTGCAAATGGATTCTCTTGGATGATTATTCGGGAGTCCTCTGCTCCTATGACAGTGTTCTTTGTTCGGCAGGCAATTCAAGACAATTTTGATGTTGGACAATATACAAAGGAAAAATCTTGGCCAGTAAATCCTTAATTTTGTAAGAGGATTTGGATCTATTGACATCCAAGACAGGCCCACCCTGTAACTGTACATCCACAACACAAATGCATCTGTTATTACATTTTTCTCCCATCAGTGAGGACTCATCCAGGCTAACAGAATTGGCTCCAATCAGCATGAAACATTTAGAGTACATGAGAAGACAAATGGTGGTGGCAGGGAGGGCTGGAGAAAGAAAGAAAGATACACTGATGGGAGGCAGGGAGGGCTGAAGAAAGAATAGAGGGGATGCAACCTACCTATTAAAAATGCCCAAAGGACATTGTGGAAATAGATAAAAGATTACAGTAGGGTCATGAGAAGAGGAGAGGCAAGAAGGCAAGAGAGAGAAAGAGGTATCTAGAGAGAGGCAAAAGATGAGACGCAACTTGCCAACAAAAATGTCCAAAAACGTATAAAAGAGAAAAAGGTCAGAGTAGGTAATCGAAAGAGGTGACTTAGGGAGAGGAGTTGAGTAAATATGAGGAATACTTTTTTTTTGAGGTTTAGAGGTCTTAAAAATGGCATTCCAGACTTCTGGCCCAAAGTTCCAGGCAGTTTTAGAAGGGAGAGAAACTCAAAGTTTCCAAATAAGAAATTATTATTTCAATCTATTATTCTTCAGGACATATTGCATTCGTGCATTGAACAATGATCCTAGCATAATTGCAATTGGCAACCTTACAAAGCCAAACGTCAATAAAATCAAATATGAAACCACTACAACAGGATGCCAAGACAATGCTCAAATGTAATCCTGAATAAAAATATGCATTCAAATGCTTAAATGTTTAAAATTGTAAAAGCTGTTAACCTTTTGGGGCTCTGTTCCTTCATAATATCAGATGTTATCTCTGAAACATATTCCTCCCAGTCCATAGGGGGTATCACCTGGTTATCTGTAAAAGGATACCTACAACAAAAATAAAGCTAATTAATTGCTGTTAACAAGAACATGATATAAAAGCGATTCAAATAATGCCCTGAACAGCCATTATTCCACCACAAGTATTCCAGCACTCAACTGTTGAACACGACAGGTTTCTAACAGTAGAATAGCTCTTCTCAAACTCCTATTTGCTTTTGCTGCCACACGTGCAGCAAATCAAGTGGGAGTTGCAAACCTTCTTTCTTCCCTATAAACTCCAGCACCTTCACAATCTGCAGAAATTTTGTTCAAATGAAATAAAATCAAAGGTAAGATTTTTTAATGCAGTCAACACATTTAACACTTAATTTGATTTATTCCATATCATCTGATGAAAAAAGACGGAGACAGATATCATCCCTGATACCCTCAGTTCCGACCACCTGCTTTGGGTTTATTAAAGGATTTTTCTCAGTGATTTGAGGGTATTGAAACTCTATTTAAGCATCGGCCCAGGGAAAACAGAAGAGGGGAGAAAACAAAAAAAGTTGACAGAGGAATTAACCATAGGCAGAGGCCAACGCATACTTATTTTTCAGCGATTGAAACTGCTCGTATAATTGTCTCTAATTTTAATTTATGCCTATTTCTAATAAACCTCCTTTGCTGCTTCCTAGTATTAAACTATTCTTCCTTCCTCTATGCATTCTAGAAGTGCTTTGTTTTGCCCTTGTTTAGTATAGTAAAACATTGTGTATCTTGACCACCTTGAACCTTACAAAGGTAAGATCTTTAACAAGGTTCTTCGATTCTTTTGTTGCTATATCTTGGTCTGACCACAAAAACACATGTTTCCTCTAAATTTTCACTAGACACAATCTATGGGCTCAGAATGTTGACTTCAATGTAATATGATTTACACAACACATATAGTAGCTTAAGTTTCACAAGTATATCCCTCTTGTTACATGAGTAACATGATAACATTAAGAAACTCAGATCCAATTACCAAAGCACCCATCAAAAGCATAAATCCTTGTAGTGAACAAGAAAAGCTACATTCATCTAATCTCAACCCTGAAGTTGGCATAAGTACTCAGTAAAAGATTCACTTCATTGAGCTCCATTATGCACTAAACATATCATGGATTCACAATGATTTGTTTTGTACGAAGTGGCCACATTGGTAAAGTTTTCAAGTTGAGCAGACTATGTTTTCACTCCATAACAACCACGATGTGCTACGTGAAAATCCATACTAGCACGATTTCGAAACACCACATCCTTTACCACAACTGCGAATAAAACTGCATTTTGAATCCTTGAAATCAACTTTTTGCTGAAGATCTTCCTTAATTACAGAGATTAAAAGGTATCCCCTGCTGCACGCAATGAATTTATTTGCTTAATAACTGCATTCTTAATCATGAATGACTTTGCGGCATACAATGAAGTTTCAGGAGTTTTTTTGCTAGATAACTGCAATTTAAATCATGATCGATTCTGCTGTGTACGACGAAGTTTTAGGCGTTTTTCTTTCCAGCCACTCAACTTACGAAATGAATAAAAAACACTGCAAACTAGCTATTATTAACTAAGAAAAGTTTGCTAGACTGAAATAGCTTATAACTAAAAGTAAATTGTGTGGCTGCAGTCAAAAAGACATTCTTTTAACATCTGGACTAATTTTCAAGCGGTCACATCGACATGCTTTGTCATATATAACTGTATTTTTACAAGGGGGTCAAGCTTAGTTACCAAGGTTAGGGGTCGATATAGATCAAAGAACAAGTTCGGGATCATAATTTGTAAATTTGTTAGGATCCCAAATTGGGGGTAGGTTCAGTGGCTTAGCTACTTATCCAAACGCTAACAGGGGCAACCCTAACCCAAACGGGTTGGGGTTCTAAAATCCTGTACAAGACCCCAAATTCTTCAAGCGGGTTCTGGTCAGGTAAATATTTTACCCGGCGTAAGTGGACGGTTTCACGGTCCACTCATGGCAGATTACGTATTTGGCTATATTTGCCCCAAGTTTTGCTCATTCACTTAATGGAAACAATATGCCTACCTGCTCATCTGTAGGAGCATTTATTCTCACATTGAGACAGCGGGATCGAACAGCTTCAATAACCTTTGAAGAGCTGTTGCAGCAGAGAATGAGCCGGCAGGACTATATTTCTCCATTGTTCTTCGCAGTGAGTGTTGAGCTTCTTTTGAGAGCTTGTCGACTTCATTTAGCACTAGGACTGCAATTCAAAAGTATGAAATTTATTACAAACAGGGGAAGCTTGCCCACTGGCAGTGAACATGAAAGAAGAATTAATCATTTACACCAACCAATCTCATCCTTTTTAGAACTTTAGGGTTCATAAAATAGTACATTGAAAAGACCCCAAGGGGACATTACCCATGTATAAAAGGGAGTAGCTACAAGAATCATCATGCCCTCAAGCTCCCACAAATGACATATTATCTATAAAATCCCCAAAAGTCCATGATTCCAGCACCAATCAAACCCTTCTTCAATTTTATAGGCATTTTAACTAGTGAAAAATTACCAACCATAGAGACACAGTGAAAGGTTAACAAACGCCAATAGGGAAAGGAGGGGGCAAATGAAATAAAAAGGCAAAAAATTGTTGGGAGGTACCCCATATTATGTGGAAACTATTTAAGGGAAGCATCATTTAAGAATGTATTTAAAAGTTGTATACATTTTGTGGAAACTATTTACAAGGTCTTTTCGATTTTCTTTTTCCGATGAATTATAAAGAAAAGACGAAAATACCCATCTTCTTTGTTTTCTCTCTACATTTCTGATTCTTCATCATCTTCTTCCTCCTTCTCCTTGTTCCTCCTTCTCTTCTCTTCTTATTCAAGCAAAATTCAAACCAAACCCACAAATTCAACAATCAAAAGGAGAAATTGCAAAATAATTGGTATGAAATTGCAATATTTTTTAAAATATTAAAACCATATAATATGGCACAGAGAAAGTAGAAAGCAAGCGGAGGCTGGGAGGTGGTATGTTCGGGTAGGGGTGAGTGTGCGAGATAGAAAGAGACAGAAACATAGCATTCTCTCTCCATTCCCCTATTTTTTGCATCTTTGGTTATGGAGGTGGGGAGTCTTTGAATCCGAAATTTGTATTGAACTTGGATTACGGGGTGTAAGAAAGGGGAGAGAGAGAGAGAGAGAGAGAGAGAGAGAGAGAGAAGATAATGATAAAGTGGACAGAGAAAACGAAGAAGATGAGGGCGTTTCCGTCTTTTCTTTATATTTTATTGAAAGTTAAAAAATCACCGGACAAGACCTTGTAAATAGTTCTCTCAAAAATGTAAGCTTTTAAATACATTCTTAAATAGTTTCCACATAATATGGGGTAGCCTCCCGGCAATTTTTTGATAAAAAGGAGTAAAGAAATCAACAAAATATTGAGCAACAACGTCATAAAGAATGAATCTATTAATCATTAGGCACATTAAAAACAAAGATTTTTCTTTTTACATTTCTTTTTTTGGGGGGTGGAAAACGGTCTTGACTAACAAGGAAACAGAGTTACAAAGGTTCACTTTGCTGACATTTGTGATACAGAATAGAGTTGGTCTGAAATGTGATTTAAGATTGAAAAGATAAGTTTTGAACAAAACAATAATACTCCCCTCCGTTTCATAAAAATTGTCAAAAGTTTCTAGTTTGGATTTCCCAAAAATATTGTCAAAAATTCTCTATATAGTAAAAAAGTGACCCTTCAGATTCCAACTGTGAGTGATAAATAATGTTCCTTTAAATTTTTATATTCCCAAAGTTTGACAACTTTTCAAGGACAGAGGGAGCATTAATTCCGAAAAGACAAGAAGAATACTAGTAATCCTAGGGAAAAAAAAACAAACCGAAAAAAATATAAATACAGACAGACTACAACCCAATTGAAATCAATTCCTCTTCCAAACCTTAGATCTTTGAAGCAGCAATTTCATATTTCAAGTAAGATGGATGATTAGAAAGCTCAGTCATGGGTGACTTGCATGCAGAGAACCTGGTCGAGCAAAAAAATAAAAAACTGGAATGCTATGTGGTTAAGATGGGGTACATTGCTATTCTTTTTGGCACACAATTTTAGAACGCATGGCTGATATATGCAGCCCTTAAATGAAATCACTTTTAGTCCCTTGCAGCATGGACAAGATAGTGCATTTCACATCAGATCCACAAGCCAATTAGAAAGTAATGTTGGATACAAATATCAATGTCAAGAGTAAAAGACTAGGAAAAGCTCACACCTTTGAATCCTCGCTTTCCTTTGGTGTCAATGGGTCTGTTTCTAGCCATTTCTTTGATTATCTCTTGAACAATATATCTGTCTTGAAATCCCGCATCACTTGGGTTTAGTTCAACATGATGAGTGCTAGATAGAGTAGTGAGTTCTACCTCAATCATTCTAGTTCCAGCCTGCAGATCATCAACATAGGCATTGTCACTAGAAACACCCATGGAGTAAAAACCATTATCAGTCCAAGTATTGCGCTCTTAATCACAACTCCTCAAGAATCCACGAACATACAGAACTGTGTAAATCCTGTTGTTAGACTCACTTGTCATAGACTAAGCAGAGGTGGACGAGTCCAGTGACACGAGTAAGTAGCTGAAACCAGCTTAATTTTGGATGGTAAATCCACTATACAATCCAAAGGCCCACTAATCCTCTTCTTTTCTGAGTTAGGCTTATGATTATCTCAGTGTGCTCAATACCTTTCACCAGATTTTGAGAGGGGGGCACAGTGAAAAAGGAGATAAATGAGGAGGAAGGCAAGGGTGATGAACTTGCAAGCCAAATGTGAGCCATGACCAATAGAAAAAGCAGTTGAACCCTTTTGTCAGCTTTCATAGTCATTCAAGTACATGTATATACATGCATCACCTCACTATTGTTCGATTTTCTTTGTTTAAGTACACTGTTAGATGTATACGCTTCCAAAAGAATCCCACGTGGAGATCATTCTTTTTCAAAAATCCAAAGAAATAAACAGTAAAGACGACACTTCCCTTTTTTCATGCCAATTTGCAATTATATTTTATCATTTGTCAAAATTTCATTTACTCTTTAGAACTTATTTACAAAGTCTCTTGAGAGTCTCCTGGAAACAGCCTTTCTAATATTTAGATAACTCAAACCCCATTTCACCAAGATCAACACAGGGTTATTGTCATTGTTGTTGTAAGCAAAGGCAGGATTCTTAAGACGTAAGATCACTTCTATGCATAAACAATTGACATGGAAAAATATTTCCCTCTTCACCTTTAAGTTACAGAGTTTTCATGTTAACTTCATTTTATAGCTATATCTAATATATAGATTATAGAATGACCTGCAAACAAGTTAATGAGCTCTAAGTGTTCCCTTTTCATCCTTCATCTCTATGTCACAGGTTGTTAAAATACACCAATTTGTACTTTACATTACTATTTGTGGAGTTCAATTACTTCCAAAGGACAAATTTAAATAATTCAAGCACCTAACTAAGAGTATTACATAGAGATCCATAGTTATTGCCGCATGGCTAAACTTTGCTTTATATAAACATCATCCCATCAGCATTTACCAAACACAACTGAAACAACCCAGCATCTCACAAAAATCCTCTTAAAGGAATCCAACAGCTCTCACTCTTCAGAATACACCCGGCAAGGAATCCAGCAATCAAAAAAAAAAACTAAAAAACGCTATGTTCGCTATTACAAAAGATTCACTAAAATCAACGGAAAAAAATAAAAAATTGTTAAATATACTTCCATGTAAGCTACTATGCGTTCGAATTTTGAACTATGAACTGATGAAATAACACACCAGAAAAAAGAACATGCAACAACAGGAAAGAGTGGGACATGTTAATACTCACATCAACTTTCCATCCCTTGTTCTCCACCTTTACCTGGAATCAAACAGAATTAAACTTTCAAATTTATCAGTCAAAAGAAACCATAAATTGCTCAAAATAAATAGTAAACCCCAAAAATACGCTAACATCGAACCCAAAGAACAAAACTTGAGGAGAGAAATTTGGAACCTTTTCAGCGCTGGCACCAAACATCTCCCTCAGAAGGGCCATAATTAGGGTTTTCTTTCCGGCGCCGGGAGGTCCATAAAACAGCAAATGTGGGCAATCTTGCTCCGATACCTGTCAAAAAAGCACATATCCCCATCAAATATAAAATTTCAAAGCAACAAACCGAACCCTATGGTTCGATTGTGAGCTTTTGGGCTTGATTCTAAGGGTTGAAAAGAATCGAAATACAAAGAGGAAACTCACTGACCAGTTTCTTGAGATTTTGGGCAGTATTTTCATGTACTAGTACCCTGTCTAGGGTTTTGGGTCGGTACTTGTCTACCCACAACATTGCTGATTCAAGCGGAGGAGAGAGAGAGAGAGAGAGAGAGAGAAGTTGAGGGATGGCGGGAAAACAGACGGCAGGGTAGAAGAAAGCGGACTTGGAGGAGTTGGGACTATTTGTAGCGGCCGGCAACTCCAATTTTAATTAACTGAAAATGAAAGAAAATACAAAAAAATTATTTATACACGGTGAGTGGTGTTTTTTAATGTTTTAATTAAATTTTTTTATTTTTATAGCAATTTTTTAATATAGGGTGTGTTTGGTTGAAGGGAAGAAAATATTTTTTATGAAAAAATGAATTTATAAGGAAAACCATTTTCCATCCACATTTTCTTTGTTTGGTAAAAGAAAAATAATTTTCTAAAATAGTTACTTAAATACAAAAACTAACCATAAAAATCCGATAATTATGAAAAGAAAAAGTAAATAACTAATTCATCTTCAAAACCCAAATATATATATATATATATATATATATATGTTGAGCATCTAAATTTGATAAGGACAAAACTTGAAAAAAGAAAATAAAGGTGGCAAAGAAAGAGAAGTTTAGAACTTGAAATCCCATTAATAAGACTTTATTTTCCCTTGATTGAGGTAGAGGAAAATTAACTTCCTTCCTCATAAAAGGAAATTTATTTTCCCTTGATTGAGGGAAATTATTTTCCCCGAAAAATATTTATTCACCACTTATGCTACCAAACGCTAGAAAATAGAATGATAATTTTCCGAGAAAATATTTTCCACTCAAACAATTACATCACCTTATATTGTTAAAAATTCACTACTCCTTGATCAGAAAACAAAATGCAGTATTCATTTTATTAGTACAGTTAAAATGATCCTTAATAAAAAGTCTACTTAAAGTAGACTTTGGAGATTTATAGTAAAAAATATGAATTGTTGTTGCAGATTGAAAAAGGCTTATTGATACCCTAATGGTGGTATTTTATTTTATTTTTTGATTTGACAAGGGTGTAACCATTTCGGAGTTGCGAGCATATATGATAAAAGTATTTGCAAGAAGTATGCTAGCTATGATTTGAACTTTAGCCAACATTTGTTGGTTAATAGTAGTATTTCATAACTTAGATGTCTTTGTATTGATTGGGTTGTAGATCTGTCAATTCGAGTTGGTGGTTTAAATACGGATCGAGTGTATTCAAATTAGAGTAAAATACGAGTCGCGTGTATTTCGAATTCGGGTAAAATACGAGCGGTCGTATATTGAGTTATACTGATTTTGGGTCAACCCCACTGGTTGAGATTGCCTTTTATCGCTTATTTTTCTTTTGCAAATTATAAAAATCCGACATATTTTTTGCTTAAAATTGTCGATAATTTTACGAAAAGTGTAATATTTGCATTTTCTAAAAGGATATTGAAAAAATTCAAAGTTTCATCATGGTATTAGCATGAGGATTAATTGAGTTGAACGACTTGACCATTTTACCCGTTTAAATAAGACCAATGAAAGGTGGGCCAATAATGAGTTGGATAATAAAGATTATTCTATTAATGACTCAATTAAGGTTCTAATGTTTATTTCTACTCTTTTATTATACTAATTCACGTGTTACACTTTGTTAAATTTATTATCCATAGTAATAAAGATTAATATTATAACGAGATTTTTATGCATATTTACATAATTTTAAAATAGATCGACAAATAGTCAATCCGGTCGGCTAATTGACCCATTTTATTCATTAAGAAAATTTCGACTTCGTCTTAACCCGATTTAGTGCCCATCCTTCAAGTATGACTAGAACAATTTCAAATAAACAAGAATTATAGATTTATAATAAACTAAAATTAATATTTTTAATTATAACATCAAAATTTTATATTACTATAGCAATATTATTTCTATAAAAAAAAAGTATATTATTTAATATGTAAACAGACATATTCAATTCACCAAAAATATAACAATACAACTTGTACATTTTTAATGTTTTTATTATATCACGCCATTTGAATCCATACATATTTGTTAAAGTTTTACTCGTGTGTAATTTTTGTATATAAATTTTTTTATGAGAAATAAGTTGAGAACAGTAATAGTTTTTAGTGTTTGTCTCGTAAATTATTATGATAGCTATGCAACATTTCTTCAAACGATGTGATACAATAAATAACCATTACTAAAGTGTAATAAAGGAAAACGAAAATTATATAATAAGCATAAAATATTCAATTAACAAGCCACAAAGGTAAAATTGTTATTTTTATTGCCTTTACCCAAGGGGTTGAACGAGTTCGGGTCGGGTTTGACCCACTAATTTATGAATTTTTCATATTCAAGTTGAGAAAATCATGTTGAAAACCCAGAATTTTCGGGCGAGTTCGGGTTGGATTTTCGGGTTAAGTCGGTTTTGCCGAGTCTAATTAAAGATATTACAAGTCCTACGAGGAGTGACTAGAGGAGGGGATCCTTTTGACCCAATATGAGTTATTGAATGATAAATGTCTAAACTCCTTGCATGGTTAGTAGGTCGTCTAACCCTCTTTCTTAAATTTAAATAGACTCCTTACATGGCTGGCTAACATGTTGTCTTACCATATTTCTTAACTTTAAATAGACCCATGAAAGGTATATCCCAAGTAAATAAACTATTTAGAGAACTAACTCACAAAACCATGTCTCTTTAATTAATGAAGGAGATATTAACTATAGCCTTCTTGATTTTGTTGTGCACATTGAATTTGGTATGTAGCTCCACATCACTTAGACATTATAATTAATAATAATGTAACCTATTTCTGTTGATATTGATTGGATTACTAAGTTAACTGAGTTGCCTTAAGCTAATTTGTTAAAAAGACTAAAAAGGTCACTTATCCCTTTCTATTGTTATTGTTATACACTAATAAATGAACAATTATAATAAGTAAATTATAAAAATATAAAAATAAATTTAAACTAAACAATGCTATGAAAAAATTAAGGATAAAAGGGTACCATGGGAGGGGGTTTCTCCTGGCGATTAGGGCGATTGAGAGTTCATTACTTGTTGTCAGTACCTTTGGTGAGAGTAGAGATCATGAGAAAGCATGGTCGGCCTGCTAAAGCCAAATTTGGAGTGAGTTCATCGACGTAGATAGAAATCCTAACTATTTTATGAGGCGGAGCATATGCGAATTCGATGGTGGAAGATTCAAATGTGGTAATTTCTTCTTTGAACCCTAACTCGACTACTTCTTATGATAAGACCAAATTGAGTCGGGTTAACCAAATGGATGGGTCTCGAGCATGATAATTCCGTAGTCCATACTATTCCATTAATCCCCCTATGGATCCGAGTGGGCGGGATGTTTCAAGCACGTAAGGTTTATGGGGAGGGTAACGCTAATTCCCTAAAGTCCAAAAAAGACCTTTAGGTCATTGTTTTCCAGTAATCGAGATCCTGCTCAAGTCTTGCTTTCGCATTATGTTGAACTTGAAGTGGTGAATAGAGAGAAGATTATTTCTATGTGTCCGGATGATGTCGAGGATGAAATTACCTTCCGGGAATCAGCTTTAGTTGGGTATGTGGTTGGGTTAATGCCTAAGTTAAAGATCTTGAAGGAATTCATTGAGAATCATCTGTTCCCCAACCTCAACTCCTTTGTCATCCCTCCGGCTGGTATGTCTTTCGTTTTGACTGTAAGAAAGATATGGAGACTACGCTAAAGGGGGGCCATGGATAGTTGCTAATTAATCTCCGGTACTCAAGCCTTGGTCATCGAGCATTTAACTTTGATGAAGCTATTATGTGTATAATCCCAATTTGGGTAAAGTTCCCAAGTTAGATTTGCAATAGTGGTCAATTAAAAGCCTCAATAAGATTGCTAGTCTAGGTGGCCAACCCTTATTTGTTCGATCGATGCACTACGGCTAAAGATCATATTACTTTTGCTTATGTGCTTATTGAAGTTGATGTGCCTTCTATCTTACCTAAGACAATCCCTACTATTGATCCTTTTAATCATAGAATTATCAAAGAAATCCACTATGAATACGTTCCATTTTATTTCCATAAGTGAAAAAACTCGGGCATGCAAAGGTTGCATGTAACACTAGGAAGACCAAACAAGTGCGGAATCGAAAAATCAGGGACAATATAAGAACATACTGAGAGAGAGAGAGAGAGAGAGAGAGAGAGAGAGAGAGAGAGAGAGAGAGAGAGAGAGATGAGTCAAGAATCGTGGAGGCTGAAGCTATCCTCGACCTAGGCATGTTCCTATTGTTCGGGCCACAAGTATTACACCTCCTCCCGTCACCAATTTTGTGGCTCGACCAGGGAGTAAGTAGAGCTTTTAGGGTGCTCCTGACCATAGGATCTTAAGGATTTCTAACGGTTTAAATGCTAGCAATCGGGGCACTTTAAGTCATGGTTCCTCTAAGAGTAAAAGTATGAGCAAGCATGATAAGGCTAATAGCATGGGATGATCATTTATTAAATCTCATAAAGCATGATCGTTCTCCATTGGAATGTGAGGGGCTTCAACGACCCTTTTAAACGACTCTGAGATTTGAAAGACTATAATGAAGCACATGCCTACAATGTGCGGGTTACTTGAAACTTGAGTGAGGTTTCCCAATGCTAAGTCTATTGCTACTATAGGTTATTTCCACATTATAACCTTGCTGCAAATACAATGCTCACTATAATGGTAGAATTTGGGTCTTCACTATTAATTTTTTAAAATCCAAATAAGAGAAAGAAAAACATTTTCTTTCAATTTTTTCCCTCATTTTTTTCTTTGAAATTTTCTTTCCGATATTTTCCTAGTAATAGAGGACAAGGCCTAATGATGTATTTTTCATTATACGAATATTTTTATAAATTTAACACTAGGGCTCCCCGATCTGGGTGAGTCATATAAACCCAAAATCTCTAAGTGTATTAGAGCTAGTCTAATTCTTTCACCTAATTTTCCCCCTTTTTCCTTTTTTTTCGAAACCCAATATTTTTTGTTCTTTCGCAACCCTAACTCTTCCTTAGGTGACCACTATCCCGGCATTTGCACACCACCGGCTATTACGAGTGAGGATAATTCCGCCCTAGTCTTGCCATATGGCTTCTCCACCTCTTCTTTGCTTCTATCGCCCACATCTACCTTTCCCTCACTCTTGTACTTGAGTTTTTCGCTCCCGGAGGTGTTGTTCTCTACACCTTCTACCCACACGTTGCCGCCGCCCAGCCACTACCCAGCCTACTCGTTGCATCTTTTCTCCTCATCGCCTCTCCCAATGCTTCTTCTAGTTCGTTCTCTGCCTGGTTGCCCCACCAACGACTACACACTTTGGGTTCTATTAGCCACCCGTCTCTTCTCTTGCAATGGCTGTTTATGGTGAGCCGCCTTGGCATGTGTAGCTTCATCTCTTCTTCCGGGTTCGCCTCCAATCAACCCTAATATGTGGACACTTGATATCAAAACCTTTGTCACTACTGTTCTTGAAAAGATTGATGATTTTTTGTCCTTGAAGACACAAGTGGTTTCATTTCTCATCATATACCAATTACTTGGTTTTTGGATAGTTCGATTACACAACCACCGCCCTTTGTGGTTCTTCCTTTGGGAATACGAGTAGCCTAATCATGCCTATGCTTCCTAGCATCGTCTGCATCAACTTATTCGAGCTTAGTTATTTCACACAATTTCTACTTATCATATAATTGAGATTCACGACTTACCTTATTCATTGCTCATCTAGCAACGTCTTGACTCTTGGTTTAATGCTTCCAGTCTCACTCATGCTATGGAACTTAAACATCTTCGGATGAACCCGGAGAAACCCGGAGAAACCCGAAACTCAATCCATTGGGGACTTTTTACGTGGGGTCAATACTATTGTTGACTCGCTTACCGCTATTCAGTCGCCCATTTCAAATGTGGACTTGATTCAACATTCTCTGTAAGGCTTAGATTCTAACTATAATGGTTTTGTGGATACTATTAGTCACATGTCGGGTCCGTTGAATTTTGATGATGTTCTTATCGAACTCTTGATCCATAAGCAGCGTGTTCAATTTCTCACTCTACTTTTTTCGTCTTTAGTGCCTCTTTTGATGGGGTCTTGTCACCTAGTCACAACAAATGTTGGAAGAATGAGAACAATATGAACAATCATGATTCGGAACAACAATCGCAACAATACCAAGGGCAAGACTACCACCACTTCTATTTCTCAAACTCAAACCGATTCTAGGGGTGTGCGTATGCCCGCAAGTTCTATGTTATGTAATTCAGATGTTTCATCATCTCGTATTTTTTATCCTTCTATTTCTCGCTATTAATTCCTCTTCCGCATGTAATGATTAATTTAAGGGGTTGTTGGGTTCGGGCCCTAACCTTCGTGTCAAATTTGTCATTCTTCGGGTCATTATGTTGTTATTTGTCTTGTCTCGTTGTCATTTGTGTCCTCGCCAACTCTATTCAGGACCTTGCTACCTTTGCTTCCGTCGAGCCAAGTGAGACCATGTGTATCCAAACTCAACTGTTGCGTCCCACATGATTCCTTACGATGGTATACTTTCTTCTAAGACTCTTTACTTGAGTTATGAGAATGTTGTTGGTAATGGTGACAATATCCATTTCTAATGTTGGCAAATTTAGTATTCAAACTCACGACCATCCACTTACACTTCAATATATTCTCGCATGTTCATGACTTAAAAGATAATCCATTGTCTATGCATCGTTTGTATCGGGAGAATGACCGTTATGTCCAGTTTACTTATTCCACTTTTTTCGTTAAGGACAAAAAAACAAATGATGTCCTTTTATATGGTTCTAGTTATGATCGTGTTTATCCTTTTCTAGTCCTTCCTCAGCCAAAATATGTTCCTGCATTACCTTCATCGCATGATTTGGGAGAAGTTTTACATCAAAGACTTGGTTATTATGGCCTTCGTATTTTAGACAATCTTAGGAAAAATAATGTTATATTCAAACTTCTAATGTTATTTAAACTTCGTTTTCGTGACAATTGTGTTACTTGTCAACTTGTTAAATCTCAAAAGTTGTCGTTTTCATAGTTGAACATTGTTCGTTACTTCTTTATAACTTATATATTTTGATGTTTAAGAAACTCCCAGTGATTCAATTAAATTATTTCGTTACTATGTGATTTTTGTGGATGATTTCTCTCGCTTCACTTGGTTATATCCTATGAAGCACAAGTATGAGATCCTATATATTTTTTGCAATTTCGAAAGTTAGTAGAGAACCAATTTGATAGAGAGATTAAAAATTTTTAGTCCGATGGGGATAAGAAGTTTGATGATACTCCTCTTAAGGAACACTTGTTTATCTTGTGCGATTCGATTAATTTTGTCCCAATATTGAGGCTCATAATGGTGTTTTTGAGCATAAGTACAAACATATGTTAGAAATGATTCGTACCTTTCTTATTCAATCTATGTTACCGTCTCATTTTTGTGTTGAAACCGCCTTGCCATAGTTTTCACATGAATTGCTTACCAATACCTATTCTTGACAATAAAAATCCTTTTGAAAAACTTGTTGCTCGTATCCCCGACTAAACTTTTTTAAGGGACCTTTGGTTGTGCCTATTTTCATTTTTGTTTTCTTCCAACAAACTTCAACCGTGTTTGTTCAATGTGTTTTTCTAGGGTATGTCCATCAATATAAGGGATATCATTGTTAAGATCCCACTACTGGAAAACTTTATATAAGTCGTTATATTCGCTTTCGATCGCAGCTTTTCCTTTTTCACTTTAACTTCTAGATTTCTCTCGCATGATCATACTCAATTAGGAAAGGATATTTTTTTTCGTCACTAATCTTGATTCGGTGCTAGCTCCTATTATTTCTCTTTCTTTGTCTTCAATTGCTTCATCCATGCCTATTTTCTCCCATTTTTTGATGTCTTTGGTTTCCTCGAGTTCTCTCGCCACTTCTATTAGTGTGCCTCTAGTTGTGTCTTCTCTCTTGTTATCACCCACTTCTTCGCCTCTCGGCGATAGAGGCTCTTCTAGTACTTTGTCACTTTCCTCATCTCGGTTGTCCCTTTTTGTCTCCTTGATCACTTTAAGTCTTAGAAATGATTTTCTTCTTTCTAGTTCTTCGCCTCTCCCTTCTACATCGTCTTCTGTTTCTACTTGTATGTTTGTCAGTCCCTCCACCAATGTTCATCCTATGCAAAATAGGTCCAAGTTTGGGATTTCTAAACCTAAACACTTAGTGTCCTTAGATACCAGTTGTTTTGAGATAGAACCGTCTTCCTTCAAGGCGGAACTTAATTGAAATCGACTATGATTAATGAGTTCGATGCTTTATATGTCAACGATACTTAGGAACTCTTTCCTCTTCAAGCACATCATAATCTTGTGGCTAGTAAGTGTGTGTATAGGATCAAGTATCATTCTGATGGTTCTATAAAACATTACAAGGCTAGATTAGTTGCTGCAGGCAGGGGTGAGGAAAAAACCAAAACCGATAAATCAAAACGAAAAATTGGCAAAATCGAACCAATTTTTTGGCTAACAAACCAGTTTAAAAATCTAGTTTATCCACCTCCAATTACGGTTCATGATTTTGAAACCGTCGGTTAACCGACTCGACTCGATAATTTTTTAATTTTTTTTGTGAAATATTAAGCTCGAAATATGTGTTTTTTTTTTTTTTTTTTTTTGCATTGTGTGTAGTTTGGGGAGGTTTTGGTTGATCGGGGCAGTGGGCCTTGGGCCTTAGCAGTGGCATGGGACAAGCAAATGCACGGGGCAAAGAGTCGGTAGAGAGAGACAGATTAAGAACCTTTATTAAGTTAATGTCCAAATCATATTATATGATGGCTTTAAATTTAATTACTAATTATATTCCTCCTTATTCGGATGGCCAAAGGTTTTAACTTTAAATATGATGGTTTTATTAAGTTAATAGTATTAACTCTACCCAATTTACTCACCTGCAGAGAAAGAAAGAAGCAGTGGTTGCACCTCGAAAAGGCGAGTGGTTGGCTGCACCTCAAAGATTTAAAACATTAAACTCATATTCACCGTGGCAGCTAACAAAATTTGATCATTAAGAACCTTTATCTAACAGTTCCTATTAACTAGTGAATCGAATCGAAAAACTCGTTTAATTAATATTCGGTTAACCAGCTCATTCGGTTACATGCTTATGGTTCACATTTTTTCAAATCGAAAATCCAGGTTAACCGAAACGAAACCCCCAAACTGTACCGAACCGACCCGTGCTCACATTTTTTCGACCCGTGCTCACTAGCAGGCAGTGTATTGATTTTCATAAGATTTTTTCCCCTGTTGTTTGTCCCGCCACGATTTGTCTTGTTTTGACCTTGGTTGTGATGCATCATCGGCCTATTTGACAACTTGGTGTCAAGAATTCTTTTCTTCATTGCATTCTTACGGAACTGTCTACATGCATCAACCTCGTAGGTTTTGTTCATCCCCAATATCCCCATTATGTGTGTCGCCTTAAAAAGACTATATATGGTCTAAAACAAGCTTCTCGAGCTTGGTTTCATTGCTTCAACAATTTTCTTCTCACACTTGGTTTTTCTTGCAGCTTAATCTAACCCCTCTATGTTTTGTTTTTTTGTTCCCAGTCCCATATTCTTGTTCTTCTTCTCTATATTGATGACATTATCCTCACTCGATAGTTCCACATAGTTACTTTTCTCCTTTGTAGATATTCTTTCTTGTTAGTTTGTTGCGAAGAATCTTGGTAACTTGCATTACTTTTCTTGGTGTGTATCATTTTTCTACTAGATTACTTTTGTCTTAACATAGATATACTTTTTATCTTCTCGTAAAAGTTCATCTCTATACCTATGAGCCAGTCCACGCTCCTCTTGTGGCCTGGACGTCCCTTACTCTTTCGGATGGTGATGTACTTGCAGATCTTTCTAAGTACGTAAGTATGGTAGGTTCATTACAATACTAACTATGACACATCCCGATATTGCTTATGCACTTCATGTAGTTTTCCAATTTATGCACCCACCTCGTACCACTCATCTCTTGGCTATCAAGCGTGTTTTAAGGTACTTGTGTGGTATGCTTACCGATGGGTTACTCGCCACATCTTGTTGTTGCTTCTTCCCTTATTATTGCTTATTCAGATGCTAACTAGGTAAGGTGCAAGGATTCTTATTACTTCACCACTAGCTATGATGTGTTTTATGGATCTAATCTCATTACTTGACGCTCGATAATTGACAATCTCCAAATCATTACTGAAGCTGAATACAATGCTTTTGCTTATACTATTACCGAAAATGTATGGCTTCGCAAGTTGCTTCATGACTTAGGGATTTCTCTAGATGCTCCCACTAAGGTGTTATGTGATAATTTCAGTTTAACATATCTTAAATTTAATCCCAATCATCATAATCGCAACAAGCATACTACAACCGATTATTATTTTTTTCATGAGTGGGTTATTAATGATGATCTTGTTGTCAAACATGTTCCTACTAGGTTGTCTTCTTCGTTTTTATTTCCGAAAGATAATTTGTCCATATGTTCTCCCGCAAAATTAAGGGGGTGTAATAGAGGACAAGTCCCAATGATGAATTTTTCATTGTACGATTATCTATATCTATATCTATATCTATATCTATATCTATACCTATATTATATATAAAGCCAAGAGGGTTGAAGTGTTGTATAAATTTTCTTTCCCTTCTCTACCCTTTATTTTTTATTTTATTTCCTATTTCTACTGCTACATCAGTATTGAATAAACGCAAAATATCAACTAACCGATAGGAGAAATTAGACAATTACACTTGAGATTAACCGCCTAAATATGAAAGGAATAAAATCGTTTCAGCTTCTTCTTCCAGGTACCTATTTCTCTCAATTCTCCATATCGAACTCAAACGTAAACCCTTGCAGTATCCATAATTGTATGTTGCATATCTATGTAAAATTATTCAAGAAAGTTTGAGAGAGAAACTCACCTTTGTGGTCATGTTTAATTCAAAAGTCAATAGAGTTTGTAAGATATTTTAAAAATTTGAGTCTCAAATGTTAAAATCCATGAATGTAATTGACATTTATTATTCATTGACGATTCGAGATTTCAACCTAGAAAGAAATTGAAGTGAATTAGTCCTCTTCCTTTAAAAGCGTTGACTCTCTCAACTGTTTTCATATACTAAATGTTTTGGTTACACGTCACGCTTAACATAAAAGGTAGGTCTCGGAGAACAAAAAAGAATGGAGTTTCATTGGTAATTTTGCTTAATTATAAAGTGAGAAGATCATGACGACTTGCAAATTGATAGGTGAGGTTTAATTTAGTTTGGTTGGATAAAAAATTAAAAAAACAGATGCACGAAACTTTACAACGAAGTTGATGGATATAGGTAAACAGGATGAAAAGTTGAGAATTTTGATTAAGAAATGAAGATCTCTCTTTAGAAATTAGCCATATTTTTTTTTAAATTTTTTTAAATCAATCTTTAATGGTAGGCCTATTATTAATCAAAATACATGAAGCCTCATATTATTAATTTTTTTAATAGGAAGTACCCTCTATTTATATTTGGATATTCATAATTTAAAGCAATTAATTTTTCACTACAAGAAAACCACATAGGAGCTTACTGAAGTTTTTTTAACAATTGAAGGTTTGCTCGGAGAGAGTCTCGAGTCACCCTAGAGGGGGTGAATAGGGTGATGAAAAATTCTTTCCGAAAGCACACACCCTTTTGACAGAGAAGAATCGAAGACAGATTCCGAGTCTAAGCAAGGGGTTATAAAAATTGGACTCGTAATGTAATGAATCGAGTAAACACGTTCAGCAGGTCTGTCTCGAGTCTAGAATGAACTCGAAATAGAACACGGAGAAATTACGTGGAAACCCTCCCGGGCAGAAAACCACGGCCCGTGTCAATCCAGACACGAAGTCAAATCCACTATTTTGAGTCCACAAAATACCGTGAACTTGACGTAACCCGAGTTGCTCCCTTGGACAACTCTATACAAGTTTTCCTAGACTCGAAGTTCCCTTATCTCGATCTAGTACTTCCTAGCCGAGATAACCCTTACAGCTAGGGACAACTAAGCTGAGTTAACCCTTACAGACTTAGTCAAGGGACCTTACAAAAAAATGTAAGAAGTGTTTGTAATCGAGTACAAGACCTTACAACTCGTAAAGTAATGAATTACAGAGTGGGAGTTGTAAGTTGAAGATTGAAAGTAAATACAATAACTTTGTTCAAGTTGGAGTATTGACGAGTATGTTCCGCTATCTTCAAGTCATGTGAAGTGGCTTCTATTTATAGATAACCAGGCAGAGTAGCCGTTATCTTCATCTCGCTGACCGAGAGTCCTCTCGTGACCGTTGATAAGGGCTTTCCGAGTCACTCGTAAAGTATCCGTTGAAAATATGGTCGATGGACAATGGTTTAACTCTCTTGGAAGTCCCAAAACTATCGGTTGTGTCTTGAAAAGTGTGGTGAAAAGCATCGTTAAGCTTGACCTTCCAGCTTTCCGGATATGGAAGCGCATGACCTTCGACACAATCTTCCGGGACTAGAGCAGGATGGTGAAAAGCTATAACTCGCTGGTGATTTGATGTTCGAGCTCGGCTACTTTTGTAATTTGAAAAGATATCCTCGATTGAATAACCTACAAAAGTAAAACACCTTCGGTTCTCAAAGTATAAAATACTTTGGTCCAAGGTTAGACACGGATAATAAAAATAATCATGATAATTAACAAACAGATTATCTCGAGTCGAAAAGAAATGGAACTTTCCGAGTCTAATATCCATGATACTCGGAATTCCATAATACTTAGTCTTAAGCAAGGAATCAAGTTCTATCAACAAATATCGAGTGGGAAACACTTGATGTGGACTAAGCACGAAAAGAACTATGAATGCCGACTTTGCAAACAATAGAGTAAATAATCATAAGTCGATTCGAGAGAGAGTGGACTCGGAATAAAGAACAAGTTTTCCGAGTCGCTAACCGAAAAGCGATTAAAGAGATAAGTGAAGGCCGAATCGCATAGAAAAGATACTATTTCACTCAAGTAAGTTTCTAAGACACAGAGAATGCCTTGGAATCAAAACACTATATGAATGACATCGTTATACCCGATTCTTTTTTTTGCATGACTCGTAAATATATAGAGCAGTTGTCCGAGTCTTCAATCTCCCCTTTTGATGAAAGGCATTCCATACTTGAACGTAAACTTTGTTAGAGGGAAATAGGTTGATTCCGAGTAGTTCGAATAAAAGTAAGACATGTTGATCGGAGCAATATACAATATATCGGAGCAAAATAAAGTATGCTTGAACTCATTCACTCGTAAAAGAAAGAACTCGAAATTAATAATGAAATGCATTCAGCTTAAAAAAAATTATATTACAAGGGTGGAAAGAACTCCCCTAGACAAGACAACCAGCTTTCGACTACATTTCTCCCCTTGCCTTTCAACAAAAACAAGAAACAAAAAGAAGGGAGAAAAGTACAAGTAATACACTGAAATTGTCCGGACAAAATAAGATTTTGAAAACAGAAATTCGGAGGCACCGAGGAATCGTGACTCGAGTGCATGGCTCCAACTAGGAGGGAGGGATTTCGAGTGGAGGCGGAGGTGCGCCGGCGCCGATAAGACCTCGACGATGTGCTTGAGCGCGGCGAAGGGAGAACCGGAACACTCGCAGGGCTCACCCCGAGTGGCCGACCCGGAGAAAGTGGATCGAGGGGTTCTTCCCTTGGGACCTCGGGGCCTGGAGGGGTCCGCTCCGGCCGACTCGCCGGAGGAGCGAGATCTTTCGACCCACTCGGATCGCCGTCTCGAGCCGAGTACAACGAACTTGAACTTGGGAGCAGGTTGTCCCTCAGCAGCTGCCACGGCCTCTTCTTCCCTTGGCCCGAAGGAGCCGCCTCACTGCAGGTTCCTCGCCGTCCTCCGCTGCATCTGCCGCTTCTTCCTCTCGCTTCCTCGGCTTCCTCGCTCTCCGAGGAGGTCGGCCTCGGACTCAAGACGTCTCGGATGGATCTCGAGTCTTCGGGTCCCGAGCCGCCTTGGACCGTCTCTCTCCGAGGAGCTCACCAGCCTCCTTCTCGCTCCTTAACCAGCTCTCTCATCTCAAGAACGAGAGACTCGCCGCTCTCGGATCTGGGACTCGACCGGTCTTTTGGTTGATGGTCGACCTCGAAGGACTGACTTGAAACCTCCGAGCATGTCTCCGAAATCGAAGACACCGAGGTGATTTTGTCCAAGAAGACAGGAGACAAGAGGGCGGAGAGAGATTTGGAAGCACTCGGAGGTGGAGGCACCACCAGGTGAAGAGGGAAGAGGGAGAGGGGTTGATTTCGAGTCCGAGGTGGAGAAGGAGGCCTCAGCCTCGAAGTTGTGAACCTGCATACCGTGGTTAGTTTCCTGGTATCCGTACTCTGAGTTCCTTTTTACCGACCACAATGGCCGCCTCGTACACCGCGTTAGGGTCGAGGGAAGAGGAACTTGAAATTGTTTGAAGACAAGGGTGAGAAGAGCACCGAAAGGAAGGGAGGTGTTCTTCTTGGTTTGGAGTCGAGCCGGCACAGCGGCCATTTGCTCAATGATGGAAGGGAAGAGGTCGACTTCGTATCCCTCCAGGATATCGAAGAGAGCTTTGAGGTGCTTGGAGTTGGGGTTCTCCTTGCTAGAATGCCGTGAGAAGAAGGTTCTCATCAGCAGGAAACACGTAAGCCTGGCTTCGACTTCAACCGAGTCACGTAAAAGTTCTTTCCGGACCCGGGGAATTCTTTGGCGTACTTTTCAAAGAAGTCGTCGCGACTTCGATGAAGGGGATAGGGTTGCTGTTCAAGAAGAGAGAAGAAACTTTGAACAATCCGTGAAGGAGAGAGGTGTTGATACTGAACGGTAATGTTCTCAACCCCGGAGGTTAGAACATTTTCGGAGTGAGAGAGGTGAGTATAGAACTCGAAACGAGTTCGGGATAGATGAACTCACTGAAACACAAGAAATGGTAGACTCCTGTAGTTTGAATATGGGACAACCAGGAGAATTTGGTTGTTGGGAAGAATTTGTCGTCCAGACGCAAGATGCCGGGTGACAATGGGTTTAGAGGGGTTGAGCTTTCGGCTTGTTGGAGCGAGGTTTCTTTGAGGATGAAGAAACCCGAAAGTCGGGGTGGTTTCCTCTTTAGGCATTTTGAGAGATGAAAAGATGACACTTTTCGAGAGAAGAGGAAAGAGAAAGAGGTGTAGAAGAGAAGAAAAACGAAAATGAGAAGAGAGCAATCGAAAACTTACGAGAGAGAGAGAGAGCTTCTTCAACACTTGCAGACGATCAAGGAAACACTGCTCACGTAGACAACTTTCCGCGAGAGGGTTTTCGTTTGAGAGGGAAGGAGTTTGAGAATACCGAGAGGAAGATGAATAGACGTTATTTATAGAGAATATGCGCGCCCGTTCACTATCCGTTAAGTAACT
Organism: Talinum fruticosum; assembly: GCA_021018815.1. Taxonomy (NCBI): domain Eukaryota; kingdom Viridiplantae; phylum Streptophyta; class Magnoliopsida; order Caryophyllales; family Talinaceae; genus Talinum; species Talinum fruticosum. The sequence goes on along the minus strand of JAITYX010000037.1, from coordinate 5,651,268 downwards.
CCGTTCCGTCTTACCCGTCCATCGATCATTAATGCCCGGTGTGACAGCTTCGCTTCAACGGCTGAGATAACAACGGTTTGAAATCGCGGTTAAGATCCGATCGCAGCGCCGAGAAGGAGAGAGAAAAAGAGTTTGAAAATATAATCCGAAACTCTCCACTGTTCTAGAGATAGCTTCGTAAAATTTGATGTCCAAATTTTTCTCTACGTCCGAGTTTGACTCTAAAAGTTTCTGAGTGACTCGAAACACGTAAATAACTATCACCCAAGATCACATGATCAATCGAACCAATGGTTATTGACAACTAAAGCACATAGCACAGAGAAATGCAAGAATCATAACACGAAACTAAGCATTTAACATGCCAAGCTCATTCCGAATAAAACATAATTGATCTTCACCAAGTGGCTTAGTAAAGATATCAGCTAATTGAAGATTAGTCGGAATGAATTCAAGTAAAATATCACCCTTTTCCGAGTGATCGCGTAAGAAATGATACCTGACTTCAATATGCTTTGTTTTTGAGTGCCGGACATGATTCTTAGTGATACTGATTGCGCTTTGATTGTCACACTTGATTGGGACTCGAGTTGAGAGATAATCCGAGATCCTTCAAGTGTTGTTTTATCCAGAGAATTCGAGCGCAACAAGCTCCAGCTGGCAATATATTCAGCTTCCGCAGTTGATAGAGCTACCGAGTTTTGCTTCTTTGAGTGCCAGGATATTAGGGATCGACCTGAAACCGGCAAGCTTCGGATGTGCTCTTTCGATCTACTTTGTATCCTCGCGTAGTCCGCGCCTCGAGTACCCAGCCGACTCGGCTCCGAGTCTCCGGAGTACCACAGCCCTAGATTCTCGAGTGCCCGCAAGATATCTCGAATATTCTCTTCACCGCAGATGAGATGTGATTCTTTTGGATTAGCTTGAAATCGTGCACATAAGCAAACACTCGAACATTATGTCCGGTTCTGCTCGAAGTAAGATATAGCAGAGATCCAATCATACCTCGATAGAGTTTCGATCTACCGCTTTACTCGTCTCATCCGAGTCAAGTTTTATACTCGTCGCTCATAGGAGTAGATGCGTGCTTTGCATCTTGAAGTTTGTATTTCTTCAGCAGTTCCTTGGTGTACTTTGATTGATGGACAAAGATTCCATCTTTGTTTTGTTTGATTTGCAGCTCAAGGAAGAAATTGAGTTCTCCCATCATGCTCATTCTGGAACTCTTGGCTCATCAACTCGTAAAATTCTCAGCACGTAAATTCATTAGTAGCACCGAAAATAATATCATCAACATATATTTGAACAATGAGAAAATCTTTCCCTTTGGTCTTTATGAATAGAGTCTTGTCGATCCGACCTCTTTTGAAATCATTTTGAACCAGGAAGTCGCTCGCTCTTTCATACCAAGCTCTAGGGGCTTGTTTAAGACCATAGAGAGCCTTTTGAAGTTTGAAAACATGATTTGGAAATTCTGAGTTTTCAAAACCAGGAGGTCGCTCGACATAGACCTCTTCTTCAATAAAACCATTGAGAAAGGCACACTTAACATCCATTTGATATAATTTAATATGCATGCAGGATGCAAATGCCAACAAGATTCTAATGGCTTCAATTCTGCTACTCGGTGCAAAGGTTTCCCCACAATCAATTCCTTCTTCTTGATTGTAACCCCGAGCTACAAGTCTAGCCTTGTTTCTCGACAACTATTCCACCCTCATCCAGCTTTGTTTTTGAAAACCCATTTGGTTCCTATAACTCGGGTGGTCGAAGGCTCGGTTGGTCGAGTCCGCACTTGGTTTCTCTCAAATTGATTTAGCTCTTCTTGCATGGCCTCTACCCATTCGGGTTCATTAAGGGCCTCTAGTGCATTTTTGGGTTCAGTCAGAGAAATGAATGCAGTGAATGCACATAGATTATGAAGAGAAGAGCGAGTTCTTACTCCACTCGTTGATATCGTAAATAATGTTTTCTTGGGGATGCCTCGGAAGTAAATTTGAATGCTTTACCAGCTTCTTTGATTCACCAGGTTTGATGGTTGAATTGCTTGATCTTCGTAAGCTTGTTCCGTGTGATCCTCTTCATTGATTTGCTCGCTCGGAGCGACCTCCGGAGTTGTCTCATTCTCGAGCTTCCTCGTTCGAGTGGTCTCCTTCGAGTCTTTATAGACTCATCTTCGTCATCATCCTTTCCGAGCTTCAGCTTCCGAGTATGAAAATTCACTTGGTTTTCCCTGTTCAAGCTCATCAAACACTACGTGGATACTTTCTTCCACTTTGTTAGTTCTCTTGTTGAATATACGATAAGCTTTGCTATGAGAAGAGTAACCTAGAAAAATTCCTTCGTCCGACCGAGCATCAAACTTGGTCGATGATCCTTACCGTTGTTGTGGACAAAGCACTTACATCCGAAAGATCCGAAATAGGAAATATTTGGCTTCCTTTCTTTGTAGAGCTCATAAGGTGTTTTCTTCGTAATGGGTCCGATGAGGCATCGATTGAGAGTGTAGTTGGCTGTGTTTATCGCCTCCGCCCAGTAATAGTAAGGCAAGTTGTGTTCAATCATCATCGTCCTTGCTATTTCTTCAAGGGTTCTGTTCTTTCTCTCAACTACTCCATTCTCGTTGAGGAGTTCGGGTGCCGAGAAGTTGTGAGAAATTCCATTCTTGTCACAAAACTCGAGAATTCCGAGTAGTCGAACTCCCTTCCATGGTCGGTTCGAATCTTTTGAATATGAGTCCGAGACTCAACTTGAATCTTTCTACGAGCTTGCTGAACTCCTTGAAGGCCTCATTCTTATGCTTCAGAAAACACACCCAGGTAAATCTTGAAAAATCATCAATAATAACAAGTATGTAAGATTTACCTCCGAGACTCTTTACAGGGATTTCACCACATAAGTCCATGTGTAGTAATTCAAGCACGTTGGATGTGGAAACTGTCTTCAGAGATTTGAATGAAGATCCGACTTGTTTCCCTTTGGTGCATGCTCCACATACTTTATCCTTCTCAAAAGCACGCTTAGGTAATCCTCTAACCAGCACCAAGAGATGCAAGCTTTTTGATAGTATGCATGCTAATATGACCTAATCTACGATGCCAAATCCAAGAATCATCTTGAAGATATGCTTTTAAACATGATAAGTTCCGACTTGGGTCGAAAGAGGGATGATGTGGGTATTACCCGATCTCTTACCCGAGAGCTTTACCTCTTTGGTGGTCTCATCTCGTGATGTAGCACTTGGATTGAGTGAATCTTACCTCTTGACCTTTGTCACAAAGTCGGGAGATGCTAAGTAGGTTGTATTTTAGTCCTTTGACCAGGTAGACTCGGGCTCACCGGATTGTTTCCATTACCAATCTTCCCAATACCCACTATCTTGCCCTTGCTGTCATCACCAAAGGTCACCTTTCCTCCTTTATATGACTCCAGCTCGTAAAAGAGTCCTTGGTCACCCGACATATGTCGAGAACATCCGCTGTCCAGTACCAGTGTCCTTTGATCTTTTTCGAGTGACTCGCAAAACAGAGAAAATCTAACCCTTCTCACTTCCTCTAACGAACCCAAGAACATTCCTTACTCGTGGTCCTTTCTCGAGGAAGAAGGTGCTTCGAACCCGATTTGAATGACTTTGGGTTTAGTCCGATTCTCGAGTCTTCTTCTTTCGTAGAACTCGAGTCCGTGTCTCTTTCCCTTTAAAAACCTTTCCTTTTGAAACAGGAGAAAATGGTTTCTTTTTGTAGATAGGTCCGGGTTTAGTCCTCCTTTCATTTTTATGAATGGGACCATGCTCAACCTTCTTGAACTTAACAGCTTCTGAATCCTTTTGAACAATTCCGAGTAAGAATTAGATTCTTCCTCTTTGTTGAAACCAAGACCTTCTTTTCGAAATGAGACACATTGTGATCCTAAGAGCATATCAAGGTTCTTCCGTCCTTGAGAAAACTTCAAAACCGGATCTTGAGACTCAATGAGCTTCGTTTCGCTTGCTCATTTTCTTTCTCGAGTAACTCGGACTCAGCCTCATTAGTATGAGCACTTGTCTTGAGTTCTCTCGAGTGTCGATCTCGCTTTTTCCAATTCATTTTTTAAAAAGGTGCTCTCGAAGTGATTGACTCAAGTTGTTCCTTGAAATGAGAAGAATCGAATTGACTTTTCTTCCAAAGTAAAGATGTATTTAGCTAAATCAACTTTGGAGAATTTGAGGAAATAGTTTATTACCTCTTGAGGATCGGCTTCCTCATTGTCTCGAGTCCGATTCCTTTTCGGTCTCGAGTCGATGATCGCCATCGGACACTTTGAGTCATCTCGAGTCTTCGTCCTCTTCGGATGAATCCTCATCACTCCACGTTGCCATCATGGCCTTTTTCTTCTTCCTCGTCCCTTCTTCGTTTTGGACAGTCCTTGATTATGTGGTCTTTGCCGCCACATTCAAAACATCCAGAATTTTTAGACAAGGATAACTTTGTGGGTGAAGAAAACTTACCTTTTCTCGTCTCTCTTGTCCTTTTGTAGAATTCTTCTTTTGGCCTTTTATCCCATCTTTTGTGCTTCATCATTCTCTTGAAGCCTCTTGCAATGAGTGCCATGGGATCATCTTCCGAATCGGAGGAGCTTGGACTTGCTTCTTTGGATTCTCGAGGCTTTAAGAGCGATGTTCTTTTTGGAAGTACCCTCAAGCATCTTCTTCTTCCGGATGTATCTCATGGGTTAGAAGCTTTCCTATGAGCTCGTCTCGGCTTCAAGATTGAGAGGTTCCGAGCCTCTTCTATGGCAGTTACCTTCGGACCCCATCGTTTCTTGGGTAGGCTTCGAGAATTTTCCAAGCACATTTCTTCGTGGGAGATTTTCTTTCCCAAAGATTTGAGATTGTTGGTTATCTCAGTGAAGCGTATGAACATCCGAGTAATGTTCTCTTCGGCTCCATTTTAAAAAGCTCATATTTGTGAAGATACTCGGCCGATCTTCGCTTGTCTCACCTCGACTTGTACCTTCGTAGGTGTTGACCGGAGTGTCCCACACTTCTTTAGCAGAGTCACGAGCAGAGACTCGATTATATTCTTCTCGAGCTTATGGCGCACATGAGGATGTTCATGGCTTTGAAGTTCTTTCGAACTTCTCTCGCTTCGCTGGCGTGAACTCAGCCTTTGTCTTTGGAAGAATTCCGAATTCATCTCGTCTTCGTTGGGATGTAGTTCCCTTGTTGTATGATTTCCCATACTTCTTCGTCGTGATCCATAAGGAAACATTCCATCGCCTTCTTCCAAGTGACCGAAATTTGAACCTTTGAATTTTGGTGGCCTCGTTGGAAGATCTACCTTCGTCAAACTCTCCGGTGTTCCGAGCCATCCGATCTTTAAACCTTTGGACTCGTTAGATCCTTTCGAAAGGCTAGGCTCGATACCAATTGAAGGTTTGCTCGGAGAGAGTCCGAGTCACCCTAGAGGGGGGTGAATAGGGTGATGAAAAATTCTTTTCGAAAGCACACACCCTTTTGACAGAGAAGAATCGAAGACAGATTCCGAGTCTAAGCAAGGGGTTATAAAAATTGGACTCGTAATGTAATGAATCGTAGTAAACACGTTCAGCGAGTGCTTGTCTCGAGTCTAGAATGAACCGAGAAATAGAACACAGAGAAATTACGTGGAAACCCTCCTGGGCAGAAAACCACGGCCCGTGTCAATCCGGACACGAAGTCAAATCCACTATTTTGAGTCCACAAAATACCGTGAACTTGATGGAACCCGAGTTGCTCCCTTGGACAACTCTATACAAGTTTTCCTAAACTCGAAGTTCCCTTATCTCGATCTAGTACTTCCTAGCTGAGATAACCCTTACAGCTAGGGACAACTAAGCTGAGTTAACCCTTACAGCTTAGTCAAGGGACCTTACAAAAAATGTAAGAAGTGTTTGTAATCGAGTACAAGACCTTACAACTCGTAAAGTAATGAATTACAGAGTGGGAGTTGTAAGTTGAAGATTGAAAGTAAATACAATAACTTTGTTCAAGTTGGAGTATTGACGGTATGTTCCGCTATCTTCAAGTCTTGTGAAGTGGCTTCTATTTATAGATAACCGTGCAGAGTAGCCGTTATCTTCATCTCGCTGACCGAGAGTCCTCTCGTGACCGTTGATAAGGGCTTTCGAGTCACTCGAAAGTATCCGTTGAAAATATGGTCGATGGACAATGGTTTAACTCTCTTGGAAGTCCCAAAACTATCGGTTGTGTCTTGAAAAGTGTGGTGAAAAGCATCGTTAAGCTTGACCTTCCAGTTTTCCGGATATGGAAGCGCACGGCTTCGACACAATCTTCCGGGACTAGAGCGAGGATGGTGAAAAGCTATAACCGCTGGTGATTTGATGTTCAAGCCGGCTACTTTTGTAATTTGAAAAGATATCCTCGATTGAATAACCTACAAAAGTAAAACACCTTCGGTTCTCAAAGTATAAAATACTTTGGTCCAAGGTTAGACACGAGATAATAAAAATAATCATGATAATTAACAAACAGATTATTCGAGTCGGAAAAGAAATGGAACTTTCGAGTCTAATATCCATGATACTCGGAATTCCATAATACTTAGTCTTAAGCAAGGAATCAAGTTCTATCAACAAATATCGAGTGGGAAACACTTGATGTGGACTAAGCACGAAAAGAACTATGAATGCCGACTTTGCAAACAATAGAGTAAATAATCATAAGTCGATTCGAGAGAGAGTGGACTCGGAATAAAGAACAAGTTTTCCGAGTCGCTAACCGAAAGCGATTAAAGAGATAAGTGAAGGCCGAATCGCATAGAAAAGATACTATTTCACTCAAGTAAGTTTCTAAGACACAGAGAATGCCTTGGAATCAAAACACTATATGAATGACATCGTTATACTCGATTCTTTTTTTTTGCATGACTCGAAATATATAGAGCGAGTGTCCGAGTCTTCAACAATAAATGGTGATTGGAGAACATTTGGAATACTTTTTCTTTATAACCAAACCAATTATTTTTCTTCAAGAAACATTTAGAATGATCATTTTATTGACTCAAATATATTTTAAATTCTTAGAAAATGACCAATATTTTTCCGAATTTAAAATTTGCACATTAATTTTGATTTGGAGAAATATTTAGCTTCATTCATGTCTATGTTAAGTTCTTTATCATTATGCTGATTTTACAAGATAGTAGCTTTGAGTCGCACGCAATACGTGCATGACTAAATGATTTGGATATAGGTTTAATTTAGTCATGCATGTATTAAGTGCAACTAAAATCTAGTTCTTATAAATATAACGTCGGGGCTCCCAAATTAAATAAGTTGCATAAATCCAAAATGTGTCATCTAGAATCAAACGAAACCTTAATACATGATTGAATAAAAATATTTTTTAATAGCATGCTGAGAATTTTTATCACATACACCTAGAATTCCAATATTTTGACGCTTTTTGTAGTGAATGTAGACATCGACTCGTAATGGGCGTTGGGATATGTTAATTTTCTTTGGGCCGAGCTTGTAGGCATTTAAGCCCAAGAATGAGCTCTCCACCTAGGGTTTTCTTATTTCGAGCATGTTTGACCTAATTTTTAAAAAATTATTTTTGCTTTTAAAAAGTATTTTTTGAAAATTGTTTTTGAAGAAAAATTTGAAGTGTTTGACCTAAATTTTATAGAACAAATAATTAATTTGTTTGGCCAAGATTTATATAAAGATAGAGATAAGATAGAGAAAAAACAAAATAAGAGAGAGAGGAGAGAAATAAAGATAGAGGAGAGAAAAAATTAAATTAACCTAAAAAGATAGGAGAGAAAGAGAGAATGGGATTGTGGGTGGTTATTAGAGAGTTTTTCCAGAATTAGAAACGAAACATGACTATTTCCTCGTTTCTGTTTTTGGGAAATTTTTTTCCAAAATCGTGTTTGAAAAATAGTTTTAATTTTTTAAAAACTAATGTTTGACCTAACTTCAATTTTTAGAATTCAAAAACAATTTTAAAATCTAGGCCAACCACCCACTTTGTTTCCTCCCTCTACAATTCCCTTTGCCTCTCTCTCTCTCTCTCTCTCGTATCAACCACAACGTCAATGGATGGTCTCAATTTTGGTCCTTTTCTGAAACCGCAATCGTTTTGTTGTCTCAAGCTTAAGCATTCACTTCAGGACTCTACACACGATGGCCTTCGCTTCGGCTTTTTCAATTTGATTTTCTCGACTTACTTCGTCATAATTTCCAATCAATTGGGATGGAATTGGTCCGATGATGAGCGAGGATTTCAAGTTGTCATCTATTAGGTATTTCAATTAAATCGACGCTTGCTTGAATTTTGAGTAGTTTTAATCCAATTCGTGTCTCGAGTGTTAGGGTTCTTGTGTGTTGTATTTTGTCGTTTGAAACAGGTAAGATAAAATAAGGCCAATTAAGTCTCTAGTGATAAACAGGTTTGGACTTTGAAGTATAATTTGTTCATAATCTTTGTATCTAAACTATTAGTATCTATTTTTCACATTGGGTCTCTTGCTTTGGTTAGGGTTCTTGATAAAGTTGGGATTGTTCTTCTTTTTAGAGATAAGGTCGACCTTCATCTTGATTAGATATTATCTCTCTAAAATGTTTTGAAGAGAGGGAGGTGGGGCTAATTTTGAAGAGAAGAAGCTTAAGGTCTTCTAAAAGGTTAGCGAGTTTAAGTCAATTAAGGTAGATACGAGCAAGAGGTACAATATTACAAGACTATATAACCGAGTGACTCTTTCATGGAGTATAATCATTCATTCACTATTGTCTTAGTCCTTGGATATTAGCTAAAGATTATTTACTGACCTTGAATAGTTTTTCCCACTGTATGCCCGACCAAATTTGAATGAATAACGAGATCAAGCTGCATTATATCAGGAATAATGTGAGAACAACTTCCCAAGTGTCGGTGTGAAATTCAAGGAAGTTTGTGAATAAGTTGAGTCGGGTCCTATTAGATGCGCCCCACATAGCGGGGCAAGTCTAGGTAGAACTTGATAGAGGTAAACAATATTATCACCTTGGGTTAACGATTTTGTTCTATATAGATGTGTTGATTATATGCTCAACTGAAGCTTAATTGGTGTAGGCAGAGAAGGAAGCTCGAAGAACACGAAAGATACTTGGTCAATAAGGAGTCATCCGGGCAAACAATTCGGCGGAGACATGTGAGTTTTTCCCTTTTCATAATGCATATTCTAGGATTGCATAAGCTACTTTCATATTGTGAAACGATTAGTGTATCTGTGTGTTACGTCAATGAAGGAGAGCCCTCCCGAAGATGGGTTGTTTTGAGTAGAGGGCTTATTTGTGTTTTAGTGTTATGTGGTAGAGGGATCATTCGGGACGGGGTAATTTGAAGTTGGGTCGAAATTGGGTGAATATGTGGGTTGGATCGGGCTTGGTTTCGTCACTCAAGTCACTCAGGATCCGAGCCATAGACAAGTTGTTGTGTCTAATAAGTTTGTTAGTCCAATCAATTCCTGGTGTGATCAAAGCTGGGTTCCCTTATCTTGGGTCTTAGGTCTGTTGAAATTAGTATGTGTTGATTCTACATGTATAACAATACCATTTTTGACTCGACATCTAAAATTTATTGTATCTATTTCAGGCTCATTATGAAAAACTAACATAGAAAGCTACAAATTTATCATTTGAGAATGAAACTTTGAAGAGGGTATGCGTTCTTTTTCAGCTCCGAAGAATCATTGCAAAACCTATTTTACTTGCTTGCTGATGTTACTATAAATTATGGATAATAGGAACTGGTTTTTCAATTAAGGTAGTGGACAACATGATCCGTTATCGAGTTTTATTTGATTGAACACAAAATCTTAAGTAATTTCAAACAAGGGGATCTTTCTCACTTTCTTTCACTTGTTTGCATCCGAAATTATATATGTAACTCCGAGTGTGATTTAATAGGACTTAGTGTGACTTTTGTTAATGATTGAAATTTTATCACTGAAATTATATAGTGTCCGAAACTATATATGCAACTATCGTATGATCTGAAAGGATCGAGTCTTGTTTCTATTAATGAGTTGTAGTTTCTTTGAGTTTTTGAAATTATATATGTATGTCCTATAAGAGTGAATTAAGGGTGGAAGTCATAGAGCCTACATCTTTTTTAGGGGACTAGTATCACTTGTCTTGTCGTGTATATTATCGATATTCTTATCCAAGGCGGATGCCTTAACTTACAGGATCTGTGATATGAAATAAAAATGAAGCTAACTTCTAGAACCAAAAATTTTGGATATTTCTCCAAGTACAGCATACATGAGCGAGGACTTCCCACCTCCAACTGGCCCACAAATTGTAATTTGTTCTCTCTGTTTCATAGCTAAAGTTATGTCTTTCAAGGTTAATGTTGTATCAATGCTAAAATAGATCTTAATATATGTATGTATTTGCATGTATTTGTTTTTTGAAGGGAAAAATAGGAAGTCTCTAGAGAGAGATGGAGAAGCTCTAGAGAGAGAAAGTGAAAAGCTCATCTTGCTTCCAATGGCTTCCAAACGGAAAAAACCACCGGATCTAGATTACTTATCCTCTCATTTCCTTCACTGTCATTCAATCGGACTCGGATATACAAGGCGAGTTTGCCTTGGTTGTCTTCGAAAACTTGTGAGCCCCTTATGTTCTCTACCTTCTTCTTCCGTTTCACGGATAATCTCTGGATCTACCCGGTTCTATGGTGTGTGTTTTTGTTGGTGGGTTGGTTTTGTGTTTGACCGATCCCGAAACAGCGGTGTTTATGTAAGATTGACGCTTATTTTCGGAGCCTCGTCTAAGCAATTATCGGGTATCCACGCTCGAAGGTCATACCAGCTGGGATTTTGGGTCTTCGAGTCGGATCCGTTGCGAATCAACGTCTTCGACTCTATGGAGTTCTTTATTATGCAATTACTCATTCGTTGGATTTCTTAATCGAAGGATTTTCACCTACTTTTCAGGTAAGTATCCGATATTTTTATTATGAACTGGGTTGTGATTTCTCTGTTGAAGGGCTTATCTTGTATGCAGTTGTTTGTAGGTGTTGAATTTTGTCCATGGTTTTCGCCCATTAACCTATCTTCTCGGTTGTCCGTGGCTACTTACTCTAAGGGTCATAATGGCTTCGATTACGGGGCTTTATCGAAAGATCCGCTACGGGTCACTTTTTTCGGCTCAAAGGTTTTCTTTATTTTGCAATTTCCCCTGATGGGTCTCTTCATCGATGGATTCTCGCCATTTTTCGGGTCGATGCTTGATTTACTTTAGCGTATACTTGGGTTACGATTTCTTTGATGAAGGGCCTTTTGTTCTTTCCATTCACTTGTGGTTGTTGATGTTTGTCCCTGGCCTTATCTTATTAGCTTTTGTTCTTGGTTACGTAGCGTGATTTTGGCTGATGGGGTTCGTCTCTAGCCTTACCTTTCTTGTTTTTGTTCTCGTTATTGTGCTACTCGTTCTCGGGTCTATTATATGGTTTGTTTTAGAGTTGCTTATAAGTTGGGATAGATTTTGCTCGTGCCCTGGTTTCTCGATCCTGTTTGTTCTCGGCCTTTGGGGTTATCTTTTGCTTTCTCGGTTTCTTGTTGGTGTTTGCTCTATAGTCTTTGTTTTCTACTTACCGGATTTTCGGGTGGTCTGCATGAGGTATTTGTTCGGTTTCCTTTGTCTTTATTCTTGGTGTGTGTCTCTTGTGATATTTCAGTAATTAGGTTTTATCTTTTTGTCGCTTGCTCTTGTGTCTATCTATCCGGATCAATTCCTGGTTTTGATTCATGGGTGTTCAAGGTGCTATCTTGTTGGGTTTGATTTTAGGCTGTGGTGGGTTCTTCATTTTACGTGAATTTGTGTTCGGTTATGTTTATTGATGGCCGCTATTACTTGTATCATGTTTTCCTTTGTTTTTGTTAAGGCGAGAGTAATTAGACCTCTAGTTTGTTTACGAAGGCTGTTGGATGGAACAACCTTTCTTGGTTTGATATTGCTTGGGCCTGCGCTCCCCTCGGGTTACTCTGTATGTTTATATGCAAGATGATCGGGCCTTCGTCGTCGACGAATTCTTAGTCAATCTTACCGATAATTTGTGAGTTTATTCGGATGCTTTTAGTTTTACTAGGGTGGCAATCTCTGCTGTGTGTGCTGCCCCGTTACGGGTTGGAAGCCATTAAGTTCTTTGCCGCCTAGTAAAATGATAGTCGATGATGATGAATTTTCTAGGTCACGAGACTTCTATTATCTCATTTGCCATCGTTAGTTTGTTCTAGTTGCGGTTCAAACACTCTGTATTGGGCGGATATAACTTCTGTTTATTCTATTCTATTTAGAAGGGCTTATTTATGTATGTATAGGTCCGAGTATGTTGTTTAATCATCACATTCTTTCTTTTCACTACTTATGCTTTTATTTGCTTAATATTTGGGGCTTTGGTTCCAATGAGAATGGGATGCTTGGATTGAAGAATGTCGGACTTATCGAAGTGCGGCAGACGAGATGTTATTTTTATCTTTTTACTTCAAGTTTGGGGTGTGAATTTTATAGGTCTCTTTTATTTGCAAATTTTGATTGTTTACGTTTGTATCATTTCGGCGGAGTGGAATCTCGGCCTTCGAGATTCCCAGTATTTTTATGACCAATACATAAAGGGCCCGAATCTTGCTTCCTGGCCGAACTTTCAGTGTTGGATGATTATTGATGTGTGGAGATTTTTTTAGTTTCGGCATCGATAAATGAGGAGTATTAGAGGTCTTTGCTAGTTACGGAATGAAAATTATAAGCCTAGAATGTTGAGGTGCAAAAAAGCACCAAGTTAAGCAAAGAAATTTTTATTTTGAATCGAGAAGATGCGGTAGGATATTTTGTTTTGAGTGAGACAATGACTAATCTTCCGGAAACAGCGAAAAATTATCCATCTTTGGGTTATGATCATTTGATGATGTCTGGCACACAATCTTAATTGAAGGAATATGGGTTTTATGGAATAATAGTACTATCACATTAATGTTATTATTAAGGATCGATAGACGACCATTTGCGTATTTTTGATAAGGTTATCCAAAAAGGATGTATTATTCTGGTGTTTATGGACACCTTTCGAACAATTGACAAGTCTGGTTTTGGAACCATTTATATGAAGCAACGGTTTAATTAATGTGCCATGGTGTATTATTGGTGATTTTAATGAAATGAAATGTTTGAATGAAAAGGTTGGAGGACATCAATTATCGCTCATTAAAGTTCAACGCATGAGGAACTTTCTCTCCGATATACAAGGAGAGAGTGTCCCTACTTGTTGGTAGAATTTTTACATAGGAAAAAATTTCTAAGGGGTCAACTTATTTATGAAAGATTGGATAGAGCTATTGCTCGTATGGACTGGAAAAGCTTGTATCCTAATTGCTTTTTCACATGGCCCGTTCTCGTGCTCGACCATAGTTACATTTTGTTAAATACTAACCCGGAGATTCGACAACAACGATGTAGAAATTTTAGGTTCCAAAACCACTCGGTCTAGTTATGATGAAGATAATAAGATTATTCAGCGACGAGTGGAATAGAAATTCTCGAGGAACTCTCATGTTTAAGGTCATCGATAAATTAAAGAATGTCAAAGCAAAACTTAAGCTTTAGGCTATTAAGACATGTAGTAACTACTCACGAAGGTCGAGAAAAACACAATTACGTTGCAAAAAGTGGAAGAAAGAATACTGGCTAACCCTTGTAATTATAGACTTAATCACTGGCATTCTCGATTAATTAAGCGAGAGGAAAGATTACTTTTGTTTAATCGAAGTATTGGGGAAAATTCTATAGAAAAGAATGGCTAACTAAAGGTGATCGAAATTCTACTTTCTTTCATCGAAGTTGTGCCTTCGAAAACATAGAACTAACATTGTTAAAATTAAAGATGAATGCGGAGTTTGGATCAATGATAAGATCGGCATACAACGAAGTTTGTGGCTGATTTTACACATAGGTTCAAATCCCAATCAGGATCTAATACGAGTGCCTCTAAAAGTCAATTTGCCAACTATATTATCCATTGCGGATAATAATCAACTAATCCGCCCTGTATCACCATATGAAGTTAAGACTGCTTGTTTTTCAAATGAATTCAGCAAAAGCCCCTGGTCGGATGGTTTTGGAGCAGGTTTTTCCAACAACATTGGGACATTATAGGGAATGACATTATTGCTTGCATTTTGGATTTTTTATACATGGTAAACTATTGAAAGAGGTTAATCATACCTTTATTGCTTTAATACCGAGAGTTACTAGCCCCTCTTTAACTTCACAATTTAGACCAATCAGTTTGTGCAATACGCTTTATAAGATCATTTCGAAAATCCTCGTCAATAGGTTGAGACCTATTTTACAAAGGATTGTCAACCCTTACTAGAGTGCCTTTGTGTCTAGTAGGGATATACATGATAATATTTTGTTGGCACATGAAGTCATTAACAAATTTAGGAATATTAAAGGTAAACAAGCTTATATAGGATTGAAATTGGATATGGAGAAAGCTTATGATAGAATTGAATGAGATTTTATTTTCACTTGTCTTAATGAGTTGGGTTTCCATTCTGTTTGGGTTAATTGGATTCGTGAATGCATTACTTCGATTACATATTCAATTGTCATTAATGATGAATCTTGCGGCTTTTTCCAACCATCTAGAGGACTGAGGCAAGGTGACCCTCTATCTCCATATTTGTTCATCTTGTGTATGGATATCTTGGCGTATAGGCTTAATCTTGCTGCTTTGAACCCTAAATCGGGGATTGGAATCAAGTGTAACAATAGACTCAATGCAAGTCGCAGGAAGGAATGGCTTTGGTCGTAACATTGACTTCATGTCTCAAGCTTACCTTAGAAACAGGAGCTCGAGATTGACATTGAAGCTAATGACCATTCTTCTCCTTCCATGGATCGCCCCCTCCCGATATTTCTCGAGGTAACATACTTGGTCATCCTTACTACTCGACATGGCAAACCAGTCATTCCGATTGGTTTCACTTACTTTTGGATTAGGTGGATTGTTGGAATCCTTGGGTTTAGATCATAGTTATTTAAGTTACGGTCATACTCGAGATCGTTATTAGCTTGTCAAAATTTTAATTGATTTTAATGGCCTAAAAGAAAATGACTCACTAAATTGTCATTTGTCAATTTTGTTGTGGAGTAGTAGGTAGTCTAGACTTTGTAAATGCTTGAGTCCAACAAGTACTTTTTAGCCTCACTAGCTCGCTTGGGTGGGATCTTTACCTGGAAATTCTTTAAAAATTTAAGAGTAAAATTACATATATTCTAGTCTTTGACACGACCAAATCTAGTCTAAATAGGATTCTAGGACATTTCTTTGGTGTCAATTTAAGTGTAGGCCTTAGCTTAGTTGGCTTAGGTGAAATTTGCTTTTGGGTCATTCGAGAATGATTCAATTTTGCCGAGTCTAATAGAACCCTTTCAATAGAACTAAACTACTTCATCTATGATATAAGGCAAGTGCATAAAGCTTGTGAGAACTTAACTTGTACAAATCATATGATAGCACAAAACCCACATGATAAATCACCTCCTTATTTATTTTGGGTGACCTAGTTTGAAGATGTTCAATACAAAGTGAGAAACAGACCAGGTTCCAACAAGCAACCCTGTAAGGGCAGTAGTATCAAAGGTGGCTTCCCAACTCACCACAGAGCAAGACAACTACAAACACATATTGAAAGGCATAACAGGAAGCATAGGCTTGGGTGAAATCCTCACTCTTATGGGTCCTTCGGGAGTGGGAAAACAACCCTTCTTAAGATCATTGGAGGGCGACTACGGGAAAATGTCGGAGGAACTATAACCTACAACAATGTGCCTTATAATCCCACTCTATAAAGGAGGTTGGCCTTGAAACCTTAATGGAAAACCACATTGTTTTGGCCATTTTACCCTTTTGGTCGAGTTTTGGCTAAAGCTCATTGGTTTTGTTCTAGTTGCAGAATTAAGGCTAAAGCTCACTGATTTTTTCTAGTTGCAGAATTAATGCTATTGTTAGAATTGTCTTTTGGCCTTCCATCCTCCTTTTCATTTTCTACGTGCATTTCAAAATTTAGGGACTCTTCATTCATTTCATCGGTGCTTGCCTATGGATAAATATGAATAACTTCAAACATAATTTAATGAAGTCGAGAGAATAGACTCCATGTAGGTGGGGTCGGCTAATTCATTCTTTATAGGAAAATTAAATGAAAATAAACCAATCTTAGGGTAAATTGGACGGAAATAAGTCATTCTTTTTGCTTAAACATGAATAGTATAATCTCTGTGGAGTTTTTTTGTCAAACCACCATCGAGTTTGACCATCTTTGGAACTCTTTGGGAAGCTAATTTGGTAGACTTAAATGGTGGCTTGTTATATTTGTTTGACTGCTTTTGAAATTTGGTAGACAAGTCAAACTTAATTTGTCACATTACGCACTTATTTTCTCTCCCTCTTGCAAAAGTTAAATCCTCCAAACTGAATAATATCCCTCTTTTTAGCCAAATAAAAAGAAGAAATCACCAAATCTAGTAGATCTTTTATTGGTGATTTGGCAAAAATACTATTCACATTCAAGAAAAAAAAATGACTTATTTTCAATGATGATTTGACAGTCCAAGTCTACTTCCCGATGAGTTAAAGATGGTCAAACTTGATGGGGATTTGACAAAAAATACCCAATAAAGATATACTATTCATGTTCAAGAAAAAAGAATGACTTTTTTTTGTCTAATTACCTCAAAGATTAGTTTATTTCCATCCAATTTATGTTCCGTATATTGTTCAATTGTTGTTGGTTCTTCTTCTTACTATGAGACTCGGTTAGCTAAGGTCTTTATAGTATATGGATAGCATACATAGCTTTTTTATAGTACAGTCCAACTGAAAATTTACACTTATTATATTACCATCTAGCTAATAGAGACTCGTTCCAATAAACACGTGATCAAGGAACTTTAAGGATATACTACATGGATGTAACTAGTGGAAAATAGGGGTGGGCATTAGGAGGGTTTGAATACGGAATATCAATATCCACACTTTGTTCAAAAAGGTTATCAAACCTAAACCCAATAATATTTATGGTGGATTTTACCCATATGGGTATTACCCACATGGGTGCTATCCACATGAATCATACTCATAGATATCCATGGATATTATCTCTAAATCAAATTGGCGAGATACTTATTAATACCCATGTGGGTGCTTTTTCCCTCATCAATTTATCTCTTTCTCTCTCTCTCTCTCTCAATCAATCAATCAAACACTGATTAATTCATCTATCTTAGTTACTAATTTTACTTCCTTCACCTATCATCAATTCTCTTTTTTCCATCATTTGCCCCCAAAACCACCTATTCTCGATTGCATACTACAAGTATCGAAACATATGGGTCCCTTTTAGTTGCAACAATTGTTTGGAAAAAAGAGATGTTTGGGGGTTTAGCTATTTTGACTTGGTTAGATAGTCTGTTTGAAACAGATTGTTTGGCCCCAAACAACTCTTTTTCAAACAACTATTAGGAATAGCCTTTTAGTAACAACTTTTTATGAAAATTACTAATTTACCCAATTTTTGACAAATATTACAAACATGCCATAACTCCTTATTTCCAAATTCCAAATCTCATTTTTGGAAAAACCCTTTCACGACATCCGGAGAGCTCTCTCCACCCATGGGCTCCCACCCTCTCCCTTGCTATCCCCCACGCCTGGCAATTACCAACACCGTCCAAGCCTAGTAGTTCGCTAGCGCCGTCCACCACCCTCCACTCATGTAATCTTCTCGCCGATAACACCTCGCTACTATTTGCGACGACCTCACGAGTTCAGCTCAAATCCGAACACTATCAAATATCAGCACATCTCTCTGAATTTCTTCCCCGAATTCGGGTAAGATGTCCATGAAAATTCTTTAAATTATTTCTCTTGGCAATTTAGATATACTCATCGTTAGCTTTATGTCAATTTTGATTTTTAATTTTTAATTGATGTTCAAATTATTTTTGATTACAAATTGTAATTATTGACTACAAATTAGAATTATTGTTGGTTGTATACTCTTGGTCACTGTTGTTCGTGTGTAATTTGCTAAATTTAGGGTTCTCTTTTCCCAGGAATTGAAGTTAATTCGGTTACGTGTACATTTTTTTATAAATTTTCATATTTTTATTCTATAGTTTGAAACAAGTTAAATATTAACAAGTACAAATTGTGTTGGGTTATAATATTTCTAAATTTATTCTCCACTAAGGCATGGTTTATTTTATTATGTTTTACATTAATTTCTTGTGGAGATTGATCTCATACCGAATTTTTTTGGGGGAAGGGGGAAGGGGAAGGGGAGAGGGGAGGGGTTTGCTTGTTTCCATTCACTACTACAAAAGCTGCTAAATAGCGACGAAATTGGCGACGGAAACCATTCCGTCGCCACATAGTGACGGAATCGGCGACGGAGACTAACAACAAATGACACTGTTTCGGACAACGACGGAATTAGCGACGGACAAAGACATCCGTCGCTAAACATCCGTCGCTATTTTGGGATCAGCGACGGAACATGCCGTCGCTTATTCCGTCGCTGAGACGATTAGCGACGGAATATTCAGTCGCTAAGCCGTCGCAAGTGAGCGGCCGATATTTCGGATATTACAAAACCCAAAAAAAGAATTATTCCGTCGCTGGTCCGTAGCTAATGAAAATTTTTAATTAGCGACGGACAGCGATGGACTGTTCCGTCGCTAATTACGAATATATCCGAGATCGGCCTTCGGCCGACTCGAATTTCGCAGCGCAAGAGAGAGAGAGAGAGAGAGTCGAGGTTCCGAGCGTTAACCCCGCCGATTCACCACCGCCAACCCCACTCCCGCCGGTGACTCGGCCCCCGCCTGCACGCCCGTCCCCTGCAGCCGACCGCCGTCCTTCCTCCGCCACTTGAGGAACACGAAGGCCGAAGACTTCACCGTTCTCCTTGGTTTCTCCCGACCCGTGTCCCGCCGCTGCTGCCGCTGGGTGGAGGACGCCACCGACGCACCGCCACTGCTGCCACCACACGCCTGTCCTTCCGCCGTCGCCGCTGTGCCGCCGCCGATGCCGCCCATAGTTTTGAGGTATGGTTTTGTTGATTTTTATTAGATTTATGGTTTTATAAAATTGAAATTGAAATTGATAAATATATGTAATTTGTTGGAAATTAATGTTGTTTGTGAATGAATTTGAGAAGAAAAATGTGCAATTGTGTTGTTTATGGAGTAAATGTTATTGAAGTTAAATTTAGGGTTTTTAAAAATGTAACTTGAAATTGATGAATATATGTAATTTGGTAGAAATTAATGTTATTTGTGGATGAATTTGAAAAGAAAAATGTGCAATTGTGTTGGATTTGTTGGACATTATTGTTGAAGTTGAGGTAAATGGTTTTTGTGATTTATATATGTGTAATTGTTTGTTGTTTATTTGTGTGAGGTTGTTTATGCTAATTAGGTATGATTATAGGTATGATTATAGGTATGATTAGGTATGACTAGTTTAATTATATTTATATGAGTTTATTTATGCTAATTAGGTATGATTAGTTTAATTATATTTATATGAGTTTATTTATGCTAATTAGGTATGATTAGTTTAATTATGATATAAATATTTACGAGTAAAATATAAAAATTAAAGAAATTTATGTATAATAAAAAAATATATAGATGCATAATGATTATATATAGATTATGTTCGTTATAGAAAATATGTAATCATATAACATCTCCATGTATTGGTATTATTAACTAATAATTTAATAAATTGTTAAAGGTCAATCGGAATATATATGGACGGGCCTACATATCGTAGATGGATGTATCGTAGGTTATTACCCGGTAGAGTTGGGTATAGACAAGAGTTTTTAGACGGGGTTGAGGAGTTTGATGCACATGCTAGAAGCCAATCGGAATTTGTACATAATCAACAATATAGGTGTCCATGTCGCAAATGCGAAATCGGAAATATAAGGATCCCGATGAAGTTAAGTTGCACCTCTATCAATATGGTTTTCTTCCAAACTATTGGTATTGGACTAATCATGGAGAAATAGATCCTCATTTACATGAGGATAAAACAATGGCTTCTAACATATTCAACAACGAAAGTGGCGCCAATCATATGAACTACGACGATGTAGAAACAAATATCGACCAGTATGAATGACATGGTCACGAGATGCCATGATCTCAAATCAAAACTCTACAAGTGAGCCTCCAAATACTCATGCCCAAAGTTTCTTTAATATGGTTGAGGCTGCGCAACGACCTTTGTGGGTAGGAAATAAAACTCACACTGAGTTGTGCGCTCACCGTTAGAATGTTGAGCATCAAGTCCGACTACAACAGACCTCAAAATTGCTTTAATGAAATTGCTCAACTTATGAAGGAGATTTGTCCGCCGGATAACCGAGTTCCTCGTGACATTCACCATGCAAAGAAGGTCATTAAAAATCTTGGGATGGATGTTAAAAAAATTGATTGTTGTCGACAAGGTTGCATGTTGTTCTACAAAGATGACATTAACCTTGATTCATGCAAGTTTTGTGGTCATGCCGGATGGAAGCGTCAAAGGGAAAGACAAGGCAAAAGTCAAAGAACTCCATTTTCAAGGATGCATTACTTGCCGTTAATACCAAGACTTCAGCGCTTGTTTGCTTCAAAAACCACGGCAGAGCACATGAGATGGCATTATGAGAATGTAAAAGAGGCTGGTGTCCTCTGTTATCCTTCGAGATGGTGAAGCATGGAAACATTTTGATAGAGTTTACCCCGAATTTGCTATCGAACCTAGAAACATAAGACTTGGTTTGTGCGCGGATGGGTTTAATCCATTTAGCCAACCTGCAAGGTCTTATTCAATCTGGCCGATCGTTGTTACGCCTTATAATCTACCACCGAGTTATGCATGATGACGCACTATATGTTCTTGACATGTATCATAACAGGGCCGACAAATTCGAAAAATAAAATTGATGTGTACTTGCAGCCTCTTATTGATGAGTTGAAAACACTATGGGAAGATGGTGTTGAAACATATGATATTTCAAAAGGTGAGAACTTTCTCATGAAGGCTGCGTTGATGTGGACCATTAATGATTTCCCGGCCTATGGTATGTTGTCCGGATGGAGTACGCATGGTGCCATGTCATGCCGGTATGTATGAATAAAAAAAAGCATTGACACTTAGAAATGGCCGAAAATTTTCATGGTTTGATTTCCATCGGTGGTTTTTGCCCCGAAGTCACACGTTCCGAAGGAATAGCACATCGTTTACAAAAGGAAAAACCGTACATTCGGGTCCTCCTCGTCGTTATACGGGGAAGAAATAAAACAATGGGTTGAAAGCTTTCCCAAAGTAACAAAAGAGCAAGAAATTAACATTTCGGGGTTCAAAAAGGATCATAATTGGACAAAACAAAGCATATTTTGGGAGCTTCCATATTGGAAAGATCAATTGCTTCGCCACAACTTAGATGTGATGCACATTGAGAAGAACTTTTTGAAAATATAATTAACAACTGTTATGGATATTCCTGGTAAAACAAAGGATGACATCAAGGCAAAAATGGATTTGGAAGAGTTGTGTGATCGTGTAGAGTTGAATTTAAAGCATGGAGTCAATGGTAAAATTCTCAAACCAAAGGCAAAATATGTGTTCACGTTGGAGTAGAAGAGGGCAATATGTGAATGGGCAAGAGAGTTGAAAATGCCGGATGATTACTTGTTCTAACATTTCATACCTTGTCGACCCAAACTCCACTAAGTTCCATAGCATGAGAAGTCATGATTGTCATGTTTTCATGGAGAGCCTTCTTCCAATAGCATTTAGTGCACTCCCGGACGAGGTTTTAGCGCCTCTCATTAAAATTAGTGAGTTCTTCAAGAACCTTTGCTCATCTGTTTTACGGGATGCGGAGTTAGAGCAAATGCATCGAAATATTTCAATAACACTTTGTAAATTGGAAACAATATTTTCTCCTGGGTTCTTCAATGTGATGGAACACTTGCTGGTTCATTTGGCGGAGGAAGCAAAATTGGGTGGTCCGGTACAATACCGGTGGATGTATCCATTTGAGAGGTTCTTTGGCCGATTGAAAAGATCCATAGGAAACAAATCGAAGCCTGAAGGGAGTATCGCTGAAAAGTACGCACGATTTGAAGAAACACATTTTGCATCTTACTATTTCGGCTCTAACATGCCTTGCATGTGCACTAGAAGTCGACGAAATGAAGACAGCGAAGTTCCAAACCACAATCCTACTCTTTCGGTATTCATACCAAAAGGTGCTCCAATTGGGAAGTGTAATCCGCGTTTCCTTGATGATATGGAAAAGACGGCTGCACATGTCCATGTTTTACTTGAACTGTTCGAAGTTAAACCTTACCTTGAGTGAGTTTATCTTGTCGTATTCAACACTCGTTTCAATAAATTTATAGTTTATTCAAAACGATGATGTCATCTTAATAAAATCTTTGAACTCGGCCTCTTCGAACACCAAAAACGAGCTATGTATGGTGATGTTAGTGATGCTGCAATTAATGCAATGGTGGAAAGTGAGTTTGAAGAGTGGTTCAAAGGAGCTTAGAGTATCATATATTAATACTTATTGCTCGTGCCTCAAATTTATTAGTGTTGGTTGTTCCATTTTAATAAACTAAACAAACACTATGTTATTGACATAGATTCATTGTTATCAAGTATATCATGATGAAAAGCATGTTTTCTTGATGCAATTAGCTCAAGGTCCTTTAAGGAGAGTGAAAACATGGACAGCATACACGGTGAATGGAATGTTATTTCATGCTGAGGCTCAAAATGAAGGGAGGATGACCTTCGATTGTGGTGGCTGTGTGAAAGGAACCGATGGAGGACATGTTCAAAATAATTACTACGGCATCTTGCAAGAGGTAGTTGAAGTTGAATATGTTGGTGAACCAATAAAAGGTGTGTCTTTGTTTAAATGCGATTGGTTTGACCATAGTCGTCCTCGGGAACTCGGTGCCATAAATTTAGTTCGTATGTTGAAGTGCATCGTACAAGGCGTTATCGTAAGTACGATCCTTTCATATTTGCTAGCACTGCAACTCAGGTGTATTATATGTCATATCCACAAGGGGTCCCTAGAGAAAAACGGAATTGGTTCGTCGTAGTGGCATCAAAGCCAAGGGCCGAGTTGATGACCAATATACTATTCCTCTTGCATTCCAAGAGGATAGTATGGGTACAGATCGACCCTATAATAGAAACTTTGCCGAGACACTTTGGTTGATAACTCAATCTTAGCGGAAGAATTAGTTGGTGATGTTATTTTGAACCGAGAAGATGAGATTGAGGATGTTAGTGAAGAGGAAGATGGTGAAGAAGATGAAGAAGGTGAATGGGATGATGATAACATCACCGATGACGAAGAGGAACATATCCTATTCAATGATGCCGAAGAGGATACTGAAGAAGATGATGATAACACCGATGATGAGGATGATGGCTAGTTGATAATGTTCTTTTTTTGGGTTTGTTTTATATTGTATAACTTTCATTTATGTTGTAATCAAAGGAATTCTTATTAATGTAATGAAGGTGAAAGAATTGAAGCGTAATTTATTCATAGAAGAATATTTATATCTAACGCTTACATGTTTATATGTTTACTATTGTTTATATGTTGTTTAATATGAAATCACTTGAACCGTTGGATGTTTACTAATAGTGTGAATTACTTGTTTATGTTCGGAAAAATGGAGAGAGGTAGAGGCAGGTCCAAAAGATCGGCTACTCGAGGAAGGGCTAGAAACACCACTACCGATGGGGAAAGTAATGATGTGAGCACTTCTACCCCCTCTCAAAACGCTCATAACCTTCAATCTCCTGTAGGTGGAGCACTATCTCCACACTCCCCTCACAACCAAACTCCATTGGAGGGGTCATTTATTCCCAACCCTCCTTTTTCCAACCTCCAAACTTCCCACACATGCAAAATCCAATGGGTGGGTCTTTCTTCCTAAACCCTCCATATTCTCAGCAACCCCATATGTACTCAAACCCGTTTAATACATATGCATATCACCAATATGGTACAAATAATGTACCACACATCCACGTTGGTGCCGAATAAAGGCCATCACAAAGGCCTACAAATGATGGACCAACCGATGCGAGGAACGAGCATCATAGTCTTGAATCAAGCAGTGCTAGCAGCTGAGAAAAGATTCGAATTGAGCCGGATGGTGAAGGGTAAGTGTGATAATAAGTAATAAAATAAATTAAACATATTAGTTATTTGTAGAACTAACTATTTTATATGTTTCTTGATTAGGTTCTTCTCCATTGACAAAGTTGTGCGTACGATTTCCCACATCTTCCAAAGCAAGTACGACGGAGCTTGGCCTACATGGGGTAAAGTCCCTCGATCACAACGTGATCGGTGGTTTTCCGAGTTTAAGGTAATGACAAATCTTTAGTTTTCTGAATTTCGAGATAACATAATGACTTATTGTGCATGTTCGAACATTATATTATAATTTCATAACTTATAAACTACTTTTTTATTTATATAGAAATTTTTCACTTGGTCTCCAACCGATGAAGTCCAAATAAGAAGAAATTTTGAAAAGAAAGGAAGTGATCGATTAAAGGATTTCATGTTGAAGGCGAGGAAAAATAAGAAGAAGCCGAAATGGTTGGGTGACAACTACTGGCGCGAGTTGCTCGAATATTGGGAAACTACTAACTACAAGAAGTTACGTGAGCAAGCTCGGAAAAACCGTCATGCTGATCAAGGGGACTTGGTTCATCGCTTCATACTTGTGGCTCAATCCCTATGACGGAGCATAAGCGGCGATTGGTACATACCCCTTTTTTAATGATTACGCATGCAACTATTAATATGTTCATATTAGTAAATTGATTCTCTACTAACTTGTTTTTATTTAGATGAAGGAGCTTAAAGGAGTTCAGCCTCTACCGACCCAACTATTTTCACGTACGCACAAAACAAAAAAGGACAAATGGGTCGACAAAAAATCCAAGGCCATTTACGTGAGTAACCTTATATATGCATTTTGCATATTTTTCTATCTATTGTTTTCGTTAACAACCTGTGATATTTACATGCCTCAAATATTTATATTATATTCGGGACAAGTTTCAAAAGAGTGGGAAGAGTTGCAAAACACTCAACCCACTCAAACTTCCGATGATGACCCCAACTCTTCGAGGATCATGTCTCCACCCCTTCACAACATGAGTTGTGGGTCAAAGCCAATGCGAACAAGAAAGGTTGCATTTATGGACTTGGATCCGAAGCTAGAAACTTGAAACCAACCATGCCCTTCAAATCACCGAAACCTTCTACTACGGATGACTCGGAATTGAGATCAACGAGTGCATAATTTAAATTCCGAGTTACAGCAATGGATTGAGCATGCTCGGGTGCTTAAGTTGCAAAATAGGCAGCTGCAACAAAAGGTCGACAGTTTAGCTGAGCCAATAGCACGTATGAATGAATTTCTGCAGTCTCAGCAAGCATCCGGATCTCACCGTCGACCAGTACAACCACAAGAGGAAGAGGAAGAGGAAGAGGATGAGGATGAGGATGAGGATGAGTGAGGACCATGAATTAATATGTCAACTTTTGTATATATTGGTGATCATCACTTTGTGAACTTGTTTAGATGTGTTTAAGGTTTCTTATGAGCTTTTGTTTGCTTGTTGTGTTGAACTTGTGAATTTGTTTTAAATATGTTATGGTTGTTCATGATGTTGAACATGTAAGTTGGATTTGTATATCCAACTTTGATGAGTTATTTGTGGCCGGCATCTGTAAATGCCAAATGTAAGTGTCACATATGTGAATGTTGGATTTGTATATCCATTCACAATTTTTGTACTAGGGTAACGAATAATTAGAAAATAATATTTAGAATTTTTGACGAAACAATGACGGAACAACGACGGATCGGCGACGGAACAATTCAAATCAGCGACGGAAATACCCCTTTTCCGTCGCTAAATTAGCGACGGAAAGGCGTTCCGTCGCTGAATTTCATCGGCTACGGATGAGTATCCGTCGCTGAGTTCGATCGGCTACGGAAGCATTTTCCGTCGCTGATCCAGTCGCTAATTAGCGACGGATTTGCAAATATCCGTCGCTGAAATTTAGCGACCCGCTTTTAGCGACAGAATAATTCCGTCGCTAAATTCGAAATTCAGTCGCTATTGGCTGCTCGTTCCGTTGCTATTTACGTCGCAAATTATCGGTTTTCTAGTAGTGATTAATTAGCATGAGTATTGAGTAATATGAAGATACTGCTAGCTAATTTAAACATTCAGCCGATAAAGTTAAAAACATGATGTAAATTAAGCATACAAACTAACCAAGGAGGCATCCAAATGTACAAATGGATATGTAAGATAAATTAGATTGTACCTGGAAGACTTGTAAAAAATAAGGGAAATAATCATACAAACTAACCAAGGGCGTGGCCCTCCACATGAGTGTATGGTAGTCTACATCTAGGATTGCTAATCCTATATGTGGACCTTTCTTCTCTTATTTCACTAGGTAGCTAGTCATCTAAAAATTTCTAAATCTGGGTATTTGGTTAGCATGCGGTGTTTCTATCATGCCTTCCTTCTTCACCAATTATTATTACATTACTTTTAGATTGCTTCATGTTTTTGAGGTTCCAATCATAAATTCATATTCACAGCTCACTCTAGTTCCGAGGTATATATGACTGCATGTTATAATATGAATTTCAACCACGATTTTCCAATAAAAAGGAACAAGTCTTGTGAGACACTGAGATTCCAAGATTGATATAATTTTGGAGCTATTTTTATGCCAAACTTATGTGTCAATATTCCAATATGTACTTCCTTTTGTTACCTTGGGTAAAGGCTTAAGACTTTTTTGCGATCTTTGTATGGAGCTTGTTGATAAGATCAAGGGAAAGAATGGTGAAATAATATAAAATAGCACCGGAGTTGCAAAAGAAAAACTAATATGACATGGTTTTCATCACAACTAAAACACAAGTATTATGGGTTGAAGATCACATGAACTTTATGGAAAAGGTTAAAAGGGAGAGAAACTAATTTAGGCTGGGATCATGAGAAAGGAACTATTGCGGCTAGTGACAAATGGTGGATAAAGAAGATTGGGGTTAGTCTTCCTGCCCCCTCCTTTTAGTTAGGTTAATAAATTTGAATGTAAAATAGTTAAAGAATTCAAATATTAACTTATATTTTCTTTGTTTTATAGGAATATGTCAAGTTAAACAATTTAAAAACAAAGGAGTTGACCCTGAACTTGAGATTAAAATGGACCAACTATTTGGAGGCTACGTAGCTACTGGAGATAACATAATTACTCCTAATACGGATCCTCTTCCTATACCTACGGAAGAAGATGCGGATGTAGATGCAGATATACTATCCAAATCAAGTTTTCAACATTGAGAATATTGGTGATACAAGTGTTGTTGGTCCTTAGGGTAGTGCATGGAAAGAGTTGTTGCAAGATGATTCCCTTATTTCTACTCCTTCCCCTATTCGTCAAGGGGTAGATGGAGGTTGCGTTGGAAAAGATAAAAGGGCAATGAAAAATGTTGCCATAGACTCTAACAAAAGTTCAAAGACTTCTAAAAGAAAGGGATCTGCAACCATAATGTATGAGAAACTTGATTCGATGATGGATATAATGATTTTAGAGAGAAATGCAAGAATGATTGAGAGAGAGGAGAGGAAGTTAGAGAGAGAGAGAGAGAGAGAGAGAGAGAGAAGGACCGACAAACTCGAAAGAAGGGGAAAAAGGTTGTCACGCTAGATGATGGGTCTCCTAGTGTTCCCGATGTAATGACCAAGTTATGTGCCTTGCCTCATTTTGATCCCTTACATCCTATGTTCATCTTTGCTTGTGGTTTGATGGAAAATCCACAGAAAAGGGTAATCTTTTTGGTTTACCAAATGATGATGCAAGAGCTCATAGGCTAATTTACTTTTATGAGGAGCATGACAAGAAATGAGTGTGATTTGGTGATAGTCTTCTAGTTAATTTTAGCAATTAACAAAAAAACTTTATTACTAGACTTGGTTAACTATGTTGTATGCTTTCTTTTGCTAACTTCCAAGTATGATAGTTGTATGCCTTATTTTGTGAACTTCCAAGTTATGTTGGAAGTATGAAAGTTGTAGGCTTAATTTTGTGAACTTTCAGGTTAGTTGAAAGTATGATGCTTGGAAATCCTTATTTTGTGAACTTTCAATTTACGTTGGAAGTATAAAAATTTGTAGGGTTAATTTTGTGAACTTCCAAGTTTAATTGGAAGTATGAAGGTTGTAGGACTTCTTTTGTGAACTTCTAATATATGTTGGAATTATGATTTGAGTTATATTTATATTTGGATTATGCTACGAGTGTATTTATTTTATATTTCGATTTGAGATATATATTTATATTTCAGGTGTGGATGAAGTCATACGGTGGCAATATATAAATGAAAATGATGACTATAGTAGTGATGATGATAGTGAGGGTGATGATAGTAGTGATGGTGGCAGTGATTGTGATAGTAATGAAGGCGAATGGGAGGGTTTTGATGGTATGTTGGATGCAATGACTTATGCACTTAGTCATGAAATTACTTATTTTCTTAAACATATATATAAGGAGCCTTGTATGACTTCGGATATGACTGGAGAAATATGGATGAATGAAATATTGCATGGTCATGAGAAACGATGTTTTAACATGTTTAGAATGAATCAAAACACTTTTCATCAATTATATTTGGATTTGGAAAACAAATACGGATTGCAACATTCGGGAAGAATGTAAATTTTGGAGAAAGTGGGAGTGTTAGTGTATATCCTTAGTTAAGGAGCGTCCAATCGAAATGCGCAAGAACATTTTCAACATTCCGGTGAAACTATTAGTAGAGTATTCGAGAGAAGTTTTGGATGCAACATATAGTCTTTGCAAGGATATGTTGAAGCCTAGAGGGTTAGAATTTAGCAACGTACGATTAGAAATTTCAAACGATAATAGATATATGCCTCATTTCAAGGTAAGACTTATGTTTTATAACACTTATTTCCATCTTTTTTAATTTCTAATAAATTACGACTTATTTATAAATATTTTTATATTAGGATTGCATTGGAGCTTTGGACGAACACATACTGTTGTAATCGTTCGGAAGAAGACGAAATATGTTATAAAGGGTGAAGAGTGATACCAACTGTTAACGTGTTAGCGGTGTGTAATTTTGATTTACAATTCATGTATGTCCTAACTAGGTGGGAAGGATCAGCACATGATGCACACATCTTGGTGTCCACAATGAACAATCCAAGACTGAAATTTCCAATGCCACCTCTAGGTAATTATTCATTTTTGGTCCATATTTATCTTAACTTATTTAATTTGTAAATTCACTAAAGTAGCATAACATAACTTTTAATTTACATCTAGGCAAATATTATTTGGTGGATCAAGGTTATCCAGAACGGCAAGGAATCTTAACTTCATATTCAAAGACAAGGTATCATCAATTAGAGTTTCGTGGTGCGGTTCCTTGAGGGTATAAAGAAATCTTTAATCGGGCACATTCTTCTTTGAGAAGTTGTACCAAGAAGTTTTGGTGTTCTGAAGGCCCGTTGGAAGATATTGCGTTCTATGCCTCGATTTTCAATCAAAGAACAAAATCGGACTATATTGGCAACATTTGCACTACATAATTATATAAGTAGAAGTTCGGTTCGTGATCCAGACTTTTAAAATTATAGATGAAGACCCCGACTTTATTCCTCCTGATTCACTTCAAAATGTTGCAAGCAATCCCTTAGAAGATAATATTGAAAGTTCGAAAGTTCAAAAAATGTCAATTACACGAGACAATATTGCTAGAAGTTTGGTGGCGACTCAACGATGTAGAATGTTATAAGCTAATATTTCTTTCTTGTTTGGTTGCGTGTACTCTATTGTATTGAATGTATTTCAATTGTTTGATACTATGCTTTTGATTATTTGCTCCTTGGTTGTTTGGACTTTAGATAATTAACTTTCAATTGATGCAAATTAATAGTAATATCTTTTCTTAAAAAAATTTAATCTAATGAAGGTCGAATCATTTGAAACTAATGACAATTTTAATTCATAACTAAAAGAGAACATATCCAACAACTATATATATTCATTCAAAAACCAAGTTAAATAATGTATACAAATTATGTGGAAAAGGTAAGAAATAAGATTCTATTAGTGAAGTTAATTTCAATGTACACCATAAATTTAATTCTTCTTCAAAAGAAAATAATATATCACCAATAAATAAATAAATTATATACAATTAAGAAATACTTCAAAGATAAGAGTACAAATGTAACTTTATCAATCATATATTGCAAAAATAACTCATTTTACCTAACACTTTTTCGAAACATATAACTTAAACAATCGATAAAAATAGATAAAGTCAAACAATTAACAACTAACATATGTCACTCAAACAGGGCCATGGTATAATTCTACCTTCAATATCACTTTTTAAGCAACACCAAGAAAGTACTCACATAATCATGTACATAACCATAATCATGCACTTGGTTATGTAGAAGATTAAAGAACAAATTACTAAGACACAAAAAGGAATTTAAGAGAGGGACATACGAATTTTAGGGAGGGACAAAGGATATTTCTTTAATGGATATCTTAGTTCAAATTTATCCAAAAAGTGAGATGGAGAGGCAGCGAAAGGGCGATGACGGCGAAGGGACGACAACGACAGAGGGGCGGCGACAGTAGAGGAGTATGGAGAGAGAGTGAGATTGTGGAGAATAGATTGAGAGAGAGAGAGAAAACCTAACACATTTAGCCTAATTTTAGAGACTTTTTAAATAAATTTATAAGGGTATAACTGTTTTTTTAATTTGTAATTATAGAGTATGTAGATACCCTTGTATCAATTGAATAATCAATTAAAATATGGATAATTATCCATCCTTCATTCATTACCTATTATTAATGGGTATTATTCACCCAAGTTGGATGGGTAAAGGTGGGTATCTAGTTACTAATAAGTACTAATTCTCATCCCTAGTGATGGAACACCATTATGCCCAACGATGTCTGGGAACACTTTAACCTACATTTAAATTGATCTTATTTAATCAAATCTAACCAAAAAAAATCGACAAAGTTTGTATTTTTAGGTAGAATTTTTTAATTATAATGGAGACCAATGGTCCTCATGGCTTCGTTGAGCTTAATATCTTTCTAACTATGAGTATTTAATGTAACATTCTAGTTGCTAATGTATTTGATAGGGATTCAAATTTGCGTTCTTTTCCTAACCGAGATCGCCTCAACTAACACTTTATTAATTCAGAAAAATTATTGAACAAACTAACAAATAATAATAGACTTGAAGCAAACCTCGAATCGAATATAATGTAACCCTTGCGGATCTAAAATCTCATCAATCTTATCAGGACCTTTCTCAATAGTGAAGACAAACATTAGCAAAAACACATGTAGCTGGGCACACATTAGCAAAAACACATGTAGCTGGGCATGCAAAAACACACTCCACAAACTAAAATAAGAAGGGAAGCTGCGATGAACGTTCATCAGATAAAAGTCGAAGCATAATTGTGATTGAGAGGGACGCTTTTTTGGAATTTCATCAGGACGTGATCCTATGGCAAACGCTAGAATAATAATATAATTGAGCTTGGCATGGCAAAATAAGATACGACATAAAGGACAATTGGACGGAATAATATTTGTTTTTTATATTATACTTATTATGTCAAGATAATTATTAAAAAAGATAATTATCATTGCTTTTTACTGTATTTTTCTATGATAGAATTAAATTTCAGACATAGTAGGGGAATCTTTATACTCTACAATCCACGAGCTACTGTGTGGACTTGGCTGTTTTACTTTAATATAGATAGCTCAAGTATTAATTCAAATGTGGGAGAAAATGATATCATATATTCCCAAGTCAGTTTTGGAAAAGTATAATTACACACTAACACATTGTAATTCATTAATTTTATTTTTTATTTTTAAAATCTCCCTATTTTTGTGATGATATAATCTATTTGATTATGTTAGCTACGTCATGTATTTATCAATTTTATATGTATATTTAGAATTATTGATAAGTTATTATGTTAAAATATATTTTTCTTACCCGTGAGATTTTAACAAGATTGAGACCCTACCATTGCTTTCTTTTGGAGTTTACAGAATAGAGTTGTTAACGGGTTAGCCTATTTTTAATACTGCAAATCAAATTGAACTCAAAATTATATGATGAAAGAAAGGAAACTATAATACTTTTTTCATATGTTTGGATTAAAGAAAAATGTCAAGAACAACTATTGAGGGGAAAATTTGTCAAGAGAAACAAAAAAAATGTCTTCATTCTTTTACAGAGATAAATATTTTAAGCATGGTTATGAAAAGAAAAAATTAATTTGGAGAAAATATTCATGTTGGGTTTAAATATTATTGGGTTTGAATATAAATCAATGTACTTCGATGGTCGATCAAATTAACTATACCAGATTAATCTTGAATTGCAATTTAATAAAATATTACATTTAAGATTTTTAACTTTGAATAAAGATGAATGTGAAATTTAGGGGGAGGGGAGATGCTTGTAGTCATGTATATATAATTCTGACAGACCTCAAGCTGAGGGGAACAATGGTTATTTGTCGTAGTTAACCAATTATAATGATTTGAAATACGAAGGATGCCTTATATCCGAAAGAAATTAAGAAGAAAAGGACAATGATACCCCTGTGAAGGGAGCATTGATCGATCCTTTGAGGAGATATGATTGGTGCATCTGTAGTCCATGGACTTAATAGTACACTAAAGTACCAACATGTTTGGAATTTTTTTTGTTTTTATGAATAAGTAACGAGCTCAAGAGAACTTTGAGCAAAAAATGACACAGTAAAAATGATGCCTAAATAATAAATAATTTATAATCTTCTTTGTATAAATTCGTACAAAAAAAAAGAAAACAAAACCATGGACTTAAAAGTTAATTCTTCGGAAACTTCTGGACAGAATTATTACAACAAAACCTATAGTACTGTTGACATTCTTCACTTTGATGTGATGTTGCGAGCAAAACAATTTGCTGCAATGAGAGAGGATTCTGGAGTTGTGCATGAGAAAGAATACCTGCTCTGAGCCCCTGACATATGCTCACCATATATGTACATATATAAGCTCCAAAAAATAAAACAAAAAAAAGGAAAAAAATATAAACTCCTTTCATTTTAATTCCCCATTTATGTCTTTCTTGTTGGTGCACACTTTTTCTCCTTGTATATATACACATCATTATCTTCAAACATTAGAATGAAAACCAACCCTGGTCACAATCTGTACATATCAGAAAACTGAATAATTATGAGCTCAATCCCTTGTTCTGTAACTGAAAACTGTAGGCTCGACTCCAGGTCTTCCAATCTCCCTTGCAAGGAGATGCTTCAGTCTGCCACTTTTCAGAAGCCTAGTTTAGATCCATTTTCAGATTCGCAGCCACAAGAGTTGAGCCGCGTTGAAGTCCATGAAGATGATGAGGAAGACACATCCTCTCACACACCGGAGGTACTGTTTGTTAGCTAGCGTGCAGTGTAGAAATTACCTTCATTATTAACATTTTTGGGCAGTATTTCATTAAGAGCTAGAATACATTAAAATGAGTCCATTTTTGAGGAGGCAAGGCTTCTCATTCAGTTTTTACTAGGAAGAGTACGTTAAAATGAGGCCATTTTTGATGAGGCAAGGCTTCTCATTTAGTCAAAGTTTGGCCAAACCCGTCTTTTCCTTTTTTCTTCCCCTGATATCTCACAAGTTTTAATGCTCATGCCATAAAGCACATATATGGTCTTTTTTAAATGCAAATTTCCACCCTTTTATCGTGCTAAAAGAAAAGGAAAATGACTCAATTATCGATCTTCTACATTTTTTGCGGTGAACCAATGAGCAATTGAAGCTCTTTCTAATAAAGTGGAACTCTAGCTGTTGGTTTCATTCGGTTTATCAGCTGAAACAAAGACTTACAATGTGCATACTTTCTTACAGACAAGATGTGAGCTTTGCTCTTTCTCAATCCTTCACAATCCTAGCTGCAGACTTGACATTGATTCAAATTCCTCTATCATCCCATGGCAAGCCATGTTTCGAGCTGCTTCTTTCAAAAGACTCAATTTATCTTCTCCTATCTCAAAGAATTCTGAGCAGAATTCAAACTCATCTGACAAAGCAATGATGGCACGTGCACTCGAAGAAACCGGAAGAAGAGAGTCTAATGAGGAGAGAGGCTTTCCTGGAGAAAACCAGATGTGGCTCGCTGTTTACGTCACCTTGGCACAAGTAGCACTAGCATTTATGATACTCCTGCTTTATGGATTCTTCAAATTGCTCGAGGAATATCTACGCCCAATCATATGGGCAGCCCTTTGTTCTATTCCTCTGAGAGGAATTCAGGAAATCCTCCTTGAATTCTGGTCTGAGCCACTAAAATCAGGACTGATTGACACTATCATGGCAGTTCCAGTAGCTGTCTTAAGGACCTGTTTGGGCACAATAATCGATGCCCGCGATGTGATATCATGTGTTTTCTGCTCTGAGCAGGTGGAGAAAGTAACGCTGGAGAAAAATGGCTTCCTGAGACTGGTTCGAAGGCTTGTTTCTTTCGGTCTCTTTGTGTTTGCTTATGAGCAAATTGGAAGATTTGGGGCTCTTACTTTCATTGGTTTAGGGTTCATGTTCAGCTCAAACCTCCCCCATCGACCATCTCCACATTTTCCTCATTGAGAAGTAACAGTTTTTCCCTAAGGAGCAATACTTGCTCCCCAGGAAACAGCCAGAAACTTCACCCTGATATGATCAGCAAGGTTTTTAGCAGATGGATCTTGGGCAGGCTGAAAACCATATTGGCCATTGGATTGATTCTCGGAATGATCATTGGGTCCCTAGGTGGGGTGATGCTCTTCTCTTACAAAATAGGAGCAGAGGGAAAGGACGCGATGGTATCCATAAAATCTCACATTGAGGAGAGTAAATATGCAGAGAAGATGGGTATTAAGAAATGGGTATATGAGAATAATGCCATGGAGTTGATGGATTGGTATACTTCTGAATGCTACGAAACATTGTTGCAACAAATAGACAACTTTGCCTCTGCTTACAACTTATCTGAGCTAGTTGAAGTGATAAAGCAGTTTGTGATCACCCCAAACACCAACTTTCCTCAAAATTCATCCATTTTCCTTAGCCCTCCCCAGGAAACCAAGTACACCTTGAAGTTGGGAAACCTCATAGAAAAGCCGGTTCTTGATAAGGCCAAATGCTTCACAACTCAAGGCATGAATCTATCGTTCAAAATATTAGCAAGCAGCAAATTCATCCTTGATGGAAGTGCCCATTTTCTGCTCTATGTTGGCCAATTCATAGTCTCTGGGGCAGCAGGCCTAATGCAACTTCTGATAAAATCAACAGTGTTTTTCTGGGTTTTATACTACCTTATGACCTCAGAATTTGGTGGGGTAACTGAGCAACTGATGAAAACCATACCCATCTCAAAGCCCACCAAGGACAAATGCATAAGTTCACTCAACAACGCGATCTCAGGGGTGCTCTTAGCCACAGCAGAGATTGCATTTTTTCAGGGATGTTTCACTTGGCTTCTTTGCAGGCTGTTCTCCACACACTTCGTTTATGTGTCGACTTTGCTTGCTTTTATCAGTCCTCTGCTCCCTATTTTCCCACCTTGGCTTGCAATATTACCGGGAGCAGTGGAGTTAGCACTGAATGGAAGATATGTTTTCTGCATAAGCTTTTGCATAACACATATCGCGGTGATGGATTATGCAGCTTCTGAAATTGCAGACTGCGTACCTGGATATAGCACTTACCTTACTGGGGTTAGCATCATTGGAGGGATTACATTGTTTCCTTCAGCTTTAGAGGTAAATTGCTTCATCACTTCTTCATTTTATATGTTTTGCTAGTTGTATTTAATTTCATCCATAAAGGGAACACCCTCAACCACTAAACCAAAACTGAAATCCACTAAGAACTGCCTATATTGTTAAAAGTTTCTGCTAGGCTGCGAAATAATTGTTGCTGGTGTTGGGGAAGATAGCATATGTTTAGATCTTTTCGACTGCAATGAATTTTTGTGACAATGATCTTTGAATGGAAAGATTTTAAGGCTCCTTATATTGTCATGATTTTTGTTTGATTTAGATGTCATAGGAAACAAAAAGGGGTTGGTAACCACACCAAGAAAAGAAGGGGGCCTATTTAGCTTGTAGTGTATGATATGTTAGGTTTAGGAGCACAATTTTATACTTCTAAAACTCTAAAATATTAAGGCCGGTTCGATTAACAAGTGATCTGGATGATAAGTGCATACTCTTTTTTTTTTTTTTTAAGAATGTTAGTCTATGTACCATTATGAAATCATCCATTTATATAATACTCAAGGCATATTTTGAGAGCCTTACACGCTATTTTGATCGGTTGAGAAAATGAGAATTATTGTATTACCCCCAACTAAATCAGCTATCCTTCCCTCAATTGACATTTCTTCAACTTGACGCGTTATAAAATAACCGAGTTGACATCCGCTAAATCGATAGTGGTTTAAAAAAAAAAACACCCTCAAAGTACGGTATATGATTAATCAACTTTATAATGTGGTATATAAACGTCCAATACCCCTAAAGTATAATTTATTTTAATAAAAAATTCCATATTATTTGAAGTATCCATTTTAACTTTAATTTAACCTAAATTATCATCACCGATACCTACAGTTGGAAACAATCAAAACCAGCTTGGCTCGTTTTCAAGTCTTGGTCAATTTTTTTGAGGGAGGGGAGAGGGTAGGATTAGAGTTGGAAAAATTTAATTTAACACAATAACACAAGCGAAACCTAACTTGAAATTATTGAGAGGAACTTAAATATAATATTAAGTGAATTTATTTTGACCGAAGTCGATACAAATTAACTATTTAACATAAACACATGTTATTTAAAATTTTGAAGAAAGTTCAATTATTTTAAAATTTAACATAAAATTGATGCAATTATTAAATTAAAAGATTGTCAACTGAGGAGGAAATTTTTATATAGGTAGAACTCCTACCAAGATGAATATGATAAAAAGAAGAAAGTCCAAGGAAGAAACGGCAAAAGGCTCAACATTGATGAATGATGATCGACGATGACAAACTGATAATCTACTTTTTATTTTTAAATGCAAAATACTACAAGTAGCTTCACAATACACCACTAATTCAGCACCACAGCTACCGAGTCCTACATCATGGGGAGCATCTTCTTTTTCTCAATCTCAATCACTCCTATTCCATTCAATTCAATCTCCCAATTTCCTCTCCAACCCATCAATGGAGTTTGTGCAAAACTCGGATTCAAAGAACACCTCCAAATCCAACTCCACTACCCCACCATGGCAAGAAATGTTCCGATCAGCCTCTCGCCGAAACCCCATTTCACCTTCGCCGGCGCCGCCCTCTTCTTCCACTTTCTCCGGCGACCCCCAGGTGCGCCTGTCTCTCTACATAGCCATGGCTCACGCTGGCCTTCTATTCTCTCTCCTAGCCTTCTATGGCGTCTTTCGCCTCCTTGAGGGCTACTTCCGCCCCCTTCAATGGGCAGTGCTCTGTTCTATTCCTTTGCGGGGAATTCAGAGGACCCTCGTTGGGTTCTGGTCCGAACCCCTTAAATTAGGGCTCACTGAGACCATTTTGGCAATACCCATCGCCATTTTTAGGGTTTTTATTGGTACCATTGTTGAATTGAAGGACCTCCTCTTCCGGGTTCAGAGGAAGAGGAAACGGAAGAACCGAAGTGAGTTTTCGAAATTGTTGCGGTGGCTTGTTTCTTTTAGCATTTTTGTGCTTGTTTATGAGCATTTAGGGATGGTTGGGGCTTTGGGAATTTTGTGGTTTGGGTTTTTGTTTAGTGCTAGCAGTGTAGAGACTACAATGGATACTGTTTCTAAGTTTAGGAATAATAGTTTTAAGAGGACTAAGGTGAGTGCTTTTTTGACAAGAGGCATTTTGAAGAGGTTGGAAACCATAGTAGCCATTGGATTAATTGTGGTTATGATTGTTGGATTCTTGGCTTGTGTTGTATTCTTTTCGTATAAAATTGGGGTCGAGAGTAGGGATGCTGTTTTTGCATTAAAAACTCGTGTTCAGGAGAGCAATTATGCAGAAAGAATTGGGTTTAAGAAATGGATGGATGACAATGATGTCCCTGGGATGGTGGATAGGTACACTACTATGTTTTATGAGACGGTTTCACAGCATATTGATGGACTAGCAATGCAGTATAATATGACTGAACTTGTGACTGGAATCAAGCACTCTGTCTGTGAACCTCCTAATTCTTCTGACCCTGTAGCTGGGTTAGTGTCTCCTCCTCCTTATGCTGAGAGGCTCATGAATTTGAGGGCCAAGTTCAAGGATCACGCCTGGTGGGAAATGTATAGCGATGTTAATGAGATAATTAGGGAGCTCATTGAAAGTAGAGTTGATTTGGTGGAGAAGGTGAAGGATTTTGCCTTACAAGGACTCAACGTGGCACAAAGAGTGTTTTCAAGTAGCAAATCCCTCGTTGGTGGAGGTGCCAAATTTATGCTAACCATTTTCGGGTCTATTGTCTCTGGGGCAGCTGGTTTCATCAACTTCATTTTTCATTCGATGGTGTTCTTCTGGGTTTTATATTACCTTATAACCTCAGATTCTGGAGGGGTCACTGAACAAGTTATGCATTTGCTTCCTCTTCCCAATGCAACCAGGACTCGTTGTGTTGAGGTTCTTGATAAGGCTATATCTGGTGTCATGCTAGCTACGGTTGAGATTGCATTAGTTCAGAGTTGTTTGACTTGGCTTCTCTTTAGGCTCTTCTCAATTCACTTTTTGTACATGTCAACATTACTTGCATTCATTGCCCCTTTGTTGCCTCTTTTTCCACCATGTTTTGCCACCATCCCAGCAGCTGTACAGCTTGTTTTGGAGGGTAAATACATATTAGCCATCTGCTTATCTGTATTACATATTGCTCTCTTGGAGTATGGGGCGTATGAAATCCAAGAGGATGTACCAGGTTACAATACATATCTTACCGGGCTTAGTATTATTGGCGGGATGACATTGTTCCCTTCTGCGTTGGAGGTAATCTATGGTGGAACTTTTTTCTGGCTAGTTCATATTAGTGCCACAATCCTCACTCATGTTATTTGTTCCTTAACTGATACATTGAATGATAGTCTTTTTCATTATCGATTTTGGCATTGCATTCTCTAAGCCCAAATCATGCCTTTCCTCTGTATCAGTTTATGTAATGATATATTCTGGTAGAGATTGGGTCGAACTTCACATATGATTAGTTGATGAACTTTTACATGCATAATGATGGTGCAGATGGAGTGATGGATTCCAAGCATCATTTGGCTTGCAATTCAAAATACTTGCGTGTTTTCTGTCGGATTAGTACAGTTTTGGCATATCCATAACCGTTGTGATTGGCTAACTTAAACCTGTCCTTACAAACTCATCCCTAGCTCTAATTTTATTCAGTTCCTGAAGCGGTGACATATTTCTGTTGGGTTTTTCTCTTGCAGGGAGCAATAATGGGACCTCTGATCACCACTGTTGTCATTGCCCTTAAGGACTTATATACTGAATTTGTGTTGGATGAACCACAGGAGAAGAGCAAGTAGGAGGCAAAATCAAAATCGAAATCAAATGTCTTCGCTAGTTAGTTCCTTATTGCTGACTGGGATATTTGAACATCAGGTTCGAGAAACAGTGACCGGCACATTGCAGAAGTAATTCAATACTATTTTCTCCAAATTTGTGCATTGAGTGCTGTCATCGTGGTTAATGGCAAGTGATCTCATTTGTTGATGTGAAGCAGTAACTAGCATTGTCATGGAGGTCCTAGCAACTTCTGTGATGTAAATTTTGTGGAGGCGGGTGTGTAGAAATAGACATTTTTTTGTTCATAATGTTTGTTCCATGGTATTGAGTGTATAATTTTTGTTGTAATTGCTGTATGACACTGCGTGAATTGTGATTCAGCCAAACGTTCTGTTGTAAAGAGAGTGAATAGTCAGAATACAAATTTTGAGTGTTTGGCTACTAAGATCTTATCAAGCAACGAGGCAATAATGGTGCCAACAGTTGAGATTGCATTTCTTAAGGGTCGCTTGACTTCTCTTTATGTTCTTTTCAATTCAGTTCTTTTACACGTCAACTTCACTCGTGTTAGCCCCCTGGTTACCTCCTTTCCATCATGATTACGTTGGCTGCCAGCCCAGCAGCCTTACAACTTGTTTTGGAGTGTAAATGCATGTCTGTAATTCATATCACTCTTGGAGTGTGAGGCGAGAGGATGTACCAGGTTATTTTTCTTATCATACTGGTCTTAGTGTTGTTGGTCGGGATAACATTGCTCCCTTGCGTTGCAGGGAAATCTATGGTGGAATTAATTGTTCTGGCCCTGTGAAAATGTAAGCTCTCTTTCCACATCACTTCCAGCTAGACCTATTAATTCGGGCGGACGGGTTAAATAAGGGTCGGGTGTATTCGGGTTCGGATAAAATACAGATCGGGTGTATTTTGGGTTACGGTGAAATACGGGCGGTCGTATATCGAGTTATATGAGTTTTGGGTAGACCGAACGGGTTGAGACCGTCTTTTTTATCGGTTATTTTTCTTTTTCTAATTATAAAATTCAACATGGCTTTTGGTTAAATTTGCCAATAATTTTACGAAAAGTATAGTATTTATATTTTCTAAAAAGAATATTAAAAAACATTCAAAACTTTCATTATCATATTTGTGTGAAGACCCTATTCAATCGAGCGACTTAACCGCTTGACTCTGTTTAAATAAGACCAATTAAAGATTGAGTTAATAATGAGTTAAATAATAATGACTTGTTCCGTCAAAGTTTCGATATTTATTTCACCTCTTCTATTATACAAGGACGCAGATTTACATCATTTTAAAACACATCGATAAGGGTTTGTCCTGGTTAGGCGTAACCGATCCATGTTATTCACTAGAAAAATTTTGACTTTGTTTTAACCCGACCCATTGCCCATCCTATGAGCTATAGTTCGAGTTCAACTAAAACAGTTTGAAATAAATAAGAATTAGATATTTACAATAAACTAAAATTATTATTTTTAATTATAACATCAAAATTTTATATCATTATAATAATATTATTTCTACAAAATAAAAGTATATTATTTAAGATGTGACTAGGTATATTCGAGTTCATCAAATATACCACGAGTGTAATTTGAGTACTTTTTTTTATTTTTAATATATCATGCCATTTGAATACATACATATTTTTATTGAAATTAACTATTCATAATTTTTTTATAATGATTTTTTTATGAGGAAGAAGTTGAGAAATGAAACAAGTATTAGTCTTCGTTTGTAAATGATTACGATAAATATGTAATACCACTACAAATAAAGTAATATGATAAATAACCATTATTAAAAGACTGATAAAGTGAATAGAAAATCATACAATGTGTATAAAACATTCAATCAACAAACTACAAAATTAAAATCGTTGTTTTTATTGCCTTGACTCAATGGGTCGAACGGGTTCGGGTCGAATTTAACCCGCTAATTTATGAGTTTTCGGGTTCGGTTGTTTTCAAGTTCGAGTTGAGAAAATCGTGTACAAAACTCAAAAATTTCGGACGGATTCGGGGTCGGGTTTTCGAATCGGGTTAATTTTTGACAGTCTATTTCTAGTATTGCATTCATCTATCAAAATAATGTTGTAGTAGGATCGCAAAGCAATCGCTCGGTTTCTTGAGCGTATCAAGATTGATGAGTATTAAGAGATCAAGAGATGTTCGATTGGTCGCATCGGAAATTTGTAAACATAAATTTCGAGTCTAAAATAAATAAAGATAGGAAATTAGGAAACAAATATAATTTGTATTGATTTTTGTTTAATGGATACAATCTCTGTATTGAATACAATAAATGTAATCCTTTGATTCAATCTCCTTGTAATTTGAACGATTCGAGGGCTTTGTAACTTGATCTCGAATGTTGATGTTGAGGCGAGATGATGAAAGCTGAATGGTTCTTGATCCGGATGTGCTCTGGATGTTGTTTGCGATCCGAGCTCTGGATTTTCAGATGTTGAATGTGTGAAAAATGAGGTGATGACCTCTATTTATAACTTTTTAGACTTAGGGTTTGACTTGAGTTTTGGGCCCGGACCCATAATTCTTAAAAAGAAATATTTACTATTTACTTGCATCATCAACGACACGGGCAGCTTCTAATTAGCCGGAATTTATTTTCTTTTGATTTTAATTTTACAGGCTTTTTCAAAGCCAATTTTACACGTGAGGGAAAATAATTGGCTATCGAATTTTTGCCTCCTACGGTGTTATCTCATGTCCGTAAGATTGATGGCTTAATTTTAATTTTACACGTGAGGGAAAATAAAATTAACAATAATATCCTAAAAATAACAAAAATAAAATAAAATGCAATCAAAATCAGCATAAATTCAAATAAGAGAAAGTATATAACTTTAAACATCAATACAAGTTCTTAAAACCAATTATATGTAGACCGACAATTGGGTCATTCGGTTTGGGTTAGTTCGGTTCGGGTTAATTTCGGGTCGATCTTGTTCGGGTTCGGTTCGGTTTTGGGTTCGGGTCAACTTCGGTTCGGGTCAACTTTGGGTCAATCTCGTTCGGGTTCATTCGGTTTCGGTTCGGGTTAACTTCGATTCGGTTCAATTTCGGGTCAATTTCGTTCGGGTTCGTTTGGTTTCGGTTCGGGTTCGGGTTTGGTTTGGGTTAATTTCGGATCGGGTCAACTTTGGGTCGGTTTCGGTTCGGATTGGGTCAATGTCAATTCGAGTGAGTTTCGAGTATGATTTCGGATTAACTTTAGATCGGGTTAAACTCAGGTCGGGTCACTTTTGGGCCGGGTTGATATTTGGTCGTGTCGTGTCAAATTTTTTACAAAACCTTTTTGAGTTGAAGAAAAATAAAATTTTATAAAGTTAATATATTATTAATATTAGTTTTTTTTATTTTACACGTTTGTTTTTGTACAGATTAAAAATGGAACTTTGTTTATTAAAAAAATACTAGTAACTTTTAAGAGATATAACTTACAAATGTAAACAAGCAAAATTTGAATATTTGACTCTAAATTTAAAATAAGATAAACCAAGTTGATATTTCAATACATCACATATGTATAATCCAACTCAAACTTATTGATAAGTATCAAAAACGAAATCGCAAGACAACAACAGATCGATAGATATAAGAGTTAAGATTAAGTGAATTCACTCGATGAATTGTAATTTGTAATGAATGAATTGAACTAATATGAACCATAATTTGACGCTTAATTTCATACGATGCCAAGTCAATTTGGTCAAATTCGAACTAGTACAATTTCAACCGAACTTATCTACGGACTACATAAATTAATAAAATCGAAATTGCGAGATACCGACATAATAACAATACTAATAGATTAAATGGCAACGGTTTGAATTTTTAGAATGATTATATTTGATGTTAAATTTATAAAGATAATGTTAGAATAACTTAGATAACTTCGAGTCGATACAATCTAAAATGATCTTGATAAATCAAAATGAAAACTGAATATTCATCGACCACTAGTCATAATAACCAACTAAGAAGAATATCTAGTCGATCAGTCAATCGGTTATTACTCAACTCATCAAGTACTCGACTTACGATTATCATCTTGTATTATAATTTTCCAACCAATTAATTGAACTAATTTGAACATTAATCTAGAGTTAAATTTAATATCAATTTGGTCAAATTTAATCTAGTACAGATTAATAAAAATAGAGTTGTGAGATACCGAGACATGGTAATGACTACTAATTTACTAAACCAAGTCTCATCGATATTAGTGAA
The DNA here is from genome assembly GCA_021018815.1 of Talinum fruticosum. NCBI lineage: Eukaryota > Viridiplantae > Streptophyta > Magnoliopsida > Caryophyllales > Talinaceae > Talinum > Talinum fruticosum. The sequence goes on along the minus strand of JAITYX010000037.1, from coordinate 5,607,151 downwards.
GTACTTAACTTATTCATGTAATGACTACATTTAACGTTAAATGGACGCGACTTAGATAAGTTTAAGTCAATATAATCCCAAATAAACTTGCTAAATCAAAGTGAAAATGTAACACCCCTAGACCCACCCTAGGAGTATTACATGCCGGGGTTCCCGAGAGGAACCCCTAAGGCCGCTTAAGATCTCAACTTGGGGTTAATAACCCTTTCTTGGATTGGCGGAAGCGTAATTCTAGGTTTTCAAAGGTTTTTCTGGAAATTTCAGCAGAGTTTCCTCTCAGAACCGGCTAAACCTATAGGCTTAAAGCCCTAACCCTACACGAAATACAATCTTAAACTCAACGAGCCACACGTTCGGAGAAACACAACACAACTCAACGAGCCACATGCTCGGAGTATTCACATAGGGATTTTACATTCATAATCAAAACTTAAGTTCACATACAACAGTCTTTACAACATCTTTATAAACAAAAGACAGAAAAACATGCAGTAAGTCCGGCATCTCCTATTCGTCTACTATTTCCAAAAGCCAAAGGCAACTCCTGTCGGTCTTAACTTCTGCACCTGAAATGTTGGTGATGTCATGAGCTCACTAGCCTAGTGAATAACCCAAACCCAACCCCGAGTTTCACTTTGCACATTAATTCATTAACAAATACACGTAAGTTCTCAATTCATTCATAACATGCGATTCGGATCAAATAAGCTTAAGACATGCGAGATTCTAAACTTACCAACTTGCCAAGAGACATAATGACATCATTTGCTTATGAATTCAATCAAACATGCTTCATTCATCTTTCTATGCAAGTAAGTCATATAATCATTCATCATGCGAATCATTCATCACGTAAATCATATCTTAATTCTTATCGCACACATTTCTTATGAAATCAAGATTCATTCTTCTTCTTATTCTTCTTCTTGAGTTCAATCATGCATTTCATAAATCATCGATTCGTTCTTTCTTGTTCGATATGCACGATCATTCGTTTCTTCATATCATAATTCTTTTAAGTCTTCTTAGTTTTGAATGGAAAGAAGATTTATGTTCTGCTCTAAAGACCCAGTTCTTGGAGCCAAAACAATTCGTGGGCTCAGCTCACGGAGGCATACAATTCGTGGCCTCAAGGCAAAACAATTCGTGGCCTCGAGGCAGCCTCCCATCCTTGAAGGACGCATACTGTCAATAATTCGTAGAAGCAATTCAATTCGTGGCTTCAGGTTGACGAGACACTTCTATGGCCATAGCTTCGAGAGGGTTCTTTAATTCGTGGGGTCTTAGATCAATAACACAATCCTTTCTCCCTTCTTTAGTTCTTTATGTTCCTTATTTTCTTATTACTTATACATAAGATATACTTAGTTCATATAATTCATGCTCAGCGTATGAAAATCTTCAAAACATGCAATTCACATAAGCAAGTTCCAACTCAAGTATAATCAATTCATTTCACATACGCATGCTTATGCCATTTATAATCGATAAATTCAGGATAAACACATAATCACATAAACATGCCAACTAGGATTTCCATCAATGAACTCATTGTTTTCATGATTGCACATTATCGCGTATAGGTAATTTATGGTTCTATATCCTTTCTTAATCGATATATATCTTTTAATCTAGCCACATAACTTCTTAAATCTCAGTTCTTAATTCAATTACTCACCTAGTTCTGATTTTGCTCAAAACAGGACATTTTCACTTAACATTGCATATCTCCCAATCTACTCATCCAATGCATACCAAATTTTACAGGAAATTTCCATAAATTGCCACGAAGCTGCAGTAAAAATTACAAGAAATTTGGGCTACACATGAATTCACAGAAATTCGGACAGCATGCTTAATTCATAGAAATCGCACATGAATCATGAAATTAACTTTCTGATTTTTCCCCTAATTCTCGCTCAAGCTAGTCTCATCCAATTCTCAATAATACTTAAACATCACAAATTCAGAACTGGATATCACATAATCACAACATGCTCTTTGATTCGTGAGTTGCTAGTTTCGTGAATTTAGGCTTCTAACTTCTTCAATTAGCTTAGGGTTTCCAACTTCACGCTTCGAATTCATGTTCAGTCCACCTAATTCACTTTATTTTAGAGGATGAATTCAGATTACTCACCTTAGATTCTTAGAGGTTCTAAGAATTCAATTTTGGAAGGTTTCAAATTGGGTTTCGATTTGGGTTTTGCTTTCTCTTCTTCCTCCTTTCGCTGCCCTCGTTGCTCTCTCGCTTCGTCTCTCCTTCTTTCGCCCTCTGCTTCTCTTTCCTTTCTCCTTCGTCCGCTGCCTGTCCTTGGGCCTACCATGCCCGCCGGCTGCCGGTTTCCGGCGTTCCTCTCGCTCCCGCTCCCGCTCGCTCTTCCTCTCTCTCTGTGCGTTCGCTCCCTCTCGCTTTCCCTGCTTCCGCGTTTTTGTTCCCCTTTCTTCTTCGCTTTGCTCGCCCTCCCTCGCCCTCGCCCTCTCTTCGCTCACCGGCGGTGGCGTCCTCGCCGCTCAGGCGGCTCCCGCGCTTTCTCCCTCTCTCGCTCCGCCTCTCGCTCCCTCTCGTTTCCCTGCTTCCGCTTTCCCGTTCTTTTCTTTTTCCCGCTTCGCTTCTTCGTTCCTCCTCTTTTGTTCTCAATCCCAATTTCTCTCTCCTCTTCTCCTAATCACAGCTAATGGCTTTGCTTGCCTAATTCCAATTGGATCCCTTAATTCTTTACTTCTTTCTTTGCCAACACAATGCCACTAATCTCCATTTCTCATTCCTTTTTCTTTTTATTTTAATTGGGCCCAAGTAGCTTCACAAGGCCCAATTTAGCTAGCCCACACTCGGGTTTCAGTGCTCGGGTTTCTAATTCCGACTCGGAAAAATTCTAATTCACTAGCAAGCAAACACCTGAAATTTCGGGGTCTCACGTAAAACTAATACAATTCGAATTGAACTTATTTATACAAATTAATTACATATTGTACCCATATTTCATTATTTTTTAAATTATATATTTTACCTTCATTTTCATGAACAAAATAATAACTTATTTTGTAATGTAAATTCTCTGAATGTATTAATTAAATTAAATTAAATTCTATTAATAATATCTTATAAAGTTATAATATAAAAATTTCCACCTTTTATTTTTTTCCTCTTATTTGTTTAACAAAAATCAAAATTTTCATCTCTACTTCTACTCTAGTAAAAATCAAAATTTTTATCACAAATTACAATTAGATTTTGGAGGGAAAACTCCCTCTTTTATTTTAGTTGTCAAAAAAAGGAACAAAAATAAAATAAAATAAAAAAACAAACTAGATTTTGGAGGGAAAGCTCCTCTCTTATGAGAGACTTGCCAAAAAAATGTGGGTTGAGTCAAATTCAAATTCAGGTCGGATCGAGTTTGGGTCACTTTTATTCGAATTAGGGTCCGATTCGGTTCGGTTCCGATTCGGTTCGGGTCATAATCGGGTCAATTATATTTCTGGTCGCTTTCGGTTTCGGGTCGGTTCGATTTCGGATCGGGTCGTTTCGGTTCGGTCCGAATCGAGTTCATTACATTTCGGGTCGGGTCAGTTCATTTCGGTTTTCGGGTCAAAATCGGTTCAACTATTTCGCATGTCGGTTCGGTTTGGGTTTCGGGTTAACCCATTCGGTTCGGGTCGGTTTTGCCAGGTCTAATTATATAAGTTAACGTAAAATCCAATGCAAAGGGTTTAAGAGATTGGTATAATTGTAATATAGGAGGAGGAATCGAACTTATACCTAGTATATATGAGACATAATCTTAACTATAATTCACAATTTTATTGGTAATATTGTCTTATAAGAATAAGTTAAGATGTGTTTGATTAACTAGACATATTATTAAGCTTATGGTAGTTGTATGTTAATTTTATTTGAAATAATTTTTAATTTAAAAATTAATTAATGAATAAATATTTGAAGTTATTTCTACCAAAACAAACTATTTTTTTAAAATAATTTATATTAGATATTATATTTATGAGATGAAGGATGTAAACTTGGACTTACTTGTATGAGTTAATATATTCTAAAAATAGAAAATAAATATAGAACGTCAGTAAACAAAGTGTAGGAAAATAAGTATATATGTTTTTTTTTTCAAATAAATTATGAAAGTAGTCAATATAATATTGAATAGAAATTCAAAATTAAAATCTATTATATTCAGTATCTTAACTTTAATAACTAAAATAAAACTTCATCGGTAAAATAAAAATAAAATAGAATGATATTTTAATGGAATGAAAAATTGATAAAGTAAAATCGGTCAAATTGAGAGACTATCAAATATAGTATAAATTTTTCTTTTATTTTTAATTTATTATTTATAAAAATCATACTGTCTCATAAACGAAGAAATTTTTTTTAAAAAAGGACACATTCTCTCTCTATATTGGGGCCATTTTCTAGTCTTAACTCTCTAACCCCTTCTCTCTATCCAACTCTAAATCTGCTACAATTTACTAAAATTTAGGGATAGAGAGAAAGAGAATTGAATAACAACAAAGCATAATAATGAGGAATCAGAAATTTACGGTATTAAATTGAGTTAAGAGAGGAGAGAGAAAACATGATAAAGGATCTCAATAATTGACTATAATTTACATAAAAATTAACAAAAAAGAAAAGTCTCTAGAGAGAGAGCAACTCTAGTGAAAGAGGTTAATGGTTTTCATGAATCCCAAATAGTAGAAACCTCCAAATCCAGCTCTTCGATCCTCTTCCTCTCTTCACTTGTCATTCATTTAGCCTAGATAATCTAGGTGTCTTTGCCTCGTTTATCTCCGGAAAACTTCTATGCCCTTCCCGAACTTCCCTTTCTTCCTTCTCTTCTCCGATATTTTCCGGATCTATACATGATTATGGTGCCCGCTCCCGTTGGTGTGATGGTATGATGATCGATTAGCGTTGTTTGCTTTTGTTGAAGGACGGGAATGTTAAAAATGTTGGTGATGATGTTAAATCGTTTGTGGATGATCTAAAGAGAAGACTTTTATGCCCGTCAAGAGTTAGTTGTTTCGAAACATGGGAGAAAAGCATGAACGATGTGTTGAGTTTTTGCCTTTCCGTACTTTGTGTTTGTTCACAACTCCTTGCCCGGGCTTCTTGTGTTCGAGTATTACGTATTTTTGGATTATCTTGGTCATTGTTTTCATGATCGAGCTTTATATATTGAATCTGTTTTTCTATCCTAGAACTCGAGTCCGCCTCCGTTGGATTAGTTTCTTTCACGACTTTCATGAGTGTTGGGCTATTTCCTTTCGTACTTTGTGTTTGTTCACAGCCCCTTGCCCAGGCTTCTTGTGTCCGGTTTTATCTATTTTTGGATTATCTTGGTCACTATTTCTATTTTTGCTGCCGTTATCTTTAAGGTGATTATATTTTATACCTTTACAGAGTTGTCTAGCTACAGCTTTGGGCTAGCCAATGGTGATGCATTTGTGGTGGGGCTTTACATATTTTTTTTCATCTCTCGTGGGTTTCTTATTTTATGAAGAATGCCATGCTTCGTGGAACTTTCTTTCAGCCGATCTGTGATTTGCCCTTGGAATTATGTTTGCTCCGCGGTTTACTTTGGTGGCACCCTTTGTTTTTTGTGCTGCCTTACTAGGTTGGAAGCCAAAATCATTGTGCCACCGAGTAAACTCAAAGTCAATGATGAAAGATAATTTCTATTTGGGACTTTAAGTTCAACACCTTTCTTTTCCGAAATCAATTAAACGTTGGGTTATCGCGGGTTCTATTGCTTTGCTTTGGTTTTCATCATTCGGAATTTGTATGTCTTTATCTTGGTTTTTGGTTTTTTCTTTTTAGTCCTCTCTTTTGGTATTGTGTTATTTCCCACGTTTGGCCTACTACTCATGGTGCTGTAGTTTGGTCTAGAAGTTGGTTTTACTTTTTGGCCCGTTTTTCTTTTCTTTTGACTCGGTTTGTTTATATCTTTTTTTTTTTTTTTTTGGATACGGTTGGTTGTAATTATAAGGCAAGAAGAATCTCAAGTATCACTAAGATTCCCAAGGCTATTTATTTGGATTGTCCTGTAAGGGCTTGAATCTTGCTTGACAAGTTGATTGAAATTTATTTTTTCATAACGTTTAGTAGACGATATGTACTAAGTTATTCTTCCGGTTGGATGATGTAGGAAGCGAGTTAATGATAGGGCTTGTTCTTAATTTCCCATTATGGATACTTCATTTGTTCATTACTTTGTACTTTTGTTGTTGGGTATTATTTGAACCAAGCTATTTTAGCCCTAAACTCGATTTAATTTGGGGTGTCCAAATTTGTTTATTATGATTATAGCGTCCTAGAATGTTCAAGGTGCTAAAAAGTATCAAGTCAAACCGAAAATTTTGATTCTCAATCAGAAAATACGGCCATATATTCTTTTTTAATTGAGACAATGACTAACTTAAGTAAAATACGAAAAAACCATCCCAACCTTGGGATTTGATCATTAGGACTATGTCTTGCCACATGACCGTTGTGGTGGAATATGGGTTTTATGGAATAATTTTTATGTCATGGCTAACATTCTTTTTAAAAATCATAGATCTATACATTTGCATGTTTTTTATAAGAATATCCAAAAAGAGTGCATCTTTACGAGGCTCTACGGACCGACTTAAGCAATTGATAAGGCCTCTTTTTGGGATTATTTACATGACATTAACTACCTGATTTATCTACCTTGGTGTATTATTGGTGATTTTAATGAAATGGAATGTTTTGATTAAAAAATTGGGGGACATAAGTTATCCCTAATTAATGTTCAGTGTATGAGAAATTTCCTTTCGGATATCCAGGGAGAGAGTATCCCTACTATTGGTAGAATTTTTACATGGAAAAAATTTCTAAGAGGACAACTTATCTATGAGAGATTGGATAGAGTTGTTGGTGGCACGAATTGGAGAAATTTGTACCCAAATTATCTGGTTCACATGGTCCTTTTTCGTGTTCGGATCACGATTACATATTGCTGAACACTAACCCAAGAATAGTGCAACAACAACGACGAAAATTTAGATTTCAAAATTAATGGTCTAGTTGTACTGAAGTCAATCAGATTATTAAGCAACAATGGAATGGAAGCACTAGTGGATCATATATGTTTAAGGTGGTTAGTGAACTCAAGAATGTTAAAGCTAAACTTAAACAATGGTTTATTAAAGTCTGCAGTAATTACTCCCAACGCGTTGAAAGAAATTAATGTCGATTACGTAAAGGTGAGGACATATTATTAATTAAACTTAGTGACATTAGGCTTCTCCATTGGCACTCCCGACTGGTTAAGCAAAGAGAACGTATACTTTTGTTCAACCAAAAGTACAGGGAAAAAATTTTATAGAAAAGAATGGCTCGCAAAAGGTCATAGTAATTCTAAATTCTTTCATAGTTGTTTCGCTTTCGTAAAGCAGAAAATGAATATTTTAAAAACTAAAGATGAATAAGGAGTATGGATTACTGATAAGACAATGGTCCAACAAAAGTTTGTGAGTGATTTTTCTAAAAGATTTAAATCCTGTGGAGGGAACAATAGATCAATAGTGAATACTAATATGCCGGCTTGTATATCTAATGAGGAGAACATTAAGCTCATTTACCTAGTATCTCCATATGAGATTAAGGCTGTTGGTTTCCAAAGGAATCTAGCCAAAGCTCTTGGTCCCGATGGGTTTGGAGCTCGTTTTTTCTAGCGGAATTGGGATATAATCGGGAATGATATTATTAATTGTATTATGGATTTCTTTCAACATGGAAAGTTATTGAAAAAGTCAATCATACCTTCATTGCTCTTATTCCAAAAATTATTAGCCCTTCGTTACATCATATTTTAGACCAATCGGTTTATGTAATAGCCTCGTATAAGATAATTTCCAAAGTTCTAGTCAATAGACTTAGGTATGTGTTGTAGAGGATTGTTCGCCCTTATCAAAGCGCATTCATTCTAAATAGAGATATTCATGATAATACTCTATTGCCACATGAAGTTATCAATAAATTTAGCAACCTTAAAGGGAGACAAGCTTATGTAGGTCTTAAATTAGATATGGAAAAAGCTTATGATAGGATACAATGGGATTTCATTTTTTCATGTCTAAAGGATATGAGTTTCCATCATACCTGGATTAACTAAATATGCGATTAAGAGGACTTAGATAAGGTGATCCTCTATTACTATACTTGTTCATCCTTTGTTTGGATGTCTTAGCTTATTGACTCCATCTCGTTGCTATGCAACCTAAATAAGGTATTCAAATTAAAATATGTCCACAATTAAAGAAGATACCTTGTTTGCTTTTTGCTGATGATAGTCCGATCTTTTGTAAGACAAACTATGAAACGTGTCTCAAGCTACATGATATCTTGAATGAATTTTGTAACGAATCGGGCCAACTTATTAACTTTCATAAGTCAGCTTTAGTATTTTCAAAAAATACTACTACTGCAGATAAAAGCACAGCTTTCTTCAAGGTTTAATATTTCTCATAGAGATTCTCTAGAAAACTATTTACATTGTCCTGCTTTTCGTGGAAGGGCTAAAATGGACATGTTTTTAGATATTTTACAAATAGATAATAGGAAACTATAAAATTAGAAAGCTAATTCACTTTTAAGGGCTGGAAGGGTGAAGTTCGATTCAGTCTAACCTTGAATCCTTACCTACACACACAATGCAGAATTTCAAGTTACCAAAAAGTACAAATGATGCTTTTGATAAAATTAATCGTGATTTTTTTGGAAAAAATCACAGAATACTAAAGGCTTACCTTTGGTATCTTAGGATAAAATATGTGCCCTAAAAAATTGGGAGGTCTTGGGTTGAGGAAATCGAAGCGATCAACCAAGTCTTTATATGCAAACTTATCTCGAAAATATCCGTATGAAGATAACAATTTTTAGCTGAAAATTATGAGATCCAAATACCCTTTGTCTGCGAATTTCCTTAAGAAAATTAAATAGTCAGATTCATGGGTATGGAAATGTCTTCTCAAGGAAAAGGGGTCTTTTTAAGAAGAGGTTAAGATGGAAAATACGCAATCGCAAGACTACGAAATTTTCGTTGGATACTTGGTGCGGTAATCATAATTTATTGGAATATTTTGATAGCAACAATCCAACTATTCCTTCTTTGGAAGAAACAGGTTAGTGACTATATTACTCCTATAAAGGAGTGGGATTTGGTACGTCTTAACTTTTTCTACCGACACACATTTGTCATTTAATTAAGGCTATTCCTTTACCTCGCCCATGAGATTGAAGATTTTGTTTGTTGGGGTTTATCTATTAGTGATAAGTTTACTACGAAATCAGCTATATGGAATGCACATAATATCCTCCTGATATCTCTATGTGGGATTTTGCTTGGATATGAAATTTAGATATGATGCTCAAGTTGAAAATTTTTGGCAAATAGGCCATAATGCCTTATTGACACGTGATAATCTTGCTAAGAGAGGGTTAAGTATTGACATTGTATGTCCGTTGTGTAAAGCTAATGGTGAATCGATCAGTCATCTTTTCTCACAGTGTTCCTTTGTTAAGGATACATGGGAAAAAGCATATCAGCACAAGTGGCTGGATGTTAATTTGAGTGAATCACAAAACTTGTCTCTCAATGATATTTTTAATAGAGTTAAGGATATGAAAAAATCAAATCAAATGATCCGAATGATTCATTTGCTTTGGAGTATACTTGAAAAGTCGTAATAATGTTGTTTTCAATAATGGAAATTATAATTCATTAGCTACAATTTTAGGGCCAAAACTTTGTGGGCAGAATGGAAGGCCAGAGGTAGGCTTGGTCACCATTTCAATCCTTACTCTAAGGATCAACCACATCTTCCTTCTACTCCAACTTACTTTGTCGGTTAGCACAAATCACCGAGAGGGTTCATAAAATCAACTTTGATGGAGCGAAATCTTTTTCATTAGTTGCGGGAGGTTTTGTTATTAGAAGTTGGGAGGGAAGATTTATTCAAGTTGGGACATCTAATTTGGGACCAACTTTTGTGTTGGTAGCTGAAGCTTCCGCTATGCGAAATGGAGTGAGAGCAAGCATTACAAGTACGATTTTGTTCAATAGTGTTAAAAGGGGATAATCATGTGGTCATTAAAGCAATTAAAGGTAAGATACGGATACATTGGTAAATTCAGATACTCATCCAAGACACTTAATGTTATCTTCAAAAATGCAGCCAAGTTGTCATCATGCACACGTTTAGAGAAGGAACAAGGGTGTTGATTGGGTGACCAAGTTTGGTCTCTCGTATTTCCTCTTCTTTACTTTGGATGTCTTTTCCTTCTTCTTCTTCTTCTTCTTCTTCTTCTTTCCTTTCCATTTTAATGGAGGAAAACTTGGGTAGAACGCTTTTGAAAGGGATATCACTTAGTTGTTTTACTTATCCTCTCCAAACAAAAAATTACGCAAATATTGACAGAGAGAGAAAACATGATAAAGGATCTCAATAACTTAGGGTTTGTTCTAACTTACATACAAAAAAACACAAAAACATATATAGAAACATAAACGAACATAAACGATACAGAAACAAAAATAAATGAACATAAATGAGTTGTAAAATAGATTATTTCACAATATCGAATATTTCGTGAATAATGAATATTTCAAAAATTATTATTTATAATATTGTAAAATATTGTATTTTATTTTTCTAAGAAAAATAATTTTTATTATGAAGTTTCTCAAATGCCAAAATTTTTTATTGTCATTTTTCTCAAATATAAGAAAATTAATATTTTATAGTTTGAGAAAAAATAAAAATAAAATAATATACAAAAAAACCTAAAAAAACAATTGTATAATTTCATCTAGATGCATAAAAACGGGATATCAATTTTTTCTAGGCCTAATATTGTGTATGAAGAGCCATCGATATAAGCGTTGCATAGCAGCTTACACAATGAATGCCGTTAAAGATGAAATAATATATATGATTAGTGGTGTAGTTGGGGATATTCCCTAGTAACTTATACGGTTGTAACTTTTAATATTATATTAGTAATTTTTGTACGTTTATAATATCCACAATCTTAACACTTTACATATCATTATTTTAATGGCCCATTTCATAAAAATAATAACATTCACAATAATAATAATAATAATAATAATAATAATAATAATAATAATAATAATAATAATAATAATAATAATAATAATAATAATATGAACAAACATAAAATTACATAAACGAACATAAAAAATAAATAGATGTTTTTTTTTAATGTAAGGGCGAGCAGACCCGTACATAAAAATTGATAGTGTATAAGTGCCTAATTCTAAGGTTTTTATAAAGATATTTAATTTACAAAGGATATTGTTGTCTTTTTAATTATAATCTATGGATATGTGGATATCCATGTATCCATTAAATATCCACCATAAATACAAAAATTACGTTGAGGTATCTCAAGTTCTTAGACAACTATTTTTTAGACCTAGAGTTCTCAAAAATGATTTTGAATTACCTTAAATTATGGCTAAACTATATTTAAGACCCCTGCTAGTCTGGTTGAGATGGGGGTTTTGTGGGTTTCCTCCATTTTAGGTGCTCGCCAATGGTGGAGCTCTTTGAGGTCATTACCATAGGAGAGAGAGAGAGAGAGAGAGAGAGAGAGAGAGAGAGAGAGAGAGAGAGAGAGAGAGAGAGAGAGAGAGAGAGACTTTGAGAGGAGAAAGTGGATAAAGTTGAGGTTAATGGAGAGAAATAAGGGAATTAATTTCAGCTTTTCACATATTTTAATTTGGGGCTTTTGAGTGTAATTTTTAAAAATTTTGCCTAAACAGTCGATTTTTAACGTCATTGACCGGAATTGGGCATTAAATATAGTTTACTCATAATTTAAGGTACTTTAAATCATTTTTGATAACATTGGGTCTAAAAATAGTTGTCCAAAAACTTGAGGTACCTTAACGTAGTTTTGTGCTTAACCAATGGTGGGGAATTTTTATATCAATTTTCTCTACAAAACTCTCGTATAATCATTACCAAAATAGCTGCCAATGACCCTTAAAAGTGGTAGAAAAATAGCCCACGAAAAAAGATGTAACTGCTGCAAACAGGACGCCTGTGCCATGAGGTACGGGCACAATCATGCCCACTCTCTGCCACTTCGTGTGTCTTTGGTTGCTTGCGGCTTGGTCTCGCCACGGTTGTGTTGGCATGGACATGACAATTCGGCTTGGTTGTGCTATCAAGTGCAAAGCAATACAGGAGATTTGAGCCACACAACCAATAATCTCCACCTTGGATCAAATCCCCCAACTCATTTGTCACCTTTAACCTATCTCTCCTTCTCGAGAAGTAGCACCATAGAGGGCTCCATCCCGAAGGGCAATCATTGATTACCATTACCCATGAAATCCAAGCTTCCCTTGGACTTCACTAAAGGAATCATCTCTAATAACCCCTTCTTCTTTATATGTTCCAACCATAAATCAAACAAACAGATTAGCCTACCATTCGTCAATTTACCTAAAACCGTCGAACTCGCAGTTGACCTTGAAGAATGTAGAGGCCTCCATACCTTGAACCCTTAAACAATAGTTTGGAGCCCTTGAACACCTTTAAGACTCCACCTTCAGTTGAATATCTTAGCCCTCTAGCTTCAAGGGCACCCAAAGAGATCAAATTGCGTTTTTGATCGGAAATGTGCTGAACCTTAGTTAGAGTATTCACGATACCATCATGAGTTTTAATATGGACTTCACCAATTCTAGCAATAGAGCATTGGAAACTATTGCCCAAATTAACAACACTGGACTCAACATTATCATATGTGGAAAACAATTGTTTGTTAGAACACACATGAAATGTACAACCATAATCTAAAACCCATTCCGAATCACTTCCTTTTCATGAGAAGCAAGCGTAACATCACCATTTGAATCACTCGTCAGCAATTGCGAAACCGGCCTCACCAACATTCTAAGATTTATGAGATTCTTACTCTTTTTCTTTTTCTTTTTCCTTTAGAGCCTTAAGTTTCTTACACTAAGATTTCTTATACTTCGATTTCTTACAATAATAACAGTCTCCCTTAAACTTAGACCCCTTTTGAAGACCCTCCCTTATCGACAAGCTTCTAGCTCTTACACCACGCATGTTAAGGTCAAAATTTTCCTTAACATCCTCAAATGATATAGTATCAAAATTACTATAAAAAGGATTTCCTTAAAGTGCTTATACGACGGAGGTAGAGAAACAACCAACAAAATTGCCTTGTCCTCATCATCAATTTTCACATCTAAACTTTCCAGTTCTATGATAATTGAATTCAAATCATTTAGATACTTTTGAACAGGAGTACCTTCGGCCATGGAGAATGTGTATAAACTTTCCTTCAAACAAATTTTGTTGGAAAGATTCTTCGTCATGTAGAGTTCCTCCAACCGAAGCCAAAGCTCCACCACAGTTATCTTGTCAAGTACCTCTCATAGCACATGGGGAGCCAAGCGCAACTGGATAGCTATAAGGGCCTTCTCTTCCAATTCCTTCCAATCACCATCTGTCATCATCTCTTGCTTCTTCTTCTTGTATGCAGTCCATTGTTCATCGGTTATCGAATCGGCTTTGGCTCTATCATATGTGAGAACCTTCCATAACCTGTGTTGAATATCAACCACCTTCATAAAGCTAATCTATCCATCAAACATCCGAATATCGACTTTCATAATCGAAGACATCCTAAACCTTAGGCTCGATACCACTTATTAGGGAATTAGAGCGACTTGAATGTGAAAACGATTAAGATGAATTACAATAATCAAAAGTGTAACAAATCAAACAAAAGTAATAAATTAATGGACACAAGGATTTAACGTTGAATCCTAATACGGGAAAAACCACGGAGGTGACGAGCATAGACAATTCACTATATGATTTGAGAAAGTAAAAATGATCACAATCGAACAACGATTCTATCAACAATGAGAATTTTTAATTCTCTCACAATTTCTCTCTCTCTCTCTCTCACTTAACAATGGAGGGGAATTTTTTGTCAATTTTTTGTGCAAAACTCTCGTATAACCACTGCCAAAATACACTGCCCATGACCCTTAAAAGTTGCAGAAAAAATAGCCAACAAAAAACAAGATGTAATTACCGCAAACACCTGGCACGATCTTGCCTGGGCCTGACATGACAGTGCCAGGTTGGCACACCTGTTCCATGAGGAACGGGCACAACCGTGCCCAAATCTCTGCCCACTTCTCGCATCTTTGGTTGCGTGCAACTTCGTCTGGCACGCTTGGGCTGGCGTAGACATGACAATTTAGCTTGGTCGTGCCATCAAATGTAAAGAAATACGAGAGATTTAGGCCACACACCCTGAAAAATGGAGTTGATGCTCTATCCTTAACCCTGTGATTGCTACTTATCTCTGATGCTACCGATTTTTCCTTGCCTTTCTTTTTGTTCAATTCCTCCTGAAGTTGTTGTGCATTTCTGTTGGGTTTCTATTGCAACCGAGGGGAGCTATAATGGAACCTTCAACAACCGCTGTCACCATAGCTCTTAAAGATTAATATATTGAGTTTGTGCTGAATGAACAGAAGGATCAGGTCAACACCCAGGTCAAAATTGAAGTTAGGTTTCTCTAGCAAGCTCATCCCTTCTTTTTGATAATCAGAAGATGTTTAACCATCAGTTTAAAATAATGGCTGGCTCATCATGCACATCTCTCAAAGCCTATGCTTTTCTGCAAACATGCTATAGAGTGTTGCCATTGCGGCTAGCAGCGAAATAGTTTTTGTTCGTGGATGTGAAGTAGTGGCCATGATTGTCCTAGTAGCAACTCCTATGATTTATATTTTGTGGGGATATTGCTAGAATTTGGGTTGTATGTCCATAATTGTATGGTTATTCCATGGTTTTGGCTTTGATTATATATTGACAGTCAGGGTGTACAAATTTTGTTGTAATTGTGGTTGGTCAATCTCATGCTATGTGAGTTGTGATTCTTTTAAGTAAGAGCATAAATTTTGGTTGGGTCCTTCATTGTTATGATCAGGAGTTCATACTGACAAGCAATAACCAAGAACAAGAAAAAAAGAATAGAAATGAGACAAAAATTTTTACGTGGAAAATCGAAAACTGGGAAAAAAATCACAAACTATGCACTAGAATTTGATAGCTCACAAGAGGTTGATACTTTGCTAGCTATATTCAACAATGGAGCTTCTCAATTAATAAATAGCAAAACCCTTGAATTAAACACAAGAAAAATACACAAAACAGACGAAAGTCGATCGTCGAGGCAAAAACTGCCTGGCACAATCATGGTCATGCCATGTTCCTATCTATCTTCCCTCTTTCCTCTCCCGCTTTTTGTCGCTCTTGCTTGGTTGTGCCTTTGTTGCACGGTCGTGCCACCCCGTGGTTGCGAATTCTCGAGCCCAAAACTGATTAGGCTCCATAATCCCTATAGATAAACCAACCGAGGTTTTGCACAACCTAAATTTCCTAGCATCAATTCCTTAGGCTAGCATGTTCACCGGATCCTTGCTACCCAAAATCTTCTCCAGCCCACGATCATCCAAAACAAGCTCACACTTAGCTTGATCATTTTCATGCACAAACTTAGCATGAAATACTCGGCTCACCGGTATTGGTCAATAAAATATAATGAAGAGAAAGTGTATAAATTTGGCCTTTACCTTTTGTTGACCTCGTCGAGTTTCTCATCATAACTCGGTTCTTGCAACTCATCTCGTGGAGAAACCAATGACCCATTTGTATACTCAAAAAATTTTCCACATCCTTTTACTAACTCGTAATTCCTCTCTAACGGCAGAACCCTTGTCCATGTACAACATAAATTCATCAAATACAACACCAAGTCTATCATGTCATAGATTCCCATTAGAACAATTGTCCCCAGTATTTGCAACTAAATTGGTGCACCCTGCAGTAAACTACAACGAATCGGACTTCATCCCCTTAGCTACAACTAATGCTCATTTCACTATTTTCCAGCACCCATTGCTAAACTCGGTTAGGTAATCCACCTTATCCAACCGACTCACGTAAATCATATTCTTCGCTAAACCCGGATAAATCTAACACCTTGCCATTCTCAAAACCCCCACTAGAGACTTTAATTCTCATATCTCCTTCCCTTAGTATCCTCTAACTTTTACCATTAGCAAGGTATATCCTGCCAAAACTTCCACCAACAAAGGGCCTGTTTCGAATTTACATAAAAATCATCATCTATTTTTATTTTTTGTTTGTTTATGTTCATTTTTGTTTTAGGTTATTATTATTATTATTATTATTATTATTATTATTATTATTATTATTATTATTATTATTATTATTATTATTATTATTATTATTATTATTATGAAACAGGCCTATAAAATAATCATATGTGTAGTGTTAAGATTGTGGATATTATAAACGTATACGTAACTTACTAATATAATATTAAAACCAACAACTATACAAGTTACTGGGGAATATCCGCAACTACACCACTATTTATATAAGCTATTTCATCCTCGACGACATTCGTTGTTTGTCCGTTACGAGGATCGTGCAACGCTTTTATCGATGGTTTTTCATACACGATGTAAGACCTACGGGAAATTGGTATCTCATTTTAATGCGTTTGGATGAAATTGGCATCACATCCGAGAGAGAGAAGTGTCAAGCGGAGACAAAGAGGAGAGTGGAGCAAAGGGAAACAACGGACCAACAAGTTGAGAATAGTAAATATATGAGAAGGGAAAGTATAATTAGGATTTTTTAGGTTTTTATGGTTAGTACTTTTTTATTAATTTTAATTAAAATAGATAAAAGGGGAAATTATATTAGGGTTTTTTAATTTTTTTAATTTAGTTTTTTTATAATATTTTAATTATATTTTTGTCCATTTCTTAAACTAGATAAAATTATTTTTATTATGTTTAGGAAATATTATAATAAAAATTTTCGATATTTAAGAAACATTATAATAAAAATTATTTTTCTTATAAAAATAAAATACAATATTTTAAAATATTATAAATAATAATTTTTCAAATATTCATTATTCACCAAATATTCGGTATTGTCAAATAATATCTTTAACAACTCATTTTTATTCGTTTTTGTATTGTTTCGTTCATTTCTGTTTGTTTGTGTTCTTTTCTGTTCCTTTATGTTCGCTTCTATTTCTATTTATGTGTGTTTTGTATGTAAGTTCGAACAAACACAAAGTTGTGAAAAAGTTTATATTCGAAGAACAATGAAATGACGCACTCGAATCAACAATTTAAGACTCGGGGTGTGTTTGTTTAGAAGGAAAATATTTTGTTGAAAAATTAACATTCCATTTTCTCGGTGTTTGGTAAATAAAAATTTGGAAAAAATTTTCTAAAGTAAAATGTTTTCCCTCATTTAGCGTGAAAATAAATTCTTCACTTTTTGGGAGGAAATTAATTTTCCAATCTTCTCCCTCTCGGCTCAGCTATCCCCTCCCTCACCCTCTCCCTCTCGCCCGATTGTCGCGTGAACCCTAACTCTCGCTCATCGCTCGCTCGCTCATCGCTGTTTCTCCCTCCTCCGGTCTCGAGTCCTCTCATTCATCGTTGTCGTGCTCAATCGTTCAACAATGGAGGTCATCTCGCTTTCTCTCTCCTCTTGCTCGCTCACTCGCTCAAAAATGGAAGAAAACTAGATTTGTGGTCTTGCTTTCTCTCTCCTCTCCCAGCTTCAAACCTCTTCACCATTCAAGGTATGAAATTTTGTTGATTGATGCTTTTTGGTGGTTTCTAGTTTCCGATATATCGTTTTAATGAGTTAATTTTTGTTGATTTATTATGGTTCTTCTTCTTCCTCTCGTTAGGGTTCTTCTTCCTCTCGTTGGTGGCAACTAGATCAATCGACGGAACTCTCGCCATTCTCGATTCCTTGACCCTGCTTCTTCTTCTTCCTTCACTTCCTCTTCCTCTCGTTAAGGTTCACCTTCTCTTTGATTGCTAAAATTTTTCATAGAATTTTTCAATTTGTCTGTATTTGAAAATTTGATATTGGTTTGAGAAGTGAGAACCCTGTATGTGTTCTCGCATATACGAATGGATTGATATTTCTCGCTATTTCTGAACATGAAAATTTATTTCATGATTTTTCAATTTGTCTTGAAATGTTCAATCTATGGGCTTATAATGGATGACCTGTAATATATGTTTTGATTCCTATGAGAATTCCATACAAAAATTGTACATATGAGTGTTAGAGAACTTCTTGCTATTTGCACTGCTAAGTGAGGGATTATTATGTGATATTGATGTATAGAAAAAGGATATACATTCCCATCTTCAAAACATGATCATTGACAATATTTGGAAATTGTATTGTCACTGCCGCCACAAACCACATAAGGCTTTTTATTTCTATTTGTCCGAAATTGATAAAGATATACATTCCCATCTTCAAAACTCGAGAAATGTTTCTATTATTATCGTCTTCTTTGTGGACTCTGCTGGGGTTCAAAGAAAATGATTTTACTTGGTGTAATTGATTAATCAATAAATATAGTTCATGCAAGGCAATGAAAGACAAACTAAATATGAAATTTAGAGTGGAGAAGATAAGAAGAAGCAAAGAGAAGTAGATTCCCCCCCAAATCTAATTTTACTCGTCCCAAAGAGCATGACCCATAGCCTACATGTAAAGCCCGTGAGTTAGCCTAATTGATTTTCTCCACTAAACAATACACATTGACGCCTTAACGGGTTGAAACAAATTACTTCAAAACAGAGAAAAGACTTTTATGATGCCAAAAAAAAAAAAACAAAGCCGTACTCGTGTCAAATAGTTGTCTTATATTCATAAAGTATCATGTCTGTCTCGTGCTGTTACACTTTGTGGCCATAACTAATCAAGGGAGTCAGCAAGGAATGCACGACCAACCTTCATATACATGTAATCTTCTCCGAAACTGGAGGGGCTTTGTTGTCGTTCGGGGTACTTGGTTTTCTATTTCTTCTTTCACATAGAACTCGTATTCGTAGTCCTACATTTTTTATTTAACAGACAGGGCACTAAGCAAACAGTTGGGAAAAGGTAATAGAAAAGCAGAGCATGAACATGGATGACATAGACAAATTTGCTCTTCCGTAGTTGCATACCTTTAGCCAAAATTAGCTCTTCCGTAGTTCCATACCTTCACCGACCGAAAAAGTTGCTCGACTCAGGAAACTCTGTGAGTTCTTGTCAATTTGAAGAAGCAAACAAGAGCAGGAGACCAGCAAGGCTGAGTTTTTGCATATTTCCTATTCACCTTGGTAACATTTAGCTAGTTAATTAGTGTTAAAATTTGGCATATGCATGTTATCTTTGATAGGTTGTAAAGAAGTATCTTTTGAAAAATTAAAGAAAGGCTTGATGCATGCTGCCTCCGATGCCCAAATGTTTGGCATATGCATGTCGAAATGAAATACAGTTGAAGGAGTTAATTAGTGTTAAAATTTGTTAACTTGGTTGCAATTCATGACATTGGTATTAGTATTACTAGTTGTTGATGTGTAAGTAGCAATATCAAATTTTCTTAGTTGTTCTTACCTATCAACTAGTTGTAAATAGACATCGAGTGATCTTTGTTGTGCTCAAATCCTTAGGCGGATGTGGATTGCAGAGGTAGGCTGTTACAAAACCAAAATCTTATGTGTGTGTTCAACTCTCATGTATCACTAATCACCAGGAAACAGCCACTTGGATTCTTTGTTTCAACTCTTAACCCTCAAACCCAAACAGACTAGTTGATAGGTTGTCAAAGTCAAAACCAAAATTCACTCTAATCATTTTCTATCCACCTTCCAAATGAAACCAAAAGAAAGAAGAAAAAAAAGAGCCCACCTACTGGTAATATTCCGGTGTTTATTTGCCCTTTAACTACTACATAATTATTAGTAGTTCAAAAATCCTAGGGATATGTAGCTTCACCTGTGTCCATATAATTAGCTGAACTATAAATTACTGTTATGGTCTTTAGCTTTTTTGAACTTTTTGGTTGGATATACAAGTAAACTCTTGTTGTGGATTTGATTAATTTACAGACTAGCTAATGCACTTTGCTCAGGAATTATGCATTGCTTCCTAAATCATTTCACATTATCTACAGGAATTATGAATTGGTAAAAGTATATCGTAACTCATAAGTGCCTATTAAAGTATACGAGATAATGCACTTTACATGGATAAGGAATTAGGAAGCCTAAGGCCCTAAGATGCACTCGCACATAGTAGTCATTTAGACTTTATATCGGTTTCATGTCCACATAATTTTGAAATAGGTCCGAATGGGTTGGAGAGATCCACGTGATGTTAGTTTGGCTAAGTTCTAGTTGTATCAAATTTGGGTTGCCTTCTTTTATGTGCTAGTTGAGTTTAGTGCGGGTGATTTGGATTGGATAAAAACGTATTTTGCCAATATATTTTTATTTCAGTTGCATCGCTTTACATTTATATCAATACTAGAGTCCTTAATTATCTATCAATACTAATATAGTCCTGGCATATCATAACTCATAAGTGCCTATTAAAGTAGAGTCGTTAATTGGCAAGTTGTAGATTTAGCTAGGCATTGTAGCATACTCTATTTATATTTTGAACCTCTGTTCCGGTGGCAAGTTGATGAGAAAAGAACTCAATTCCGGTGGCCAAAGGCAATGTCAAAGGAGTTACTCGAAATTTTTGCCTAATGAAGTGAAGAAGGGCAATTGACCAAATAATACTTTCAAGTCTATCTCCTTTCGCTGCAGCAGCAGAGTTCATATCAAAGAAGTACAATGTCAAATGCTTGTCCGAGCACGTTGTAAATCATCCGATGACAATCAAAGTCACATGGGGAGTGATATCAAAGCTTCGAAATAAAGATTCTGGCTTTGGGTGGGATAAAAACCTTAAGATGATCCAAGCATCACCTGATAGTATTGTATTTTTCCTTTCGGACTTTTTTAGTTTGTTATGTTTATATCTTAAGGTTTCAGTATTATTCGGTTTGGATATGACTTATGAGAAAGTTGTTAGATTATGTTAACTAATTAGTGTTAGCCTTTTGAATGCTTGTTAAGTTAAACTGAAGTTCTTGAATTGTTAGTGGGACCATGTGGATTTATGTTTATGCTGGTGTTTTACGTATGGTATAAGAGAGAAGATGATTTTATTTTTTAGTTCAGTTAGAATGTTTAACTATCTTCAACTTGTATTATTCTTTTGGATTTATACAGCCAACGACATAATCGAAAAAAAATATACATGTTTTTGGTGAACTTACATCGGTTGCATTGTCTTCTCTTTCTTCATTTACTTCTATTTCGCTATGTTTTTGGAGAATTTACATCGGTTAATTTATTAACTTTACCACATTTTTTATTTTGTTTTAGGGTTTAGGGTTTAGGGTTAGGGTATGGGGTATAGGGTTTAGGATTAGGATATGAGGTTTAGGGTTTAGGGTTAGGGTATCGAATTTAGGGTTTAGGGTTAGAGTTTATTTTCCTTGAAAATAAATTATATTCCTTCCTACCAAACAAAGGAAAATAATTTTTTAGAAAACTATTTTCCTTCTACCAAACAAAGGAAAATATGGGTGGAAAATGATTTTCCTTAAAAATTATTTTCCCATGGAAAATAATTTCCTAAGAAAATATTTTCCCCCAACCAAACACACCCTCAATAAGACTTTTAACACTCAAAAGAAGAGCATCATTTACATCTTCAACAAAATTCGTAGAATCTCAATCATTATTCTTTGAGGATAATTTTTTCTTAAAATATCTTGTATCATCACAACCCCAACACAAACCCTCCCTCGGGTGTTGGGACCTATCCCTTGCTTTGAACTTTGATCGACCTCTAAGATTATTTTGATTCTCACATTCCCGCCTTCCTCTAATATTCAACGCAGTCCCCGATGACTCCTCTAAATCTTTCTAGCAAATACTCTTGCTCAAGATTATCATAGATTTTTCCATACTTATAACCATAAGACCCTTTAGCACTACTCACAGCGATAATGTCCTACAACTCGGGCAAAGAAGGCAACAAAATCAAGGCCTTAAACTCATCATCAAAATTGATTTTCAAGGAAGCAAGTTTTGAAATTATCATATTAAAATCGTTAATATGATCCGTAACACTAGTACTATCAGCTATCTTAAGATAAAAAAATGACGTATCAAGCATACCTTGTTCGTCGCAGAAGGCTTCCTATACATTTTTGATAGAGCTTCAAGTGCCCTTTTTGTCATCTTTTGATCCGTCATGTTAAAAGCGACGTTTCTAGCCAACGTCAATCTTATCATTTCTAATGCTTGTCCGCCAGGGATATCCCAATCCTTTTGATCCGTGGTTTCTTGTTTCTCTCTCAAGGGTTCATACAATGCATGCTGGTACAAGCAGATCCTCTATATGTATTTTCCAAAACACAAAATCCTTCACGTCGAACCTATCGCTTTTCTCCCTTCATTGTTTAATGTGAACTCCTCACCAAAACTCTCCTCGCTCTGTTACTAGTTGTTATGATCAGAGTCCACACTCATAGGCAATAAACAAGAACAAGAAGAAAACAACATAAATGAGACACAAGAAGTTTTACATGAAAAATCAAGATCGGAAAAAACTACGAATAATGCATTAGAATTTGATAACTTTACAATAGGTTGATACTTTGCTAGCTACATTAAGCAATCGAAGTTTTCAACCAATAAATAGCAAAACCCTTGAATTAAACATAAGAAAAATGCACAAAAACGAAAAAAAAAGCCGACTGTCGGGGTTAAAAATCACTTGGCATGGAATGCTATGGACACAACATGGTCATGTTTGTGCCATGCTCCTCTCCGTCTTCCCTCTTTGTTGTGCCGTTTTTCTTCACCCTGGCTTGGTCGTGCCTTTGTTGCATGGTCGTGTCACCCTATACATGCGAATTTCGAGCCCAAAAAACCCATTAGACTCTATAATCCAACATTCATGACACTCGGAAAAGATATGATCTTTTAAGATTGTTTACCTACCTCGACGAGGGCTAAACATGAAATGGTTCATATACCACTTTGTAATGTGGTTTCAAAATTGACCTCGAAGAATTTTTTTAAAAAAAAAATTTATGGGGGTTATTTAATAAGTTTGGATTCAACTAATTAAGCTTAGAATGTCTTTCCATGACGTCAAGGTTTACAATATAGTTATTGCTCGACAACCTGTCTAGGTTGTGGGAAGTTACCGAGAATCATGACCCCAAGGCCACAGACTAAGGTAAGCACGCCTAATGGGTACCTTAGAACCTGATCGGAACCAGTTAAACGAATAAGATTTTAGAATTGGAACCATTTGACTAGTTTGGGGTAAGGTTCCTAAATTTAGGAACCTATCAAAGAGGTTCCGGTTTCGGTTCCAATCATTTAACTCTAGAATTGGAACTTGAAACCTTCAAGACATGTTCGGTTTCGGAACCATTTATCGCCTAAATTTGTTAAAAATGTTCTAGATTTTCAACCTTTTCAGCTTTCGCTTTTAATATGAGATTCAGGTGATTTTCATTTTTCAATTTTTAATATGAGGTTCAGTCCACAATTTATTACAAAATCCTAAGCAATACTAGTAAGCACCCACTTATCTTTCTTTTTCATAACAATAATGGTATCGACAAAGTACGATGGAATTGGAACGGGACCCTGCAATTTAGATTTAGGTTCTTGAAATTCAAGAACTATTCAAATATGTTCATATCCGGGTTTCTAAAATTCGAAAATTGATCAAACAAATTTAGGTCAGGTTTTCAATTATAGATAAAATATCGGGAACCGCTCATCCCGAGCCACAAGTCTAACATTCATGTATTCGATATGCTTGGAAATCTACAGCCACTCGCATGACTATGTAAGAGAATGATTGGCGTGAGCTTTTTTCCTCTCGAATGGTGAACCGAGACTTGTAAAAGTATTGCAAATTTAAATAGAAAGCCCACATATATATATATATATATATATATATATATATATATATATATATATATATATATATATATATATATATATATATTATAAACCTTTCTCCCCAGTGCTAACCCTAGCCTCAGTACGGAGCCATCCCCTCCTTGTGTAAGGTTTGTACCGGTGTTCTGTTCGGTGGTTTTCCTACCTTCGTGTAGGCGGTGGTGTAGCTCTTATCGTTATTATCTTGATCATAATAGAAGACTTCTCTTGACCCTTCGTGTAACCGAGATTTGTAAAAGCATTGTAAATTTAAATAGGAAGCCTATATATATATATATATATATTATAAACCTTTCTCCCAGCCGCTAACCCTAGCTTGTACTGAGCCATCCCCCTCCTTGTGTAAGGTTTGTACCGGCGTTCTGTTCGGTGGTTTTCCTACCTTCGTGTAGGCGGTGGTGTAGCTCTTATCGTTGTTATCTTGATCATAATAGAAGACTTCTCTTGACTCTTCCGTGTAAACTGTTGAGTGGCGTTTCTAGGGTTTTTCCTCGTGGACTCGGACTTAATCAATGCATATGACAACTTACGTCTAACGGAGGGAAAATCTGATACCTTGGACTAGGAGGAGAAGGTGGATAACGAGATTGACGAGCGAGCAAGCACTCGTCTTATGGGTAAACTCCATACCTAAAACTGCTTTAACTAGATAGCATTAAAGAGTACTTTGCAAAATATTTGGAGACCTAAAAAGAGAGTGCTTATCACGGACCTCGCGAAAAATCTATTTGCCTTTCAGCTTTATTTGCTTGTCGATAAACTTATGGTACAAAACGAAAGCCCGTGGGCGTTTGATGGGCATATTTTGTTGCTTAAAGAGATGAAAGGAATGGAGCAACCATCGGAGATTGAGTTTGACACTACCAGTTTCTTGGTAAAGGTGTATGACCTACCCATGAAGATGAAAACTCGGTCTTTTGCAGAAACCATTGGAGCAAAGATTGGACAATTTAGAGAGGTAGAGGAAGAAGATATTCTTACCTCATCTAAATCTATGCAGATTAGAGTGGAGGTTGATGTTAACAAACCTTTATGGTGGGGGATTACGGTAAAGGTTGTAGGAAAGCCAAAGTGGATACACTAAAGTAAGTTAAGTTAGTCGACTTCGTTATATATGTGGGATGTTGGGGCATGTTTACAAGGGATGTGATTACTCGTGATGAAAATGTCCCGGAAGAAGAACTTCAATACGAAACCTAGCTTAGGGCCTCACCCATCAAGAAAAAGCGGGCGTGGAATTGATGAAGAGCGGATCTGCTAATAGAAAGAAATTATTGGAGATAAGGGATAGGAAATTGGTGATCCGTGTGAAGAAGAAGTTATCTTTGGAGGATGGAGCAAAAGGTAAAAAGGCTACTCGTGTTAATGCAAGTAGATTATCAAGTTGCTATGGAGGGTAGAAGAGAGATGAATAAAAGGAAAAATATCCATGGGAGGGGTGCTAAAGATTGGGAGCGGAAGGTGAGAGTAGTAGCTGAAGAAGTTGTCGAACACTATTCAGTGGCGGAGGTTACAATGCAACCCCGCCAGCATTAATGAGTATCCTATGTGTTAACCGCCGAGGTCTCGGCAAACCTCGGGCAAAGGGACCTATGCCAACCGGTGATTGGTAATAGGTCCAGCGTGGTGTTTCTTTCGGAAACAAAACGCAGCTTGTGCCGAAATGGGGAATATCCTTTCCCGCTTTAAAGATTTCAAAGGGGTGTTTGTGGATAGTCAAGGGCGTGCGGTGGGTTGGCTATACTCGTGAAAGGAGAAGATTGATGTGATATCTGCGTTGGAGAGATGACCAGGAGGCTTGGTGTTTCGGGGCATCTATGGGTTTCAGTGAAAGGCAAGATAAACATAAAACGTGTGACCTTTTGGAAGATCTTAAGTCACACTCGTCATTACCCTAGCGCATAGGAGTGGATCTCAATGAAATTTTCTACAACTTTGAGAAACAAAATATGTTGGAGGCATTTAGGGATACAACGGAGATGTGTAGATCGTATGATTTGGGCTGTATTGGGCATAGTTCATTTGGTGGAATAGGTGTGATGGGGAACATTCCATGGAGGAGAGATTAGACAAATTTTGGGCTTCAGCTGAATAGAGTGCTATGTTCCCAGCAGCACGTTGAGAGACCCTCAACAAGGACATTTCGGACCATCTACTAATTCAGCTTCATTGCTTTGAGCCTTACCGGGTTCGTAGGAGAAATCATAGGAAACGGTTTGAGAATATGTGGGCACCGGGCGATAGATGTGAGAAAGTGATCTAGCATGCCTAGAACTATTTGGGAGTCTCGGGCCCGACCAAGAAGTGCATGAGCAATATTGAGAATTGCATGAAAGTGTTCCATGACTGGAACAAGGAGTGTTTCTGTAATATCCGAAGCAAATCAAAGCATGTACTCAAAAGTTGAAACAAACGTCTATTGCCTTGGTTCGAAAAGAGATATTTGCTGAATTACGTGAGTGGAGGCGTAAAGAAGAAGTATTATGGTGGCAAAGGTCTAGGATAGATTACCTTAGACATGAGGATTGCAATTCGGGTTGGTTCCATCGCAAAGAAAATGCTAGACACTTTAACAACTCTATCTTTGAGTTAGTGCGAGAGGACGGTGAAATCCATAAAATCGGAATAAGTCCAGATCCAGGGACAAATCAATAGGAAATGCAATTTGCTTCGTAAGAAGACTTACTTAAAAAAGAAATGAAAGAGTTTCATGGGAATTGTCTTGATCGTCGGATATCATAAAAACCGACGACCGGGCCTAGTGGTGCTTGCGGCTTTTCAAAGATATCATCACTTCCTATTTTGCCCAACTTTTCACACCTTCTAGCCCTACAAACCTTGATGATGTTATAAACTATGTACCACAAAAGATCAATGAGGATATGAATACTCTTCTCGTGCAGGACCTATTCAGCGGAAAAGATCAAACAAGCTTTATTTATGATGCACCCAAGTAAGGCACTCGGGTCCTATTGGGATAAACCCATATTTTTATCAAAAATATTGGGACATAGTTGGTCGATCCGTGATGGATGTGGCGCTCGCTATTCTGAATGGAGGGGACCTCCCTCCCACGTTAAATCATATCCATGTGGTCCCCATTCCGAATAAACGTAATCCTAAAGAGGTTAGTGATTTTTGTCCTATCGCTTGTGTAACATTTTGTATAAAATTGTTACGAAAGCTATCACCAATCGTCTTAAAGAGTTTCTTCCCCATATTATCTCTGTTAATCAAAGTGCTTTCACTCGGGCCGATTGATCACGGACAATATTCTGGTGTTTTTTGAACTTTTCCATTCTATGGGGCATCAAGTGGGACCGAATGGGAGTATGGCCTTGAAATTAGACATGGCCAAAGAATATGGTAAAGTGGAATGGATTTTTCTTTGTAAAATCATAGCCCGACTAGGCTTTGCTAATAACTGGATTGACTTGGTGATGAAGTGTGTAAAGACAGACTATCTTTTCATGCATAATTAATGGGGAACCGAAGGGATTTATTACTCGTAGTAGAGGTCTTCGGCAAGGTGATCCAATCTCGCCATACCTATTCCTTTTTGTGTAGAAGGACTATCTTATCTCATTGGGAATGCTGTAAGTCGAGATGCATTTCAGTGGCATAAAGTTTGTAGCTTGGCACCATTGATATTACATTTGCTTTTCGCGGATGACTCTATAATCTTTTGTGGTGCAAATAAGGATGAAGCATAAGTCGTGAAGGAAATGCTACACTCGCTATGAGGTGGCTTCGGGCAGCAAGTTAACAACTTCAAGTCTAGTGCGGTGTTTAGTAAGGGGATGCCGGTTTCAACCCAAGAAAAAGTGCTTATCACCCTCGATATTAAAGAAGTTCGTTCGCATGATAAATACTTGGGTCTTCCTTCTAGAGTGGGCAAGTCAAAGACCAAAGCTTTTACTCCGATTAAGGATTGTGTGGCAATAAAGCTTAGTGGTTGGATGGGAAAGAATTTTTCATTGACAGGCCGGGATGTGTTAGTGAAGGCTGTGGCTCGAGCTATCCCGACTTACACAATGAGTGTCTTTAAACTTCCAAGCCGGATAATTCAAAGCATGTAGTCCCTTATGCTCAAATATTGGTAGGGGAGGCAAACAGGAGGGGCGGAAACTTCACTGGTTGTCTAGGGATAAGATGTGCAAAAATAAGTTACAAGGTGGGATAGGGTTTAGAGATTGGGAAGCTTTTAACTCAGCGTTACTAGCACGGCAAGTGTGGCGTTTGATGCACGCTGAAGACTCCTTGGCGTTTAGAGTTCGAAGGCTCATTACTTTCCATATTCGACTATGTTAGAAGCGGAACTTAGTTCTAGACTATGCTAAGGTATACCGAGAAGCTCAACAGAAGATTCATATGCATCAGCCTTGGTCCGGGGATATAAGGTGGAAGGCACCAGATTCGGGCTGGGCAAAGGTGAATTTTGATGGTGTAAAAATTCAAGGCGAAAGTCATGGTCAGGGTGTTGTTATTCGTGACTCTTTTGGGAGTATTAGACTGGCAACTACAAACCAAGGGAATGGGTTCGGTGGGCTGGAAATGGAGGAAGCTCGGGCTTGTCTTTGGGCGATTAAGATGGCATAGGAACATGGCTTCGGGGGGTTATCATCGAAGGGGACTCTCTCAAGATCATTTCTAAGCTCAAGCATAAACCATGTCCTAACTCGGAAGTTGGTTTTATTCTTTGTAGTGTTCTTTCATTTTCAGATTATTTTGACTTTTGTTCTTTTTCTCATATTAGTAGGCAGGGGAACCGGATAACTCATACTCTATCTCACCTTCAATCTTATGATTTCTCTATTTGATCTTAGGTTGAGGAAGCTCTCGATAGTATAGCTGAGCTAGCTTTGTTTGACTCTTGTTTGGTGTGTGATTATGAGTAATATATACCCCTCCTTTCCATATATATATATATATATATATATATATATATATCATAGCTAGACTCGGCAAAACCGACTCGAACCGAACGAGTCAACTCGAACGACCCGAAACCCAAACCGAACCGACATCCGAAACAGCTTGAATCGATTTTGACCCGAAAACCGAAATGAACCGACCCGAAATCTAATGAACCCGCTTCGACCCGAACCGAAACTGAATCGACTTGAAATATGATTGACCCGATTACGAACCGTACCCAAAATGACCCGAACCGAATCGGACCCGAATCGATTTAACCCGAATAAAAGTGATCCAACCCACATTTTGTTTTTTTGGTGGGTCTCTCATGATGGACTTTTGTGCCTATAGTGATACAATTTTTTGGTGGGTACAATTTTGAATCGATTTTGACCCAAAAAGTGACCCGATTACGACCGAAGTCAACCCGATCCGAAATTAACTCGAATCGAACCCGAACGAGATTGACCCGAAGTTTAACCGAATTGAAGTTGATCCGAACCGAAACCGAACGAACCCGAACGAGATCGACCCGAATTTTACCCGAACCGAAGTTGAGCCGAACCCGAAACCGAACCGGACCCGAACAAGATTGACCCGAATTTAACCCGGACCAAACTAATCCAAACCGAACCCAAACCGAATAACCCAATTGCCGGATATACCGATAGCGAATGGCGACCAAGATATAAGACAATTATAGCTGAAGCCAAATCTTACATGTATGTGCTAAGTAAAGCTAACCCATAAGTTATAAGATCCTTTCACCATTCAAGACAAATACAGGACCCACTAACAATTGTAGCCCAAACTCGATCCAGTTTTTGTTTTTTTTCTTTCTTTCTCAGGTTTTAGGCGATAAATCTTTTCAGGAAAACAAATTTTTAAGCCCTATGAGTCTGCGAAGATGCCTGAGTTTTGGACCTGATTTGATATACAGTTAAGATAGAATAATATTGGATTCGATCAAAATCTGCATTAAAAATGAGAATTACTTAAAATTTAAAAATATATATAATTATTGAAATTATATCTTTTCCAAAAAAATCCAGCCCCAACCTCCTCCCCAAACCCGAACTTGTTATCAAAAGATTGATAGGTAGTGAACGCAATGTTTGATTCACTTAACAGCAACAACTTCAGCATCTTCAACGTGAACGCTCCCTCCCTACTATCGTTGTTTTCATTTTTCTCCATGCCCCTCTTTTCCCTTCAAATGTAACAACCATCAGAACCGAAATTAATAACATAACGCTCTAGCCTCACCTACCATCTGAATACTAATAAGACTATATTATCAACAAAAGAAAATGGAAAGAAAGGAGAATATCCACTTATAAACGAAAATATGTTTTTTTCTTTTGAAAAATTTTATTTATTTTTATTATTAATGAGTCATATTTAATGGACAAATAATTGTTTATCCGTGAGATTATACTAAGTTCCCACAATCATTCCCGTTACAGTACTATTTGACCAATTTAAAAAGATTATTATTATATGTAGTATAAATAGTTTAAATTACAAAGTTTTTCTTTTATTTTTTTCATAAAATTGTATTGGAAAGTTGTATACATTACATTCCGAATACATAATCTTCAATCAAACATCGCAATAGGGTTTTAGTGGCGCATAAAAGAGAATTGATCAAACTACTTAGACACAATTTCTATATAAGTCACGTTTTGTGGTTTTTTGTTTTTCAATTTCAGTTGAAATATATTTAACTTGGGCCTCAGGGCTCAAATCCTTTTGAATACTTTCCTTTTAAATTTATCTTTTTATCATTTTGTTTTCATGCCTGATCCTCAAGTTTAGGGAGAACGAACCAGTAAATTAACAATTTGCACATCTCTAATTCTATAAATATTCATCAACGATCGTCCACGTCAAATCCAAAAACCTAAAAGTGAGATTACCACATTCTAAATGCAAACCTTCGTATAGACTCTAACTGGTTCAACCCTAACCCTAGAAATCGACCCAAATGAAACCATCAAATCATTGAAATCAAAGATCGATGAGAGAGAAAACATCCCCGCAGACGACCAACGCCTCATCGTCGGCAACAGCGAGCTCCTCGAATTCGACGCCGAAGAGCTCACGGTGGCGAACTACAAAATTGCGAGTGAATCCACGCTCCACCTCACGTCAAGTTTGAGAGGGGGCACTTATGGGATCGAGAGTTGAGGAAAATAGCTTACCAGTATAATGTCAATAAGAAAGTGTGCCGCAAGTGCTACGCGCGGCTCCCCACGGGCCACCAACTGCCGGAAGAAGAAATGCGGCCATAGCAACCAGTTGCGAAACAAAAAGTTCCCTCGATGGATGAGTAGATATTTCTTATAAACAAATTAGTTTAGCGAGTATGAATTTTGTTTTGTTTTATTTTTGTTTTTGTTATTAATGTTGTTGGGGTTGGCCTTATTTTAAATTAAAAATTATATAGTGGTTGTCATTATACTATAATGATGATAATCATTGTACATTTTTTTACTTCTAATTGTACCTATAAATTAAATCAATCACAATCATTTATATTTCTTACTTTTATTAAATTAAGAAAATAAATTTTGTAAATGTTAAAAATTTTCATTAAGATAATTAATTATTGTGGTGTTTGGTAGTGATCCTTTCTTAAAGAGTATATCTATACACTATATAATGCCAATCTTTTCAAATTTTGAAATGTTGCAACCAGAGTGAATTAAGGAGTTTCGTCCAATAAAAAAATAAATAATTTATCATTTAAAAAATAAGTTTTCACTCATCTATAGACTCTAATAATAATAATAATAATAATAATAATAATAATAATAATAATAATCATAATGATAATAATAATAATAATAATAATGATAATAATAATAATACTAATAATAATAATAACAATAACAATAATAATAATAATAATAATAATAATAATAATAATAATAATAATAACAGTAATAATAATAACAGTAATAATAACTATAATAGTAATCTATACACAATATAATGTCAATCTTTTCAAATTTTGAAATGCCGCAACCAGAGTGAATTAACGAGTTTCGTCCAATAAAAAATAAATAATTTATCATTTAAAAAATAAGTTTCCACTCATCTATGGACTCTAATAATAATAATAATAATAATAATAATAATAATAATAATAATAATAATAATAATAATCTATACACTATATAATGCCAATCTTTTCAAATTTCAAAATGTTGCAACCAGAGTAATTTTCGGAATTGAAAATGATCTCAACCATTAAAATTGTGTAGATAAATTCCAACCGTTGATCTCAATTAATTTATCAATAAAAAAATCAACCAAATATCCTTTCTCAATCCTTTCGCTAAACTCCAACCGACGTCTTATCACGTCTCTATCCCTTTCGCTTCTCTCTTTTCCACCAAATCCCCGTAGTTGTTCTTCTACCTCTATCTTCACCCCTGCCTCTCTCTCTCTCTCCCACCACTTCTCACCGGAACCCTTGTCTCTCTCTCTCTCTCTCTCCACCACTTCTCACCGGAATCAATCGCCTCGCACCGCCATCATCGTCCTACTCGAAATCGAGGCCGCAGTCGTCTCCCATCGTCTCCCGTAATCAACCAGCCACTTCTCACCGGAATCAACCACCCTTGCACCGCCATCGCCGTCCCGCTCGAATCCCAGGCCGCAGCCGTCTCCCGAATCAACCAGCCTCGCACCGCCATCGTCCTCCTCATCCGAAGCCCCACCGTCGCCGTCCACGGCCGCCGAGGCCACCATCATCTCCTTCCTCTTCGGGTTTTGACTTCATCTGTCTCTCTCTCTCTCACTTTCTCATGTTCGCAATTTGAAAACCACTGCGTATTCTAATCTTTTGTACGTTTAGTGGGTGTCGGGAACTATTTTGTCCTCTACCCGCCGGTACTCGACGAATTGTTTGTGTGAATTCCTTACTTTTTTTTCCCTTTTCCCTTCTCTCCGGACCCGTGCTATTTGATTATTTCTTCGGGGCCTTCAACTTAAGGTTATTAGTACATGCATATTTGGTTTTAATCCATAACAAATTAGCATTCATCATGATTTTGTTTGACATTTTATTTGGTTTGACCGCCACCGATGAGAATGCATATTTGGTTGTAGCATATTGTGGGTAATAGATGATAGAGGATTTGTGAGTTTGAGTTTGTCAAAGACTCGTAAAAAGCAAAACCAATTTTATAGTATGATTCTGAATTTTAAATTTAATCCGGATCAATTTTCTTTGCCTTTGATTATCACTCGCGTATTCTAAACTTTTGTACGTTTAGTGGGTGTCGGGAACTGTTTTGTCCCCTGCTTGCCGAGTGCTCGACGAATTGTTTGCATGAATTCCTCACTTTTTTTCCCTTTTCCATTCTCTCTGGACCCGTGTTATTTGATTATTTCTTCGGGGCCTTCAACTTAAGGTTATTAGTACATGCATATTTGGTTTGAATCCGCAATGCAGTTAGCATTCATCATGATTTTGTTTGACATTTTATTTGGTTTGACTACCACCGATGAGAATGCATATTTGGTTGTAGCATATTGTGGGTAATGGATGATAGAGGATTTGTGAGTTTGAGTTTGTCAAAGACTCGTAAAAAGAAAAACCAATTTTACAAGTATGATTCTGAATTTTAAATTTAATCCGGATCAATTTTCTTTGCCTCCGATTATTTCGACTCATGATTAGGGTTGCTTGCTTAAATAAGGAAAAGTTTAGGGCTTTTCTTGACAATTTCGGGTGATTTTGATTGTTGGGTGGGTATCTTTACGAGCTTTTTAGAGTTATGTTGTTAAGATTGCTTTCTGGGTATGATGATTTCTTCTAACTATGGTTGTCAATGAAGTCAATACCGTTGCTTATATATGTTCATTCATTATTAAATTTATCGCAAAATATTAATTAAATTATCAAATAAGTTTCCCATATATTTGTTTTGATTTCATAGTTTATAATTGCTCGAGATGTATAACGCTTAAAGAATATGGGTTGTTTTAAGTGTGTGTTTACCGCTTTCGTATCATAGTTACATTTGGGGTTAGAGACCATATTACCGATTTCACCAGTAATGCAAATCAAGCCGATCTACTTTTGGTTATTGCATTTTGAAGTAATCTTTTCTCCTCCCCTCCCCCTCCCAAAAAAAAAAACATAGTTCAAGATCAGTGAGGGTAACAAATAAGGAACTAGGTATTTTTCTATCTTCATTAGAAAGATGTTTTTGTATTGGGTCGGCTGATCGTGGCACTATGCTCTATGTAATTTGATTTGCTTTAACATAACGTGGTGAATTTTAAACCCTTTCTAAACGTATAATTCAATTTGAGACCACACCTCTTGGGGTTTATTTGGTGAGAATAAGACAACCCTCCCCCCAAAAATAAGTTACATCTCGCTTTATTAAAAGATCTCGTTTAGCTGTTCGTATGTCTTAGATTACGTCAACTATTATTATTTTATAAGATCGAGGTGGTTTTTCTTTTTATATATATAATGGTATTTGAGTGATCAGATCATTAATTTTATAGGTTGACAATTATATATATATATATGAATTGTCTATTATATGTTAGATTTCAAATTCACATTCTCTTTTTTTAATAAACAAATACTTTAGTAATTCATACTTCACTAAGGTTTATTATATTATTCCGTAATTTTTAGATTGCTTCCCATGATCCTCTAAAGTGTTAGATTTTTTGAACCTAAATGCCACTGAGTTTGATTTACCTTTACTGAAAATGAATAAAAAATTGGACAATATTTCCAAGCATTCTCAATTTTATGTTACAAACGCTTAACCGGAGAACTCGTAGGCATAATGTCAAGTATTTTTAGGGTCATTTGCAGCAAACCAGCAATCTAAGAGAGCAATCTAAGAGAGACTACTGCTTGAAACATATCTTAAGAAAGTTTATCACTATCCCTGTTTTAGTAGTAAATAGACACTAGACACCGAGGACTTTTATGTTACTTATGGAGGCCGAATTTTTGTGAATATGATAATGAACCTTCAAGACTTCACAGAGATATTCTGTGACTAATATAATATCCATAAAGCATGCATCTAGATAATGATAAATCGGACAGACTGTTTTATCCTCGCTTTATTTCATAATACAACAGATCGTGCTAAGCATAAATGCCATCGATGCATTGAA
Organism: Talinum fruticosum; assembly: GCA_021018815.1. NCBI lineage: Eukaryota > Viridiplantae > Streptophyta > Magnoliopsida > Caryophyllales > Talinaceae > Talinum > Talinum fruticosum. Next base: position 5,572,040 of record JAITYX010000037.1, on the reverse strand, counting down.
GAAGCTAGACATTGTACTCAAAGTAGCAACAGGGCTTATATTCACGGATAACCTGGAAGGAATGTAGTATCCACAGAGTCTAGAAGGTGAATGGGGGAGGAAGATATGGTTAGAAGGTTAAGGTGTTGGGCCCTTTTTGAATTCCGGAACAAATTGCTATTATTGTAATTGTTTTTTTTAAAATTTTCTTTCCTTATATTTTTCCTTGCTTCATTGTTGCTATTTAAATTACGAAATAGAAAATACTATTTCATTAGTAATGCATGACATTGTAGAAATTACAATGGAAGATATCTCGTTAAGAATTTTGAAAAGGGCCCAGGCTAGGCTCTCTTCATTGTTTTTGGTAAGATGAAGCTGCATATGAGACTAAGTAGAATTATGTGGACTATCAGCCATCGATCACTCAATCCCATTGAACCCACCGATTCCGAAAGTTCTGCCCTTTTCTTGCATGATTTCATTTGCAGTCATTAAGGAACAAGGGATCACAATCATACTTTGGGTGTATAGAAAACAGATTTGGTGATTCCTACTTAATTTTTCACATTATTTCATTAATTAAAACATTCAAATATTGATTTCCAAAGTTGTTCTCTCCTTTCAATTAGAAAAAGGCAATTAACTTTACATTGGAGCTGGAAAAATGTGATTATACTGAAAAGTTATTGATTTATTGTTTGTTGATTGCTGGAAAAGTTATGTGTTTCTACCATGATATTTAAGCATCGAAGGAATTTCTTTGTAAAATCATTTGCTGCTCCCGTGCCTTAAAAATGGAAAATATTGATAAGGGATACTTTGCAAAATAGGGGCTGGGGGTGGTTCTTGGATACTATGTGCTGATGTGTAATTAGGAGATGGAATTTGTTGGGTAATTAATTTTTCATGCATTGTTGGTTTGACAGGTGTTCTTTGAGGGTTAGCTTTCAATTTCTTGGGCTTTTTATCGATAATGGTAAATGTACAGGACAATATGTGTTGGCTTGGGAGGGGTCCTTTAAAGTAATTAATATAGTATTCTTAAAGAAATTATGGTGTTTAATCCATCCACAATTATTGTAGTAGTTGTTGTTCATTTGCTGCAGAAATATGCCTTTCTAATTTATAATGTTGTTTGATTTTGGGTGGAATTTGGTGATTAATGACTACTAATATCATATTTCTTCCTGTATTAGGCTATGCAACAAGGGAAAGATCCCAATTAAATTTGGGATGGGTCTAACCCACTTCAATGTTCCAACCAAGAACAAGTAAAGAGAAAATGGTTTCAGGATCCGGCGGATAAAGAGATGAAATGCTATGCAACAAGGGAAAGATCTCAATTAAATTTGGGATGGGTCTAACCCACTTCAATGTTCCAACCAAGAATAGTAAAGAGAAAATGGTTTCAAGATCTAGCAGATAAAGAGATGAAATGCTATGCAACAAGGGAAAGATCCCAATTAATTTGGGATGGGTCTAACCCACTTCAATGTTCCAACCAAGAACAAGTAAAGAGAAAATGGTTTCAGGATCCGGCAGATAAAGAGATGAAATTAACGTAAACATTGTAGTATGAAACGTAAAGATAGAAATTACACCTTTTTTTATGAATTAAGAATACTACCTTGCTCCTTGATGTAATATTCGAGTTATTATATTTAACTTAAGTCTATAATAGTAATTTGTACAATGTATAGTAACAAATGAGCTTCAATTTAAAGTTATTATTTGGAATAGTTGTCTAGCAATTTAAAGTTATTTATGAATTAATAACCATAATTTATCCTTTGATGTTATCGATATTTGTTTTTTAATGTCGTTATTGATTCTTTAATTTAATATTCGCGTTATTGATTCTTTATCATGCAAAGAAAAGAGCATAACTTTTTCTAATTCTATAATTTGAACAGAAATTTTTGACTTAAGTATAAATTTGTTTTTAAAATTTTGATTAGGTCCGTTCTATCATTCTCGGGCATTACTAGAGGTACTCGAATTCAAGTTTCTTCTAAAGTTTTATTTTGATTTCACACGTTTCTTCTTTGGCAGGTAGATTTCAAATTCATATTTTCTTTTTTATCTTAAGTTTATCATTTATATGTTATTATATGTAAATATGTATTAATTTTTTCAGTCTCTTTATTTGAAATATTTTAAATTTTATAGTTTTTCAATAAATTTGTTTGATATATTAAATTATGTTGTTATGCACCCCTAATTTACATTGAATATGACCATGCCTTATTATTTTATAATTATATTATTTTTTATCATTTTTTTTATTTTTATTTTTTCTTTGGTTATAAATATTAAATTCCACTCCAATAACAAATTAATAAAAAAATATTACTTAACGTCCGTATCGTATTTCTTTTAATCCTCTATAATTAATTTAAAGTTAATGTGCACCTCCAATTTTTATCTGCATATTTCCTTACTAGGACTATAAAAAATATGAAATATTATAGCATATGTGCTTTTTAAAAATTATTATATTTCTCCGTGCGTAGCACGGTGTAACTTTTAAAAAATAATATGTGCTTAAGCTTATTCATATTTTTACATATTATAAAAAATTAAAAATAATATATACATTTAAAAATAATATATCCATTAAAAATTATTATATTTCTCTGTACACGTATTTATGACGTTGCTATTTTTATTACCGTAATTATTTTTTATAAATATTTTAAGAGTTATTACATTACTCCGTGCATAGCACGGGTCCAGTACTAGTGTAAAAATGAGATTCAATTTTCTTAAAAATTATAAATATTTTTGTTATTGATAAAAACATAATTTTACTTTTTTTATATATATATAAAACAATGGATTGTCAAGATCTATATATAACATAGGTATTGTTGATATTCTTATAATTATAAGAATTATAGTATGGTAACAATCATTATAACTGGATCCATGCTTGCTCATCATGTAGAGTATGGAAGAATAGTGTGGTTGTAATATGGTGTAGTTTGTGTTTAAGCTCTATCTAAATCTTAAAAAACCTTTTAATAACTGTTGGTGAGTAAGAAAATTGAGCCCCCACGCCAAAAACAAAAGAAAAGAAAGGAGAAAAAAAGAGAACAAAAGTGTGTTAATGTAAGTATGTTGTTGTGTATCTTGTTTAATTACTCAATTGTGTAAGTGGATTTTACCTTTTTATGATAAGATGATTTTACCTTAATTATGGGGCAATGTGTTTAAAATAAAAAATTTCTTACTTTGAAGAAATTCATGGCTCATTCTCATAAAAGTACTCCCTCCATTTCAAAATACATGTCACTTAAATTAACATTCTCAACCACATTTTCAGATTGCACCTCAATGACCACATGATCACTACTAGCACCCTTAAGCCCCGCCAATTGTGTCTCACTCCTTAAAGTTATAGCATTACATTGGTCCCTATGGTTAGGCACCGGTTGGTTAGGAAGCTTACGCCGGAGGGCTAGAGGAAAAGCTTGCTTGGCTAACAATTTGAGTTTCAAGCATCTTATTGTGAGTCGCTAAGATTTTAACTTTTGAAGCCAATTGCTTGATAATCTCATCTTGCTTTTGTTGAGCCAAAAGCATGCTTTCCATCATGACCTCCAAGTTATACTTTTGGGCCCCTTGGGGTTGGGTAGGTCTTTGGAATCCAGGGGCGGGTGGTCTTGGCACTTGTTGTGGACCCATAGGATTGTTGTTCCGGTAGGAAAAATTGGGGTGATACCTCAATCCTGGGTTATAAAAATTGGAGAATGGCTCAAAGTTTGGCCTCGGGTTTGGTTTGCCAATAAAATTGGCTCGGTCGGTTGGTTCACTACTAGCCATACCCATAGGACAAAACAAGGTTTCATGGTCATAAGAATTGCAAGAAGCACATGGAAAGGGAGGGGCAACATTCACATTTAGACTTGGACCATTCTCTTGGAACGGACAGAACCACATGAAATTGGAGAATGTCTATATTTTGAGTTATAGCATCTATCTCAGCAGAAAGGACAGAAACTACATCAACATCAAGTTTACCTCCCATTCTCTTGGAACGAGTGCCGCTTAATCAAGACGTGAAGCTCATTGACGGACTTGCTCATGATGTTTCCTCCGACCGCCACAAGAATGGTGGCTCTCAAGTGATCATCAACCCCATTGCAGAAAGCTTGAATGGGGACTCATGGCTCACATCCATGTTTTGGCCATTGGCGAAGGAGATCCTTGAACCGCTCCCATGCTTCGTATAACTTCTCATCCAGCTCTTGGAAATACGGTTGAAATCTGGTTCTTCAAACTGGTAAACTTGCTTGGTGGGAAGTATTTTGCCAAGAAGGCACTTGTAAGTTGATCAAATGTGCTGATGGAGTTTGTCGGAAGAGAATCTAGCCACTCCCATGCCCTTCTTTCAAGGCGAGTGGAAACAATCGCAGCTTGATCGCATCCGGTGAAGCCTCGTTCGCCTTGAAAGTATCACATGCTTGGCGAAAAATACGGAGGTGCTGGTTGGGGTCTTCATTGGGGAGGCCATGGAAAGGAGTGACCCTCACCAAGTTGATGAGCGAATTCTTCAACTCAAAGTCATTCGCCGCTACACTCGGGACATTGATGGCCGTTGGTGGATTAGTGACATTGGGTGTCACAGATTGCCCAAAGGTCCTTCTTTCCTCACCGGCCATCTTGGGCTTTTGCTTGGAGTTTTCTTGTTACTTCTTCCTAGCCTTCTCTAGCCTTTGCTTCTTCCGTCTAGAGCGGAAGGTGCGCTCAATTTCTGGATCAAATTCGAACAATCGAGCTTTTTGCATGCAAGGAGAGAATACCTACCAAGAACAAAAACAAAACTACCAACGCAATCAAAACAGAAAAAGAAAATAAACACTTAGTCAATTTGAGAGTATTCGTCTAATGGCTACTAAAAATAGAGTCCCCGGCAACAACGCCAAAAACTTGACAGGCCGCAAGCGCACGGTGTATGGTTGTAGCTAGCCAAGGTCGATCCCACAAGGACTAGATCTAGCAACACGCTAAACTAGTCCTCTACTCAATTGCTAAGCTAATTGGGTTTTTGGAGTTTGCTTCTCTAAACTAGTTCTAAATATTAAAATCAAGGAAATTAATCTAAACTTAAATCAATCGATACAAACATCTAGGGATTTGCTTTCCTAAGGATGAGTTTGATTACTTAAACATAATTTGTGCAATCATTCTCTCAAGTAAATCAAGGATTTATAATCACAAAATTCTACTGCTCTTTCGATACTTAATAGAACTGCTCTAATTAACCTATCAAATAACTTTTGTAATGTCTTTTAAGTTAATCAAAGTTAAAGATTTCAAATTATCAAAGTTATCCCCTAATTTACTATTCTTTTCTCAAATTTCATAAATTAGGTAGAAAGGTTGGTTGTCGGATTATTCTATTTCACTTTTCAGTACATGATAGATTAATCTCTAAACACAAGTATTCTAGGCCTTCAAAACACTCATGAACATGATAAACACAACCTTCTATTGATCAAATTCAGAATTCAAGCACAAATCATGAAAAACTAATCAAACTTCATTGTTTCGGATTACAAATCCCAAGAAAAACTAAACTACTCACACATGTTTATTGAAAGCTTAAATAAAATTCAATACATTGAAATCAAACCTCAAATTTCAAGAAATAATCAAGTAGATGACAGGCTTGAAGTGCTCTACTTGAATCTCTCGACTTCAAATGGAATCCCGCATTGCTTCAATCTTCCTCTTCGATCTTCAAAGTTTGGTTTGATATGGATGAATGGAGGAAGGAAAAATGGTGATGGGTGAATAATGGAGGATGAACTATGGATGGATGCATGAATGGATTACTGGATCGCCTCCCTGAAAATCAGCTTAAATAAGACATTAAGAAGCAATCAAGAGCCGAAACCGTCAAAACCGAATCGTCTCGACACAATTTACCTCCAACACGGGCTGCCTGTGTTGGTTGCTTGGAAATGCGGACTTTGAGAAATCAAGGGGAAAGATCGTTTTGATCGCAAAGCTGGACCGTGTTGGTCTTCTTAAGGCTCGGAACACTCACTAATCTCGGGAATAATTGGTATTGGTGATCAAATCTGCAAAATCATCTCAAAACACCAAAACACAAGCATAAAACCGAACATAGAGCACAAACACACTCCTATTAACCAATTTTCCCAAAGAAAAGCATGAAAATGCCTAAGAAACTAATGCATTTTATGCACTTGTTAGCTGCCGCCTGCACTTGAGTGGTTAGTAGGCGAGGCTCGGGTGCAAAATCATGTCACGAGCAGTTTGGCTCTAAAGCCTCATGGTAGAAACAAAAACCCTAGCTTTCTTTATTTTTCGGTTAAGAAATAATTTCCCGAGACTTACGCTAAAATAAAACAATTAATAAAACCGTCATTCAAACTTTGTTGAATTTATTCTAGCTTGATTTATAAAATTCAAAAATGTTAACAAGAGATTCATCTCCACGTTTTAATAAATTTCCAAGACCATCTTCAAAACCGTAAATCATTCTTTAAAATTTCTAAAAGCCGACATTCGTGGGGAAGTTTAGTCGGCCCCACTGGCCGTGGTTCCTACGGTGGCGACTCCACTGGGGATTTTCACTTATTAAGAGGGCGAAACTTGAAAATTTGAGTAGTGAGTTTTAATGATGTATTTGCATTAGGCATCCCGTATTTTAGCTACCTTTAAACATAGTTTATTTGTGTTGGTAGACCATTAGGTTTTTTCCCTCGTTAAACACTTACGGTAAAAGGCTCCCACTACGACCCATGTGGGCCCAACTAGGCTTGATTGCCAACGGAAGCGGTACCTCTTCCCTCATAGTATGCACTCTTGGTTTACTCGACGGACACCGAGGATTCAATGCATTTTTCTTGCCGTGCACCACACGGAAGACTAAATCCTCGGACTATGAGTCACCATGTATCCTACCTCGTCTTAACCCTCTTTTGGCCATAGACCTTTGACTATTAGGTGGAACCTTGTCTTCATTTGCATGCTTGGATGAGTGTGATTGTTTTTAGCTTTAGTCATCTACTTGTGAGACTTTAGGGATAGGGGTGGAGCGTTAAATAATCCTTGCATGGGTGCAAGATAAAAATAAAATAATGAACCTTTTTGAGTCGGTTCAATTTGTGTATTTTAACCAAAAGTCCAAAATTCTTCCCCCTTTTCTTTTCATTTTGCATTAGCCAAAAATAAATTTTATCTCAAAATAGGTGAGTCTAGTTTGTATTTAGCCAAAAATAAAAATAATCTCAATTAAGTTTAGTCCATTCATTTCATTTTTGCGTTAGCTAAAAATAAATTTCATCTCAAATTAGGTGAGTCCATTCATTTTATTATTGCATTAGCCGAAATAAAATTATCTCAATTAAGGTGAATCTATTTTCATTTCATTTTTGCATGAGCCAAAAATAAATTTCATCTCAAATTAGGTGAGTCCAATATTTGTTTTCCATATTTGCATTAGCCAATTTTAAATTTATCCCAAATTAGGTTAATTCACATTTGCATTTTATTCTTAAATTTAGCCTAAAATAAACTTCAACTCAATTAAAGTGAGTCCATTCATTTTATTATAGAAGAAGTTCTTGCCCCATGATGGACTTCAAAATACTTTGAGATGCCAACATGCTTATAGAAGAAGAGCAAGCAACTATGACCAACTAGAAGATCATCCAATGAGCCCACCTCTCATTAAGGATGCTTTTCCCCTTTTCCATATCCATTGTATGTTTATTTCCTTTTTCTGTCTTCCAAAAGAAACCAAACCCAAATCATACTTCCTTTTGAACTACGAAGGCCTGATTTACGTTATAGTGAATATGTAGAAAGCCCATAAGGTCGGACCCCAATCCTAATCTTGATCCTAATTTCCATTTCCAATTCCAAATTCAAAGCCACCTTGTCTTACTCGAGAGGAGTAGAAGTCAATCAAGAAGCATGCCATGCTGACTCACCAATAAACCGTGAAGACTCGGATTCTAACTCTAAGTCATTCTTAGCACTACATGAAGATTCAGGTATAAATCTCATCTCTCCTAAGTTTTGATTCCAAGTCATTTTGAGTATTATAAAAACTTGTGTATAAGTTTTAATTCGTTTCGACTAACTCGGAAAGCACATTATTATATATCTTCTACATCGATGTTCATGACTCACTCGGAACATCACTCGAATTATCACATGCTCAAATAATTTCTCTAACACTTTTATTCCGAATTACATTTGCATATTTCAACGCAAAAAGAATTACTGTGTTAATTCCTTATTCTAAGTACGTTTATCTCCTTGAGAATTATTTGTCTAGATCAAGTCGCTATACTTTGATGTTCTATTCTTTATTACTTGATCGTCCTTAGGATTGACTCGATGGAATTTGAGTATATTGAATATTAGACTCAGAAAATTCTACTCCTCTAGGCCTAAGTTAATTAAGCAATTAATTATCATAATTTAATTATAATATGTGTCTAATTTTAGACCAAATTATTTTATATTTTGAGAACCAAAGTGGTTTACTTTTGTAGGTTATTTAAACGATGCTACAACAACCAAAATATATACACTATTTATTTCACGCTGACTGCCAGGAGATAGCAATTCCCTCCTTTTTATTGATTAAAATAATTACATTTTTCTTCCTCCTTTTTTGTTACTTCGTATTTTTTTATGATGCAAATCCTCACAATTCCTCACTCTCACAAAACCCAATTCTTATGTGCTTCTTCCTCTTTTTATCTTCATTCCACTCCAATTGCGCATAATCTAACCGAAGGCAGATTGCTTCTTCCGGTATATTTCTTATGCTATCTGACACGAACCACCAAGAAAGAGGCTGGGCATTGAGGCACTTGTCACCACCATCCCCACGCGAACCACCGCCTTCTACTGGTGGTTGTGAAGCTGATTTTGGTGCCCACCTGCTGGAGACAGGGAAAAAGAGAGGGAAAACCAGGGCTGGCGAGTGGAGCGAGATTACTTAGCCCGATCGAGGAAGATATCAGAAGCTACCCAGTTAGGATTTTGGGTTGAGTAATTTATTTTACCTTTCTGTCGCAATCCAATATTCGTTAGGGTAAACCAATTGATTGTGCTTCTTGAATTTCATGGTTCTTGCCCTAATTGAGGAAGCCATCAACCTAATTTCCATTGTCCTAAGAATTAATTATATGTCGGTTGTTTGGTTACTCTTGATAAACAATTTGAGGTTGGGATGAATACGATTTATATGAATCGATTATTTATGATGTGCCTGTAAGAAATTCAGATGGGGATTGTGATTGTGTAGTTATCTATTTTGTGCGGAAGGTACGTATGTTACTCAGAAATTTTTGGAGCATAATTTTAGCGACTTTTGGGTCATTACGCTTATGAATAGTTCTTAGTTCGGTGTGAATGATTTATCCGTGTAGTATATGAATCATTGGTAATGACAAAACAGTAAATAGAGGGAATCTCTTGCTTGGTGAGCTCATGTTCTGAACACCTTTCAGGATTTAACCGTTAGGCTACTATTAGTGTTCCTCAAGAGTTGACATGACTAGTCTAACTGGGTTTGGACCTAGGTTTTGATATGCACAAGTGTATAATTTTTGCTTGTAAGAAAATTTCAAGTCTTCTGTGTAGATGGCTATATATAAGTAAAAGTTGTGTTCTAAGTTTTAGTTGTTCAGGAGCTTCCACTGTCCTACTTTGCAAGGAGTTATATGGAATTTTTGAGATCTCGTAGAGTTCCCTGCATTTTCTGAGGTGGACATCCACACTAGTGATGATCTTGTTTAATTTAGCCTTTGTTCTCGTACGATGTTGTAAACAAAGTGGAATGGACTATTGGGGAACTAGTTAAGGTATCCGTTATTTTGCAAGACAGGTGACATGTGATTACCCATTTTAGGGAGAAATAATAATAAAGTTTTTTAATAAAGGACTTTGCTGAATTTCTTGCTTCTGTGTTGTTTCGACTTTTCGAACAGTGACAATAATCACTTTGAGCCTATGAATCCTTTATTTGGCTCAATTGAAAGTTCAAGGCAGATGAGGGTATTTTGTATCTTCGATTTTTGGATACAGTTCTCTATCATGGTACCATTTACTGTTTTTCCCCCTCCTTATTTTCTTTGCTCCATCTACTATCCGCCCCTCTCTTGTAATGTGGGGTTGGTAGAATTCTCCATAGCATGCGCTCCTTGAATACTTGGTTGTGTGATCCTAAAACTGACTCAATACCTGAATTGAATTACCACTTTGACCAGTACCCATACCCGACCTGACAGCTGAATAAAGTTTACCTAAAACCCGAATTTAACCAAAACCAAACCTAACCCTAGATTTCCTATTGGACCAAATATTAATTGACCCGAAGTTGACGCAATCCGAAAATTACCAAGCCAAATCGAAACCAAACTGAAATTTCGCTGTCCCAAAACAAAACTGATCTGAAGAAAACCTGATCCCTTGCCTCCTCTAATCCTAAGAATTAGATGTCAACTTGCTAATTGTTGTCTGAGCAAGAAAATGGCAGTAGCAAAGATATGAACTGACTCAACGAGCAGAAAAGATGTCGTTCATTTTGGATTATAGCTTGATGCTTGGATTTGAGTTTGTTTGACAGAAATTGGAAAAATCTTTGGACGCAAAAATGTTCCATGACCTTCTGTTTTAATTTTGTGCTTTTGTTCTCACGTTGAAAGCCGCTCTATCAATGCCATTGCTGACACAAGTTTTTCTTCTTTTTCTCATGCACCACAACTACCGTTGTTTCTTTATGTTAATTTCTTCTGCAACTCTTCTTTGCATCTTTGTCTTTGCAATGTCAGCTTTGAATACAAAATTCCTTATGGATGAACATCACACTGTCTGGAATGCAATTAAAGCATCACCTACAGCAGTGGTGCTAATGGCATAGTGCTTCATTGCTTTGTGGTTTGTTGGGGGTCTCACTGGCTTCCATTTGTACTTGAGAAGCACAAACCAGGTGCCCCTCTTGACCTATCCCCCACCCCTCCCTTCTACCCAAAAAAAAGGTTTTAATGTTTTTGAATTGTACATTGCATGTTTCTGGTTGGCATTGGTTGTTCTCTTTGAAGAAAAATGTTTGAACTGAAAATAATTAATCTACATTTTCAATGATTAATGTGGATTAGCTTTTTAAATATGGTGTGCTAAGATCCTATATGAGCTTTGTTCACTTCAAGGATTTGTTTTTGGGAGAATGGATGGTTTCTTGATCTAGGAATTGTTGCTCTAAGGCTATATATTTATTTGAATGTCTAAAGTCTAAGCTAAAATGGATAAAATCATCCTAATAGTTCACCATTATCTTTCTTTTTCGTTGTATGACGACCCTCATTCAACGCAATTACCAACCCTGGTGCTAAGAGGTCGCTCTTTATTTGTTCTGTAGGTTTCTTTCTCTTCTTTTCCCCTTTTTTTTTGGGGGGGGTGGTTTGGGGGAGTAGAGCTCAGACAATCCCATGTTTATGCCATATGAAGATCACGGTTGGAGAAGAGAGCTCTAACCACTGGAGCACCCCTTTAACCTCAGCTTGACACTACAATGTTATGACAAGATGAATATATATAAATTATAAAAGAAAGACCATGACAAAAAACGCTATTATGGTTACAAGGAACACTGAAACCTGCTCCAATTTAGATTCCAAATTGTGGGAGGAGTAGAGCACCCCTGAATTCGCTCACACTGCCAAGGATGTTCTTCAGGTTTTTCTTATCTTTAAAATTTGACTTGATTTGCTATCGATCTCTTAGTTTCCTGTCCTGAGAATTTTTTGTGCTTGATTTATAGAACTTTGTTTTTGATGTGGAGTCCAAGTCTATTTTGCATACGGAAAAGGCGAAGAAGAACCTTTTTATCAAATGAGGTTAGTTAAAGTTATGTGTTATGCAAATTATATAGTCTAACATTCAATAAAATTTTATGTTATAAATACAAAATTCATGTTGGAGATTTCAGACTTAAAGCGAAGAAGGAAAAACTCTTAAAGATTAAGGATTCTTTTTTATTATTTCTTTCTTAGAATAACTGTAATGTAGTCCTGTTAACTAGGAAGACTTTATGGAATAATCTTTCATTTTCTTTCATATGTTAGAAAATTTGAACAGAGGCATTATTTGTCTCATAAGATTCTAGTGATTTTTGCTTCTATGGTGTTTATATTAATGAAATATCATTTTCATATTCAATTCAGTTGGTTTAATAATTTATTAATGTATTATTTTAATCGAAAGTTTAGTTCGCTACATAACAATTGCTAATGGCAAATACTAAGATGTAATTGAAATATCATTGTCAGAGTATATATTTAAATTGAATAAAATATAGTAGTAGCAATATAATTTGCTACTAATATAATTCTTTTGTAGCAAATACTGATTTTGTGACAAATACAACTTGCTACATTGGTAGGCTATAGTGGCAAAATACTATTTTGTGGCAAGTTACTATTTGCCTCAAAAACATAATATTTTGTGGCAATTATAAATTTGCAACAAAAGACTTTTGTAATGGATTTTTGTGGCAACTTTGTGGCAATTTTTTAAATTGCTACAAAATGGATATTGTGGCAAAATTGTTGTATCTTGTGGCAAATTTGGTTGCCACAAAAGGCAAATTTTCTTGTAGTTGCACATTTGGAGTAGTATTGTGCTTTACTTGATGTACCTCTTTGCATGCTATCATTCTTTTTCAAATGGGCAATTCTAGAATGCCCCAAGTTTCATTGGTTCTTAAAGCTTAGACTCTTTGGCCACCACAGCATATGAAATAGGTTCCTGGCTTAAATAAGAAACTGAAATAGTTGCTGTTGATCCATTGGATTAAGCAGATATGCCTGGAACTGAGTGTCAGCTGGGTGTGGACACTGATTATACGATGCATTTAAGGCAGATAGGCTGAATATGTTCCACGGTGAAACTCCTAGGCAATTAAGCTAATTGATAAACTTTGTTGTGTTGCCTGTACCCTTTTGTACTGCAGGGTCGTTTCTGCTGTTAGAAGATTTGTCTGGCTGATTTGGAAATCAGTCTGATGAAATAACATGTCTAATAGGATATAATTTGTTGTTAGTACGAAAAAGGTATCAGATCATGATGTGCAATTGAGAGAAACAGGCATAGTAGCTGTCTGATGGTTGTGAAGCAAAAGGAACGATGGTTTGATTGACAACTACATCTCTGGAAGTAACAATCTGCTTGTTTTCTGAGTTTAAGTCCTTGGAAGCTTTCTTAACATATGAAAACAAGAGAAAGTACACAATGCTAGTGTTTTATCTGTCTTTTGAGGATGGAGATGTGACATTGGCATTGATCAGACCTAAGACTGTGTTGTGTTAAGGGGAACACGAAAAGTCAGCTCATAAAGTGCCTTGTTATTGAGGAAATTTATGGGGAAATTAGAGGTCAGATCCATCACTGTGAGTATACACTTTCAAATTCCACCAATGTTTGCCAGGTTGTGTGGATTGGAATTTGGTATGGACGAGGTACTTTTGTGTTCTTTCCAATAGTTCATTCTGATGTGTTATGCTTGTGAAAAATGTCTTAATGATCATCTAAGTGAAAATAGTGTCATGGCTTAAGGCCAGTTGAGGGAACTATCACTTCTATTTGTGTTGAATTTGCTGTGAAGTTGAGTTTGAGCTTGGGGATAGAGCTTTTGCTTTTGTACTTCTAGTAACCATGCCACTATGCCATAAAATTCGACCAACTTTTGGTTTTGGAGAACAAATATTTCAACTTGTGCAAAGGGATGGTGCAGTTCTAAACATCAAGGGGAGCGAGGTCTATATATGATTAGATATTGCAGTAAGAGCCCCAAACCTCATTCTAGGTAGCACTTTGAGTAATTGTTTGCTTTCACTTGGTGGACTAGGAGGGAAGTGAGCCTTTTAACTTGTGCAAGAGTATCGAAAATTCTGAACATCAATGTGAACAAGGTCAATATATGAGTAGATATTGTAGCAAGAACCCTACACATGGGACTTGACTATTTGTTTTCTTTCAGTTGGCTATTGGGCTTTGTTGCTGTGCCTTGGGACCATAGTTATTAAACTCCTAATCCGGATCTTTTAATCCTACAATTCTACGGTCCAAAAACTCTCCATTGGTTCAACTCCCATTAAAATCTTAAATGTATTAGAATCTTACTAACCTAATTTACTTCAAAAATATATGGTAGGATCATAATACGATTCTATAATCCAACGATCTAATTTACAATTCTAAATAAATTTCATAAATTTCTGACACATAATTTTATTCGAGAACTCATCACAATAGTATACTTTTGAAACAAAATCTTTCACAAAGGATACTTGAATTGGAGTTTTATAAATCTTTATAAATATTTGCTAAAATTTTTATTATTATAAAAAAATAACTATTACTAACAAATATTAGAATCTTATAATTTTTGATCCGATTGTAATCACTCTTGATCGATTCTAACTAGGATCCGATTCTAACAACCTTGCTTGGGATTAAATAAAACATTGGTTACTGCAGTGTGGTTTAGGTTATATATATATATATATTGCAAACAATATGGCCCATATATTGAAAAGCTAGAAAATTATGCCGTTATGTAGGTTTAGGTCATTTGTAAATGTCACGTCTCGAATATACTTAGTTTGATTTTCTGTCTATTATGTATTGTGGAGAGGTGTGCCTTAAAAGGTAAGAGGCTCCTTAATGTTTGAATCAATGCCTTCATAATGCTAATAACTAAATTTCCTGTTACGAATGATTTCTATCAATCCCACTTGCTACATGATTGTCAAAAAACACTGAAACAGTACCTTCAAAATGAACTTATGTGGAAGGAAAGAGTCATTACTCCCACTTGCTGCAAGCTACCCAGTGTTGATTGATCTTTTGCTAGGAATAGATTCTATCAATCCCAGTGGGCATTGTCAAGAAAATTACCATTATGGTTTTCCTGACATTTGCTGCCATCTTCTTCCAATTCCTAGTCTTTTCCGCTTTGCTTCTATTGCTTGCTTATGATACGGTATCCTATATATATTATGGAACTTCTCAACAGTTTGACCCTACCTCTGGTAAGAAGCCGTCTCTTCTCCCTTTCTGCTAGGTTTTTGAAAGAGGCAGAGTTATTGAAGTGGCTTGGATATTGCCCAAGGATTTGGAAATGCTGAATCTGCAAAACTGTATACCTTTTCCTAAAGTTTTTTCTGTTTTTCTTCTTGTAGTAATTGGTGGAAAGCCTGGCCGCTGTTAGTCTTAGACATCAGGTTCATTAGTAAAATGCTCCTTTTGAAATATTGCGACCTTCAATTCAGCCCCATTGGGAACTGAAGCTAGTTTTCATCTCGTGTAGATACTTCACCACTGCTGTTGTCAGCTGTGGCATCACATGCGCGGTAAACTATCTCAGAGGTACCTTGTGTAAGAAAACAAGTTCTTTATGAACTTGAAGTAGCCGTTCTATTTGACCCACCACATCTCTCATTCAGCTCAAAGTAGCCTTTGCAAGAGGCACAGGAGATGCCCTATGTTTTATATCACCTCTGCTTTCAAGGCCATGATCAGGTCATTGCACTTTCAGTCTCTGACCAATTCGCTCGTTCAGCTCAAATTTTCTTTGAATAGGTGCATATAGGATGTCCTCTATTTTCTGTCACCATTAAAAATCCACGGGTCATTGTACCTTTGCTCATAAGCAAGAAGTGGAGCATTTAAATCTGGCATCTCAAAGCACTCCACTCGAGTGGCTTAGCCCATTTTTTATTGTACTTTATGTATTTTACTTACATTAATATAATGGCAGTATTATTGAAGACCCAAGAAACCACGGCCCGTCCCCATGGAGGGATCCATATTGGCACCAAGTTTTCCTATGAATGTCGGGTCTCTTATTTGGTTTTGGAAGATTTTTTTGAAAGTTTATTTAAATAATGCAGATGTCCAATTTTTGATAATTCTAACTAAAGGGGTTTTAGCAAAATAGTGATTGGTGATTTTATTAATCTTTTTATTTTAGGAATTAATTTTAGAGGCCTTGGGATATTTTCATAATTTAGGAAAATAGAAAAAATACAATCTATATTCTGCCGTAAGGCTTTTGGGCCAAAACAGTAGACAACACTAGCTTGGACCAAAGCCAAACCCGGCCACCGGCCGGCGTCGGCGAGAGTCAACGCTGATCGGTGTTCGGCGCCGGCCATAGGCCGAGACTGAAAAAATCAATGCCGGTCCTATAGCCTCGGCTATCGGAAAATAAATGAATTTTCTCATATTTTAAATTAGAAATACCGAGATGCGATTAGGAGAAACAAAGACAGAAAAGGGAGAGTCACCACTCAATTTTAAGAATAAAAACTAACAAAAATAAAAGAAGACTCTTCCAATCTTAGTATGGGAAAACTAAGCTTGAAAGATGTTCTAAAATGACTCCATCGGTGTAGAACCGAAAATCTAATGTTTGGGGCCGAAGGTATGAAATGTAGGGATAAGCCCTTCTATTCTACTTGGTTAACATACGACCTCTACTAATTTGAATTGTTAGTTAAAGAAAATGTGTTAACACAGCCAAGCGTACAGCATACTAAGTGCGAAAACTAAATTAGAGAAAACATGCGAAGAAAGCGATAAATACCGAGATAGGAAAGTAATAAAGAAAAGCGACAAAGGAAAGCGAAAAGAAAAGCGAAAAAATAAAAGTTACGGTGGGCGGGGAGGAATTAAATGTGATTACATCTTTGATCCACAATATTTAAAGCACTAAAAGCATAAAATAAATAAACCATAAACTAGATTGAAAGTGGATCCGGAGCCCTCGGGTTGTCCTACCTGCTGATCTTGAATCACAAACCGGATCCGGAAGCGTGACGGTGATGAACAAGACCGAAATAGGCTTTTTATGGAATTTGTGGAGGTAAATTAGTGTAGGGGAATGATGAGATGGTGGGTGGGGTAATGGTTACTTGAAAAAGAGCCAAGAGATCGGAATACCCATGTAGTATTCGAGTAGCTCTTATCTAAATTTTAGCAGCGTATGGCATAGGAATGACCAATGCCAAATGAGAGGTTGAGGTCTCTATTTATAGAGAAAAGCTAGGTCACAAAAATGACCTAAAAGTAATGTAATCGGTTGTCCAATCTGTTGAATCGAACTGGCCAGGATCTAGAAGAAATCGGATAAAATCCCACTCGAACCGAAAATCCCCGGAGATGGCTGAGATGCACGATGCTGGTCTCCAATGATGTCATATGGGCATTTTTGGGGTTTCGTGCTTAACGTTTTGGCAAGAAAATGGTGAAAAAGCAGCGACGGTCAAAACGATGTCGTACGATCGCTTCGGGTTTTGTGATTGGGTTAGTTGCTAAAGGAAACAGGTGAAACGCTGCATTTTTGTACAATATGGAGGTGATCGGTGCCGGCCTTGGTAGCTCCCAAAAATGAAAAGTTTCCATTTTGGCAAGTTTCTATTTTTAGCAAGTTTCTATTTTTGGTAGGTTTTATTTTTAGTCCGGGTTTGGGTTTCCTGGTTGGGAGCCCGACCCGGGCTTGGTCCGATCGGAAGAAAATGGGTTTGTGGGCCGATCCACAGCGAAAGAAATCTGATTTTTGTGGTGCTTAGGGGTTTTTGTGGTTTATCGGCTTCTATCACGCTAATCGGACATCGACCAGTAACCCGAGTTCACAAGCATGACTAGGATTTTATCACCAGGCTAACAAAATAAATAAATAGAAAAGGGATGACACTTTTTAGGTTTCTATAGTTAGCCCTTATTTTGATCGAGTCCGAAAGATTAATGTCAAAATAGACACTATAAGGTACTTACTTATTGCTTCGGATGCCTATTTAAATCAATGTGTCCGGAATTAATTGTCTCTTAACTTAAACTCTAACAACGGAGGATGGACTTGACTAATGGAGTCCGAAGTCCGAGGGGCTGATTCTTGAACTTGGCTGAAGCTCGGATTGGTGTGCCTAAACATGACCACGTACTTAGTCTAAAGCTTGACAATGAGCTTGAACTTGACTCGGGTAGTAAAGTTTGAAGTTCAGCTTGGCATCTTGAACTTGGATCGATCAATGTCCTAAAGCTCGGATGAGAGGCATAAACTTGACCGTTCTCGGTCCGAAGCTTGGCTAAAACTTTATGCACTAACGGTTTTATTAGCTAATAACGAGAATGTAAATAGATTCAAGTGTTACCTGAAAATAATTTATAGCCGAGATCATGTTTCAAACATGCTTCCTTGACTTGGCCATAGAGTGGTCCTGAAGTATTGGCGTTGTGTGTGAACCTTGACCGCTATTGGGTCCGAAGTTCGATGGAAGGATGTCCGAACCTTGACCGCTATTACGTCCGAAGCTCGATGGGGTGTCCGAACTTTGACCGTTGTTGGGTCTAAATCTCGACTAGGGATGTTTGAACTCGATCGCTGTTGGTCCCGAAGCTCAACGATGGGATGTCCGAACTTTGACCACTATTGGGCTCGAAGCACGACTAGGGATGTCCGATCTTTGATGTCTATTGGGCCCGAAGCTCAACGAAGGTGATCGAACCTTGACCCTGTTAGGTCCGAAGCTCAACAAGGATGTATGGACCTTGACCACTATTGGGCCTGAAGCTCGACAAGGGTGTCCGAACCTTGACCGTTGTTGGGTCCGAGACTTGACTGTAGTGTGTCTAAACCTTGACCACTATTAGATCCGAAGCTTGTCGGGGTGTCCGAATCTTAATCGTTGTTGGGTCCGAAGCTCGACTTCTATCCGCTTTCAGCGGAATAGGGACAGATACTTATCTTCATGTATGAATTTTTGCCTAGACTTGGTCGTTGGATGACCTGAACTCTAGGGGATGGCCCGCTTGAAAATCGGTGTTCGGTGGGGTTATGTGCCTCTTTCTAATTTTGAGCTTTTTAATCTTTGTGCTAATAACTCTTTTGTAAGGTAGACAATTTGTGTTTTCCCTTGAGCATTCTTGGAGTTGTTGTATGACCTTTTCGATTATGAGCCCCCACATTCTTCTTGGGTGTTTGTGTCTAGCTCCTCTCGAGTGTTGGAGAGTTGGCCAGCTTTGATGGAATCTCTATGAAGGTGGCGCTGCTAGTGACATTCTTGATGTTGACTTGACAGATGATATTTGATTGAATAATTCTTTGTAGGGTGCTTTGTTATTAATTTTTGTGTTTTTAGGAGTTTGACTTATGTAAAGGAGATGAATGCAAGTCTCTATTCTAAGAACAAATGCATTATTTTATTAAGATGATGCAAAAAGTTCAGAAAAGACAAAGACAAAAATTGCACTTTAGCCCCCACTCCCCAAAGTAGAGTCTAAAGAAAAGTACGTCGCTTCAACTGCGATGTATTGCTTCTAAATGGTGAATAGTGAACCGTAGACTTGACGGTTAGGTGCCGAATTAGCATGCCATGCTTCTTGATTGATTTTCGCTCACTTGGAAAAGGGGCTTAAAATTTGGAAATGAGATTTAGGAACAAGATTAGGTTTGGGGTCGGTCTTCGTAGTTCAAAAAGGAATACTGATTTGGGTTTTTTTAAGACAGAAAAAGGAATAAACATAGAATGGATATAAAAAGGGAAATTCCCACTTTATTGGCATCCTTGATGAGTGACAGAGCTCATTAGATGATCTTCTATCTGGTTGAAGCTTTTGTGAATCTCTGTTCTTCTTCTATAAGCATGCCAACATCTTTGAGTATTTTGAAGTGCATGAAAGGCAAGAAATTCAAGTGATGATGATAGGCGGGTTTCGGGTTTTTGATGATAAGCCTAACTCTGATCCTTTTCAAAAGGTCGATATGACATGTGGGCGGCCTTTGCCCTCTAGTGAATGAGGAAGTCGGTGAAGCTCTCGTCATCCCCTTACTCGATCAATTCTAGGTCTTGAAGAGTGACTGGTAGATTAGTATTGTAGGAGTATTGATGTAAGAACTTCCGACAAATATCCTGCCAGCTTGTGACCTTGTGTAGGTTAATAAAATTATACCACTTCATACCGTCTTTGTCAAATGTCCATGTAAATATAATATGGAAAGTATCCTCCGGTACATTCTTTAGAATCATTTCTCGTATAACGTTTCTCATATGGCGGTATAACACTCGCACCACTTCATGACGTCTCTGTCAAATGTCTATGGAAATATAATATGGTAAGTGTCCTCTGGTACATTCTTTAGAGTCATTGCTTGTATAATGTTCCTTACATGGCGATGAGGGTTTTCAGTCCCGTGGTACTTGATGTTAGGTATAATGAATTTTAGGGGCAATTTGCCTTTAGGGATTAAAGTGAATCCTCGGGTCGGATAGTAGTCATTAAACATAGAAGGCTCATGCAGCAACTTCTCTATTGATCTACTCGTGGATTAGATTGAGGCTTGGGCTGGGCTTGAGGTTTAGGTTGAGGGTTGGCTTCCTCTCTGTCTTTTCTTACTTCGTTAGCTTTCTTCTTGAGGTTTGGAGTATAAGATCAAGGGTTTCGGATATTGACTCGATCTTTTTATCATAGGCCTTAATCTTAGCTTCTATTTTTGCAATAGACTCTTTGAACAAGTCATTATGGGTGTTTGCTCCGGCTTGTTAGCCATTTTTGAAGAAGGGTTATGCTTTGACCGGGGAAGGCGTACTGGTGTTACGGGTGTGGGACGTATCGGTGTTGACTATGCCGGTGTTGAAGTAGACTTCTTATTTCCTAGTTACTTCGTGGTATGATTCCCGTTTTAAGTAGGATTCCCTATCCCGTATCCCAAAATGTGCGTGCTCGGGATTGGCTCGTGAAAAATTTTTAGGGAGACGAGTAGACCTGGCAATCGGGTCATTCGGTTCGGCTTAAGTTCGGTTCGGGTCAAGTTTGGGTCGATCTCATTCGGGTTGGGTTCGGGTTCGGTTCGGGTTGATTTCAAATCGGGTCGGCTTTGGTTCGAATTGGGTCAATGTCGGTTCGGGTAGATTTCGAGTATGGTTTCAGGTTAACCATATACAATACAATATTATCGAGTCCACCACTTTCCCTTGGTATGGATCGGCTTAAATATGATTTGAGGTCAATCAAAATTATACCATTACAAGCACAAAAGTCCATCCCGAGAGACCCACCAAAAAAAAATGTGGGTATGGTCAAATTCGGATTCGGGTCGGTTCGGGTTTGGGTCACTTTTATTCGAGTTCGGGTCAAAATCGGGTTCGGGTCTAATTCGGTTTGGGTCCGATTCGATTCGGGTTGTAATTGGTTCAATTATATTTCGGGTCGATTCGGTTTCGGGTCGGTTCATTTCGGTTTTCGGGTCAAAATCAGTTCAACTGTTTCGGATGTCGGTTTGATTTGGGTTTCGGGTCGTTCGGGTTGACCCGTTTGGTTCGAGTCAGTTTTGCCAGGTCTAGAGACGGGGCTTAAGTGCTTGAGCTGATAAATGACTACTCATAAGAAAAGAAAATGATATGTTTTTACTTGGGTGCACATAAAGAAATGCAAATTGGACCAAAATAAAAAGTAACGATGCCAATGAGTCCCTTAGATTGGGATGAATTGCAAACAAAGACTCTCCTAATTTGAAATGAGTTTAATTTGGCTAATGCAAACAAAGATTCTCCTAATTTGAAATGAGTTTAAAATTTGGCTAATACGAAAATAGATTCGCCTATTTGAGATAAATTTAAAAGTTGGTTCTTGGAATATGGACTCACCTATTTGAGATGAATTTAAAATTTGGCTAATACAAATAAAAGACTCACTTATTTGAGATGAATATAAAATTCGACTAATGTAAAATGGACTCACCTATTTGAGATGAATTTAAAATTTGGCTAATGTAAAATGGACTCATCTATTTGAGATGAATTTAAAATTTGACTAATGTAAAAATTAACTCACCTATTTGAGATGAATTTAAAATTGGGTTAATACAAAATGGACTCACCTATTTGAGATGAATTTGAAATTTGGCTAATGCAAAATGGATTCACTTATTTGAGATGAATTTGAAATTTGGTCAATGCAAATAAAAGACACACAATTTGAGATGAAATTTATTTTTGGCTAATGCAAAAATGAAATCAAGGGATGCACCTTTATTGAGATGAATTTAAAATTTGGCTAATGTAAATAAAAGACTCACCTAATTTGAGCTTAAAATTTATTTTTAGCTAATGCAAAAAAAATAAAAAATGGCCGGCTCAAGAAGGTTTATTATTTTTAAAAATTTTTGTACCCATGTAAGGATTATTTAGTGGACCTGACTAAACTCTTAAGGACTCACAAAAAGAGGGTTAAATACTGAAATAAACATACTCATCGAAATATGAAAATGAAGAGAAAGGGAGCACCTAAACCGCAAGGATATATGGTAAAAAATAGGGATAAATCTAGGTAAGATAGATGGTGTCTCATAGTACGAGAATTTAGTCCTTTGTGGGTGCACGACAAGAAAAGCATGAATCCTCGATGCTTCTTAGTAAACTAAAGAGAGCGTGCTATGAGGGAATAGGTACCACCTCCACGACAATCAAGCTAATTAGGCCCGTCCGGGTTAGCAATTCGAACCTCCTCCAAAAATTTTCTAAAGGTAAAGCCTAAAGGTCGAAATTAAAAGCAACTGTGCTCAAGGTTGTTTAAATGCAATATGCCTAATGAAAAACACATCAAAAGAACTCACAACTCAAACTTTCAAGTCTCACCCTTTTAATAAGTAACATGTCCCCAGCGAAGTCGCCACTGTCGGAACCACGACCCAGTGCCCCCTCTCCCCTCCGTAGAAGGAACCAGATTGGGACCGAGTTTGCCCACGAATGTCGGGTCTATTTTTGGCTTTTGAAGATTCTTTTTGAAAATCTATTTGAAAAAGACAGGGATGCGCCTCTTATTGAGATTTCGATTTTTGATTAAAGTGGTTTTAGCAAAATAGTGATCGATAATTTTATTAATCTTTTATTTTAGGAATTAATTTTAGAGGCATCGGGATATTATTTCATAATTTAGGAAAATAGAAAAAAATACAATCTACATTTTGCCGCAAGGATTTTGGGACAAAATCGTGAACAACACCGGCTTGGACCAAAGCCAAGCCCGGCCACCGGCCGGCGCCGGTAAGAGCCAACGCTAACCGGTGTCCGGCGCTGGCCATAGACCGAGACTAAAAAACAGTCCCTGTCTTATAGCCTCGGCTGTCAAAAAATAAATGAAAATTTTCCCATCTTTTAAATCGAAATATCGAGATGCGATTTGGAGAAATAAAGATAGAAAAGGGAGAGTCGCCGATCGAGTTTTAGGAATAAAAACTAACAAAAATAAAGAAGACTCTTTCAATCTTAGTATGAGAAAACTAAGGTTAAAAGAGGTTTAAAAATAAATCCATCGGTCTAGAACCGAGAATGTAGTGTTGATGTGGTGGAAATGCTTCATGATCATTTCCACCTTGAAACTCTGCTTCATGAACATGGAAATGCTTTGGTTGATGTGGTGGACAACTTTCCAAATATGCCATGCAAAGAAAAAGCAACTGCTGAAAATGTCTCCCCACCTGAAGTGTTGGAATCTAAGAAGTTGCCTAATGTAACAATTGAATCAAGGAAGCTCGGAGCTATGGCACTAGGCTAGTGCATTTGTCCCTGCAGAGAAGCTTCCTTAGCATGTTGTTTATCTTATTGAATCTTGGAATGGAACTTGAGAAAATCCAACAAGTTACTTGAAAGTTCCCTGCATTTGCCTAATACGGTTTGGAGGGAAAAGTTAAGCCTTTGGTTGAGTTTCTTCTTGATCTAGAGTTTCAAAGTCGGGCATTCCTATTATTCTTGGTAAGAGACCTCAACTTCGTGGAATTAGTCTTTCTAAAAGTCTAATACCCACTATGAAGTTATTGGAAGGCTTTGGCTTGGACAAGAAAAAGGGGGCTAAGGTGATATACCGCTTTCCTCCTCTTCTTACGTA
This sequence comes from Talinum fruticosum, assembly GCA_021018815.1. Classification (NCBI taxonomy): domain Eukaryota; kingdom Viridiplantae; phylum Streptophyta; class Magnoliopsida; order Caryophyllales; family Talinaceae; genus Talinum; species Talinum fruticosum. Next base: position 5,548,115 of record JAITYX010000037.1, on the reverse strand, counting down.
TAGCGGGAAAAAGTTAAAGTCTACGGTAGATATTCTTTATGAAATGTGTCTTACTATTGAGGATGTCGACAAGGTTCTTACACATTGTCCAAACATTATAAGCTACAGTGTAAAGGATAAACTGCGACCTATAACTTAGTATTTCTAAACGTTGGGTGTTAACGTATCTATTCTTCCGGATTGATCACCACAAACTTCTGGTCCGAGCATTGAGGGAATCGAAGCATGTGACTGAATTTTTCTTGCATAAGGGTTATACCTTGGAGAATTTAAGGACCATGATCCAACATTATGGAACCTTATGTACCTTTAGTTTGGAAGAGAACTTGATACCAAAATGGGAGTTCTTTTTTACTATAGATTACCAAAAATCAGAGCCGGTGAAGTTCCCTTAGTATTTTGGCTACAGACTGGAGGAGAGAATTAAGCTAAGGTATGCCCTTGTCTAGCAATGTGGGGTGAAATTATTATTGAACCAAGTGCTCTTCTTGTCTAACATTGAGTTTGATAAGGCTCTAAAAAGGAAGCTGGAAAAGAAGCTTAAGAGCATCGTTCTAATAGAGTAGCCTGTAGCGGGGATGTAATATGCATTAGCGCATTTGACACGATGAGACTACTCATGTCGGTGTTTGTCCTAGGGGTTTGATAGGTAATTAGTAGAATTTTTTCAGTAGTTGAATAGCTACTGGGAAATGTATTATGTAACTGATTCGGATGTTGTATAAATTATCGGAGAGATCTCTAACTTAGTTTTAAAGCCTTTCATCAGCTGCTTTCTAAAGTTTGTGGTTATGCAATGTTCATCTCTCTCTTATTTTCTAGTTTGCTTACACGAGCTCTGGATGGGGAAGTTTATGTTTTATGTTCTTGGTTCCTCACTGAAGATGATGGTTAGTTATTCAATAGTCATTGTTGCTGATGCACGATTGGAGACAACAACATACTCAGCAGCGAGGATGCGTCATGTCTACAGGTAGGGCTGTAAACGAGCTGAGCTACAGCTTGATCTAAGCTTGGCTCGGTTACATTTGAGCTCAGCTTGGTCTAGGCTTGAAGCGTATCGAGCCTTTGAAATTTAGGTTTGGGCTGGGCTAGAATGACTCGGCTCTAGCTCGGCTCGGGCTCGACTCTCTTTTTATTTGCTTAAAAAGTTATTAAATTTCTAGGCTATAATCAAAGTTAGATTATATATTTTTATATTAGATTTAAGAAATAAGAGTTTGAATGAAATTTTGTTAATTTTAAAGGTAATTTTATACTTTACGCAAAAGTGTTTTTAGAAAGAAAAATATCCTATTTAGCTCTGAACCAAGTCAAGCCGAGTCGAGTTGAGCATTGTTGAGCTCGGGCTTGGCTTGGTATGCCTTCGAGCCGGCTTGGGCTCAACTCGGGTTAGGTTTGACTCGAGCTCGAGTCGAGCTTTAACTGAGTTGATCTCGAGCGCTCGGTGAGTCGACTCAATTCTGTTATAGCCCTATCTATCGGTATTTGAATGTGCATGTATGTGCGCATGTGAGGGCATATGCTTAGGTTGGTTGGTTGGGGTTCTTTTTTGTTCTTCTTCTTTAGCGAGTGCCCAAGTCTTTGAATGTGTTTGTGTGGTATCTATCTTGATATTTGTACATCCTTTAGTCTCTATCTCGAGAAATGCCTTTACTATTTCATTTTAGAAAGAGTTCGTTGATTTTTTTGTCACATGAGAATGAACTTGGAGTTCTTGTCCTCTTCATTTTCTTACCCATGCTAGTTAGATTGTGTTTTTTCCCTTTAAAAACCATTTGTGAGAAAATATTATTTTTTATAAATATTTGGAAAAGTCAAGAACCATACAACTAAAACAATAATTGTATGAACTGAGAAATTGAACAACTAGAAAAACAAAACAAACTCCAAACAAACTTAACTCACTATCAACGACAATCCAAAACCACCTAAGAATTTCATTGGAAAGAAGATGAGAGTTGGTACTCGAGCAAAAACCAAAAACAAATCTGTAAAAAGATTGAGTTAAGGTTCTTAGAGATTCTAAAATCTTCACAAAACTTTAGTATCTCATCTACCTCCACCACCGCCTCACGTTGTCTTCTCTTCGTTTACCTCCACATTCTCAACTCATCGTTCATCTCCACGTTCTCAACTCACTGCCATGGCTGCTTCTACGAAGACAGTTTCTCCTTCGTCAAACTAATAATTCAGCTTGTTGCATCCTCACTCCATTTTAGATCGAGTTCTCTGGTTTCTGTTTCCAGCAATTTTGCTCCACATCAAATTTTTGTTCTTGTTGCCACTGTGCTTCCCCTCTAAAGAACAAGGTTGAAGCCTCCGAAAAGGTTCATCCTCCCTAGAAACTTCAATTCATCATAACTTTTCGCCTTCCCTAGTCTGATGTACCTTTCTTCTGTCATCAAGATGCCTTCCAACTGCTCGACAAAATGCCTCTAATCCTTCCTGGTAACTTAAAGCCATCAAAGCTTTCTTCCTTCCCCTAATCTGGTGTGCCTTTCTTCAACCATCAAGACGCCTTCTTACTACTCAAAATAATGCCTCTAATCTTCCCCGGCAACTATAATCGATCAAGACTTTCTCCCTTCCCCTCATCTAATGTCTCTATTGTGGACCATCGTAACGCCTTCCACCTGCTTGACAAAATACCCGTAAGAGAGTTAAAACATTGAAAGTCATGATAGCTCTTATGAAAACACCAAGTGACTTTGAAATTTTTACGCTATAGCTATCCAACTTCATTTACTCATTTCTTTCTTCTCCTTGTGGTTCGATTATTTTCTTTCTTGCCGGTGTGGTTACTGGTCTTCTTTAAAGTCCTTGTGATTTTTCTTGCCACTTGCTTATTCATTGTTGATTATTTTTAGGCCTAAGATGTTGTCGATCTGAATCGACCCCTTCGCAATTCGGTGCATACTCGTGTGGTATTGATGCTCAACCGAGAATGACTATCCACCCTATTCAAAGTTTTGTTCTCAACCTGCATGTTGTCTTTAATTGTGAAAATTTCTTCCTTCTACTCTGAAGTTTCTTAGAGGCTAATGACCTTTTTTGTTGCTAATTTCTTCTCGAAACTTCTCTCAATTGCCTCGTTCATGGAAATTTAAAATTGTGTTGGCTCTTCAAAAGCCTAGTGGGATCCTCACTTCCTACTTGGGTCGCGACTGCTTCATCTTCTGGCCTTAGAGGGCCACTCTCCATTGCTTGCGCCTTAAGTTCGAAATCTTGGTTTGACAAAGGTTCTAACACTTGTTGCATATTGTTGAGCTCAAGTTTCTCATTAATGAAGCCTCTTCTCCTAGATGACAAAAGGTGTGATACCTTAAAGATCTCCTCGGAATACCCATTTTGGTTGAAGCATGTTGTATTGGTCCTACCATTCGAGTTGAGACTTCCAATACAATTGAGTACTACTGCGTCATTGTTTTGTTTGTTTACCATACTAGAGTTATACCCTTTTGCTATGCAAGGGCATTAATAAATTTTATTTTTATAATTATTTATTTGTAAATTTTATTATACTAATAATAAGTTAAAAGAATATAAGTGGATATATTTTTCTTTAAATAGTTAATATAAAAATATTTCTTTTAATTTTTTATAACTTATTCTTGTAACTTATTGTTATTTATTTATATATTTAACTCGTTATTTGTCTTTTTTCCTTTTTACAGTTTTAAACTTTAAAATTTCAATATCTTTTGAAAAAAAAATGTTAAAGTTAAAGACAATGCTTTATCTAAATTCACAATATTACACAATATTATTCATAAAATTAAAATAAATTAGTTTTAGAAATATACACATCCAACATAATAAACATATGATATATAATTTTACCAAAAAAATCAATCTTTAACTTAATTAAATGCATGAAACATTTAAACATCCTAAAAATTGGGTAGAATCAATGTATGATTGATATGTAGGATGCTTATGTGGCATTGCAATAACTATCTTACATTATTGAAATGCCACATAAGCATCTTACATGTCAAGCATACATTGATTATACCCAACTTTATATATATACTAGACTTTACATTGATTCTACGCACAGTGCTGCTCTAAAATATTTTTAAACTTATAATATAGAATACATAAAAAGTATAACATAATTTACAACTATTTAATAAAAATAAAACTAAAAATGAGCATTTTTAATTAGTAAATCATACCTAAAGTTTATAAATTATGTTTCTAGAAAGAAAACTACAATTTCTAATTCTTTTATTTCTTGATTATCAGTTTTCGCTTTCTCTAAATTCATACACACTTTGTCTTTAATATACTTCCTTTATCTTTTTTTATTATATAGTTTTTAGTAAACACTCTATTATGAAGCTCAATAGTTCTATATATGTATTAAATTTCTTCCTCCATTTTTATTTGTTATCAAACATGAATGAAATAAACAATGATTTACTACTATTAGCTTTATATATAGTTGCAAAATTCAAGTCCAATATTTATATGGATTGACCTTTATATCTCAGATAAGTATATTACTATATTATGCCAATGGGATCCCAGACTTAGTTCCCCATTCTCGCTCCTTCATTAACACTTGAGAGAAAATCTAATTATGATAATTAAATAAGGTCATCATTGATACTTTAACATAAGTAGTAAAAATATTTTAAACAAACTTATTACAGCACTTATATAAATTGCCCAATAAATTTGTAACACTCAATCTTTTGTCGCTTGAGATAAAGGAAAAAAGAATGTATGACATTCTAACAAAATGGTAATATTCTGCTAAATGGAAAGCCCAAAAGAGAATGAGATGAGGAAAAAAAAGAGATTCATAAAATTATAAGGGAAAAAACCTTCAAATTGAGATGCATTATCCTAATTTGCCTACTAATTATTATATTTAAAAACGTAACACTAACACAAATATAAGAAAAAGAGGAGAGCATGCCCAAACCTTCAATTCCATTCTTAAATTCGTAAATAAACAAAGTAATACATTTTATTTTATTGGCAATAAACCAAGAAGGAAGTAGAAGAGAATGATAAAATAAAGTATAGACTACATTGCTGCTCCTCCCTCCCATCTAATTTGCCTTGCTTTTATACTTAGAAATTAGAAAAGGAAGGTAAAGAGACAGAGTTAAGTGAAACGGTTGAAATTAGATGCTTTTAATTGTCATCTTCAACTCTTCCTCCTTTAAATACTATATTAATGGTAAAGGTTGTTTATTTTTAGATGAATTAGGATGAAAATCAGCGAGTGTAACGCTTATGAAGATGATAAGGTGCTCAATATCTCGGCGTATTTAGCTTATATGTTTAAATATATTAATTTATTCTACCAAAAAAATTATATATATAATCCCAACAACTTATCCATAAAATTATGCTCTTTTTGATGACACATGTTCACCTAAAAGAGAAAACAAAATAAAAAGAAAACTCAACAGTTTAAAACTACATAACAACTACAAATATCATCAAATAAATATATCCAAAGTTGGAACCACATCTATACACTCAAACCAGTGGCGTCCTTTGTTTCACTCACTTCTTAGCTATTATTAGAAACAAAATACACTCTAAGACACCATGCGTTGACTACATGTACAGGACATTAGCAAGACAAAATAAGCATTCCTCCCAATCATTTCCTAGCATCCATATTTCTTGAGTTATTAATGGCGTAAGAAGATGAAATTGGAGGAGTCCATAATTGCGCATTCTTAACTTTTGAAATACTTGATAGGACTTGTAATGGTGTCACATCTCCTACTACCGTCACCTTCTTCGCTGCAAAATCTATGTTGAAAGATGTTACACCTGCCCATGAAACACCAACCAAAAAAATAAAATAAAAAAATCAAGAACATAAGTCAGGATTTAGAAGGATTGGTATAGAAATATGGTCATACGATATGAATTACAACATATTAGTTATATTGTACGTCATTCTTACTACGAAGGTAAGCTTGGGTATAATGAACCCTCCATCACAGTAATATGTATGTATAAAATTACATACAAAGACATATATGTCTTATCCAATTTGCAGTAGCTCGCCAGTGCTGATTCATGACTAGAATATTGAAATGATATATATGAAAATTGAATTGTAGTAGTGTTCATATATTTAAATTCATGGAGTCAAAATTATATATATTGCTATTTTATAAGTTAAACAATGTGAACCCCCAAAAAAAAAAAAAACAGTAAGCATATTTTCCCAAGCTAACTTGAAATTCGAATTATAATCTAAATTTATGTTCATCTAACATTTGAAATATTCGAAACATATTGGCCTGATATCAACTTGAACCAAAATAGACACTGACTAGACCCAACTTAATCCAATTTTTTTAAAATTATTTTTTAGTTTTACACAAGACGAGCTTATTAATAAATTAAATATTTACTGATTCAGAGTTACATCGAATTAAAAATAAATTTAATTAATGAAATTCAAATTCATACAATTTTATTGCCATGTACATATCCCTACCTTAAATTAAATAACTAACTCGAATTTAGCAATCCATTTGCCTGCTCTACTTGTGACTAAAAGTAAGCTCTACAATGAGGTTGGGAGGTGAGGGATCTTATACTAGGTGTAATTATGAAATCCAAACTTTTTATACATAAGGTGATTATGTTGACTACTTACATGAGGAAATTTCTTGAAAAAAAAAACACTTTGTAATATGAGGTCATTTAGTAAATAACTTTTTGTTCAAAAAAATTCCTTTTAGGATAATCAGGTTTTTGACTTTGAGTTTTTCTAGAAGAACTTTTTCTTTATAAAAGCTATTTAGAATGAACGGAAAAGAGCATTTAATGATTAATATCTAAATTACCATATTAACCTTATGGCTCTTTAGCAAAATTACTATATACCATTAAAAAAATCTATTTAAGTTAATGCCTTTTAATTTTAATGTTTTTAAATTACAAACAATTTCTATTAATTCGTTTATCATAATTTAGGAGGGCAATTGAACCCAAACTCGTGGTACTCGCCCCAAACCAGGTTATTTTTCAATAGGTTGGTATGTATTTAGAATCATCGTTAATAATTGGGTTGAGATTAGGGTTAAAAGAAGCATGTTCTATTGCCATTATTAATCATAAAAAATAAATAATTTTATCATATAAATTTTAAATATATGATTAAAAATAAAATCAAGTCAATAATAAACAAAAATATTTTCGTAACTAAAGTTGGATAGAGTTATAAATGTACTTTTATATATCCCATAATATTGAGAAGGAAAAAAATTATAATGTTTAATAAATAATGAAATTGAGTTATGGGTATAAATGAAAGTTTACCAAACAACTTTGTTAGAAATAATTAATTTTACTAAACACATTTTTTTTTACAAATAGTCAATACAAATAATTAAGTTAAACAAGTAAAACAAATAGTTAACAACTAACATATAATACAAACAATTAATAACTAATAGTTTATCGCCAAAAAGGGCCACTATATAAGATGTAATTTTATTTTATGGCCTTCATTAGAAAGCCAACTCAAGACTCAAAAGTTGAATTTCATAAAAACCAACACGAAAAGAATTTAAGAGTTATGAATTTTGAACACAGAGTCGAAGTGATGAAATTAGATATGAGTGTATACTAAATGCGGTAACGTGTGCTGATGGTAGCGATAAGCGAGTATAGATGCATATTGCTATGTTGATGTATGTAATGTAATCAGATGCAAATTGAATGAATGGAAATCAAGGCGACCGTATCCTATCTCTAAGGCACGCATTTATGGGACTTCCACACTCTAAATCAATTTGGTCTGGTAACCACTATCGTTATCTCCCCTTTGACAAGGATTGCATTATATTGAAGGTCCCCCTCATAATACAAGATAACAATAAGCACATTTAATAAATTTTGCATGAAAATTCATTGGGTCGTTAAGACTTCATCTTATCATGAAAAATACTAGCTAGCAGAGGACTTGGATGTGTGCTTAGTAGCTGTTTCAATTTTTCCTAATGGTTAACAAAATGTCTAAGAAAAGAAAGTGTAAAGTCATGTAATTTACAAGGTATACAGTATTATCTCACATATACACATACTCCTGGGTTTCATTTTAAGTGATGTTTTGAAAGTGTGAAACACTAAGAAAATACGAAATGTGACAAGATTTTATGTCGTTAGAGACTCAATTTTAAGTTAAAGGATCATATTGCGCCTTAAGCAAATCAATGAAAAAAAAAAATTAATAAAAATAAAATTAGTAAACTAATCATTAATATCACTTAAATTATAAAATGACAATTTTTTTATTATTAAATTAACAATTATTTTAAAATGGAAGGAATAAATACTTACCTGCCATTCTGGAGAGATGCTTTTTCATTTTTCTCTCACATCCTCGGCAGTGGAGTGACACCCTTAGAACTACAACCTGCATTCATCAATCCTTCCATTAAAGTCACAACCACCACTTTACATAGTACTACTGTATCATCATTACCGGCAAAATACAACTTTAAACCAAACACTGAAATTCAAGAGGTTTTTAGAGCTTCTAATTAGAGGAAAGCATACTTTATTTTTGTATAATATTTCTTAAAATATTATTTTCCAAAACAAAAAATAACCACAATATTTCACATAAAAATATAATGATATTTCTAATTTACAATTTCATGAAGGCGTCTGATCTGAGATATTACAGGTCCAATGGTCTTTATGGAAAGCTTTCTGCATGCTAGCAAGCACTTTTATACACTTCTAGGAGGGTATATTTTTTAATTATAAGGAGATTGGTATTATGTGTTTTAAGGTAGATAATACGACATTAAACTAACTGAGATATGTATGCATGAAAAATAGTTTCAGCATAAATTGAGTTATAGGAAAGATGACAAACTTTGATACTAATAACTAGTTGATGGATTAGTTTGAGCATATTTGTCGGCTTTAATATTCCTAATTCCCCTGTTTCACAATATATGTCACCACTTAACTAATTTATATAATTTTACAATACATATTATTTTATAACCCCGATAACATATTAATTGTTATTTTATCATTATTATTTTATTAATTATTTATTAATAAATAACAAAGAGAGAAAGTGGGACAATTCACCTTTTAATTATTTTAAATTTTAGTTAATCTTGGTTTTTCTCACTCTACTAAAATGATATATAATTTAAAATAAAGGGAGTATCTAGCTATTAGATGATAATACGTTGCATTATCGTTTGGATGCATAATAAATAGAAGTTAAACAAAATTAGCCATCCATATGATTGATGGATACAATGTTATAACAAGTGCATTAATTATTGGAAGAACACTGAGGTAAATTTTGGAATTTTTTTCTAAACTTAAAAAATGTTAAATGTACAATGATAACTCAAAAGAGTTATCTTTCCTATTAGTTTTAAATATATAACACCTTCTTAAAAGACAAAATGATTTGCTAATGATTTATTATAGAAATCTCTAAACCAATTAAAAATTGACCCGACTTGAAAACCTAGCCCGAATCTGTCCAAAAATTTTGGATTTTGAACACGATATTCTTGACCTGAACTTGTAAAAAACTCGCAAATTAGCAAGTAAAAATATAACCCGAACTCATTCAACCCGTGGGGTAAAGGCAATAATAAAAACAACAATTTTAATTTTGTGACTTGTTAATTGAATGTTATACGCATATTATAAGATTTTTCTTTCACTTTATCACTCATTTAGTTATGATTATTTATTATATCACATCATTTGAAGAGACATTATATAATTATCACAATAATTTACAACAAATACTAATACTATTTTCTTTCTCAACTTATTTTTCATAAAAAATATTATATACAAAAATTATACATAATAGAATTTCAACAAAATATGTATAAATTCAAATGGTATGATATATCTTAAATAATATATTTTTTGGTGAATTAAATTTTCCAAGTCACATCTTAAAAAATATACTTTTTATAGAAATAATAATAATAATAATAATAATAATAATAATAATAATAATAATAATAATAATAATAATAATAATAATAATAATATAATGTAGAATTTTGATGTTATAATTAAGAATAATAATTTTAGCTTATTATAAATCTCTAACTCTCATTTATTTAAAACTCTTATAATTGTATTTGAACTATAGCGCCTAGGATGAATGATGGATCGAGTTATAGAGTGAAATTTTTTCTAATAAATAAAATGGGCCAGCTTATAAAATGAGTCCGTTAAGGTGATCTAAGTCAACTCTTTCTTGATCTATTTTTAAATGGAGTACATATGCATAAAAACCTCATTATAATATTAATCTTTATTACTTATAAATTATTAATAATAAATTTAGCTAAGTGTAATAAGTGAATTAGTACAATAAAAAGAGATGAAATAAACATCGAAACCTGAAATTTGTATAATAAATTTAACCCATTATTAACCCAACCTTTCATTAACTTTATTGAAAATGGGTGAAGCGGTTAAGCAACTCAACTCAATGTAGTACTCACATAAATACCATAATGAAAGTTTTGAATATTTTTTAATATTCTTTTTGAAAAATACAAATACTTTGCTTTTTTGTAAAGTTATGGACAATTTTTAAGCAAAAAGTATGTTGGATTTTTATAATTGGCAAAAGAAAATAACTGATAAAAAATACACTAGGTCGACCCGAAACCCGTATAACTCGATATATAACCACCTTTACTTTACTATAACCTGAAATATACCCGACCCGTATTTTACCTGCCTGCCCGAATGGACAGGTTTAGAAATCTCACCAACTATTTTCATGAGATAATTTTCCTTGGCTTGCTTCATGAGTATTAAGTAGCTCAACAATCTATCTATAATGAGGTTTTGGCCTAATAATTAAAATTAAGGTCATGGATACATTATATCCCATGTTCAATTTTCCCTTTCTATTATATTATACTGCTTTTGTGGCTGATCTTGACAAAAAAAAAAAAAAAAATCAACTATCCTTAATAGTTAACAACTTATGTTTTAGTTATGATAGTTTTTAACGTGATAAAAATGCTAACCATATATGGTCTCAACATCACTATTATCCAACTTCTTGTTGATAATAACCCAAAATAAAAATATTTCTCTTACGTTATTACGCATATATAGGTATATGTAAAATGATACCTATCTTGTATAAGACACATTTTAAGAGTCTTTTTTGAGTTCAAAATTATTATATTATGTAATAAATTGAAAACAAAAAGGTATGATTGAATAATATACTTGTATTATAACTTACAAATTATGTAAAATCTTCATTTTATCCATCATTTTTTATTTTTGTAAAATTATGTATATGACACATATTTTAGACAAGGTTGATATGATTAATATGTCATTTGATACTTGTCACCATAGGTAATGATTATTAAAGTTTTACCTTCATAATTAATCATAATTATTAAAAAAAATAGTGATTTTAAATTTAAAAAATAGTGATTTCAAATCATAAAATACATTAATATAGTTGAAGATAAGATATTTGAAGAGTTTGTTCATGCAACACACATCATGAGTGCACTATTAAATGTTTTTTATGGATAGTATAGCTGGGCCTTTCTTCCCCCGACATACACTTGCGTAATATGCCAAGAATTTAATCTCAGGGTTGGAGAAGATGTTTAAAAACCTGATCTTCATATGCCAAGAATTTAATCTCAGGGTTGGAGAAGATGTTTAAAAACCTGATCCGAAGATCCGGAAGATGATCCAGGCAGAGGCGGTTTCGGCCCTTTTGACGTCGGAGCATCCAGTTTGGGATCGGAAAGCTCAATCTCAGCCGGCTTCTTGGGCACCAACTTGAGAACTGGGCCGAAGTCGGATAAAACGTCGATGAAGGCAGAAGATTCATCCAATAAATACCTTGACGACTCCGGTGGGCTAACGTAGTCCGTTCCCGGAAGAGCCATGGAGCACGCAGCCTTCATGATCAGATCGGACGGCTTAGACACGCTCTTCCTCTTTTCATCATCATTATAATAATCATCATCATTGTCAATAGTTGCAGGTTTTAGGGTCTTTTTAGTCTTTCTCCCTAATAATTTCCTACTTCTCTTTGAGCTGTGCTGAAACTGAGGCTTTGGGCTGGGAGTGGGTGTTGTAGGTTTGCTTGGGTGGATGTTACCGCAGGGAGTGGCTGGCTTACTCGTGCTTGCTCTTCTCTTTTCGTCAGTGATGATTGGGTTGTGGCGGTCGATGGCCCGGCCAGTGATAAACGATGATGTGGCTATGAAGCATGATGAAGAGGTGGAGGAAGATGCAGAGTGTAGGAGCTCCATGTTTGAGGAGATAATGGCGGTCGAGTTCTGTGAGGCGCAGGTCATGTTGATTATTCCCTTCATCTATTCTTTTTTTCTAGATTTTTAGTGCGACGTTGTGTGCTTTATTTTTAAGCGAATATGGACGAAATGGAGAGAGAGAGAGAGAGAGAGAGAGAGAGAGAGAGAGAGAGAGAGAGAGAGAGAGAGAGCTTCAGAAGGAAGATTGCCTTGTGTGTGAGAGTGATAGAGTGAGAGAGGAAAGAGCTTCAGAAAGAAGACTGCCTTGTGTGCTTTATTTTTAGGCAAATATGCACGAAAAGTGCAGTCTCAAAGACTAACAAATTCAGCCTCTAAATCAGTCTCAAATTAAGATCACTGTCAATTTTCGGTCTCTAAATTTAAATTACGACTACAGTTTTCGAAACGAAATTATTTCGATCTCTAATGTACTTTAAAAATTGAATATTTTATTTTAGAGACTAAAAATTTCGGTCTCTAACCAAACGTTTTATTGAAGTGATAGTGGTGGAGTTTATCGGTAGATAATTTCAAATTAAACAAAACAAAGCTAAGATAAGATTCTATCCAGAGTCCATGATGAGGGAGATGTGTAATTTTATGGAAAAATCTCTAATGTAATCTCCCCACTCCATTAGTTGTTTAAAAAAAAAAAACTTAAGGTGAGATTCTCTTGAGGTATTGTTTAGGGAAAGCCTGTATTTTTATTTTTCTGCTGTGACACCTTCCTTTGCCATTATTAATAGGGGATTTTTCTATTGAAAAAATTAACTAAAAGCGCACCTAATTAGGTCCAGATAATTTTATGCCACTAGTTGGAAGCCAGGAGTTGGCTATGTCTCATAGGTAGGGATGGCAGTGGGTCCTGTATCCGACCCGGACCCGTCAAATCCGACCCATTTAATCGGGTCTGGGTCGGGTGTGGGTCTAATTGTCCCGGGTTCGGGTCTGGGTCTCAAAAATAAGACTCGAGACCCGACCCGAGGCCCGTTAAGACCCGAACACTAATTTTGTTTTTTTAAAAAATTCTAACAGCAGTATTTATGCAAATTTGGACCCAGTGCAATTTGGAAACCCTTCCCACAATTTGTTGTTAAACTTTGATGGACTTTGAACTTTGTGGTATCAAACTTTGATGAACTTTGTGTTTAATATATTGGTGTATTTGATTTATATGAACTAAGTTTTTGGTTTGTACAATAGGTTAGTATAATGCTAAAGAGGTTATATGTAACAAAATTGCTTGTAAATTTATAATAATATTAAAATAGGGCACAAAATACTAATTTTTAAACTCATTTATGATAAAAATTATACTAGACCCGTTTAAGACCCGTGGACCCGTGGACCCGTCGGGTCCGGGTCTGGGTTCAAATTTTACAGACTCGCCGGGTCCAGGTCGGGTCCGAGTCCAAGTTTGAAAAAGTTAAATGGGTCCGGGTCCAGTCCGACTCGACCCAGACCCGACCCATTGCCATCCCTACTCATAGGTTAGCATGCAGCTTTAGGTAGACCCAGCACGCTTTTGAAATGTAAAAGTTAATATTTTGCATGGTAGGTGTGCTAAGAGGGAACCAAAAACACAAAAAAAAAAAAAACCCAAAAGGTTTAAGTTATTTTCCGCATAAAATAAATATTTTCCTATCCGTCATACCTCTTCTAACTTTATTTCATTCTTTTTAAAAAATTCCATTCCATCCTACTCCTCACTAGAGGCGAGCATAAAAATGGAATACTGATTCCAGAATCGAGTCTTGTTCGGATCTTATGGGTCTAGATTCAGACCTAGAGAAATTAAATTTGGGACTGGTTTCAATTTTCAGGACTCGGTTGAAATTAAATTTAAAATCACTCAATGAAAAGTTTAGATTCGAACCCATATCCGTTATATGAGAACCGGTTATATAATTTTTTAAAAAATATATTATGCAGAGTGTAGGAGCTCCATGTTTGAGGAGATAATGGCGGTCGAGTTCTGTGAGGCGCAGGTCATGTTGGTAGGTCATGTTGGTTATTCCCTTCATCTGTTCCTTTTTTTCTTGATTTTTAGTGCGACGTTGTGTGCTTTATTTTTAAGCGAATATGGACGAAATGGAGAGAGAGAGAGAGGAGAGCTTCAGAAGGAAGATTGCCTTGTGTGTGAGAGAGATAGAGTGAGAGAGGAAAGACCTTTAGAAAAAGACTGCCTTGTGTGCTTTATTTTTAAGCGGATATGCACGAAAAGTGCAGTCTCAAAGACTAACAAATTCAGCCTCTAAATCAGTCTCAAATTAAGATCACTGTCAGCTTTCGGTCTCTAAATTTAAATTACAACTACAATTTTCGAAACGAAATTATTCCGATCTTTATTCGATCTCTAATGTACTTTAAAAACAGAATTTTTTATTTTAGAAACTAAAAATTTCGGTCTCTAACCAAACGTTTTATTGAAGTGATAGTAGTGGAGTTTATCGGTATACAATTTCAAATTGAAAACAAAATAAAGCTAAGATAAGATTCTATCCAGAGTCCATGACGAGGGAGATGTGTAATTTTATGGAAAAATCTCTAATGTAATCTCCCCACTCCATTAGTTGTTAAAAAAATAAAAAACTTAAGGTGAGATTCTCTTGAGGTATTGTTTAGGGAAAGCCTGTATTTTTATTTTTCTGCTGTAACACCTTCCTTTGCAATTATTAATAGGGAATCTTTCTTTTGAAAAAATTAATTAAAAGTGCACCTAATTAGGTCCAGATAATTTTATGCCACTAGCTGGAAGCCAGGAGTTGACTATGTCTCATAGGTTGGAATGCAGCTTCAGGTAGACCCAGCACGCTTTTGAAATGTAAAAGTTAATATTTTGCATGGTAGGTGTTCTAAAAGGGAACCAAAAACACAAAAAAAAAAAAAAAACAAACCAAAAGGTTTAAGTTATTTTCCGCATAAAATCAAGATTTTCCCATCCGTCGTACCTCTTCTAACTTTATTTCTTTCTTTTTAAAAAATTCCATTCCATCCTACTCCTCACTAAATGTCACGCCCCCACCCTTGGGTAATGACGTCACATCGTCGGGACCCTATACGAGGATCCCGAAGGCTGATCTAGGGAACAACTTGGGAAACATAACGTGTTTGCTAAACTATTGGAAGTTGAGCTAAAACCCCTTTTTTCGGTAGACAAGCTACGAGGAGTTTTGATACCACACGGCTTCGAGGTTAAACTTTTGGTTTCATACAATCTTACACCATAAAACAAAGTACAATAATAACGGAATTTTGGTGGGGACCACCGAGGCCAAATCGGAGCGTCTACAAATGTCAACCTATATCTAGCTACAAATATGCCCGATTACCAAATAAGCCTTACATATCATTCTCAAAAGCATACACAATTAAACATAAGTAATCAGTGCATTAAAGTTCCTTGTAGCTAAAAGGGCATCAAAACGGCCTCCAAAATGATAACATTTTCCAAGAACCTTATTGTTGCTCTGGATCTAAAAAGATGAAAAAGTATGGGAATGAGCAACCACAGCTCAATGGGAGTCCTTCGCCTCCCAAAAGCACAATAACTTTGCATGCATAAATATATATGAATATAATAGCAATCAATACATTATGACCATAATATTAGTAATCAAGTCGTATCATAAAGATAATCAACCATAATGCATTAGAAGTCAAGTGAACCACATTTTCTTCACAAATGTGACTAATCAATTCCCAATCTGGAACTTAGCTTAATTTTTATCATCGTTAATTTCTTTGGACAAAAACCTAGTACCTTTGTACTCAAACGACGCCTGTGAGCTGACCCAATGTACGACAGTACAGGGATTCGGAAACACTCACGCGTATACTCAAGTTTCCTATCCGGGAGGACTCGTAATCTAGGAGTAAAAGCTGCTGCCCTCATGCCGGAATAAGTCACCTTAGATTTTGTACCAGTAAAATATTCAAACCCAAGAAATCAACTTTCCATTTAACATTATGGTTGTTGTCCCTATCATTTATTCACATATGTATTTAGTTAATTGCTTCATGAGGCCCAAAGCCATAGTTCAAGTCTTAAACTCACTTCTCGACACAAAATACGAGGTTTACAAGCATCACCGGACAAAGCCCTTAGGTTGTGGGGGTCCAAAATTGCTTTGGAGGTCTCCACGGACCTTCCCACGGCCAGTGGAGGTCAATGGTTGGCTCTAGAGGTCATCAAGGGCCTTCCCATAGTCAGTGGGGACTTCTGGTGGCCACCACGACCTACCCCACAGCTTGTGGAGGCACCCGTGGTGGGTATTTTGGGTCAATTAAATTACTGCTGGGCACCACGGCTTACCCCACAGCTTGTGGGGGCACCCGTGGTGGGTATTTTGGGTCAATTAAATCGCTGCTGGCCACCACGGCCTTCCCCTCAGCCTGTGGGGGCACCCGTGGTGGATATTTTGGGTCAATTAAATTGTTGCTGGCCACCACAGCCTGCCCCACAGCCTGTGGGAGCACCCGTGGTGGGTGGCAATGACTCCCAAACTCCATTTTTTATCTTCTACCTATTTTATCCTTGTGAGATATCTATGAAAGATTCGTTTTATAAATTTTCCAACATTCTAAGTATCATATTAGCTCAATAAAACCCATTAAAAACCACATGGAAGATACCTACTTCCCATACCAAGTTTTGGGTAAACACACATTTCCGATCATCGATCCCCAAGAAGCATTAAACCAAGTATATTCTCTAACAAATGTCAAACCCAAACCTTAACAAAACCACAATTTTCACAAAGATTTAAACATATTTGATACAATTCCATCTTCATGCATAAAATTATAGCAACAAAAGAGAAGCATAACCAAGTACATGACGATGATCATGTTTCTACTCCTTTTCCCTCTCTAACATCCTCCTAGCATATTTATATCAATGAACCATTTCAAAACACATGTATGCAATAATTTCTTGAAGTTTTGAGCATTCAAGGTTGGTTTACAAACACACTTACGAAATTCATTTTGGTTGGAAAGTAATATACATTGGCGAAAAGAAGGAAACCCACCTTAATGGAGATGGTTAGAGCTAAGTTCTTGTTACTTGTTGTATTCTTGAACCTTCCTTCTATTTTTCTACCTTTGTTCTTACCTCTTTCCACAGTGAAAGTGCTTAAAGATGGAGGAGTTGAAGCTTGGACCAAGGGAGGTTGAAACAAAATGTGTCCTTTGATTTCCCTTCCTCTCTCTCTTTCTCTCTTCTCTCCTCCCTCTATTTGGAGTTGGTGGATTTCCTTTGCCAGAGAAAATAAGCGAACCCCCTTTGGTTTGAGCCTCACCTTTGATTTATGCCTCAGATTTGGAGGGTTGAAATTATTATTTGGAGTAAGGAGTTGATGGGTTAAGTGTGTCAGATTTGAGGAGGTGAGTGGTGTTGTAATGATGGTTGAAGTATGGTGATAGAGGTTTAACTTATTTTCTGCATAAAATCAAGATTTTCCCATCCGTCATACCTCTTCTAACTTTATTTCATTCTTTTTAAAAATTACATTCCATCCTACTCCTCACTAGAGGCGAGCATAAAAATGGAATATTGATCCCAGAATCGAGCCTTGTTCGGACCTTATGGGTCTAGATTCAGACCTAGAGAAATTGAGTATGGGACTGGTTTCAATTTTCAGGACTCAGTTGAAATTAGATTTGAAATCACTTAATGAAAAGTTTAGACTCGAACCCATACCCGTTATACGAGAACCGGTTATATAAATTTTTTAAAAATATATTATGCATATAGTCACTTCTTACTTCATAGAAAAACCCTTTTAATTTTCCAACTCCACGCTACCCTCTCACTTCTCATTTTTCACGTCCCTCTCTCTTTGCTCTTACTCACGGTCGTTTGTCCCTGGCCCCCTCTACTCTAATTCATCCACCGTCATCGTCACTTTCTCTTGTCAACGCCTCTTCACTCACTCTTGTTGTCATCGTCACTCACCTCGTTGCCCTCATTGGCTCCCCAATTCTCTCTTGGCCTTCTCTGGCACCTTTTCAACTAATCTCTCCAGCCGACAACATTCCCGGTAAATCTCTCTATATTTATGTGTTTATCTCAAATTTTAATTTCTCTGTTTTGCTGACGTTTTTTTTTTTTTTTTGGTTGTAGCCCTTACCCTGAAACTGTGATCGTGGACATTCACTTCAACAACATCACTTCGTCGTCGCAAAACAGAGAAAGTCACAAATCTAATGTGATGGAACCGATTCCAAAAATTGAGGAACTAGTTAAATTGGGTTTGGAACTGATACTAAATTTTAGAATCCGATTTTAACCAGGTCCACCAAAAAGATTTTAATTTGTTCATAACTCTTAATTTTATAAAATATTAGGGTGTGTACCCCTTGCTATGCAAGGACATTAACTAAATTTTTAATAATTTAATTATTTTTTAACTTTATTATTTTTAATTAATTTATAACAATAAAAATTAATTATAAGTTAAAAAATTTTTTTAAATAACAATAATAAATTGATATATTGGATTATATAATTTATTATAAACAGTAAATAAATATGTCTCTTTATTTTTTTCTATTTTAATTAATATACTTTTTATTCTTAATGTCCATTATATTTAACAGTAATGTGAATAATTCCAACATTAAATTGAATTAAAATTGTATTGAATCTACTTATTTAATATCCTATATACATCTTATGTGGCATCCCTAAGTGTCGCTCATACATTACTTCAATTCAACTTTTAATATATATATATAATTCCTCTCTATCATACTTCTTCCGTTCTATCCTACTTGAAAAAAACCGAATATAGGATTAGGGTAATAAAGTGACCATCGTTCTTGTATTTGAATGTTTGTTATAACAATATAAATGCAAGGAAAAATTGAAAAATTAAACAAATTATTACTTTGAAATTATACTATATATAACATTCTTTTGAAATAATAGTATACTAATAAGCATGTTGCATTCCCTAACTCCTCTCCCCTCCCCTCTTGAATAGGGATGGCAACGGGCGGGATTCCCGCCCCTTTTTTTAAAAAAAATTTAAATTTAAATTAAGGCTATATTTGTAATTTTCCTTCCCCAAACCCTAACTATAAAACATAAGTTTCCGCTCTCCTCTCTCTCCTCAGTCTTCATCGTGCTCTGCTCTCAGGTATGCTCTCTCTCTCTCTCCTATCCTCTGTCTCTCTCTCCTCCCTCTCGCCGTGCTCTGCTTTCTCTCCTCTCCTCTGTCTCTCTCTCCTCCCTCTCGTTGTGGTCTCTCCTTCTCGCCGTGGTCTCTCTCTCCTCCCTCTCGTCTCGCCGTACTCTGCTCTCTCTCCTCCCTCTCATCTCGTCGTGCTTTGCTTCTCTCTCACCTCCGGTGGAGGCGGGAAGCGGGGCCCCGGTGGAGATCGGGTACCTGGCGGGGGACAAAACCATCCCCGCAGTGGGGACGGGGGTGTCCCCGGCCCCGACCCCCTTTGCCATCCCTACTCTTGAACAAATCTTAGTCTCTTCATGAAAAATTAAATTCTTTATTCGAACAGGGGCTGCTATTATCGATAATTGGTACTCCCTTCCTTAATGGTCTTCCTAAATCATAATTTATTTTTTCTTAAATTATCTTTCTTATAAATTCATTAAATGTAATTTTAACAAATCACATTTTATTATTTCCACTAAACTTATTATTTATTAGACAATATTTTAATTTCTTAAAATATGTGCTTTTGCCCTTTAGTAAAATAGTATAGGATGGAGGAAGTAGTAGGTATAAGTCACAGGATTTGTATTTCTTACAGTTTTATTTAGTTACAAAGTATTTTCAAGTAGTTTTATAAATGTTTCAAATAAATTTTCTCTTTATTTTATAAAAATTAGGTTGTTTATTTTTCACACTATTTGTGTGAGTTGTACTCATCGCCTATATGCATTCGTTTTAGATTTGAAAATTTAGGGAGTGACTTACTTGTTGAGGATGATTTTGAAGTTATCATATTAGATATATTTATTTTGATTATGGAGTGAATTAGTAATAGAATTGTATGTTTTCTACTCTGACTATTTCCTTTCAAGTGTAACATAATACACCATGTCACATAAGTATATGCTCTATAACTTGTCCACTATAGCTTGTCTTTATTTGGAAAAAGACCATTGATGTTGATGAATTCTTGTAAGGGGATATTCATATAAATGTTATATGACAATTTATTACTCCCTGTATTTTAAATTACATGTCATTTTAAGTGGGGTGGAGGAAAACCACGGTTAACTACAAATTAAAATAGTTAAAAGGTGAATAGTCTAATATGCTTTCTCTTTCTCTCTTTATTATTTTCCAATAAATAATTAATAAGGACAGAATTGGATAAGACAGAAAATTGGGGATGGTAAAACCATCATGTTTTAGACTAATTTATGGTGTCACCACCAAAATCTAATTCAACTAACAGGGATTGATCAGCATTAGATCAACCTTCAATCTCATGTTAGTGAATTTAGCACTAGTTATAACGCCAAGGGTAGGACCAAACTCTCCTCTATTGTGCTTGTTAATGTCAGTAACGTAAAGACGAGCTTCCCATTGTTAGCTCATGCTTTAGAAGATGAATATTATTGGTGGCTCTCAAGTAGTGGCTTTTTCTCTACAAAATCGTCGACTTGGTTATGTTAGAGGGTCGATAGTCAACGTTGTCGGGAAGGCCGTTGGATCTGGAAGAACAATGCGCCCCTCCCTAAAAATTTTCATATGGTAAATCTATTACAATGGAATTTCTTTTAAAAGGAATCTTGCTAAAAGATGACTCAATATCAACCCTATGTGTCAATTTTATCATGAGGAGTTTGAAATGGTTGATAATCTTTTCCTTCATTGTCCCCATTCAAAAGAAGTTTTGGGACACATCCTCGCGACATCAGTTGATTGACATCAATAGAGTTCAGTCCCATCATGTTGATAGGAAACAATTTCTACAAGTGCTATCACTCCAACCTACCACCAAATAAATTTATCAGGTTCTTATTTCTTTTTTGGAGTGTGTGAAAGGAAAGAAATGGAGTTAATTTCAATAACAAAAGCTTCAATTACATCAGAATTCTTATTCGAGCAAAAAGGTCGTTTGCCAAATGGAAAAAAGATTGAGTTTCCACTTCAACAAACTACAATACCCAATATGAACCAAAAAAGAAGAGGATACATTATGTTAGATGAGGTAAGCCATCGAGAGGATATGTTAAATCAATTTTAAATGATTAGTTATTAGTAAAAAGCCAGTCATTGGTTTTGTTATTCACAATGATAGAAGAAATATATTACAAGTTAGGATATCTAATGTTGGGGCAACCTCAATCCTGTTACAGAAACTACAACACTTCGTTTTGGGCTTTAAGAAGCTATCAGAGCCTGTTATCAAAATATTCAAACTGAAGGTGACAAGTTGATTTTATAATTAGAGATATCATTAATCTCTTGACTAAGGTCTCAAGTGTTTCAATTAATCATATCTTTAGAGAGGCTAGTAATGTTGCTGATTGGTTTGAAAAATTTGGTTATACAGTGTCTTCCCTATTACTTGATCTTGTATCCCATCATCTTTCTTTGTTTTGCTTAGTGATAATGTAAATAGAATCCTTGGAAAGGAAATTTCTTATTGTATTTCCTTTTATCCACTTGTAAAAGAAAAATGTTGGATTTGAAATTATATATCATTGTTCATATTTAATTGCATGTATTATAGTCTTAGGTCCATAGTAAAATCATTCAAACATATAATCAATTGATGTACATGAAAAATATAAAGAGGGGATTTTTTTGGGCGATGGGGAATAAGGAATAAGAAAATTATGAAGATGTCGATATTTTTGAAAAACTTTAGATAATACGTTTTATGTCAAATAGTGTTGTTATTTGAAAAAACTATTAACAAAAAATAATAATCATAAAATAGTAGTTTTTAAAATTTAATATTAAACATATTTTACAAATTTATTAAATAGAATTTCATTTTCATAATATAATGCACGCATTATATAAAGAAGGATATGTTGGTCATATTTCTGTACTTGTTCATACATAAACAGTTCAATAAACCCAAAAATTCGTTTACATAGTTATGAGTTTCAAAAATTGATACAGTGTAGTTAGATAGTTCCAAAAGTAAATAATTTACAAAACTCCAACAACTACCATCTCGGGCTCTAACAACAACCACCTCGGTCTCTGGCGATGACCATCACAGCAACCATTACTAGTGTCGCCAACACTTCCATCACACCCGCTTTCCACCCACATTCCACAACTAAATTCAACGGGAAGCAACAGTTTTGACTATCCTTTCCGACAAAGTCCGCAATATCCAAAGACACCCTAGTGGAGCCAGCTTTGCCCGACAAATTTGGTGAACCCAAAGCGAAAATGTATTATAACAAATCAAAATTAGAATAGTAGTTTCAATTGGAGAATTGAATTAAATCCTAAAACCTAGATCTGAACATTCAATTTGATACAGTCGAGAAGAAAAGAGGGCAGAAGGTGTTGCGACATGATTGATAGAAAAAACACCATGTTGGCGAGCTTTGGGGTCGGATTTCATGGCACATGGAAAATCATGGGGATAAGAGTGGGAGCTGAAACAAAGACCATGGGGATGAGAGTGAAGTCAAAGGGCAGTAAATAAGAAAGGTTAGCCATGGAAATGGATTGCCAGTAAAATGGATGGAACTGACTTTTGGGCTGTGTAATACTTTTGCTATTTTGGGGACATTGGGAAAGGAAAAGGGGGATGTCAGAGCATCCCACCGCTGGATTGGAAGATCAAGCGGTGGGTCCCATGTTCCTCTCTCCTCCTCCTAATGGGAGATTTTTGGGTGGAGAGAGAAGAGTTGGATTTGAGCGGATTTTAAATGGAGTCTAGTCGAATACATTTATTTTTGAATATCAGTTTTTCTAGTGAAAAATTTTTAGTGATTAATTTTTTTGATAGAATTTTGGATGTTTAATTGAGAATGGAATATTATATGTGTGTTTTCCTTACGAAAAGGTAAATCTATTTTTTAATAGTATGGGTGAAAATTAAAAATTAATAGTAAGGGTAGTTTATAAATGTGTGCAAAATAATTACTATAGATAGTTGCCATTAAAATCAAATAAATATCAATTCTATATTTATTGCATTTTATCCATTGTTAAGGCGACAACAATTAGCATTTGCCTAAAAGGAAGAGTAAAAAGGGTAAAGAGGGGCAGTTAAGAATGACATTTGACACTCATTTGCAATAAAAAAATAAATAAATAAAGGTATCGAGTAAGAGTTAGCCTCTTATTTGAGCACCTTGTTATCTCCTCCGGAACAACCCATGGTTTGTTAGGGAGAGGAGTAATAAAGATGACATAATTTAGGGGAAGGAATGATGAAAGTAACATAAGATAGGAGAGTGCGACTAAATTTCTTGTATTGGATGTTTTATAATATAGTAAAACTGAGGGAGACAGAAAATAAAAACAAAATAAAAAATGGCTAATAATTATTATTTTTCAAAATTTCATGTTTTAAGTATATATTGTTTGAATTGTTATCACAAAAAAGAATATTGTTTGAAATGAATAAAACTATTAGTAAATTAATAAAACAACTTAATATGATCGTTTTTCTAAAAAATAAAAGAAAAATATTATCATTTAATCAAATAAACATAGTGTTGTGTCCCTTTGATATCTTAAGGTGTGGTAGGGAATTTTTGTTTAAGAGTTTGTTCGAAATGATTTTTATATCAGTATTTATAATAATTTTCATTTCATTTTAGGCATAACAGTTATGATAGCTAATTATTTTAGTTTATTTTATCTCATTTCTATTATAACAATTATAATAGTTAAGTTTAACATTTATTTCAAATAGGCTTAAAACAGTCAAAATGATGTAGGCAAGACATATCTCCCTTTAAAATAGTAGAAAATTTGGATTCCATGGAATTGGATGCGTTAGCCAGGTTGCCCACCTTAATGCAAATTTTCCTTCATTTGGGCATAAAACGAATACGGCACAAAGCTACTTTAGGTTCCAATCATCCATTTTATTTGATGCTCTTTCACTACAACCTTAACCTTGCAGAATCAGATGCCCACTTCTTTTTATTTCCCTTTCCCTTTCCCTTTACATCTTTCCTCATCTTTTTCACCTACCAAAGTTTGACCTTCCGATCCAAATTATTCCTGTGTTAGGTGGCTCAGATAGTCCATGTCATCCCTAAGATCAGTTATATGGTTGAATCATATATAGGTTCAAACAATTCCTATATAGTTTAGATATTCTAATGGCTCCATTAATTTTCTCTTATAACTATGTATGAATGATTTGAGATTGATAGATCTTTTAGGGTATGTTTGAATCTTGAAAAATTGCATGCAAAGAAAGAAAATGAAAACTAACTTTTTTTCCATGTTTGGATTGAAGAAAATTAGTGAACAGAAAATTTATGTGAGGGAAAATAAGATGCAATTTGTTTTAGGCAATGAAATTTTCATCCAAAAAGTGAGAGGAAAGTTTTAGAGAGCTTTTTTTTGTTCAACTTCACCATATCCCTTGTAACAACTTCAGGCTCTTCAATTCATTTGTCCTTCTTATCTCTCCATCGTTGACAGCTTGCTGCCTCGAATTAGCCATGAAATACGCTTTCAGTTTCTCATTTCCGTTAGAATTCAAGCTTTCCACCGCTGCCTCACCGTTAGCTTTGTACTCTTACCACCTTCACACACCACTAGAGCTTCGATGCAGAGACTTCCGACGGAGAGAAAAATTGGTGGGGAAGAGGATAGTTTATGCAAATAGAGGAGAATTGAGAGTATGACGACAATTAAAAGGGATGTTAGTGGGGAGAGAAAGTGTGGGGGTGGGGGTGAATGCTCCTACACGAGGGGTTCAGTTAGATTAGAGTTCGGGTGAAACAAACTTTGATATTTTTTCCTCAATCTGAAAAAGGAAAAAAAAAAACAATTTTCTTCATAATTTTTCACAGGTTTAAATAGAGCCTTATTTTGGAAACATCGTAATTTTTCTGTGATCGGATAAAATTACAACTTTTTAAGATTTTATGAAGAATTAAACTATTATTGAGAATTATATCCTTAAAAGACAGTTATGTTCAACCAAATAAATTTGTAATAAAAAATCATATTGTATAACATGGCATGACTAACTATCAACATAATACCTTAAATTATTTGGCGCTTGTTCCTATTAAGTAACGTGTCAAGTTTGGGTCTTGTAAATAGAGAAAATTTGTAATAGGACTACTCTTCTCCTTATACGGCAAATAATAACTCGACTACGGTGACATGAAGGATCTAAGACTCCTAAATTTTTATTATAACAAAGATTTTTGTCAAATGTTATTTTCAACAACATACAATTATGTCTTTCAATTTTTTTGGGGGAGGGGGGAGGGTGCATTTTCATACTTTAATTATAACAAAAAATTATAATTAGTACTTAACTTTGCCTTAAAACTGTCAGCCACTTTTGGTTTCATATAAGTGTAACTCTTTCTGTGTTTTACTTCACTTTACAAGAGGCCTAATTTGTATTACGTTATCCTCCTTTTTTTTTTTTTTTTTCTAATTTGTTTGTTCCCCATGTTAGGGAAAGCCATAATGAAAAACATCATTATAAACTAAGAATCTAATATGTCAATTTAATAGAACAGATTAATAGAAGGTACCTGAATTTAAAGTTGACATCAGTTTTCCTTAAGTGGCGTGATTATATCTTCCAGACCCACACGTACTATTAACAAAGCCTCTTGGAATTTCTATGGTCTCCCTATCTCTCTAATAATGAATGTCGGGGAAAATTAATTCGTATGTACTACCCGAGGACCATAACCTTTATTTATAATTGTAAACCTTTCTAAAGTTTTGACAAACTACTGTTCTGTCCATCAAATAACAATATTGAGCTATCGGTCTCTACACATGAAAAACCCATACCTATAAGATATATTAAAGCACAAATAATTGTATCTTCATTAGATCACTTTTCTCTTGGGATATAATGATGACAATATTTACAGATACATATTTAATCACATATAAGTTCATCGTTGGATTATGATCCAAGAATCTGCCACTTTAGCTTGAGCTCAACCTTACTTGTCATTATAACAATATATCTAAACCAATCTCGTCCATCAATAACATCAAAATAGAACCAAAGCCACTGCTAGAAAATCGTCATATAGCGACGAAACAGCGACGAAATTTCTTAATTAGCGACGGAATTAGCGACAGAAAAATTCCGTTGCTGATTTTCGCGTCGCTAAAAATCAGCGACGGATTTTTGCGATTCCGTCGCTATTCGAATCAGCGACGGAATCAAATTCCATCGCTAATCAGCGACAGAATCGCAAAAATCCGTCGCTGATTCATCGCCAATTTTTTTGAAAAAATTAACAATTTTCTGTATTTTCGAGTGTTTAATACAAAAATCTTGAGCAAAATACAAATTCAAATAATCCGGCATCATAACAACCTCAAATTCAACTTCAATTCAAACACAAAAATCATATACAAACACAAAAATCATAAATAATCCAACTTCAATTCACCAACATCCATAAAAACTAATTGAAAAAAAAAACAAGAGTATTACATTATTTACAAACACAAGTTATGTTCTTCATCTTCCTTTTCCTCTTCTTCTTCCTCTTTCTCATTATCTTCATCTTTTACCTCATTTTCATTCCCACCATGCCTATTAAAATAAATTATATCAAATCCTCTAAAATCTGAAATTTTATAGTAAACAAAGTAAATTATAAACACAACCAACAAAGAGGGAGGATGGAGAAAGCATACCTACAAGATGTTAAAGGTGATTAGTTGACGGCGGTGGCGGTGGCGGTGGCGGTGGTGGCGGTGACAGCGGTGGCGGTGGTGGCCTCTTCCTTCTCTCACGCTCTCACTTCTCTCTAATTCTCAATCCATCTCTCCTTAATATTTTGCCGAGTCCCGTTGAAGTCGGGCTTTTATTTGCAAAATAACGACGGATCAGCGACGGACACAGTCCGTTGCAACTTAAAAAAATTTAGTTAGCGACAGAATTAGCGACTGAATCGTCCGTCGCTAATTAAAAAATTTTAAAATTTCAAAACTGGAAAAAATTTAATAGCCTACCAACCTAAAATTTTTCAAATTTTGAGTTAGCGATGGAATTAGTGACGGAATGGTCCGTCGCTAACTAAAAATTTGAAATATTTTATATATTTGAAAAATGAAAATAGGCAGCACATTTAAGTTTTGAAAATTTTGGATTAGCGACGGAATTTTCCGTCGCTAATTTAAATTTGAAAATTTTTATAATTTTTTGAAATAAAATAGGCGGTGAAATTCAAAATTTTTAAATTTTGAATTAGCGACGGAATAATTCCGTAGCTATTTAAAAAAAAATTAAAAATGAGATTTAGTGACAGATCGATTCCGTTGCTAAGTAAAAAAATAATAAAAAATTAGATTTAGCGTCGGAATCAGCGACAGATTGATTCCGTCGCTAAATAAAAAAATAAAAAATAAAAAAATTAATTTTTCAAAAATCCGTCGCTATTTTTTCCATTTCCGTCGTTAGATCCGTCACTAATAAGTAAAATAGCGACGGAATTTTTTCCGTCGCTAAGTTAAATTTATCGACAAATGTCGGTTTCAGTCGCTAGCTAGCGACGGACTCTATTCCGTCGCTATATAATGTTTTTGTAGTAGTGAGCGGTCTTCATTACATCATCGTAACTCGACCCATCAATGAGCACTTATGCTAATACAAAGAATGACATGGATCATGATGTGGATATGTATCATGGAAATTCCATGTGATGTGATCTTAACATGTATATTTCTAAGCTGGTCTACCTTAAACTTTAGTGAGATTCAAAATATAAAGCGAGTATAATAGAAACTTTAATATAACTTTATTTCTACTGAAAATATCCTCACAACTGAAATCCAAATAACGTAAGTCAAATGTGCATGTAAATTACAAACTCTCACTAAAACTGAATATCCTCAAAATATGACACAATTTGACTTTCTCGAACTCTTGTTGTTGTTAGAAAACATTACTGCAAACTTATTGTGTGACACGCGTACTAAAAGGAAATTTTTAAAAAAGTTTATATATGTGACTTACTCACTCGATAACTTAGTTTCATGTTTGGTTATAAAATTCATATATTGTGTTAGTTAGCTTATTTATTTACAAGTTTGTTAGTCGACAGTCAATTTAGTTAGAAATAATATTAGGAGTAAGTTTAGAAAATATTTATTTGGTTTGCTATTCGCTTGGATTAAATAAATCTCAAAGCATGATTATCATCATAAGGTCTAAACATCAAAAACAACTCCTTTCTTCACGAAACCTGAACATTTAGGCCAAAAATTTGTTTGCTTACTCCGCTCTTCTTTTTCTACTAGTGCACCCTACATCTTTAGCCCCTAACTCTAAGTATCTATACTTCACAATCATTACTTTCCTCCAAATTTGTTGTGCTCCACCTCTGCACCATTCCCCAATCATCATTGCATCTCCACTCCCCCTTCAAAGTTGATAAACTCAGCCTCTCTACTCCATACTCCAAATAATTATTGCAACCTTTCCAAATATACTGCATAAATCAAATAGGACATTTGAACCAGAAATGCTTGCTCGTTTTCTCATGCAAAACCCAACAACTCCAAAGAAGAGTAGACTAAGGGGACTCCATCTTCTTCCATCACATTCATTTCAAGCTTCAATCTCATTGTTTAGCATCTTCCCAAAGAGTAGAGCAAGAACAAAGTTAGAGAGATAAAAGGAAGGTTCAAGAATACAACAAACAAAAAGAACTTAGCTATAATCATACTCATTTAGGTGAGTTTCTTTCTCCTCCCTACTGTATCTTACTTTCCAATCAAAATAAATTTTGTAAGTGTTTTTGTAGATCGACTTTGAATACACAAACCTTTATAAAATTGATGCATGCATGTGTTTTTGGAGTGGCTCATTGATATAAACATGCTAGGAGGATGTTACAAAGGAAAACGAGTAGAAACATGATCATCATCACCTACTTGGTTAAGCTTCTCTTTTTGTTGTTATTATTTCATGCATGAAGATGTTATTGTACCAATCACGTTTAACTCTTTGTAAAATCATGATTTTGTTGAGGTTTAAAATATGCTAGTAAATATAATAGGTGTAGTGCTTTTAGGTATGAGTAATTGGAAATGTTAGCTCAAGTTTGTCCAAATCCCAGTTTGAGAATTATTTACCTTATATGTATGTTTTAATGGAGTTATTGGACTGAAAAATTTATGAAACAAACTTTTCACCGATATCCCACAAAGAAAAAAAAATACGTAAAAGAAAAAAATGGAGTTTGGGAGCCACTGCCAACCACCACAAGTACCCCCACAGCCTGTGAGTAAGGCCGTGGTAGCTAGCGACAACTTTATTTATTGACTAGAAACACCCATCACGCGTGCTCCCACAGGCCGTGGGGTTGCCCATGGTGGCCACCGGAGGTCCTCACTAGCTGTGGGGAGGCCCGTAGTGACCTTTAGAGCCAACCATTGACCCCCACTAGTCGTGGGGAGGTCAATGGTGGCCTCCAAATCAATCTTGGATTCCAACAACTTGAGGGCCCTATCCCGGGATGCTTGTAAGTTTTATATTTTGTGTCGAAAGTGAGTTTAAGCCTTCAAAGTGTGGTTTCGAACCTAACTGAACAATTTAATTAATATACATATAAAGGAATGAGAGCGATAGTAACCATAATGCAAAATTGAGAAATTAATTCCTTGGACTTGAGTACTTTACTAGAACAAAATCTAGGAAGGTGACTTATTTCGACTTATAGACAAGTGGCTTTCACTCCTTGATCATGAGTCCTTCCGGGTAGTAAGCTTGTGTATACATGCGAGTGGTTCCGAATCCCAATACCGTGGTACGTTGGGTCGGCTTACAGATATCAAAATAGAAATCTAGGAAGGGGACTTATTCCGGCCTAAGGACGGTGTCTTTCACTCCTAGATCGTGAGTCCTTCAGGGTAGTTAGCTTGTATATACGCATGAGTGTTTCCGAATGCCATTACCGTGATACATTGGGTTGGCTCATAGGTGTTTGTTGAGTACCAAGGTACTAGTTCTTTCCCAAAAAGTTTAAGATAACAAAATTAAGTTAGGTTCCAAGTTGGGAAGTGATTTGGTCACATTGGTGAAGGAATTGTGGATCACTTGAGTTTTAATGCATTACGGTCTTCTCATCCGATTAAGAGTGGAGTAAGGTAAGATTACCTTTTGATGCGACTTAATTACTAATATTATTGTTATTAAGTATGATTTCTTTTATATATGTATATGCATGCAAACCTTTTTAGAGACGAAGGGTTCCCATTGAGCTGTGGTTGCTCATTCCCCTACTTTTTCATCTTTTCGGATCCAGGCCAATAGTAAGGTTCTTGGAATGCTTTATCATTTTGGCGACTGTTTTAATACTCTTTTACCTATAAGGAACTTTAATGCATTAACTACTTATGTTCAATTCTGTGCACTTTTAGGCAGGACATGTAAGACTTATACGAGTAATTGGGCATGTTTGTAGGTAGATGTATGTTGGCATTTGTAGATGCTCTAATTCGGCATTGGTGGCCCCTACTATGACTTTATCGATGATGTACTTTATTCTATGTTGTAGGGTTGTGTGAACCCGAATGTTTAATTTGAAATCGTATGGGATTAAGACTTGAAGTAGGTTCTCTTTTAAAAAAAAATGCTAGTTCGGCTTCCATTAGTTTTTAAGGCAAATTAGGTTAGCTAGGTTGTTTCTTAATTTATCCATAAGGATCCTTGAAGAGGGTGAAGACTCGGACCTTACACCTCACTTTTATGAGTTCTATCAAGGGAATCAGGTATAAGACTTTCTCACTTATAAAGTTTTGATTCCAAGTCATTCCTTGTGCCTTAGAAATTTTTTTGAGTGATATAGTATTTTCTCTAAGTGTTATAGAAATTATTTCATGTATTTATGCATGATTCCGTGTGACTCGAAAGCATATCTGCACTCACTATGTTGCACTCGGTTCCGAGTCACTCATCATTTAGAATTATCACATGTTCAAACGCCGGTATTCGTATAACCGTACTCGGGACTGACTTCTTATTATAGGTCTTATTCTGTAAGAGTCGGCGCTTCTAGTTTGAATCATGCTCGGTCTAGATCAAGTTTATTCCCTCCGATATTCTTTAGTTAACTTGATTCTCTTTTAGACCGACTCGGATAGAATTTTGAGTATCATGAATATTAGACTCGGAAAATTCCATTCCTTTTCCGACCTAGATAATTACTCACTTAATTATCTTAATTATATTATTATCCGTGTCTAATCTTGGACCAAAGTATTTTATACTTTGAGAACCAAATTGATTTACTTTTGTAGGTGATTCAAACGTGGCTATCCTAAATTTGAATTACAAAAGTAACCGGCTTCAAAATGTCAAATCACCAGCGAGATAAGGCTTTTCCACCTCGACTTAGCCCTAGACACCGTGTCGGGGTTGTGCATTTCTAGAAATGGAAATCTACAACACTAAGCTCAACGGTGGTTTCCACCTTACTTTTGAAGACATCGCCGGTGGTTTTAGGCACTTCCAAGGGAGTCAAGAGCCGTTGTCTAATGTTCATATTTCAACGGATATTTTCCGAGTGACTCGAGAAAATCCTTCACAACGGTCATCATAAAGGAACTTCCAGTCGGAAGATGGACACAACGGCTAAGCTGCTTGGTCATCTATAGATAGAAGCCAACTATCAAGACTTGAAGATGGCTGAATCAATTGTAAAAATACATACTTGATCAAAAGTCATTGTATTCATTCTCAATCTTCTACTTACAACTCCAATTCCGTATTTCATTATATTCTGAGTTGTAAGGTCTTGTACTCGATTACAAACTCTCTTCTTACTCTCTAAGTAAGGTCCCTTGACTGAGCTGTAAAGGTTAACTCAGCTCGGTTGTCCCTAGCTGTAAGGGTTATCTCAGCTAGGAAGTACTAGATCGAGATAAGGGAATTTCGAGTCTAGGAAAAACTTGTAAGGAGTTGTCTAAAGGAGCAACTCGGGTTGAGTCGATCTACTGTATTTTGTGGATTCAAAATAGTGGATTTGACTTCGTGCTTGGATTAGCACGGTCCGTGGTTTTCTGTCCCAGGAGGGTTTCTACGTACTTTACGTGTTACCAGTTTTTCGAGTTCATTCTAGACTCGGATTCTTTACTGATTTCTAAGTCGGGTATTTTACGAGTTCATCCGTGACTCCAACTCGACTCGGTCGAATTTCTTATTTAATCGAAGCAAATTTCATCATTACCCTATTCACCCCCTCTAGGGTGACTTAGTCTCTCCAAGAGCTAACTTTCAATTGGTATCGAGCCTAGCCTTTCATAAAGGATCTAACCATCCAAAGGTTTAAAGATCAAATGGCTCGAACAATGGAGAGTTTGATGAAGGAAGATCTTCCAGCGAGACCACCAAAGTTCAAAGGGTCCAACTTTGTTCACTGGAAGAAACTCATGGAATGTTTCCTCCTGGATCATGATGAAGATGTGTGGAACATCATACAAGAAGGAAATTACCTTCCCATGAAGACGGAAGAAACAAGAATTGTGCCTAAAACAAAGGCCGAGTTCACAGTGATGAAGCTAAAAAGTTTAGAAAGAACTTCAAGGCTATGAACATTCTTATGTGCGCCATCAGCTCGGAAGAATACAACCGAGTGTCTCGCTTGTGATATAGCCAAAGAAGTGTGGGACACCCTGGTCAACACTTACGAAGGTACAAGCCAGGTCGGACAAGCGAAGATAAGCCAATATCTTCATAAATATGAGCTATTCAAGATAGAGCCGAAGAAAACATCACTCGGATGTTTATTCGATTCTAGAGATTACGAATAATCTCAAATCTCTGGGTCAAAAGATCTCCCAAGAGGAAATGTGCAGAAAGATACTCGAAGCCTACCCAAGAAAAGATGGGGTCCCAAGGTGACAGCTATCGAAGAGGCTCGGAACTTATCTCTACTGAAGCCGGACGAACTCATTGGGAAGCTTCTCACCCATGAGATCCACCTAGAGGAGGAGGATGTAGAGGTCGGCACCAAAAAGAACATTGCGCTGAAAGCCTCGGAAACCAGAGAAGCGGATCTGAGTTCCTTTGACTCGGAAGAGGATCCCATGGCACTTATTGCTAGAGGCTTCAAGAGAATGATGAAGCACAAGAGATGGGATAAGAAGCCAAAAGAAGAGTTCTATAAGAAAGACAAGAAGGATAGAAAAGGTAAATACTCTTCTCCTTCAAAGTTATCTTTGACTAAGAACTCTGGATGCTTTGAATGTGGCAGCAAGGAACATATAATCAAAGATTGTCCAAAGAGAAAACAGGGACAGAAAGAAGAAAAAGGCTATGATGGCCATATGGAGTGACGAGGACTCATCAGAAGATGAAGAGGACTCGAGATGACTCAAAGTGTCCGATGGCACTTTCGACTCGAAGTAGAAACAAAGTCGGACTCGGATCAATCGGATAATGAGGAAGCTAATCCTCAAGAGGTAATTGAGTACTTTCTCAAATTCTCTAAAGCTGATTTAGCTAAGTATATTTTCACTTTGGAAGAAAAGTCTAATTCTGATTCCTCTCACTTTAAAGAACAACTTGAGTCAATTTCCTCCGAGAGCATTTCTTTAAAAAATGAGTTGGAAAAACTGAGACACACACTCGGAGAACTCGAAGACTAGTGCTCAAATCAATGAGACTGAGTTTGAGTTACTCGAAGAGAAAATGAGCAGCTAAAGCAAAAGCTCAATGAGTCTCAAGATCTTGTTTTAAAGTTTACTCAAGGTCGGAAAAACCTTGACATGCTCTTGGGATCTCAATATGTCTCCTTCAGAAAAGAAGGTCTAGGTTTTAACAAAGAGGAGGAATCCAATTCCTACTCGGAGCTTTTCAAAAGGATTCCAGAACCGTAAAGTTCAGGAAAGCTGAGCAAAGTCTCATTCATAAAAATGAAAGAAAGACTGAGCCCGGACCAACTTTTAGGAGAAAACCATCTCCACCGTTTTCCAAAAGAAAATCCTTTCAAAAGAAAGAGACACGAGACACAATTCTCTAAACGGAAAACTCAAAATCGGACTAAATCCAAAGTCATTCAAATCTAGGTTCCGAAAAACCTTCTTCCTCAAAAAGGACCACGAGTAAAGAATGTTACTAGGTTCATTAGAGGAAGTGAGAAGGGTTAGTTTGTCTCTGTTTTGTAGGTTACTCAGAAAAGATCAAAAGGACATGGTACCTTGACGGTGGATGCTCACGCCATATGTCGGGAGACTCGGGACTCTTTTCTAAGTTAGAAGAGTACAAAGGAGGAAAAGTCACTTTTGGAGATGACAGCTAAGGCAAGATAATTGGGATAGGCAAGATTGGAAAGGGAAGCAATCTGGTCAGCCCAGTTTACCTTGTCAAGGGGTTAAAGTATAACCTGCTTAGCATCTCTCAACCGTGCGACAAAGGTCAAGAGGTAAGATTCACTCAAACCAACTGTTACATTTCGATAACACTACCAAGGAGATCAAACTCGCAGGTAAAAGATCAGGTAACACTTACATTATTCCTCTCTCGACCCGAGTCAGAATTTATCTTGTTTAAAAGCATCACTTCTTGATGATTCATGGACATGGCATCGTAGATTAGGCCATGTTAGCATGCATACTATTAAGAAATTGGCATCTCATGGTTTAGTCGGAGGATTGCCGAATTGTGCTTTCAAGAAAGACAAAGTTTGTGAAGCCTGCACAAGAGGGAAACAAGTCGGATCATCATTCAAATCCGTGAAGACAGTTTCCACATCCAAAGTGCTTGAACTGCTACATATGGACTTATGTGGTGAAATCCCTGTTAAGAGTCTCGAAGGTAAATCATATGTACTCGTTATTATTGATGATTACTCACGATTTACCTGGGTGTGTTTTCTCAAGCACAAAAATGAATCATTCAAGGACTTCAGCAAGCTCTGCAGAAAAATCCAAGTTGAGTCTCAAACTCGAGATCCAAAGAATTCGAACCGACCATGGAAGGGAGTTCGACTACTCGGAATTCTCGGAGTTTTGCGACAAGAATGGTATCTCTCACAACTTCTCAGCACCAAGAACTCCTCAACAAAATGCAGTAGTGGAGAGAAAGAACAGAACTCTTGAAGAAATAGCTAGGACAATGATGATTGAGCACAATCTACCCTACTATTTACGGGCTGAGGCGATCAACACGACCAACTACACGTTGAACAAATGCCTCATCGGACCAATTATGAAGAAAACGCCTTATGAGCTCTACAAAGGGAAGAAACCCAATATTTCTTATTTAAAACCCTTTGGATGTAAGTGTTTTGTTCATAACAATGGTAAGGATCACCCGACCAAGTTTGATGCTCGGTCGGATGAAGGTATTTTTCCGGGTTACTCATCTATCAGTAAGGCTTATCGCATTTTTAATAAGAGAACTAACAAAGTGGAAGAAAGTATCCACATTGTGTTTGATGAGATTAAACAGGAAAAACCCAGTGAATCATCATTCTCGGATCCGAAGCTCAGCAGAGAAGATGATGATAAAGCCGAGTCTATCGAGATTCAAACCCAATCAGCTCGGAATGAAGCGACTCGGAATAATATGACTCGGAACGAGACAACTTAAGAACCAGCCCAGAATGATGAAGGACAATCTGATGAAAAAGATCACTCGTAACAAGCTTCGAAGATCAAGCAGTTCAACCTACGGATCTTGTGAATAAGAGAACAGGAATTCCAAATGAGTATGATGGGAGAACTCAATTTCTTCCTTGGTCTACAAATCAAGCAAGACAAAGATGGAATCTATGTCTATCAATCAAAGTACACCAAGGAGCTGCTGAAAAATATAAACTCTAAGAAGCAAAGCACGCAGCTACACCAATGAGCGAGCAACATAAAACTTGACTCGGACGAGAAAGGTAAAGCAATTGATCGAAACTCTATCAAGGTATGATTGGATCTTTACTATATCTTACTTCGAGTAGACCGGACATAATGTTTAGTGTCTGTCTATGTGCAAGATTTCAAGGTAATCCAAAAGAATCATATCTCACTACGGTGAAGAGAATATTCAGATATCTTGTAGGAACTCGGAATCTAGGTATGTGGTACTCAAGAGACTCGAACCGACTCTCACTGGATACTCGAGATGCTGATTAAGCTGGATACAAAGTTGATAGAAAGAGCACTTCAGGAGCTTGCCAATTTCGGGTCAATCCTTAATATCTTGGCACTCAAAGAAGTAAAACTCAGTAGCTCTATCAACTGCCGAGGCTGAGTATATTGGAGTTGGAGCATGCTGCGCTCGGATCTTATGGATAAAGCAACACTTGAGAGATCTTGGACTTTCTTTCAAATCGGTTCCAATCAAGTGTGACAATCGAGTGCAATTAGCATCACCAAAAATCCAGTTCAGCACTTAAAGACAAAGCACATTGAGGTCAGGTATCATTTCTTAAGAGACCATTCCGAGAAAGGTGATATTGAACTCAATTTCATTCCTACCAATCTTCAACTAGCTGATATCTTTACTAAGCCTCTTGGTGAGATCAATTTTGTTTTATTAGGAATGAGCTTGGTATGATAAATGCATAATTATGTGCTTTCTATGTGAAAATCTCATTACATGATTATGCTTTATGTGTTTACAACTCGTTGATAACCATTAGTTCGGTTAACTTAGTGATACTGAGCCGATAGTTATTATTTGCTTCGAGTTTCGAGTCACTCGAAACTTAGCCGAGTCGGACTCGGACGTTAAGAAAAATGGACATCAATTCTCTCGAAATCATCTCTAGATAAGTGGAGAATTTCAGAATTTATTTTTCAAAATCTTTTCTCTCTCTCTCTCTCGCGCTGTGATCGGATAACTAGCCGTTCCAATTCTAATACCAATCTTCAAATAGCGATTATTCTCCTTTATTTCGTTACCTTACCTTTCACTTACTCTCTCTCTCTCGAAATCAAAACTTCGCGCATAAGCTCTCTGCGCCTACAGCGACTTCGGTAATTTCAAGCTTCATGAAGCTTATCTCAAGTAAGCTCATCTGCTCTCAACTCTTTCTTCTACTCTTTTATTTTTTTCTTACTCTCTTCGAGTTCTTCTTTCCTCATCCTTCTCAAGCCTTCCTACTTTCTCTTTTTCCCTCAAAGATGACAAAAAGAGGTTCTCACCTGACTTTCTTGGCTCCTCTACAAAGAAGCCCGCACAAAAAGCCATGAAGGCCCTTCCAATTCTAAACCCCTCGTCACCCGAGCATCTTGCGCTGGATGATAAGTTCTTCCCAACCACCAAATTTTCGTGGTTGCCTCACATCCAATCAACCGGGTTTATAATTTTCTTTGTTTCAGCGAGTTCATATACCCCGAACTTGTATCCGAGTTTTACACTCATCTCACCAGCTACGAAGGTGTTCTAACCTCCGGGGTTCGGAACATAACGGTTCGCATAAACACCTCCCTTCTCCATCATCTGTTGAAGGTCTCTTCTCTCTTCTTGAACAGCAATCCAATTCCTTTCACCGAGGTCGCTGACAACTTCTTTTAAAAGTATGCCAAAGAGTTCCCTGGGTCACGCAAAAATTTTTACGTGACTCGGCTAAGGTCGAAGCACGTCTTCGTGTTTCTTGCTGATGAGAACCTTTTTCTCTCAGCACTCTAGCAAGGAGAACCCCAACTCCAAGCACCTCAAAGCTCTTTTTGACATTCTTGAGGGCTACGAAGTAGACCTCTTTCCCTCCATAATTGAGCAAATGGCAGCTGTGCCAGCTCAACTCCAAAACAAGAAGAACACCCCCTTCTTTTCGGTGCTCTTCTCACCCTTGTTTTCAAACAATTTAAAGTTCCTCTTCCCTCGGACCCAAACGCTTGTTTACGAGGCTGCCGTTTTGTCGGCAAAAGGAACTTCAGGGGTATAGATACTAGGAGACCCAACCTAGTATATGGGTACACAGACTCGAGCCGAGGCCATCTTCTTCGCCTCGGACTCGGAAAGATGCCCCCTTTCTCTTCCTGCCCCACCTGGTAGTGCTTCCACCTCAGGTGCTTCTAAGACTCTCTCTTCCGTTTTGTCCTCCGCCTTCATGGACAAAATCAGCTCTGTGTCCTTGGAATTCAAGGACATACTCCGGTCATTCAAGATTGTCTTTCAATCTATGACCGTAAACCGAAAACCGCCCAGTCTCAAATCCGAGAGCAGCGAGAACCTGCTCATTGAGATAAAGGCCCTGGTGAAGGAGCGAGAGGGAGCTGATAGAGCTTCTCTAGGAGCGACGGTCCAAGGTAGCTCAGGACTAAGGCGACTCGGACACATCCGAAGAGTCCTTGAGTCCGGCCAAGACCTCCTTAGATAGAGGCGAGGATGAAGAAGAAGATCAAGAAGAAGCGAAGCCGAGGAGCCTGCGGCCGAGGCAGCTCCTTCGGCCAAGGGGAGGAACA
The DNA here is from genome assembly GCA_021018815.1 of Talinum fruticosum. Taxonomy (NCBI): domain Eukaryota; kingdom Viridiplantae; phylum Streptophyta; class Magnoliopsida; order Caryophyllales; family Talinaceae; genus Talinum; species Talinum fruticosum. The sequence goes on along the minus strand of JAITYX010000037.1, from coordinate 5,509,270 downwards.
AAAGGAAGAACAAGGAGCAACAGCTGAGGGTCTAAGTGCTCCTAAAGCTCAACAGGAAGTGATCAGCTCGGACAACGGTCTAAGTGGCTCGGAAGACCTTGCTGCACAAGGACAATCGGCAGTGGGTCGACCGAGCGGACCTCTCCAGCTGACGAGTTCCAAGAGGATGAACCTCTGGATCCCCTCATTCTAGGTCAGCCACTCGGAACTAAGCCTTTTCCAGAGATCCCTGTCCTCCCTCCGCCACACTCAAGCACATCGTCAAGATCCTATTAGCGCCGGCGCAACACTCGTCCTTTCTCTTCCACTCGAGACAAACCCATCCCCTTCTTAATTTCTTCATCTCTTTTTTTACAGTTTTTTTTTGTCCGGACATCAAACTTGTAGTTCTTGTATTCTTCCCATTCTTTTTGTTTTTTGCTGAAAGGCAAGGGGAGAATAGATAGAAAATTTGTTGTCTTGTCTAGGGGAGTCTCTCTCTCTCACACTCTGTAGATATTTTCTTTCAATTCAATGAACTTATGTATTTTGTTCCAATTCTCTGAGTACAATGATAAATGCAAGCATTTCTGCGTTTCCATCAAATATGTTCTCTTACTTAGCATCATTTCTACAATAAATGCTTTTCATTGATTATTGGTGAGTATCTATTTTGTTGCTTCATGTTCCGATACTTCGGTATGCTCTAATCTAGTTTGCAAAAACAGATTTATATCACTAATAAAGTTTACGTCTAAGTATGGAATGCCTTTCATCAAAAAGGGGAGATTGAAGACTTAGACTTTACACCTCACTTTTTTGAGTTCTATCAAGGGAATCAGGTATAAGACTTTCTCACTTATAAAGTTTTGTTTCCAAGTCATTCCCTGTGCCTTAGAAACTTTTCTGAGTGATATAAGTGTTATAGAAATTATTTCATGTCTTTATGCATGACTCGTGTGACTCGAAAGCATATCTGCACTCACTATTACACTCGGTTCCGAGTCACACATCACTTAGAATTATCGTATGTTCAAACGCCGGTATTCGTATAATCATACTTAGGACTAACTTCTTATTACAGGTCTTATTCTGTAAGAGTCAACGCTTCTAGTTTGAATCATGCTCAGTCTAGATCAAGTTTATTCCCTCCGATATTCTTCAGTTAACTTGATTCTCTTTTAGACTGACTCGAGATGGAATTTTGAGTATCAAGGATATTAGACTCGGAAAATTTCATTCCTTTTCGACCCAGATAATTAGTCACTTAATTATCTTAATTATATTATTATCTGTGTCTAATCTTGGACCAAAGTATTTTATACTTTGAGAACCAAATTGATTTACTTTTGTAGGTGATTCAAACGAGGTTATCCTAAATTTGAATTACAAAAGTAACCGGCTTCAAAACGTCAAATCACCAGCGAGATAAGGCTTTTCCACCTCCGACCTAGCCCTAGACACTCGTGTCGGGGTTGTTCTGTTTCTAAAAATGGAAATATGCAACACTAAGCTCAACGGTGGTTTCCACCTTACTTTTGAAGACACCGCCGGTGGTTTTAGGCACTTCCAAGGGAGTCAAGAGTTGTTGTCTAACGTTCATATTTCAACGGATATTTTCCGAGTGACTCGGAAAATCCTTCACAACGGTCATCATAAAGGAACTTCCAGTTAGAAGATGGACACAACGGCTAAGCTGCTTGGTCATCTATAAATAGAAGCCAACTATCAAGACTTGAAGATGGCTGAACCATTTGTAAAAATACATACTTGATCAAAAGTCATTGTATTCATTCTCAATCTTCTACTTACAACTCCAATTCTATATTTCATTATATTCTGAGTTGTAAGGTCTTGTACTCGATTACAAAATCTCTTCTTACTCTCTAAGTAAGGTCCCTTGACTGAGCTGTAAAGGTTAACTCAGCTTAGTTGTCCCTAGCTGTAAGGGTTATCTCAGCTAGGAAGTACTAGATCGAGATAAGGGAATTTCGAGTCTAGGAAAAACTTGTAAGGAATTGTCTAAAGGAGCAACTCGGGTTGAGTCGATCTACTGTATTTTGTGGATTCAAAATAGTGGATTTGACTTCGTGCTTGGATTAGCACGGTCCGTGGTTTTCTACCCCAGGAGGATTTCCACGTACTTTCTGTGTTACCAGCTTTTCCGAGTTCATTCTAGACTCGGATTGTTTATTTGTTCGATCTATTCCGCTTCTATATTCTTTACTGATTTCGAGTCGGGTCTTTTCCGAGTTCATCCGTGACTCCAACTCAACTCGGACGAATTTCTTATTTAATCGAAGCAAATTTCATCATTACCCTATTCACCCCCTCTAGGGTGACTTAGTCTCTCCAAGAGCCGACTTTCGAGAGGGTTCGGCAATGTGACGTCCCAAGTAAAGGGTCGGGGTGTTACATTTGAAGATTGCACGTTTTTAATTCCAAATTAACGCCCGACCCTTTCCTAAAGGCATCACATTGTCGGGACTCTTCTTGAGGATCCTTAAGGCTAGTATAGGGAACAACTTGGATAACGTAACATGCTTTTAAAACTATTGAAATTCGAGTTAGCAATTTGTTTTCCCTAGAAAGAAGTTACAATGAGTCCGAAGCCCACACGACTTCAAAATTTAGACTTGTTGGTTCACACAACTCTACACCATAAAATAGAGTATAATGATAAAGGAGTCTTGATGGGGGCCACCTGAGCTAAATCACAAGCATCTATGAATGCCAATATACTTCTAGCTACAAATGTGCTAAAACACTAAATAAGGTTTACATATCAAGTTCAAAGGTACACATAAGTAACTCATGCATATTAAGTTCCTTGTAACTAGGGGTATAGTTAAGCCGAGCTGGCTCGCGAGCCCTCCCGAGCCAGCTCGCATAAAAGCTTGCCAGCGAGCTCGTAGCGAGCCCTAGCTGAGTCGAGCCAAGCCGAGATAGTTTTTCGAGCCGAGCTTGAGCTTGCAATTTTGGAGTTCGTAAGCTTGCTGAGCCGACACGAGCCAATTGCAAACGAACCGAATGAACGAACAAGCCGACGAGCCGAGCAAACGAACCTCAATTAAGTTCAAATTAATGTTTTTACAGTAAGTATATAAAGTGGCTCTGAATTTAAAAACAAAAATTTTAAAGAAGCATAGTGAACTTATGAGACAAGAATGAGCCGAGCTCAAGTTCGAGCTTTTGATGAGCCGAGCTTAGGCTCGAGCTTTTGATGAGCTGAGCTTAGGCTCGAGCTTTTGATGAGCTGAGCTTAGGCTCGAGCTTTTGATGAGCCGAGCTTGAGCTTGATTTTGCCGAGCTTGGCGAGCCATGAGCCGAGCTCGAGCTACAAACGATACTCACGAGCCGAGCTTTAAGCCCGGCAGGTTCGGGCTCGGCTCGGCTCGGCTCGGCTCGAATACACCCTACTTGTAACTAAAAGAACATTCAAACGGCCTCCAAAATGGTAAAGCATGCCAAAAACCTTACTCTTGCTCTTGACCGGACAAGATGTAAAACTAGGGGAATGAGCAGCCACAACTCAACAGAGTCCTTCGCCTACCGAAAATAAAAATAACTTTGCACGTAGATAATAACAATCATGAATAAGCTAATAATAATGATATTAGCAATTGAGTATCATCGAACGTAATATTACCATACCTCAATCTTATTCGAATGAGAAAAATATAATGCATTAAAGCTCAAGTGATCCACATTTTCTTCACCAATGTGACCAAATCACTTCTCAACTTGGACTTAGATTAACTTTATGATCTTAAACTTCTTTGGTCAAGAACCGAGTATCGTGGTACTCAACCGATACATGTGAACCGGCCTAACGTACCACGATACTAGGATTTAGAATCTCTCACACGTGTACTCAAGGTTCCTATCTAGGAGGACTCGTAATCTAAGAGTGAAAGTCGCTGCCCTCAGGTCGGAATAATTCAACTTCCTAGATTTTGTATTTTGACGCCCGTGAGCTGACCCAACGTACCATAGTATAGGAATTCGGAACCACTCACTCGTATATACAAGTTTACTACCCGGAAGGACTCATGATCTAGGAGTGAAAAGCCCCTACCCGTAGGCCGGAATATAATCTTATATCACCTTCCTAAATTTTGTACCGGTAAAATGGTCAAGCCTAAGAAATCAACTTGTCATTTTACACTATAGTTGTTATATCTGTCATTTCTTCATATATATATTTTATTAAATTCGTTAGTGAGGTCGAAGAGCACACGTCAAAGCCTTAAACTCACTTCCCAATACAAAATACAAGGCTTACAAGCATCCCAGGACAAGGCCCTTGGGTTGTGGGAGTCCAATATTTCTTTGGAGGCCACTATAGACCTCCTTACGGCTAGTGGGGGTCAATGGTTGGCTACGGAGACCCATGATGACCTTTAGATATCAAGTTCTAACTACAAATGTACTTCTAACTACAAATGTACTAAAACACTGAATAAGGTTTAGATATCAAGTTCAAAGGTACACATAAGTAATACATGCATATTAAGTTCCTTGTAACTAAAAAAACATCCAAACGATCTCCAAAATGGTAAAGTTTGCCAAAAACATTACTCTTACTCTTGATCCGAAAAGATGTAAAAGTAGGGGAATGAGCAACCACACCTCAATAGGAGTCCTTCACCTCCCAAAACCAAATTAAGTTTGCACGTATATAATAGCAATCATAATTAAGTTAATAATAATGATACTAGCAATTGAGTTTCATCACAATGTAATCTTACAATACCCAAATCTTAATCGAATGAGAAAACCATAATGCATTAAAGCTCAAGTGATTCATATTTTCTTCGCCAATATGACCAAAATCACTTCTCAACTTGGAACTTATATTAACTTTATGATCTTGAACTTCTTTGGGCAAGAACTAGTATCCTGGCACTCAACTAACGCTTGTAAGTCAATCCAAGGTACCACGGTACTGGGATTCGAGAATCACTCATGCGTGTGCACAAATTTCCTATCTCGGGAGGATTTGTAATCTAGGAGTGAAAGCCGCTGTCCTCGAGGCCGAATAAATAACCTTCCTAGATTTTCTATTTTGATACCTATGAACCGACCCAACGTACTACGATACGAGGATTTGGAGCCACTCACGCATATATACAAGCTAATTACCCGGAATGACACATGAGCTAGGATTGAAAGCCGCTGCCCCTAAACCAGAATATATCACCTTCCTAGATTTTGTATTTTGATGCTTGTGAGCCGACCCATCATACCACGATATAGGGATTTGAAACCACTCACGTGTATACTCAAGTTTCCTATTCGGGGGACTTGTAATCTAGAAGTGAAAGTTGTTGCCCTCGGGGTGGAATAAGCCAGCTTCCTAGATTTGTATTTGGACACGTGTGAGCCGACCCAATGTACCTCGATGCGGGATTCGGAACCACTCACACGTATACTCAAGTTTCCTTTCGTGAGTACATGTAATCGAGGAGTGAAAGCCGCTACCCTCGAGGTTAGAATAAGTCATCTTCCTAGATTTTTCTTTTGAAGCCTACAAGCCGACCTAAGGTACCACGATACTTGGATTCAGAACCACTCACGCCTATGCACAAGCTTACTACCCGGAAAGACTCATTATCTAGGAGTGAAAGTTATTGCCTGTAGGCCGGAATAAGTCATGTTCTTAGAGTTTGTACTGGTACCAATTAAGCGCCACGGGTAGTGGGGAGGTCCATAGTAGCCTCCAAAGTAATCTTAGACTCCCACAACCCGAGGGCCTTGTCTCGGAATGTTGTAAGCTTTGTATTTTGTGTCGAGAAGCAAGTTTCGAGTCTTTAAAGTATGATCTCGGGCCTCATCGAGAAATATAACTAATACACATAGAAGGAATGAGAGAAATAATAAGCATAATGCGAATTGAGAAGTTAAATCCTTAGACTCGAGCAGCTTTTTGATACAAAATCTAGGAAGATGACATGAGATTATATTCCGGCCTATAGGAAGCGACTTTCACTCTCGGATCATGAGTCCTTCCAGGTAGTGAACTTGGGTATACACGTGAGCGGTTCCGAATCTCTGTACGTGGTACGTTGGGTCAGCTCGGAGGCATCAAAATACAAAATCTAAGAAGGTGACTTATTCCAGCTGAGGCGTAGCTTTATCTCCTAGATTATGAATGTTGCTTGGATAGGAAAATTGAGTATACGCATGAGTGGTTCCAAATCCCTGTATTATGGTACGTTGGGTCGGCTCATAAATTAAAAAAATTTAGGAAGGTGACGTATTCAGGCCTATAAGTAGTGGCTTTCATTCCCAAATCATGAGTCCTTTCGTGAGGTAAGCTTGTGTATACGCATGAGTGGTTCCAAATCCATACACTCGTGGTATGTTGCATCAGCTTACAAGCGTCAAAATACAAAATCTACAAAGGTGACTTATTCTGGCCTAAGGGCAACGACTTTTTACTTCTAGATTACGAGTCCTCTCGAATACAAAACTTGAGTACACACATGAGTGGTTCTAAATTTCAGTATCGTGGTACTTTGGGTCGACTCACATGTGTCACTTGATTACCGGGGTAATAGTTCTTGCCCACGAAGTTCAAGATCATAAAGTCAATCTAAGTCCAAGTCGAGAAGTGATTTGGTCACATTGGTGAAGAAAATGTGCATTACTTGAGCTTTAATGCATTATGTTTTTCTCATTCGATTAAGATTGGGGTATTGTAATATTACGTTATGAAGCTAGTCAATTGCTAATATCATTATTATTAACTTAATTATGATTGTTATTATATACGTGCAAAGTTATTTTTGTTTTTAGTAGGCGAAGGGCTCCCATTGAGATGTGATTGCTCATTCCCTACTTTTACATCTTTTCGGATCAAGTGCAAGAGTAAGGTTTTTGACAAGGTTTACCATTATGGAGGCCGCTGGGATGTTCTTTTATCTACAAGGAATTTAATATGCATGAGTTACTTATGTGTACCTTTGAACTTGTATGTAAACATTATTCAATGTTTTAGCACGTTTGTAGCTAGAAGTACATTGGCATCTTCGATGCTCGATGCAGCCTCGGTGGCCCCCACCAAGACTCCTTTATCATTGTACACTATTTTATGGTGTAGGGTTGTGTGAACCCAACAGTCTAAGTTTTGAATCTATGTGGGCTCCGGACTCATCGTAGCTTCTTTCTTGGGAAAAAATTGCTAGCTCGACTTTCAATAGTTTTAAAACACATTTAACAAGTTGTTCCCTAGATTAGCTTTAAAGATCCTTGAGAAGGGTCCTGGCAATGTGATGTCTCTAGCAAAGGGTCGGAGCGTTATATTTGATGGTATCGGAGCATAGGATTTGCATAATCATGAAATATGTTTGTGCATTAGAGCCTATGGATAATTCGTGATGTGTTATATGATTACATGTTGATCTTTGCAGTCTCTTGTTTGAAACTTATGTATGGTATCTCGAGTATGACAGCTACCTATATCTCTCGTTTAAGCGTGTTTGGTGGAATGAACTATCTTTATGGTTAGTCATGTTTTTTAATTGAGTAAGTGTTTTGTGATTTAAATTCATGGACTAAGATATTGATATGGTGACTCTCGAGAGATTGGAGGTGGTAAGAATTGACTAAGTGCCTTAAAAATAGGATATCAAGTCCTAGATGGTGCTATATCACCTATGTTGATCTAGTTGAGTTTCCGGCATCCATAGAGCCTGCGATATATGGAGATTGGTGGTTAATATTATATTATGTGGCATCCTTAGAGCCTTTGATATATGGAGATTGGCGGGTAATATTAGATTATGAGACTCGAGTTGATAGAGTTGAGGTTTTGATTGAGCTGCTTGACCGAGGTTGTACGTTTTGTGGCGATAATATGTGGTATCCTGCAGAGTATGAGATAAGAGCAATGGAGGAGGGGCTTAGTAAAGGAGGTATTAGACGTCACCTAAGGGAGATGACCAGAGTTGGAGAAGAGTCATGACCGTCCCTCCAGAATATCTTGAGGACTTTAAGGTGCCTAGAAATTATATTGAGAGTAAGCTAATATTCAAGTTCCCATGTGGGAAGACTCCAATGAGTACTCGGTTGAGCCGAATATGAAGATAAACACTTTATATGAGTTGTATCCTAATCTAGAGGCAACTGAAGCTAATATCTTTGTAAATGAACTTGATGATGCTGATATAGGAGATTTGTTACATGCGAGCCCGAGTGGTTAGATGATGACGAGCATGATTTGGAATAGGATGATGACCGAAAGATGATCGAGTTAGAGACTCGTGCGGACTCGGGAAAATACCATAAGGATGGTAATATATCCGACAAGGATTAGTTGACCTTTATCTTTACTTCTACAAGTGTCATAGATATGAGGTTTCTTATAGGCACTCGAGTACTAATAATTACGAGTCATACACTTTTTCAAGGAGGTTAGGAAATAAAGAGACTAGAAGTAATAGTTAACTAACCTTAGTTTCTTTGAAACGTGCTTAGCGTATGCATGCTAGACTTGATATTCATGGTATATAATGGCTGTAGAGCCATTAATTTAGACGTATTATATGAAAATTAATTAGCATGTTTTAGTCTATGCTTACTATGTTGCAATTAATAATGTTGCTTAAAATCACTTGATATGCGAACAACCATTAAAGATGAAACTTGTTAATACGCATCCAAGAAAAACAATGGGGATAAGGATTATTAAATAAAAGAAAGGAACGATGCCACCTTGATATAGGAATAAGAACGTGCGATCTCGTTGGACTTCTAACTCACGAATAGAACTTGATTGACGACATATGCCTCCCTGTTGTGTACTCCATCAAGTCATCGCTATGGATGTTTTGTGAAAATTTTAAAAGTTGAAAGCTCCCAAATTTGAAGGAAGACCTAACCCTCTAATTTACTCAAATCGGAGATCACCTCGACTTTGTGCTTATAGATTAGATTTGCTACGAGCGTGCGTGCTAGATTTGAATGGGAATTGGAATCGCAATCTACCACCTATGGACTTCATCAACAACAACAACTATCATGAAAGCATTAGGATGATGTCTTATGAAGCACTCTATGGATGAATATGCAGAACACCTTTCACTAGGATGAAGTCGGAAAAATATGAATTTCTAAAGTCGAGTTGATTGATGAAATTCTGGAAGAAGTCGAGAACATTAAAGTGAGATTACTAAGCATCACAAAGTTGCGGAGGCAACATGGGAGCTAGAGCACAAAATGCGACAAAAATATCCTAATCTTATTCTATTAGATACATGAGTTTCGGGGACGAAACTCCTTTGAAGGGGAGAAAGTGTGACGTCCGAACTATAAGGAAGTTTAAAAAAGAATTTGAGTTATATATGCGACTTACTCACTAGATAACTTACTTTAATGTTTCGTTATAAAATTCATATATTGTGTTAGTTAGCTTACATATATGCATTATTTACAAGTTTGTTAGTCGACAGATCAATTTCGTTGGAAATAATATTAGGAGTAAGTTTAGAAAATATTTATTTGGTTTGCTATTTGCTTGGATTAAATAAATCTCAAAGCATGATTACCATCATAAACAACTCCTTTCTTCCCAAAACCTCAACATTTAGGCCAAAAATCTGATTGCTTACTCCACTCTTCTTTGTCTATTGTTGTACCCTACATCTTTAGCCCCTAACTCTAAGTATCCATGCTTCACAATTATTACTTTCCTCCAAATCTGTTGCACTTCACCTCTCTACACCATGCCCCAATCATCATTGCATCTCCACTCCCCTTTAAAGCTGATACACTCAACCTGTCTACTCCATGCTCCAAATAATTATTGCAACCTTTTCAAAACTATTGCATAAATCAAGTAGGATTTTTGAACCAGAAATGCTTGCTCATTTTCTCATGAAAAACCCAACAGCTCTAAAGAGAAAGAGAGAGAGAGAGAGAGAGAGAGAGAGAGAGAGAGAGAGAGAGAAGATTAAAAGGACTCCATCTTCTTCCATCACATTCATTTCAAGCTTCAACCTCGGTGTTTAGCATTTTCGCTAAGGGTAGAGCAAGAAAAAGTTAGAGGGATAGAAGGATGATTCAAGAATACAACAAACAACAAGAACTTAACTCTAATCATACTCATTAAGGTAGGTTTCCTTCTCCTCCCTTCTGTATATTACTTTCGAACCAAAATGAATTTCATTAGTGTGTTTGTAGACCGACTTTAAACACAAAAACCTTCATGAAATTGATGCATGCATATGTTTTTGGAATGGCTCGCTCATATAAACATGCTAGGAGGATGTTACAAAGGAAAAAGGAGTAGACACATGATCATCATCACCTACTTCGTTGAGCTTCTCTTTTGTTGTTGTAATTTCATGCACGAAGATGAAAGTGTACTAATTATGTTTAAATCTTTGTAAAATCATGATTTTGTTGAGGTTTAGTAAATATACTTGGTGTAGTGCTTTTACGAATGGATGATTAGAAATGTTAACTCGAGTTTTCTTAAATCATGGTTTCAGAATTATTTGCCTTGCATGAATGGTTTAATGGGTTTTATTAAGCTAAATGTGATATTTATGAAGGTTTGCTCTTGGAGAGTCTTAGTCACCCTAGAGGGGAGTGAATAGGGTGTTTTGGAAATTTTAACAAACTTGGAAGATTAAAGCTTGAAAGCAATAAACAAGACTGTCCGAGTCTAGATTGGATTCAGAAAGGTATAAACTCATATTTATGTGGAAACCCTCCTGGGGTAGAAAACCACGGCCAGCGCTAGTCCAAGCACCAAGTCAAATCAACTATTTTGAATCCACAAAATACAGCAGATCGACTCAATCGAAATTGCTCCCTTAGACAATTCCTAACGAGTTTTCCTAGACTCAAAAGTTCCGTCATCCGATCTAGTACTTCCTAACCGAGGTAACCTTTACGATCAGGGACAACTAAGCTGAGTTAACCCTTACAGCTCAGTCAAGGGACCTTACTCAAAAAGTAAGAGAGAGTATTTGATCGATTAAAAGATTTTACAACTCGGAAAGTATGAAATACAAGATGGGAGTTGTAAGTAGAAGATTGAGTATGAATACAAAGACTTTCGCTTAAGTAATGTGTATTGACAATAATTCCAGCAATCTTTAAGTCTTGAGAGGTGGCTTTTATTTGTAGATGACCAAGCAAATTAGCCATTGTGACTATCTTAAGAACGAAGTCCTTTGTGACCGTTGTAACGGTTCTTTTGAGTCGCTCAAAAAGATCCGTTGAGATGTAAACGTTGTGCAATGGCTCTTGACTCCTTAGGATGTCCCAATCCACTGGTGGTGTCCGAAAAGTAGGGTGGAAACTACCGTTGAGCTTAGCGTTGAAGATTTCAGTTTTGAAAACAGACAACCACGACATAGTGTCTCGCGCCTAGTTTAGAAGTAGAAAAGCCTTGTCTGCTAGTGATTGACGACTTGAAGCCGATTACTTTTTAATTCAAAAATAGGATAACCTCGTTTAGTAAATCAATTTTGGTTCTCAAAGTATAAAATACTTTGGTCCAAGATTAGGCACAAATAATAATTTAATTAGGATAATTAAGTGTATAATTATCTCGAGACCTAGAAGAGTGGAATTTTCTAAGTCTAATATTGATTATACTCAAATTCCATCCGAGTCGAGTCTTAAGAAATATCAAGTTATAAAGAGAATATCGAGTATGAGTACTTGATCTAGACAAATACATTTCAAACAAACATGCTTGACTTAGAAAGTTGAATTAACGTTGTAATTCACTTTATCTCGGAATATGAAGTCGAACTTAGATTAAAAGAGTTAGAGAGATTGTTTGAACATGCGATAAATCTAAGTGATGTATGAGTGACTCAGAAGCATCGGTGTGAGTTGATGTCCAAGAATGTGATTTCGAGTAAGTGAGAATCGAATGAAAACATATGCAATAGTTTCTATAACACTTAGAATGACTTGTAATCAAAACCTAAGAGGGATGAGTTCTGTACACTGAGTAGTCCTTGATAGTACTCAGAGTGATAGGAGTTCGAGTCCGAGTCTTCAATCTTCCCCTTTTGGTGAAAGGCATTCCATATACGGATAGAAACTTTGTTAGTGAAATAATCAAAAGTTTTTATTCTTACTCATTTGGTAGAGAATATATCGAGCTTAGAATAAGAATTCTCGAGAGAATTAGAATAATAAATGAAGCGATTCGAACTTAGAATATTTATGCAGGTAGCTCATTTGACCAAAAATAGTGAGTAGTTAAATCGGAGTTAAGATAAATAAATGAACCGATATATCGAGCAAAATAAAGTAAGAAATTTAAAAACTCAGAAAAAGTAATACTCGAAGTCAATAAGCACGAAACAGAAACTTCATTTACATATAAAGAAAAAAAACACAGAAAATATATACACAGGAAAGTGTGAGAAAACTCCCCTAAACAAGACAACAAATTTTCTAATTATTCTCCCGCTTGCCTTTTAGCAAAAAAAAACAAAAATGAGGAAGAATGTATCAAGTAGATACAATTTAGTTGTCGGGACAAAAAAATAAAACTATAAAAATACAATTAAGACGGTGGAGTGGGTGCAGTCCGAGTTGAAGCGGATGAACGTGTCGTGCGCCTTCACCGATATGAACGTGAAGACGTTGAAGATCCGGGCGGTGGCAGCACCGGGATCTCTCGGATTGGGCTCAACTCCGAGTGGTTGACCCGGAACAAGATCATCCAAAGGTTCATCCTCCGGAAATTCCACGGAGGGTGGTGCTTCCTCCGGCTTGATTGTTATTGATCGACCAGCGTCGGCAGGTCTTCTAACTCACTTAGACTATTGTCCGAGCTAATCGATTTCGGTTGAGGAGCGGGAACACCTTGTCCCTCGGCTTCTTCCTTTTCTCCTCCTTCTTCCTCTTTCTCTTCTCGCTCCCTTCTCTCCTTCTTCCTTCTCCTCTCGATAGAGTTGCTTCCGCTACAGACCTCCTCTTTTTCTTCTTCCGCCTCTCCGGATAGAGATTTGGCGGAGCTTGAGGACTCTTCGGATGTTTCGAGCTGTCCGAGTCCCGAGCCGCTCGGAGCGCCTTTCTTTGAGGAGCTCGATCAACTCCTCGCTGCTCCTTAGCCAAGGCCTTAATCTCGAGGAGCACATTTTGCTGCTCCCAAATTTGAGATTGGGTGGTTTTTGGTTGATTGTCATAGACTAAAGTATAATCTTGAATGAGCGGAGGGTGTCCTTGATTTCGTGGACACGAAGGAGAACTTGTCTATCATTGTGGTAGACAAAGCTACAGCGACAAAGGAAGGGGCACCTGAGGTGGAAGCACCACCAAGTGAAGGAGGAAGTGAGAGTGGAGTATGAGTCCGAGGCGGTAGAGAGGGTTGCCTCGGTTCGAGCTGTGGACCCGGATACCCGGTTGGGTTTCTTGGTATCCATAGCTGAGAAGCTCTTTTCTACCAACTACAATGGTAGCCTCGAAACCTCATTAGGATCCGAAGGGAGCGGGACCTTGAATTGTTTGAAAATAAAGGTGAAGAGGGCTCCAAAAGGAAGAGGTGTGGATTTCTTTGTCCGAGCTGGCACAGAGGCCATTTGCTCGATAATTGCTGGGAAGAGGTCTATGTCATAGCCCTCGAGAATGTCAAAAGAGTCTTGAGAATCTTTGAGTTTGGATTCTCTTTGTTAGAATGCTGATGAGGACAGAGAAGACGTGCCTCGGTCTTCATCCGAGTCACTGAAAAGTTTTTGCATGACTCGGGGATTTCTTTGGCATACTTTTCAAAGAATTCATCAACAACCTCGTTAAATGGGATGGGGTTGCTGTTGAGGAAGAGGGATGAAACTTTGAATAAGCGGTGGAGGAGAGAGACGTTAATACGAACTACTACATCACGAACTTTAGAGGTGAGAATCCCTTAGAGCTGGAAAGGTTGGAGTAGAACTCAACGACGAGTTCGGGTAAATGAATTCGCTGAAACAGAGGAAATTGTATACCCCTGTAGTTTTGATGTGGTTCAACCACGAGAATTTTGTGGTTGGGAAGAATTTGTCGTCCAACATCGGATGTTGGGTGACAAGGATCTTAGAGGGGTTAGAAGGACCCTCTTGACTTTTGGTTGCAGAACCAAGAAAATCTAGAGCGAAACTTCTTTTCGGCATGGTTATGGAATTTTTGAGAAGAAAGAGAAGCTTTTGAGAAGATGATGAGTTAGCTCGAAGAAGAGAGAGAGAGAGAGAGAGAGAGAGAGAGAGAGAGAGAGAGAGAGAGTACCGAGAGCTTAAGAGGGCTTGAGTGTACTAAGCTTGCTTGAGAGCGAGAAAGTGAGAGTAAGTAAGCTAGAGTATATGTGAGTAAAGAGTAAAGTAGCGAAATGAAGGAAAATAGATGCTATTTATAGAGAAAGAAGTGTCCTTCGAGTCTTCGTTTTGAACCCAACTCTCCAACGGTCGCCTCGGACCGGTGTGTTTGTTTTGCTCTCCAACTGTTAGAATTCCGAGTGTCTGTCTCTTAACGGCTAATTCTCCGATCGATACACACAAGAGAGAGAAAGAAAAGAGAGATTTTAAAAGAAATTTCGTAATTCTCCGCTAATCTAGAGATGATTTCGAAGTTTGATATCCACTTTTCTCAAAGCCGAGTCCGACTCAGTAAAGTTTCGAGTGACTCGATAATCGCAAATAGATAATAACTCCTAGCTCAGTATCACTAGGTCAAGTGAGCTAATTGTTATTAAGATACGGAAAGAAAACATCTAACACATAATCATGCAAGATAATTTCACTTAAAAAACACATAATCATGCATTTATTATGCTAAGTTCATATAAAGAAAAATTGATCCTCACTAAGTGGCTTAGTAAAGATATCAGCTAGTTGAAGTTATGTAGGAATGAATTCAAGTTCAATATAACCTTTCTCATAATGGTCTCTTAGAAATTGATACCTGCCCTTAATATGCTTTGTCTTTGAGTGCTTGGATCTGGATTCTTAGTGATGCTGATTGCACTCGATTGTTACACTTTATTGGAATTGATTTGAATGAAAGTCCAAGATCTCTCAAGTGTTGCTTGATCCATAGAATCTAAGCACAGCATGCTCCAGCTGCAATGTACTCGACTTCAGCAGTTGATAGAGCAATTGAGTTCTACTTCTTTGAGTGCCAAGATATAAGGGATTGACCTAGAAACTGGTAGACTCCTGAGGTGCTCTTTCTATCAACCTTGTATCCAGCATAGTCAGCATTTGAGTATCCAGGTGAGGGTTAGTTCGAGTCTCTTGAAAACCATAGACCTAGATTCCGAGTTCCTACAAGATATCTAAAGATTCTCTTCACCCAAGTGAGATGTAATTTTTTGGATTAGCTTGAAATCTTACACACGAGACATACACTAAAGATAATGTCCGGTCTACTCGGATGTGAGACATAGCAGAGATCTAATCATACCTCGATAAAGTTTCGATCTAGTTCTTCAAGCAACTCCTTAGTATACTTGGATTGATGGACATAGATGCCATCCTTGTCTTGCTTGATTTGCGGATCAAGGAAGAAATTGAGTTCTCCTATCATGCTCATTTGGAATTCCTGTCTCATTAACTCGTAAAAATCTTGATATAGATTTTCATTAGTAGCTCTAAAAATTATATCATCAACATAGATCCGAGCAATAAGAAAGTCTTTCCCCTTGGTTTTTATGAAAAGATTTTTGTCAATCTGACCTCTTTTAAAATCATTTTCAACCAAAAAGTTGCTCGATCTTTTCATACCAAGCTCCCGGAGCTTGTTTAAGACCATAGAGAGCCTTTTGCAACTTGAAAACATGGTTTGGAAATTCTGAGTTTTCAAATCTAGGGGGTTGCTTAACATAGACTTCCTCTTGAATGAAACCATTCAGAAAAGCACATTTGACATCCATTTGATATAATTTAATGTTCATGCTTTATGCAAATGCCAATAGGATTCTAATTGCTTCAATCCTAGCAACCGGTGCAACGGTTTCCCCATAATCAATTCCTTCTTCTTGATTGTAACCTTGAGCCACAAGTCTAGCCTTATTTTTGACTACCAACCCATCCTCATCCAGTTTATTCTTGAAAACCCATTTGGTTCCAATGACTGGGTGGTCGGAAGGTCGTTTGGTCGAGTCCGGACTTGGTTTCTTTCAAATTGATTAAGTTCATCTTGCATGGCCTCGACCCCATTCAAGTTCATTTAGGGCTTCTAGTGCATTTCGGGTTCGAGTTAATGATATGAATGTAGTGAATACACATAGATTTTGCAAGGAAGAATGACTTCTTACCCCACTCGTTGATGTCGGATAAGATGTTTTCGAGTGGGTGACTCGAAGTATATTTGAATGCTCTACCTAATCTCTAGTTCACCAGATTTGTAGGTTGAATTGGTTGATCTTCGGTGGTCCGATCTGATTGAGCTTGTTCATCCGATTGACTTTTAGCATTCCGAGCTGGCTCTTGAGCTGGTTAAGTCCGAGTTATGGTATTCCGAGCTATCTCATTCCGAGTTGCTTTTCCTTTACTTTGTTTGAGCTTATCTTCAGTAAAATCATCATCTTGGCTGAGTTTCAAATTTAAGAATGTTGACTCACTTGGTTTTCCCCGATCAATCTCATCAAAAATAACGTGGATGCTTTCTTCCACTTTGTTTGTTCTTTTATTGAAAATGCGATATGCTTTATTATGAGATGAATAACCAAGAAAGATACCTTCATCCGACCGAGCATCAAACTTGGTCAGGTGATCCTTACCATTATTGTTAACATAACACTTACATCCAAAGGGTTTGAAGTGTGAAATGTTGGGTTTCTACCCTTTGTAGAACTCATATGGAGTTTTCTTTAGGATGGGTCCGATGAGGCATCCGTTCACTGTGTAGTTTGTCTGTGTTGACTACCTCAACCTAGAAATAGTAAGGTAGATCATGTTCAATCATCATTGTCCTTCCTATTTCTTCAAAAGTTCTATTCTTTTTCTTCACTACTCCATTCTATTGAGGAGTTCTTGGTGCTGAGAAATTATGGGAGATACTATTCTTATCGGCGGAACTTTGCAAATTCCGAGTAATCGAACTCCTTTTCATGGCTAGTTCGAATTCTTCTTATCTCGAGTTTGAGACTCAACTTGAATTTTCCTGTAGAGCTTGTTGAACTCTTTGAAATCTTCATTTTTTGTGCTTAAGAAAACATACCCAGGTAAATTTTGAGTAGTCATCAACAATCACAAGTACATATGATTTACATCCGAGACTCTTTATAGGGATTTCACCACATAAATCCATATGCAACATTTCAAGCACTTTGGATGTGGAAATAATTTTGAGAGATTTGAAAGATGATATGGCCTGTTTCCCTTTTGTGCATGCTTCAAAAATTTTATCTTTCTTAAATGCACAGTTAGGCAAGCCTCGACTAAACCATGAGAAGCAAGCTTTCTAATGGTGTGCATGCTAATGACCTAGTCTACGATGCCATGTCTAAGAATCATTATGCAGAGATGCTTTTAGACAAGATAAGTTATGACTTGGATCGAAAGAGGAATAGTGTAGGTATTACCCGATCTCTTACTTGAGAGCTTAGTCTCCTTGGTAGTTGCATCGGAAATATAGTAGTTGGTTTGAGTGAATCTTACTTCTTGACCTTTGTCACATAGTTGTGAGATGCTTGAGTAGATTGTACTTTAATCCTTTGACAAGATAGACTTGGCTGACCAGGTTGTCTCCTTTTCCAATCTTGCCTATCCCAACTATCTTAATGTCATCTCCAAAAGTGACTTTGCCTCCCTTAACATCTTCTAACTCAGAAAAGAGTCTTGAATCTCTTGACATGTGGCGTGAGCATCCACGAGTATAGGTACCAATGACCTTTTGTCTTTCTCTCGAGTTACCTGCAAGTCGAAACACACTAACCCTTCTCACTTCCTTTAACGAACCCAGTAACTCTCTTTACTCGTTGTCCTTTTCTGAGGAAGAAGACTCTTAAGAACCCAAATTTGAATAACTTTGGGTTTGGTCCGATTCTGAGTCTACTTTTTGAAAACTAAGTATGTGTCTCTTTCTTTTGAAAATCTTTTCTTTCATAAACAGGTGGAGAAGGCTTTCTCCTGTAAGCGGGTATGGGCTCGAGTCCTTCTTTTATTCTTATGAATGGGACCATGCTCAGCCTTCCTGAACTTTACAGTTCTAGAATCATTTTTGAAAATATCCGAGTAGGAATTAGATTCCTCCTCTTTGTTAAAACCGAGTCCTTCTTTCCTGAAGGAGACACATTGAGAGCCTAAGAGCATGTCAAGGTTCTTCGACCTTGGGTAAACTTCAAAATAAGTTCTTGAGACTCATTGAGCTCTTGTTTTAGATGCTCATTTCTCTTCGAGGGTCTCGGACTCAGTCTCATTAGCTTGAGTACTAGTCTTGAGCTCTCTTAGAGTAAGTCTCAGCTTTTCCAATTCATTTTTCAAAGAAATGCTCTCAAAAGTGAGAGACTCAAGTTATTCTTTGAATTGGAAAGAATCGAATTGGACTTTTCTTCCAAAGTGTAAATATATTTGGCTAAATCAACTTTGGAGAATTTGAGAAAGTATTCAATTACATCCGGAGGATTAGTCTCCTCATTGTCCGAGTTGTCGAGTCTAACTCGGATTCAGCTTCGAGTATGATAGTGCCATCGGACACTTTGAGTCGTCTCGAGTCTTCATCTTCTTCAGATTAATCTTCATCACTTCATGTGGCCATCATGGCCTTCTTTTTCTTTCTGTCCCTCTTTCTTCTTGGACAGTCTTTGACTATGTGATCTTTGTCGCCACATTCAAAACAGACTGAGTTGTTACTTAAAGACAACTTTGAAGGGGAAGAGTGTTTACCTTCTCTATCCTTCTTATCTTTCTTGTAGAACTCTTCTCTTGGCCTTTTCTCCCATCTCTTTTGCTTCATCATTCTTTTGAAGACTCGAGCGATAAGTGCCATGATATCTTCTTCGTGTCTCAGGAACTCGGATTTTCTCCTTTACTTTCCGAGGCCTTCAATGCAATATTCTTTTTAGTGTTGACCTTGGCATCCTCTTCTTCCATATGGATTTCATGGGTTAGTAGATTCCCAATCGGTTCGTCTGGCTTTAGTAGAAAGAGGTTCTAAGCTTCCTCGATGGATGTCGCTTTTGGACCCCATCTTCTCTTGGGTAGACTTCTTAGAATTTTTCTGCACATCTCTTCATGGGAAATCTTTCTACCCAGAGATTTGAGATTGTTTGTAATCTCAGTGAAGCGGATGAACATCTCGAGTGATGTTTTCATCCGGCTCCATCTTAAACAGCTCGTATTTGTGAAGATATTGACTTATCTTCGCTTGTCTTACTTGGCTTGTTCCTTCATATGTGTTGATAAGAGTGTCCCACACATCTTTGGCTGTGTCACAAGCTGACATTCTGTTGTATTCTTCCGAGCTGATGCGCACATCAGAATGTTCATCGCTTTAAAGTTCTTTCGAACTTTTCGCCTCTTCGAGTGGTGTACTCGAACTTTGCTTTAGGCACGGGTCTTGTATTTTCCATCTTCATTGGAATGTAATTGCCTTCTTATATGATGTTCCAAACATCTTCATCGTGATCCAATAGAAAGCATTCCATGAGCTTCTTCCAAGTGCACAAAATTTGATCCTTTGAACTTTGGTGGTCTGCTGGAAGATCTTCCTTCATCGAACTCTCCGTTGTTCTAGCCATTTGATCTTTAGACCTTTGGATTGTTAGATCCTTTCTGAAAGGCTA
The DNA here is from genome assembly GCA_021018815.1 of Talinum fruticosum. Classification (NCBI taxonomy): domain Eukaryota; kingdom Viridiplantae; phylum Streptophyta; class Magnoliopsida; order Caryophyllales; family Talinaceae; genus Talinum; species Talinum fruticosum. The sequence goes on along the minus strand of JAITYX010000037.1, from coordinate 5,489,556 downwards.
GTCTCGATACCAATTGAAGGTTTGCTCTTGGAGAGTTTTAGTCACCCTAGAAGAGGGGTTAATAGGGTGATCCGGAAATCTTGACAAACTTGGAAGATTAAAGCTTGAAAGCAATAAACAAGACTCTCCGAGGCTAGATTGGACTCAAAAAGTATGAACTCAGATTTACGTGGAAACCCTCATTGGGCAGAAAACCACGGCCGGTGCTAGTCCAAGCACCAAGTCAAATCCACTATTTTAAATCCACAAAATACAACAGATCGACTCAACCAGAATTGCTCCCTTAGACAATTCCTAACGAGTTTTCCTAGACTCGAAGTTCCCTTATCCGATCTAGTACTTCCTAACTAAGGTTACCTTTACAGCTAGTGACAACTGAGCTGAGTTAACCCTTACAACTCAGTCAAGGGACCTTACTCAGAAAGTAAGAGAAAGTATTTGACTGATTACAAGACTTTACAACTCGGAAAGTATGAAATACAAGCTGGGAGTTGTAAGTAGAAGATTGAGTATGAATACAAAGACTTTCGCTTAAGTAATGTGTATTGACAATAATTCAGTCTTGAGAGGTGGCTTCTATTTATATATGACCAAGCAGATTAGCCATTGTGACTATCTTAAGAACAGAAGTCGTTTGTGATCGTTGTAACGGTTCTTCCGAGTCGCTCAAAAAGATCCGTTGAGATGTTAACATTGTGCAACGGCTCTTGACTCCTTAGGATCTCCCAATCCACTGGTGGTGTCTGAAAAGTAAGGTGGAAACCACCGTTGAGCTTAGCATTGAAGATTTCCAGTTTTAGAAACAAACAACCCGGACACAGCGTCGGTGCCTAGTTCGAAGTAGAAAAGCCTTGTCTCGCTGGTGATTGATGACTTGAAGCCGGTTACTTTTGTAATTCAAAAATAGGATAACCTCGTTTAGTAAATCGATTTTGGTTCTCAAAGTATAAAATACTTTGGTCCAAGATTAGGCACAAATAATAATTTGATTAGGATAATTAAGTGTATAATTATCCGAGACCTAAAAGAGTGGAATTTTCTGAGTCTAATATTGATTATACTCAAATTCCATCTGAGTCGATCTTAAGAAAGATCAAGTAATAAAGAGAATATCAGAGTATAAGAACTTGATCTAGACAAATACATTTCAAACAAACATGCTGACTTAGAAAGTTGAATTAACGTTGTAATTCACTTTATCTCGAATATGAAGTCGAACTTAGATTAAAAGAGTTAGATAGATTGTTTGAACATGTGATAAATCTAAGTGATGTCTGAATGACTCAGAAGCATCAGTGTGAGTTGATGTCCAAGAATGTGATTTGTGAGTTAGTAAGAATCTAATGAAAACATATGCAATAGATTCTATAACACTCGGAATGACTTGTAATCAAAACCTAAGAGGGATGAGGTCCATGCACTGATTCCTTGGTAGTACTCAGAGTTATAGGAGTTCGAGTCCGAGTCTTCAATTTATAAGGTTAGAAATTTTCTAAGACAAACCTCTCATAGATAAAACACAAAGAGAAAAGCAAAAGTTATGAAGGAATAAAAAAAAAGGGAGTTTGGGAGTCACTGCCACGTACCACAAGTGCCCCCACAAGCTGTGGGGCAGGTCATGGTGGCCAACAGTGGCTGTGGGGAGACCCGTGATGACTTCTTGAGCCAGCTGATTAACCCCAACTGGCAGTGGGGAGGTCCTTAGTACCCTCCAAAGTAATCTTGGACTCCCACAACCAGAGGACCTTGTCTCGGAATCCTTGTAAGCTTTGTATTTTATGTCGGGAACTGAGTTTAAGTCTTTAAAGTGTGATATCATGCCTCATTGAGTAATTTAATTAATATAAATATAAGGAATGGGAGAGATAATAACCATAATGCGAATGGAGAAGTTAATTCCTCGGACTTAAGCACTTTACCTGTAGAAAATCTAGGAAGGTGACATGAGATTATATTCCGACCTACAGGTAGCAGCTTCAACTCCTTGATCATGAGTCCATCTGGGTAGTAAACTTGGTTATACACGTGAATGGTTTCGAATCTCTTTACTTGGGGTACGTTGGGTCGATTCACAGGGGTCAAAATATCTAGGAAGGTGGCTTATTCCGGCTTGAGGGCAGCGACTTTAACTCCTAGATTATGAGTTCTCCCGAATAGGAAACTTGATACTCATGAGTGGTTTCGAATCCCCGTACTATGGTACGTCAGGTCGGCTCAAAGGCTTCAAAATACAAAAATTTAGGAAGGTAACATATTTTAACCAGTAGCGATTTTCACTCCTAGATAATGATTCCTTCCGAGAGGTAAGCTTCTATATACGTATGAGTGGTTCTGAATCCCTATACTTGTGGTACATTGGGTCGGCTCAAAGGCGTCAAAATACAAAATCTAGAAAGGTGACTTATTCCGGTCTAAGGACAACGAGTTTCACTCCTAGATATGAGTCCTCCCGGATAGGAAACTTGAGTACACACGTGAGTGGTTCTGAATCCTAGTACCATAGTACGTTAGGTTGGCTCACTTGCATCAGTTGAGTACCAAGGTACTAGGTTTTGCCCAAAGAAGTTCAAAATCATACATTTAATCTAAATCCAAGTTGAGAATGATTTGGTCACATTTGTGAGAAAAATGTGGATCACTTGAGGTTTAATGCCTTATGTTTTTCTTATTCAATTAAGATTGGGGTATGGTAAGATTATGTTCTGATGCTACTCAATTGCTAATATCATTATTATTAACTTAATTATGATAGTTATTATATACGTGCAAAGTTATTTTTCTTTTTAGGAGGCTTAGGACTCCCATTAAGCTATGGTTGTTCATTCTCCTACTTTTACATCTTTTCAGATTAAGAGCAAGAGCAAGGTTTTTGACAAGTTTTACCATTGTAGAGGCTGTTTTGATGTTCTTTTATCTATAAGGAATTTAATATGTATGAGTTACTTATGTGTACTTTTGAACTTGGTATGTAAACCTTATTCGAGTGTTTTAGCACATTTGTAGCTAGAAGTATATTGGCATTCATAAATGCTCTGATTCAGCCTTGGTGGCCCTTACCAAGACTCCTTTATCATCGTACTCTATTTTATGGTGTAGGTTGGTGTGATTCTAATAGTATAACTTTTGAAGCCATGTGGGCTCCGGACTCATCGTAGCTTCTTTCTCGAGAAAAAATTGCTAACTCGACTTTCAATAGTTTTAAAAACATGTTACGTTTTCAAGTTGTTCCCTATATTAGCCATAAGGATCCTCGAGAAGTGTCTCGGCGATGTGACATCTTTAGCAAAGGGTCGGGCCGTTACATATTGTCACAAAATACTTTAGGCGGTCTTTGAATAGTATCCACTATTTGTAATCCCATGACAAAATTCAACAGCCATATCCCATAACTAGATGCCTTATAACATGTAATGAACTCTATCGCCATAGCGGAAAAGGCCGTAATATGGACTGTTTGGCACTCTTCCAGGATATGGCTCCTTGATCTACCGAGATAAATGAATCCAGATGTAGACTTTTTACTATCCACGCATGTAGCAAAATTAGAATCAGTGTACCTAATGATCTCAAGCCAATCTAACCTCCGATATGTGAGCATGTACGCTTTTGTTATCTGTAAGTACCGCAATGCCCTTTTGATTACTCTCCAATGCTCTAACCATGGATTGTTTAAGTATCACCGTAGCATTCCTATGATGTATGCTATGTCTATTTGAGTATAGACTTGTAGGCTACCTACTGCTAATGCATATGGAATCTTTTCCGTTCCCCTTTTCTCAAAATCATTCTTAGGGAACCGTGTGAGACTAAACTTGTCTACCTTAGCCACAGGGGTATCTCCTGGTTGGTAATCTTACATGTCGTATCTTTTTAATACCTTTTCAATATAGCTCTCTTGCAACAACCCAAGAATAAATCGACAGCAATCTTGATGTATCTTGATATGGAATACAAAAGAGGCGTCACTAAGATCTTTCATCTCAAAATTCCTTGATAGAAATATCTTGGTTTCATGCAATAAGCCTATATCGTTGTTGGTAAGTAATATGTCATCGACATACAAAATAAAAAAATTATTTAGCCCCATGGAACTTATAATATATGCATTCATCAAGTAAATTCAACTCAAAACCAAACGAGAGAACTACTTGGTGAAACTTCACATACCATTGGCGAGACGCATGTTTGAGTCCATGGATGGATTTCTTTAGTTTGCAAACCATATTCTTTGGGTCTCCAACAAAAATGTTTTCTAGTTGCCTTAGATATATACTCTCATTAATGTCACCATTGAGAAACATTGTTCACATCTATCTGATGTGGCCCAAGATGAAAATGTGTAACAAATGTCATTATAGTCCTTGAAGAGTCTTTCGAAGAAACTGGAGAGAAAGTCTATATATAATTGATGTCTTCCTTTTGTGTAAAGTCTTGCACAACAAGACGAGTCTTAAATCTCTCCACATTGTCGTTTACATCCCTCTTAGTTTTAAATATCCATTTATTACCAATGGGTTTCACACTTGGCAAAGGGATAAAATCCATACATCATTATCCTTCATAGATTGCATTTCCTCATTCATAGCATTCAGCCATTTTTGAGAATTTTCACTTTCCATGGCTTGATGAAAGTTAAGCGAATCATTTTCCATCACTAAGGATCTAATCTCATTGGTCATAGAATCTATCCACTCTTGAGAGTTAGAACTTTCACTATTTTAATGAGAATCTTGTTCCATCAAGCTAATGTTTACATCATGTTCATAAAGAAATACAATGTAATCATCTAGTACCGCACTTCTCTCTCTTGTGGATCTCCTAAATGGAATAAGTTCTTGAGAAGTAAGAGTTTGTTCTTAAGGAACAACTACATGTACAGGAGGTTTAGGTTCTCCAACATTGTCTTGTGGTGTGTCAAAAATAAGGTCATGTATAGAACCCTAATCAATGCTAATAACACCTGTCGGAATATGAACATATGCCTCTTTAAAAACAATGTCTCTAACTGAATCTCCCCCTCAAACTCAATATTCTCAAGTGACTTAGATATAGGATAAAAAAGTTAAACCCTCTAGACCTTTCAGCATATCCAACGAAATAACAACTAACTATCCTAAAGTCCAACTTTCTCTTATTTGGCTTATAAGGTCGTGCCTCATCTAGGCGTCCCCAAATATGAAGATAATTCAGAATTGGCTTTTTCCCATTTTAATGTTCATAAGGGGTTTTAGTATCTACTTTAGTTGGAACTCTGTTAAGAATATAAACTGCATAATAAGCACATCACCCTAGAGTGACTCCGGTAAGGTAGTGTAACTAATCATACTCCTTACCATGTCCTTAAGAGTTTGATTCTCCTTTCAACAACACCATTCATTGTGAGTGAACCAGGCATGGTGTACTGTTGGATGAGACCATATTCCTCTAGGAATTTTGCAAATGGTCCTTGACGTTGTTCACTTGGACCGTTATATCTACCATAATATTCACCACCACGATCGGATATGATGCTTTTCATCCTTTCGCCAAGTTGGTTTTCAACTTTAGCCTTAACATTTTTGAACATGTCCAATGACTGAGATTTCTCACGAATGAAATACATATAACCATATCTAGAATAATCGTCTACGAACGTTATAAAGTATTATTGACCATTCCAAGAAATATCTACAAAAGGCCCATAAATGTCTATATGAATAAGTTCAAAGACATATGATGATCTATTGGCATCAAATCTCTTCTTATTGGTTTGTTTGCCTTTATACAATCAACATACATGTCCATATTTATGAAACTTAAAGGTTCAAGAATTCTATCTAACATGAGTTTTTGTAATCTCCTTTTGGAGATATGACCTAACTTTTTATGCCATAATACAACATAATACTCATTAGTTAATTTTCTCTTTATGCCTCGTGTACTTAAATGCAAGGATTCAAAATATGAAGCAATTGTGTCAAGTAAATATATACTATCAACATGCAACAAAGAACCGGATCCAACTGTAGACACCGACAACCTATCGCCCTTATCTCTTTTATTTATGTTATTTTATTTTGTCAACCTGGTGATAAAATCCCAGTCCTATTTCCGAATGTGATCGGAGTAATCAGTGTGACGGAAGCCGATAAATCGTAAAGAACTCATTAACACCACAAAATAAGCCTTTTTGCTTGGGTTGGCCCACAAACCTGTTTTCTTTCTACCGAACCAAGCCCGGGTTAGGCTCCCAACAGGAGAGAAGGTCCGTGCCACGTTCCAATCTAAACTGCGCATTAAACGCAGCGTTTCATTCTCGGCATTCCAGCTTAGCACGGAACTCAAATGCCATTCAACGTCGTGTTGACCGGCCCACGTTATCAGCATCATCTTGCCAAAACGCTACGTTTTGATTCCCAATGACCAACTAAGTACTACACCATTTTGACCGGTGCCACGTGTAGACACCTAAAACGTGTCATCCCTTATCTCTTTTAATTTTGTATTCTATATTGTTGGCCTCGATAATGAAATCCCAAGTCTTGTTTAAGGATCTGGATCATGAAATGTATTTGACTCGCCGAGACGGAAGCCAGTAAACCATAAAGAACCCTTAGCTCGAAGACCTTAAAGCAACGATAAGCATTTCATTTCATGACACAGGTATCAAAGTGTTGTGTTTAGCACCAAGAAAGTCCACCAGAGACATGGAGCTCAATTCTCATAACAACGTCGTGTGGCCGAAGCCCCTACCCCGGTTCTATCCGATTCTATCCAAAATTAAATTGATGTCAAATAGGTGAGTCCGCATTGACATTCTTATTTTGCATGTAGCCAAAATTAAATTCATCTCAATTAGGTGAGTGCATATTCATTTAGCCAAAATAAAATTCATCTCGATTGGGTGAGTTCGTTTAGCCAAAACAAATTCATCTTCCATTAGGATCAATAATTCATGCATTCTAATTATGCATTAGCCAAATCATAAAGTCATAAGCATCATCGCATACATTTCATTTGTTTTGTATTCCTTATGTGCATCTAAATAAAAAAGCATTCTTAGACTCTTTAGATCTCGCGCTTAAGCCCCTTCCTCCCAAAAGTGGTATTCTTTCACATGGTCTTAAGCATCATCCTTTGGGCTACAGAATAGGGAAGTTTACTACAATTGAGTTTCATCGGAATCTAAGCTCCAAAAGGTTAGAACGCTTCAACAAGGAGTTTGGAACATCTTCTCCCCGCTCTGCACCATGCTCTACTCCACGGTCTACATCGGTGCGACATATTTCGGTGCATAACGCACCAATTCAGTCTACTTTTTGTCGTAGGACAGTACCTAACAAGAATTCCCTCCAATGGACGAAACACCAAAACAATCCCTTATCCTTGCTTTGCTTAGTAAAAATTCAACCAGGATGGAAGCTAGGATAGACGCTCGGGATCAGAAAATAGAGTCTATATCAAGATATATTAAGGCTATCTTTAAAACTATTGCAAATAGTAAGAGAGATGAGGAAGAAGAACGATTAAGAAGATGAGGAAATCCTCCACCTCCACCTAGTTTATCTCCTCCAAACAGTCCTAAGCATGAATCCAAGCCTCAGCTCGATCCACGTATAGATTAGATAGAACAAATTCTAAAGGAGTCATCCATGTTCAGTAATCACTATTTTGATCACAAGGGATTCACTTCAATCCCTAAAGGAAAACTACCCCCTAAGTTTACCATGTAGGATATCAAATTTCGAGGTTCGGAGAATCCTTATCAACATGTTCACAACTTCTTAGGAACAATGAATCTTAAGAACATACCGGAAGACACTTACCACATCATCTTCCCGTGGACTTTTGATATTGGTGATTGATACACTCATTATGTTTCAACTCGGAAAAGTTTGAGTGAATCAAACTTATACCCTCAAAATTCCCTAGTTACCGTAGCTTGGTTTGGTAACCAAGTGGTGTTCTTCTAGGTCTTAGAAACCCTAATTGGATCCGTTCCCGGACCAGTTTCTTTGTTGCCCCTTACTTGATTTCAAAGCTGGACATTTTGTCCCTTCTAAGTCAGTCGAGTTCTATCCCCTTTTTCACCTTCCAAAGCCCTACTTTTCCAAGCTCTTATCCCTGGTTTCCTCTTCGATTTTTTATCAATTGTTAAGAACAACTATTATCACGGTTGTGCTTCCCATTACTAGGCTTAGATCCATCATTTAGTCTCGGTCAAAGTAGGGGCTAACTGTAGACACCTAAAATGTGTCGTCCCTTATCTCTTTTAATTATGTATTCTGTATTGGTGGCTGATGATGAAATCCGGAGTCCTGTTTGCGGATTTGGACCATGAACTGTATGGTGTGACTGAAGCCGCAAACCACAAAGACCCCTTAGCATCAAATAAATAGCCCTTTGCCTTAGGTCGGTCCAAACATCCCTTTTCTCGGTTGATCCAAGCCTAGGTTGAATCTCTAGAGTCAATGGAGTCCGAGTCTGTCTACCAGGAAATTTCGGGCTCAAAATTCTATGTTTCGCGTTTTCCAAACCACACACGGAGTCGAAGACCTCAAAAGTGACGTTAAGCGCTGTATTTCATGATCACAAGTATCAAAGTGCTCGCATTTAGCTCCAAGCCAGTCCGCCCGAGACATGGAGCTCAAACCCTCATAATGACGTCGTGTGGCTGGTGCCCTCTACCCCGATTCTATCCGGTTCTATCCTGTTCTATCCGGTTTAATCTTCTCATTTTTTCTAGCCCGGTTCTGCAGCTGATTACTGGACGATCGGCCAAAACCAAATCCTAGGTCATTTGTGACCTATCCTTCTCTTGTAAATAGAGAGCTTAGACTCTCATTTTTAGAACGACTTAACATACACCCTTCTTTTTGAGGCCTTCAAAAATGTTGAGTTGTGGGCTTAACATACTCCACAACAACAAGTCCGAATAGTGTTAGCCCTTATGCTATGCATGTTTATCTTCTCGGATCAAGCTACCAAAGTGTATGTTCACTATTTAGAGAACTTAGTGGACTTGGACAAAATTATGTACCTTAATTGGGGTGTGCCCACCTAGACTTGTTTTATTACATGCCCTTATATGGCTTGTGGAAGATTACTGAGGTATGCTCAACCCCCTTCTTTTTATTTCTAAAATATCTTATCTCCTATGGCTAAGGATCTTACTTATTTTGCAAACTTTTAGCCATGGTTATACGAATACTTTCCCTATCTTTCACTCCGTTCAAGGAACCATCCTTCTCTCCCGGCCTCGGTAGCGTAGGCCAAAATCCACCTACAACATCGAAAGGCACATGATATTGTCTTTTAGAGGTCCGCCCTCAATCGCATGGCCACGGTGTGTCATATTTAAGCTTTAAATTTTGAGCAAGAATGGCCTAGAAATTTCCCTTCTATTCTGTCTAGTTTATTGTCCCATCCCACGACCTGTGGTGGACCCGTGGGCACAGCCATGGTGGCCAACACCGACCAAATTACCGGGCTTTTGTCGCCTAGTTTTGCCGATTTCTTGTTTGCCTTCTCATAGATTCTGTTTGTGCAGGCTAATTTCCATCCTTGGACCCAAACTCAGCTTCCTCCAAGCTTAGGTGTAACACATGAATTAAGTGAAAGGAGGATTTTGCTTGAGGGTCCAATTGACTTTTGTTGGTTTCTTGGTAAGCGGGTTACGCCACAAATTCGTTACAATACGTGGCATCCTTTTGTTTCCCAAGATCCCCACGAACAATATTTTATTTCCGCTCCATAACTCAAGAGGAGCTGGAGGAAATAACCACCGGTTATCTTTACACCTAGTATTTGGATATGAATTTGTCCTATACTCAATATTTGGGATGAATCATGACCCAATTGGTGAATCTTCATCTACTCTTTTGTGTAATTGAATTTCTTGTGTTGAAATTAACCTTTTCCTCTACAGTTTCTCCCAAGTGACATGTATATTCCGAGCCTTGATGTCGATGTATCTCAACCCGGGAGTTCCCATGTTATGTTAGGATCCCAAAATTCCGAAGATGAATGTGTGGGGCATCCTCTTTTGAAAAACTGGAAAGGGGTAAGAGTATTATGCCCTTTTACTTTTAGTTGCATGCTAAAAGTATTTTGCTAACATATTAAATTTGCAGTATGACTGGGAGCAATCTTGAACCATGTCCATCAATCTCTAGTCCGCCCTCAAAGATTTCACGGACTTGTTTATCGGAAAGACGTTTCGAACATTTCAGGTGAGCTTTTAGTTAATTAAAGTGCTAACTCACGATCTTTTAGTAGATTTTCTAAGTGCTCCATGATTTTTGTACGACCTCAATCTAGGTCTCCTCCATCGGGAGGTTTCCTTGGCAGCTTCTGGGGCTCGAGACACGTCCCTCTAGCCAATAGAGATCGTCTAGTAGCACGGTTGGAGCCGATATTTTCTGTCGTTTCTCTTGGCGTTCTCACGGGCATTGTGCTTTCGAGGTAGGGCCAAATACTTCCGTATCTAGTCCTAGTTCTTCTAGTGCTGTGCTTAGCTATTTTGAGGCCTACATGGATGTCATACCTTTACAAGTGCTTGACCCTTATGACAACCCGTACAATTTTCATCGGATGTCGTACATTGGGCCTTATCATGAGACCTCTCAACCAACTTAGGACCATGGAGCTAGCTCTTCACAAGCTGTTGGGGATAGACGGGTTTCCACTTCAATCTTGGAGGATTTTGGTAATTATATTTTCGATGATGCCTCCGATGATGACAATTGAACAACTCCTTATAGGGTGCTTAGTTAATATTAATGTTTTGTAGTGTTTGACTCTATGCAATGAGATGAATGCAAAGACTCGATTCTAAAATGCTTTCTTTATTTATATGATGCGAAAAATTCTAAGGAAAAATTGTAAGACAAATCAAAAACAAATTATGCACTAGCACCCATTCCCCCAAAAGAAAACAATAAAATGAAAAATTAGGAATGTTAGGTGCATGGTCCAAAAATAATAAGGCTTTGCCGAAATGGGCGAAAAGCAAAAACTAGAATTGGCCCAATGTACAAAGAATGCTTGGGCCAAAAGAAATTAAGGTGAACCGGCTGGTCTGGCTGGCGTCGGCCAACTAGCAGCCCAGGGCTTGGCTAGTGTTAGTGAAGTGATGGAGGACTCTGGTCCAGGAATCTACTACAAAAGGACCCAATGGCCGATCACCGAAAATTACACCTTTAATCTCCTTCTGCAACTCTTTCATAAAATAGTTCCTAAGAAAATCCTCAGTGCCTTTTCATTCCTTTTAATTCTAAAAATGAACTTCATCACTGAATTGTCTCGCTGGATGCACGAGATGAGCGAGATTGATAAAGTAGGGTTGTCCCCTTATGGACATTATACCCTATTTAGTATTCGGCGGGTAAAGATCTACTGGACTTGATTAAGGGCTGTAGTGACCTTTGGGGATCCAATATACCATGTCTGTAGGTTTGGGGATAAAGAATTATTTTCCTTTCTCGAAGAATTCAATGCCATCCTAGGCATTCATTTGTCGAACCGAACCCGTGGTTCCGACACCTTCTACTAATATGTCCGAGACATATAAACGTCTTCTAAAGTTGAATAATAGGAATATAAGTTTGATTCTAATTAGGGACGAAGTGCATCTGATGAACTTAATGTTGCACTTCCTCGCGACGTATTTCTCAGGGCATGCGCATATTTAAAGGCGTTGGACCATAATCACTTGCCCGATAGGTGGCTTCCTATTAGTGGGAGGCCACGGGGATATGGTAACTCGCTGCGCTTTTGAACTTCATAGAGCAATTGGAGGATCACCGCTCCCTTAGTCCTCCGATCGTACTATCTTAGGGCTGGACCGAGTTGAAGCAAAGTCGAACGAGGACTTTGCGATCAATCCCCGTTATTGCGAGTAGCGAGATAGAGTGTTCGGGAACCAGCCAGCCAGGAATTAGGAGTCCGACGATGGCGAGGCTAAAAGTCCTTGGCTTTTTCCCAAGTCTCGCTTTTTGCTCTATTTTTTTTTACTATAATTTTGCTCCTATTGGGCCGTAAATTATGATGAATCCGACCGTACAAGACCCTAATATTTTTAATATCTATGGTGTGTAGATTTGGTTGGTGGAACACTTCAAATTGGTGCGAGCATCGTTAAAAATGGACCAGTACCTAGCTACGCAATTCTATCGATGGCAACGACTAAGTGCGTTAACTCACCATGCACCTTCTTGGTGGGAACTTAGTTTAGAGTCGGGCATCCCATCGAGTAGTACATCGAACAATAGAAGGTGTCCCAATTTAAGATACATATTCAAAAACATTCATTTGTACATTTGTTGGGTTTGGAAACCAGTACATACTACTCCGCCGATCGTGTAATGCGGTCCAGGAGATCCTTCATTTGGAGTACATCTCGCCTCGCCTCTAGTGAAATATTTGCAGACTTTTGCAACTCGAGGCGAGTACCGACATAGGTTGATTATTTAATGAACCTGCCAAGGTTATTGAAACCTGTAGATAAGCGATCTACTATAGTTTCTGAATTTTATCCGGAGTGGATAAAAGAGGTCGACCCCATCCGACGCAAGAGTTTTACCAATATTGCTATATCTGTTGGTAAAAGCTACTTTTTGTTAGTCAAGGGTTTCACCAACAGAAAAATATCGGTTACTAAACTGTTGATAAAAACTAAGTGGATAAAAATTTTACCAACGAGATAAAGTGAACTCGTGCCATTATTGTTTAATACCAACAAATAAGTATTGTTTGTAATATTTTTACCAATACCAACAGAAGGTTGTATGTTGGTGTTATGTGATAATACCAACAAATATATACAATGCTAATGATAAATTTGACACCATAACCATATCCAACATAAGTATCTGTTAGTATTAAAATCTCACTCACTTGACAGAATAATAATAATAATAATAATAATAATAATAATAATAATAATAATAATAATAATAATAATAATAATAACAATAATAATAATAATAATAATAATAATAATAATAATAACAACAAAAATTGTTATTATTATTATTATTATTATTAAAGAAAACTTAGATAAAAAGGAAATGCAAAGTAAAAAGATCATTCCAATAAGATAATTAAGAATATTACAAAATATCATCTTTAAATTAACATGTTGTATCTATTAGCATCACAAGGGGGAAATTTACAAAAAGCTATTTTCCAACTCCTAAATAAGTTATAAAAAGACTCTAGCTTGTAAAGAATGGCCTTTTAAGTATGAACTTCTCTTTCGCATAATTCAAACTTTCTTGCATTGGCCATGACCGCCAAAGTTCTCCAAACTTCGATCATTCTATCCCTTCTACTTACTCTTGTATCATTTCAATCTATCAAAATAAAAGGTTAATATGCAAAACTTTAGCAAGGAAAAAAAAAAACTTGCATCCTTAATCACAAAATAAACAAGCAAATTTGAAACTTATTAGCAAACCTAACAATTAGGGAAGTATCTAGAAATCAGTAGCACCTCACCACCCAAGTGCTTGAAGTGCTGGGAGAAGATTAAACAATGCTTCCATAGCAATTATCAACAAGTCTACTACACAATCTGAGTAGTTTTGGAATATATCACAAATAAGAAAAAACCAAGTTATAATATATGATGAATACAATTGAGCTACCTATTCCATACTCCCAGCACTTTCAACAACATAACAATCCATCCACTTAGCAAACTGCCCGACTGCACCAGCTCCTCCAGAAACAAACATATACTCTTCCTTCTTTGGAGAAGAAACCTCAAAAAACCCAGCATATGCAGTCATCCTAGGCATTGCTGTTACATAAGAGTACAAAATATGCATAAAAGGTGCTTAATATTTAAGTGGCCTAAACATTGGATGTGAAAATGGAATGGTGTATGTATATAACAAAACAAGCTAGAATACATCATGTTTGAAATCTAACCTTTTCTAAAACAGGTGAACAACATGAGCACACAAAGTATCTCACTAAAACATATCTTCACCCATTCTAAGGTTCGCCTCCTCTCCCCATCATACACACAAGAAAAAAAAAAAAAGAAAAGAAAGACTCCAGACATTGATTGAGTTTAATCTTGAGGTTGGATTTCTTGCCCCCTACACAGTACATGCCTTAGTGTTCTCTATTTTTTATGACTAATTGTCTCTACCTCAACAAATTGTAGTGATGGAAAAGGAGATGGGGCCGGGGGGGACCTCATCAAATGCTTCTCCAACACCCAAACAAAGTAAAAAGTCTCATGTGCAAGAGAGAATGGAGGAAGGCATGGGTTTTAAATTGTTCCAATTGAAAAATTGCAGGCAAGAATTTAACAAAAGATATGTCGCATTACGATAGAGAAACAATGAGTGAATGTAAGGTATAAGGATATTATCCTCATATTGAGATTAAATAAGTGAATGTAAGATTATACCAAGTAAGTTAATTAACACACAGATCTTCAAGCTACTATATTAGGTTCAGGAAATGCTTAATACTCAAGCATATACAAATATCCTCTAAGTTTAAAGAGTAAGCCCTTCCCCTGGACCTCACAATAATACGATCATATAAGAGCTGCGTGATGAGTTTTTAACATGAAACTTTTACTCATAATGACTTCGGTATCAAAATAATAATAATGAGTCATGAGTGTATCAATCAGTGTTTTTTTACATCACTCTCTTTAAACCAAAACTTTCAGTGGACTATTTTAAGCTTTTTTTAAATCATATAGTAAAGCATCATCTATAATATGTTTAATCACATTATCCTTTTTATTTTGTGTGAAAATATATTCAGTAGTTCATCAAGTGTCATCATCTTTAAAGTCTTCTGAGGTGTCAAAGAGAACACGTATATTACTACAATATGCAGTTAGTGAAATATGGATTATAGATCACCGTAGTACGACTCTGTTACTAAACTTGGCCTCTCATTTACTAATGAGATGTTTCAGTGAGCTTAAGCCAACATCTACTATTGGTGTGAACATATATACACTAAGCTTAGACTATGGAGCATTGTGCGCGGTTTAAAAGACAGAAAAATAAAATTCCACCATCAGTTTCACTTCATTTCACTGCATTGCATCAATGCAAACAGCCCCTTAGAAGTGTGATACCATGCTATATCACAAATGTTCCAAAAAGAGGAATCCAAAAAGTTTCAACGATGCTTTATACGATTTACAAAAGAAGTTTTGGTTTAATGTAGAATAATACTACTCAAGTGTATCAATAAAAAACATGATGTATTTTCCCCAACCAAAACCCTAATTTTCCAATCCACAACTCTGTCTCCCATCAGAATCCCAGTTCGTTGACAGTAGCTACCCTAGAAGCATTGGATCTTCAAAACTAATATAAAAAATTAAAAAAAGTAACCCTTAAAACCTTGAATGATTTCAGATCGAGATGAAGGGGAGGGGAGACATACTGGAAACAACCTCGAAGGACGGTATCCAACCAGAAACAGGCTACGTCAAACCAGAAGCGGATGATGTGGAGAGCACTTGGAACCTAGCATTCGTCGGCAATTTGGGGGCGACGTCGAACCAGGTAATGGGCAGCGCACTTGTTTGCCGGTGAATTGGAGTTGCAGGGAGGTTCAAGAATGAGAAAGCAACAAAGAATTGGGGAGGGGGATTTGATCGTGGAAGCAGTAGTGAATTGAGGGGATTTGATCGTAAAATCATCAGCGAATGGGAGGAAGCGAGGGGAATTTGATCGTGAGGGGGATTTAATCGTGAGTGGGCAGCAGCGAATTTGGTGGCATAATCGTGAGTGGGCAGTGAATCTTTGTTTCTAATTTTTTATTTTTTGTTTTTAATTCGGAAGATATTAACAAAATTAATTAAATTTTTTGTTTAAAATTTTTTATTTTTTCATATTTCTCCCTATTCTTAATTGGATTTTTAATAATTATAATCTAATATATAACGTCAAATTATAAGTATTATGTAACACCCTATCTCGCCTCGGATTGGCGTATTACATATCGGGGTTCCCGAGAGGAAACCCTAAGGATATGTTTGGATTGGGGGTTAAGGGAGGAGAAGGGGATTAAATATCCGTGTCTTCCCTTGTTTGGGATAAAATAGAGGGGCTGAAGTTGGGGGAACCATTCCCCCCCATCCTTAATTGTTGATTTTTATTCCCTCCAAATTGAGCGGAAGTGACATGAGGGGAAATAAAATAATAAATAAAAAATATTTATATTTAATTTTAATTGTATTATATTTTATCGTATTATCACATTATCTTTTTTAGTTCCCTCCAAAAAAATTTTTTAAATTTTCCCTCCAAAGTATATATATATATATATATATATATATATATATATATATATATATATATATATATATATATATATATATAGGGAGGGTTCAAGTGAGCCTTGCCTTTTAGGTGAGCGACTTTTAATCTCAACCATTGAATTTTGATTCAATGGCTGAGATTAAAAGAGGAAATTTTTATTTTTTAAAAAAATTTTTTTTTTGGGAGGGGGAGGACTGGAAAATCATCGTCATTTTCCATCCTCTCCAGCCCTCCCAAGCGCTCTCTCTCTCTCTCTCTCTAACTCTCACTCTTGCTCTCCGGGTTGCGGACAATAGTCTCGTCGGCGTCCGCCTCCGGCCGGTAGCCTCTGTCGCCTAAATGCAAAACATTCCCTCTCCCTCTGCTTTCTAGTTCCTCTCATTCTTCGAGTCCTGTCCGTCGTCCAGCTCCATAATCAACCATGGAATCAACCGTCGAAGTCGTCGGCTGCCCGGACGCAACCCCGGCCAGCCCCAGCAAGTCGCCTTCCTGCCTCGGTCACCCTCCGTCCTCCCGGCGTCCCCCTCCACCGTCGAAACCATAAATGGTAATTGTTAATCTAAGTTTTGATGAATTTTGATTAGTTAATATTTATGTGCAATTTGTCAACGAAAATAGCTATCACCATCTCCAACTTCCTCATCTACATTAACCCCAAAACAGTTCAAAACCTTAGTCTTTGTTTGGAGGAACTTCTTGAGGTAAAATCCGAGAGCAAGAGTAGGAAACCGAATTACCCCATATCGGTGGAGTCCGAGGAGAAGTACGGTTCGACAAGTGTTTGCCTTGTAAATTTCAGAATCATATGATAAATTAGACATTGTGAGTAAACCTGTTTTAATAATTGATTTAGATGAGATCATTAGCCTTACTTGTTCATACACCAAGATTTGCTGCAAGAGATTGGACTATAAGGGCAAATAACCTCCTAATAAATATCACCCACACTAGTTGAAAAACAAGTTGTACAGGTTAGTAAACACGTATACTTGAATCAACAGTCTCTTTTAGTCAATTGGAAACTAAGATTGTAGAATAAGAGTGGAATGCTCATGTGTAGGCTGTGTTCTTCAACTAAGCTAAACTATCATTAGCTAATATTTGTGCGCAATATGCTGAAATTTCTCTTTTGTTGCTAATCCAAGGTTCATTGCCTATTTTGTAAATTTTGAAATCTGATGAGTACTTAATTATATGCAGGGGAAGATACTCAAGATGAGCTTCAAACACCTCAAAAGTTCAAAAGCCCTACACATATTGCAAAGGAGTGGATACCTTTTTGTGAAGAAGAGTTCAAACCAAAAGAGGGATTAGAGTTTGCTAACATCGAAGAATGCGAGAAATTCTATAAATCTTATGCTCATCATGTTGGTTTTAGTGTACGTAAATCAAGATCTAAGAAGACTAAAGAAGGTGTCCACTCACATTGCTCATACAAAATGTTTGAATGTGAATGTATTCCTTGTTGCCATATATTGTGTATTTTGAAGGGAAAGGCTTTACGAGAATTGCCATCATATTATGTTTTGAATAGATGGACTAAAATGGCGGTAAATAAGCCAATTTTTGATGTGAATGACACTATTTTAGAAGGACGTTCACAAATAGAACTCCATGACAAGTTAATTTCAAGAAATTGGGTTGACTTTTTAGATTGTATGCAACTCGCCGGAAGAGACACGGAAATCCTCAACCTTGTTGGCAAAAGAATTCAATGTATTTTAAAAGAAGTGAAGGAGTTGAAGGGAACTACAAGTGAGAGCAAAATAAGTGAGTTGGAGTCATTTATTGGATCAAGTACTCCCGATCAAATCGACATTCTCCCACCTAAGCAATGCAATACGAAAGGAAGTGGTAAATGAATTAAAGGTGGAAAAGAGAAAGCAATGGAGCAACAAGCCCAGAGGTTAAGACTTTGTAAAGCTTGTGGACAACAAGCCTAGCATGATAAGCTGAAATTGTCCTTAAAAGAACTTATAAAGGTAAAAATTTCTTATATTATTTGTAATTGGATTAGCTTTGTCATGGTCTAATTGTAGTATTTTATTTTTGTTTTTTTATATTTTAGGTGGAAGATGTTGGATAATACGTGGAAGTGGAATTTTCAAGTGAGAACATGCTTTGAAGATGTTGGACAAAACGTGGAAGTGCATCTTTCAAGTGGGAACAAGCTTATGTGCACATTTTACATTTGATGTACTTTTGTTGTTGTTTTGTAGTAGGAACATGCTTGTCTTAGCTTTTGAAACATCTTCGTAAAAGGTTGATGTCTTTCTAATTGACTTGGTTGGTGATAATTAATGGAAGAGGTTGAAGTCTTTGTTATTGAATTTTCCTTGTACCTCTCAAGTTTATTTGAATTTGTATGCATATGGGAATCATGTCTTCCAAGACTGAACTTGCTAGCAACTGCACTTATTCGATCAATTGGAGGGCATATCCATCATAAGATGTGTAAAATATAACTAAAAACTAACTCAAATATTACATACCAATAAATGGAAAAAATGTCCGAAAAATAAAAAATTCTGCTGAAAATTAGGAACTCATTATGCTGAAATCGGAACTCTTGCTTTTACTACTCTTTCCTCTATGGTATAACCTTCTAACTTTATTTTTAGGCGTGTATGTAGCCCTGGCTGCTCAAAAATAAACTTCTTTCAACTTTTACGCGCATGTCTTGCTAGCAACGGCATTTGTTCTATCCTAAACTCGAACTTGCTAGCAACTCGCACTTATTCGATCAATTAGAGGGCATATCCATCATAAGATGTGTAAAATATAATGAAAACTACCTCAAATATTACATACCAATAAATGGAAAAAAGTCTGAAAAATAAAAATTCTGCTGAAAATTAGGAACTCATTATGCTGAAATCGGAACTCTTGCTTTTACTACTCTTTCCTCTATGGTATAACCTTCTAACTTCATTTTTAGGCGTGTATCGTAGCCCCGGCTGCTCAAAAATAAACTTCTTTCAACTTTTACGCGCATATCTTGCTAGCAACAACACTTGTTCTATCCTAGACCGAACTTGCTAGCAACTCGTACTTATTCGATCAACTTTTATGCATGTTTTAGTTTTGTTTTCAGCCTATGTGGGATTTGAACCCACATCTTTGTGTAATAACACAAATACTCTACCAATTGAGCTAATTGGCGTCCAAGGCTTCATAGACATGTGTGTTAAATGTAAAAGCAAGAGAGTTGCAACAATCGTTTTGACTTTTGTGTTAAATGAAAAAGCAAGTAGTGTTCATCCATTCTTACCGTGGCACAAACTTTGAAAGTGTCTAAGTTGACAGATATATGAAGAATACCGTATCAAAGGAAACCACTTAATAAGAAGAAGCAAACAAGGGCTATAGTGTTCATCCATTCTTACTCGTGGCACGAGACAGTTATAATTGTAATTATAACATATCAAAATTCAGGTACATGCTACAAGCAATGTGTCACACATAATTCTGTGATAAACTCACCTCAAATTCAGATCTTTCCCACCTTCACATGTCCGTGATGTCAGCAAATGCTTTTGATGAGTCTGTGAAGAACCATAAATGAGTCGAAAACCGAGATTCCATTTTCTTCGGATATTTGTCAATTTCGGTAAAAAGTGATAGTCCTATTTTGTATGCCTGCAAGGGATAGAATAAATAAAAGTATATTTACTTAGTGAAGACAACTTCATTTTGCCTTTTCATCTGCTGTGTGTGGGGGGGGCAGCAGTAGGCATCTTTTCTTAGCATTGAGAGATTGCAAAAACAAAGCTAGCAAGAATCACATGAAGCCTTAGAAGAGAATTTACACTCTCAATTTCATGCTGAAGCCAGTCTCCATTAATCGAATCATTATATTCCAATTTACGTGGTGGAACATAAACCGTAAATTCTACAAATTCTCTATGTCCATAATAGTTTGTGCTCATGAATCGAACCATAATGGTTTACACTCTCAATTTCATGCTGAAGCCAGTCTCCAATCCAGGCAACAAAGGATCAGCAAATTCACATAGGATAGCCGGATATACATCGGTTGATGTTTACAACTTATGAGATGTAACGCCAAGAGAAATGTAAATTTTGAAAGCAACCTCCATTTTTGCAAGCAGAAGTTCAAATGATTTCGAACAAAGCACACCAAATCTACAACAATTTCAGATCCAACTCCATTCAATCAACCATTACAAACCAATTTTAGTTAATTTTAACCCCAAAACATTGTTACAAACCAACATTAATCAACCCATAAAATACACAAGAAAAAAAAAGTGGATACCTGCAATTTTCTCTTCCCCAATTCGATTTTGAGCGCCACCAAAGTGAGAGAGAGAGAGCAAGCTCGGGTATTGGATGCCGGCGGTCAGCAACGAGAGAAAGAGAGCGAGGTTCGGGTATTGGACACCGACGGTGAGCAATGAGAGAGAGCGCGATGTCGAGTATTGGCGCCGGCGGTGAGCGACGACAGAGAGAGAGCGAGGGGGCTTGAGGGGTTAGCGACGACAGAGAGAGAGAGGAGGGGTCGGCGATGATTGAGAAATCATGCCGATGTCGGCGACGAGAGAGAGAGAGGGAAGGGACTCGGGGTCGCGACCGGAGCAGCGAGAGAGAGGGCCATGGCGTTCAAGCGAAGCAGCGAGAGAGAGGGCCATGGCGTTCAACCGAAGCAGCGAGAGAGAGGAAGGAGATCAGCGAGAGAGAGGCTACCGGCCTGAGGTAGACGCCGGCGGGACTATTGTCTCGCAACCCAGCGAGCGAGAGCGAGAGTTAGAGAAAGAGAGAGAGAGCGCTTGGGAGGGCCGGAGAGGATGGAAAATGACGATGATTTTCCAGTCCTCCCCCTCCCGAGAAAAAAAATTTTTTAAATAAAAATTTCCTCTTTTAATCTCAGCTATTGAATCAAAATTCAATGGTTGAGATTAAAAGTGTTCACCTAATGGGTGAGCTCACCTAAAGGGGAGGGCTCACTTGAACCCTCCCCTATATATATATATATATATATATATATCAACATTCGCATTAAACTCTTATTCTATTTTATAAATATTCATCCAGGTTAATATCTCTTCACCTACTTTTTTTACGTTATTCACTTTGCAACACTTCCATCCGTTATCCGCTCCTAGTCCGTTTTCTGATTTCCGACATTCCTAATGTGCGATTAGCGATCGGAATTTGGATATAGAGTCAGGAAATTGAAAAGTGCAACGACGAGGTTAACGGCCCGAGTTCAGTGAGGTACTATAATTGTCATCCGGCGTGAAACCAATATATTAGAAGCTCTTATGCCTGTTTCAAACTCCCTTTTTAGTATCTTCCGCATATAATTGATTATGTTTGTGCAATGCACAAGTACACATCATGTGCTTGCCTTTTGTGTATTGTTGGTCACATGTACGAAGATATGTCTGGTACAACTGAATGGAAGTCGGATGAGTAACTCATTGTCTTGTAGTTAATTGTTAGTTAATTAATAGTGAGTGTTAGTTAATGGAAGTCAGATGTGTATTAGGTTAGAACTTTGATTTAATTGTTAGTTAATTAATAGTGAAGTGATTATAACTATCTATTATCTTGTAATTTTCTTTTTATGTCTTTGATTCATGTTTATTTTATGTGTTGATTATATGTATTGAATTTAATGGTGACCAAAATACTCATAAAAATTTTTTATTTTCATATAGCCGCATATATCTTTAAACAACTAGTAGGGTACTATAATATATTATGTATCACATACTAATTTCTTTTAATATAATTGCGTAGATGGATGGAGAAAAATAAAAGAAAAGTTTTATTAAAGGCACAAACTTTACTTTGCACAACCGTAGCACAAGTTGTTAGTTTAGTAGCTCATTGGTGGATGTTGAGACGACAATTGAAGTTTAGATCCTGTATTGCTCGAGAAATTATAGAAGAGAGAAACCAAGCATTAGCAGCAAATATGAGAGATATTATCCTCAATTTTAGATGTCTTGAACTCTTACAAATGGGCACACCCATTTTCATGAAATTATGTAATATACTATAAAGAGAAGGCGGGTTGCAACCAACAACACGAGTAAGTGTAGAAAAGCAAGTTGCTAAATTCCTCTATATAGTGGGACAAAATGGAAGAAATCGTGCTACCAAAGTCTATTTCCAACGGTCCGAAGAAATTGTGAGTCATAATTTACATAGTGTGCTAAAGGCTATTATACAACTTGAAGAGAAGTACATGACACAACCCGATGTCCAACAAAATCCATCAAAGATCCTTAATTCCAGTAGATTTTACCCTTACTTTAAGGTAATAATTAATTATTTTTTGATAAATATATTTTAAAGTGTTTCTTCAGAAATAATATTAAGTAACATATTGAACGTCGGGATTGTTTAGGAGCTATTGATGAAACACATATACGAGCAAAGGTTTCTCCTATAGATGCCCCTAGATATCATGGTAGAAAAGAGTATCCTACACAAAATGTGTTGGCTAAATATACTTTTGAATTAAAATTCACCTATGTCTTACCTGATTGGGAAGGTTCAAGCATCAGATTTCAAAATTCTAAAAGATGCATTAAGACGACGATATGCATTAAAAATTCCAAAAGGTAAACTATATATACACACATATATATACACTCCAAATACGATATTATTATTGATAATGATAATTTTCATCTTATAGGAAAATTCTACCTAGTTGATGTTGGTTTCATGACTAAGAGCGCATTAATAATACCTTATAGAGGTGTACGCTACCACTTAAAGGAGTACTCAAGAAACCACCTTGAAATTCTCAAGAATTGTTCAATCTTCGACATGCCTCACTACGCAATGCAATTGAAAGATGTTTTGAAATTTTGAAAAAGCATTTTCCTATATTAGAAAGTGGAGTTGAACCTAGATTTAATGTTCAAGTACAAAAACAAATCATACTAGCTTGTTGTATTGTACACAATTATTTAATGGGTATTGATCCATATTCGGATCTAATCGAGGAAGTAGACAATGAGCTTGCAAACCAAGACGATCACGTAGTTGAGTACCACGAAGATATAGAAAACAATGAAGAAACTAGAAATGGTGAATGGATAAGGGATTGCATTTCAGTAGCAATGTGGAGGGATTATACTAGTTCGTCTTAGGTTATGATTTGCTAGAATTTTTTTAATTTTATATTTTGATCTTTAATCTTTTAGCATATTTGTATGAACTTCTTCATTTCATTATTTATCTATTAACGTTTCTACCTCATGCCCTAGTTTTAAATTTTCACCTTGATATTAACTTATTTCTGTCTTTGTGATCTAAAGCATGGCAAAAAGAAAGAATGCACCACTTGCACCTGCTCGACTGATTCTAGTGTTGTTATGAAGTCCGATTGTATGCTAACATGGTCAAATGCTATGAACGATGCCCTTATAGATGTGTTGTTATGTGAACAAGAAATGGAAAATAGGGTTAATGGAAATTTTACATTAGATGCTTATAAGAATATTAAAAATCGATGGAAGCACATTAAAAATACATTTGGACCCATTTCGATATTTTCAAGGGTGGATTGAGTGGTTTTGCCTTTAACTCTCACACTTTAACTTGGGAAGCTGAGAATGAAGTTTGGGAAGAGTTAATTAAGGTACATTTTTTATTTAGTGAGAAGATTTTTTTCATCTAATTGACGAGAATTACTAATTACTCATGTGTATATTTTTTTCTATAATTTTAGGATAAGCCTTTTGTTGCTAATTACAAGGAAAGACAATTCGTAATTATTATAAGTTGGTTACACTTTATGGGCAAGGAAGAGCGTGATGAAGCTCAAGCAACTACTGAAATGAGAGAAAGACTTCATACTTGAGACAAATATTTATACAATTGATGAGATTGACCATTTTGTATCTCAAGATGAAATTATATTGGAGAATGTGGATAACTTTAACATTGGACATGGTGGTGGGACTAACTCACGTCATGAAAAATACGTAGAAGGTGAACCTTCATCTAAAAGGATGGAAGGAAAAGGCAAGTTATTTAGAGAGGATGAGGTTATAATGATGAAGGAAGGGTTAGACAATGTTCCCGATGCAATTAAAGTGTGTGCCGCAGAGATAGGAAAATTGAATCGAAGCCAATATCGGAAGATGACATTTGGAATATGTTGGATGAATTGGATATTCAAGGCGAAGCAATGGGTACAACATATCTTTTCTTCATGAAGAATCCAGATATGCTACAAGCTTTGCTTGGATGCCCAATTGAGAATCGCAAGGATCTTTTATATCATATGTTGCCTACTGTTTTTGGTCCAAATTATTAGCTTAAGTACATTTGTTTGAATTCGTAGTTATAATGAATAAAGTATATGATATATATGTTAATCGCCATGAATATACATGCGGACATTAATATCTTTATCTATCCCCTATTTTTGATTATTTTTTTCTTATATTTTAGGTGTTTATATTATTTGATTTGTTTATTGTATTTTACTTTGCGTAATAAATTAAAAAAATAATTATTAAAAAATAAATGATTTTTGGATGGAATGTTGGTAGGGGAATAAATTCCTTATACCACGTTATTTTTAATTTAAAGTGGTAATGGTAACAATAATAATAATAATAATAATAATAATAATAATAATAATAATAATAATATGTTTCCCTTCCCCTTCCTTCCCCTTCCTTTTTTAATCCAAATAAGTGGATAGTGGTAACCTCCATTTTAAATCCAAACAAGAGGAAGGTATCTCCCCTCCTTCCCCCAATTCCCCTTCCTTTTAATCCAAACAAGTGAATAATGATAACATCCATTCTCCTCCATTTTAAATCCAAACAAGGGAAGGTATCTCCCTCCCTTCCATTTCCCTCCCTTGATTAACTTCCCCTCCCCTCCCCTCTTATATCCAAATAGAGTGTAAGGCTACTTAAGATCTCAACTTAGATTTACTAGCTTTCTCTTAGATTGGCGGAAGGGTGTTTTTATATTTCCAAAGGTTTCCAAAAATTCAGCAGTGTTTCCTTTGTAATATGGCCATTCTCAAAGGTTCAAAAAGCCTTAACCCTACACAATACATATTTATAAACTCAACGAGCCACACACTCGGAGTATCCACAACACCAACCGAACAAGCCATAAGCTCGGAGTAAACACATGGTTCTTTTATTATACATAGTAAAAAATTTGGTCCAACATACAACCGATCTTTACAAGCATGAAAACATAAAGTACATAACAAGTTCGAAGATATACTATCGGTTGGTCCGCTTTTTCTAAAAGCCACGAGCAACTACTGGGAGTCTAACTTCGTACCTGAAAATATTGGTGAGGTCATGAGCTCCACTAACCCAGATTAATAACCCAAATCCAACCCCTAGTTGCACTTTGCACATTAATTCATTAACAAACACACGTAAGTTCAATATTCAGTCATACCATGTGATTCGAGTATACATGCTCGAGATATGCAAGATACTAAACTTTCTAAACTTACCGAGATCGACACATAACATCACATATTTATGAATTCAACCAATACATACTTTATTCATTCTTTCTATGCAAATACATCATATAATCATTCATCATGTAAGTCATTGATCACATAAATCATATCTTCCTTCTTATCGTATTAATTTCTTGTGAAATCGGGATTCATTCTTCTTCTTATTCTTCTTCTTGAGTTCATTCATGCATTTCATCATCATGTAAATAATTGATTCTTTCTTTCTTGCTCATCATGCATAATAATTCGTTTCTTCATATCATAATTCTTTAAGTTATCTTATTTTCGAATGGAAAGAAAATTTATGTCCTACTCTAAAGACCAAGTTCTTGGAGCCAAAACAATTCGTGGGCTCAGTTCTTGGACGCAAAAAATTTGTGGCCTCGAGGCAAGCCTAAAATTCGAAGGACGTATACTGTTAGGAATTCGTTGAAGCAATTCAATTCGTGGCTTCGGTTTGACAGACACTTCGTGGCCATAGCTTCAGAGGGTTCTTTAATTGGTGGGGTTTTAGATCAATAACACAATCCTTTTTCCCTTCTTTAGTTGTTCATATTTCTTATTTTCTTATTACTTACCGACAAGATACACTTAATTCATATAAATCATACTCAATACCTTCATAAGTAATGTCTCCACAACTAGAAATTCACGTAAACAATTTCTAACTCAAGTACGGTTAATATAAATCATATAGACATGCTTATATCATTTATAATCAATGTACTTTAATATAAACACATCATCACATAAACATATCAATTATGATTTCTAATTAACGAACTTATCGTTCCATGATTGGATATTATTGTGCATAGGTGGTTTATGGTTCTCTAACTTTCCTTAATCATTACATATCTCTTAATCTATCCATATATCTTCCTAAATTTTAGTTTCTAACCAAATTATTCAATCAACCCCGATTTTGCCCAAAACAACACATTTTCACTCAAAAATTAATATCTTCCAAGATGCTCATCCAACCATACCAAAATTTACAGGAAATTCTCATAAATTATCAAAAAGCTATAGTAAAAGTTTCAAAAATTTCGAGCTATAAATGAATTTACAAATATTCGGGCAGCAGCATAAATAGGCAAAAATCTGCACCTAGGTCATAAAAATCTGCACCTAAGTGATAAATTCGGTTTTCGATTTTTCTCACTAATTCTATTCAAACTAATTTCATCAAATTCTCGATATAAAACTCAATAATCATGCTCAATAATACTCAAACATCAATAAATTCATGAATCACACATAAATCGCAACATGCTTTTCAATTCGTGAGTTGCTAATTTCGTGAATTAGGCTTCTAATTTCTTCAATTAGACTTAGGATTTTCAATTTCATGAACCAATTTCAATTTAATCCACCTAATTCATTTTAATTATAGAGGATGAATTCAAATTACTCACCTTTAATTCTTAGTGGTTCTAAGAATTTAAGTTTGGATTAGATTTCGAATTGGGTGTTTTTGCTTTTCCTTCGTCCTTTTTGGTTTTGGTCTCCTCTACCCGACCCTCTTCTTCCTCCTTTCGCCACTCTCGGTCCCGACCTCTTGCTTCCTCTCGCTCCTTTCTAGTTTCCCCTCGGGTTCTCGCTTCTTTGTTTTTCATTTTCCTCTTTTGCCCGCTGCTCCCTTCATTCATCAACCATTGTACTCTTACTTGCCTCGCGACAACTCCTTTTTGCCCTCTCGCCACCTCCTTCCGTCTACCCATTGCTACTCGTTGTCCCTATCCTTCTTCCTCTTCATTTCTCGCTCCGGCTCTCATCTTCCGCTTGGTCTCCCTCTCACTTTCCCTTCTTCTCTATTTGGGTTTTTCAGTGTCCCTCTCAATCCTCGCTTCTTTATCCCCTTTTGTTTTCCTCTCTCTCGTTCCCCTGTCTTCTTTGCTTGCTCTGTCTCCCTCATACTCTCACTCCTCTCTTTCGTTCTTTGTTTCTATTTCCCGGTTTGCTTTCTCTCTCTTTCCATTTATTGTTTCTCCTAGTCTTATCTTTAATTCCTTCTTTCTATCTCCAATCAACACCTAATGGACTTTGCTGCTCTTAACTCTATTGGACCCCCAATATCCTTGCTCCTTTCTTTGCTAGCAAATCTTCCACTAATCCTCTAAATTCCAACCCTAAATAAATTTAATCTCAGCTTGACACCACCTACTCAAAATGTCAGCACCCTTTTCTCATTTTCTTTCATTTTTTATTTTTTTCTAGATTATGGTTTGGGTTTTAACAAATTGGGCCCAAATTAAATTTCAATAAGAACACTTACTTAAATCAAGCTATTGTTTCAATTTTCGGGTTTATTTGACTCGGGAAAATTATAATTCAACTTAATTTAATAATTTTAAATTTTAACTTAACTTTTAATAACTTAATTCATTACCAAGCAAGCACCTTAAATTTTCGGGTATTAGACATTATCAACGAACATATTCAACTTAAATGTACTATTGGTAATGAAATTGTAATGCCATAAGATAATGTAAATGATGCTATTTTAGTGAGAATACCAACAATTTAATTCTTTTGTTGCTAATATTTCTAACCTTTACCAAGATATAATGTAAGTGTTATATAAATGACAATACCATCGGATAATGTAAGTGTTATTAGTTCAATGACAATACCAACAATTTAATTTTTTCTCGTAGTTAATATTTCTGAACTTTACTAATAGATAAATAAGTATTGCTATTTCAATGACATTACCATCATATAATGCAACTGTCATTATTAATAACTTTTACCAACAAAGTAAATTTTTTGTTACTATTGATCTGTTGGTAATTCGACGTTTCTTGTAGTGGTGATGTGATCCCACATATGGATGAATGTGCTCGCATGAGGGAAGCTGAAGCTAAAGAAGCTAAGGAGAGGAGGGCTGGCCGAGTCAAGGAACGGAAAAAGTGAACCTTAGAGGATGCAACCGAGTCTAGCGATGCGAAAGGGAAGAAAGTGAAACAGACTAGGGCTGAGATTAGGAGAATAAAAACTTAGGAAGTTTTTTTAATTTTGCCTCTTTAGAACAATTTATTTTTCAAATAGTGTGCTGTTTTATTTCCCTTTTTATTAGCTATGTATTCTTTACCATTTTGATAAGAATAAAGTAAATAGTAAATTTTATGCTCAACTTTATGCTTCATTTATTTTATCCCGCAATTAGAGGAAAAAATAGAAAATGGACCGCCTGATTGGCTCGCCTTATAAATAACAATTAAATGCAAAATATTTCACTTAAAGGAATTAATTAATTAATTGGACCATCTGATTGGACGACCTTAAAAATAATAATTAATCGTAAAAAGATAAAACATCAGCCCGGAGGGATTTCTCGGCACGGCCATATCGCATTTTTCCGAACGGTGGTTGGTGCCGGCTATGCTTGGCGACCTGGTTGGGTTGGGCTTAGCAAACTATGGGAACTGCTTAGTATCATGCTAAACATATTATTTCTTTAACCGGTCCAAGTAAATTTTGAAAATTTTCTTCACCATCCAAATCAGTTAGTTTAACTCGCTCCTCCCCGCGATATTTGACTAAGTATGAATGGAGCGTGCTAGTTGGGCCTAAACTTTCCTCTAGGATCCTGAATTGGTATTCTAATCTCCTTAAGGACCAAATCTCCAATCTACAATTACAAGGCTTAACCTTTTTGCTAAATACCCTTGATATACGTGCTTGATATACTTGGACATTATGTAAAGCCTTTAAGTGCTTTTCATCTAGCAATAATAATTCCTCATAGCGTGTCTTAGCCCATTCTACTTTAGGAATTTGACTTTTTGGAATGATTCGCAATGAAGGAATGACAATTTCTATTGGAATGATTGATTCCATACCATATGCTAGGGAGTAAGATGTTGCTCTTGTTGAGGTTCTACTCGTAGGTCCGATAGCCCTATAAAGCGAAGGGCAATTTATCCAGCTAGTCCTTGTAATCGATAGCCATTTTCTCCACTATATTTAGGATATTCTTATTGGCGGCCTCAACCGCTCCGTTGGTCTTAGGGCATAGGGAGAAGACCTATGGTGTTTGATTTTATACTTATCCAATAGGTCACTAATCGGTTCATGTGGTACCCCATATCAAAAGATAATGTTACGAGTTATGAACTTCACCACATGCTTTGATGTTAGGGTTGCATAGCAAGTTGCTTCTACCCACTTGGTAAAGTAGTCAATTGCTACTAACCTAACCCGTGAGCATCCATTCCTTTAGGAATCACTTTACCGATGATGTTAATGCCCCAAACTAAAAATGGCCGGGCGATTCAAGTGTCATTAAAAAGGAAGGTGGTTGATGCTTGCAAGTTCGCATACACTTGATACTTGTGACATCTTTTAACAAATTCATACCGATCTGCTCCCATGGTTGACTAGTAACACCCTAGTCTCTGAATTTTCTAAACCAACATTCTCCCATTTATATGGGGCTCGCATTCCCCACCATGAATATAAGTCATTATGCGCTCTGGTTCATGTTGATTGACACAAAGTGAGTTAATCCATGTGTTGGTTTTCTCGTATAACCGCCCTGGATTTATGAAGAACTCGTGCTCGCTAGCTTATGGAGGGCTCGTTGGGCTCCAAGTGTGGAGTCCGGCGGGTATTTTTGGTTTTCTAAGTACTAAAAGATGTCAAGCTACCAACTAATTTGGTTAGTACTTGTAACAACCCGACCCTAAACCACATTGTTTATTTAATTAATTCATTAATTATAAGATTTATACGATTGAGCGCGTGCACTTCAATTCGATATTTTATATTTAAAGTATTTATATACATGCGTTATGCGATTAAAGAGATGAAGTGGCCCTAATAAAAATCTCATAATAAAGTTATAATTTGTTAACGCCATTATTAAAAATAAAATTAAAAAGTAGTAATAATAATAAATAAATAAATAAATAAGTAACTGAATAAATATACAAAAACAAATGTAGAAAAGAAAAAAATGAAAATGAAATAAATTAACCAGATTTTTTTAGGAAAAATCCAAACATAGAATAATCTGGAATTGAAAAAAAAAAAAAAAAGGGAAAGCGGTTAAGATCGAAATAATCGGGCAAGCTCGGTTTCAAATCTTCATTTGCTTCCTTCCCCTGCTCCTCCCGTTCCTTGGCTTCCCCCTCCTTCCCTGCTTTCCCCTCCTCGCGAGCGGCTTCCCGACCACCGGCGTGACCGACGCCGGCCGAGAACCGGCGCCGGCCTTCGCTCTCCCTCCCGTCTCCCTCTCGCGGGCTCGCTACCTTCTTCTTCCTCTCATTCACGCCTGCTCCCCTGCGCCCGATTCCTCTGCCGCGGGCCACTTATCGGCCAATCACGGTCGCAGCAGCCGCCGGTGTTCATCGCCGCCCTGCCTGGGGTTGCTGGTGCAGCCGCCGTCCACCGCCACCGCTCGCTCATCCTCCTCGATTGCTCCTTTCCGAGTTTGAAGGTAACGTTAAACCCTAAGCTATCAAACTCCTTATTTAAGTAATTGTAGTTTTAAATTGAAAAGTATGATTTAGAAATACATTGTTGAGGAAATTTGAGGATTTATTTGGGAAATTTCGGATTGGAATGGATGATGAAGGTGTGGTAGTTAATGGGTTAATTTTGTATAAATGTAATCTCTTTTAGGGAATTTTAATGTAGAGAACGAAATTAGAGATGCTTGGTTATGTAATTGAGTAATTGGATGGATTCCGAGACTTTGGAGAATGACTATATCGAGCAAACGCAGGGCGAGTGTATGCATAGGCTGAACGGCTAATGTGTAACTACAAAAGTTTGAGAAAATAGTTCAAAAATTAAGCATGCGTAATTGTGATTGCGAATGTGAGTTTGTGGGAAGTAATGCCCCGACCTTAAGTTGGTATATGTATGAATTTGAACAATATAGTTAATGGTGAAGCCTCCATGTGAAAGGCATTGGTAGATTGAGTAATCACTTAGTTATGGGTTTAGACTCGATGAAGTGAGAAATAAAGAAATTACGTTAGGAATAAGGATCGAAAGATAAGTTGGCCTTGGCACATTAATCGAATTAGTTGCATCTACTAATAACAACAACGACAATAATAATAATAATAATAATAATAACAATATTAACTACGAAGTGTTTAGGTACTTGTATACATACATAAGTATGTATATACATGTATATGCGTATTTTCATTTTCTTGATTTGAGTTCATAGCGCATTACATCGTGTAAATATCATTGCTTAATCTAGTCGACTACTTTATCGAGTACGTACTCAATAATGGTCTAAACAGAATTAGTGCAAGGGAGTTGAGTAACAAAAATCTTAGCTTAATCGATTACATAACAAATAAAGAAAATAAATCAAATTACCAAAGATTATACGAATTCAAGTATTAAACTCAAGAAAAACCTCATTAACAATGTAAATCTATTTGAAACGTAAGCGAGGCCACTTCGGTTGCCGGAAAGGTAGTAACTTAAATTTTCATAAAAGGGGAGAAAGCAAACATCCTCGGTTCGAGTACGTGCATTGCTCGTGCCCTTCGAAAATTCACATGTGTCATCAAATCTCAACATTTCTCATATATGCAATTAATAATGAATCATTTGCAAGGCAAGTTTTGCCACCTAATTAAGTGGTCCCCGCCCAATTATCAATTATCAGGGCTTAGGCCCACCAATTATACCGCGCGCGGCGTCAACTCGGGTTATCGATCGGCCGGGGGTGACACTGTTCAACGATCGTATCAATTACCAAGGGGTTCCACTTCCGGATAATAACCGGCAAGCAATTTTACTTATATTCTCTCCCCCGATTTCAAACTAAAATGAATTGAAATGGCGCGCTCAATCAAAATATTCTTCAAGTTATTTTACGAGTGCGAGAATGTTCGTATCGAGTTTCGACTCATTCTTTGAATTACTTGATGTTTTTGTTTTTAGGAAAAGCATCCGTGTACGAGCCCTTTGCCTAAGCAGCCTGGCGGGAGCAAGACTTAGCCGAATGTTTCGTTGCCATTGTTCCGTGATGGGTTAGATGCTCACGGTGATGCTCATCCTCGCTAATTTTGGGTTTGACTTTGGGTTGTAATTAAGTATTACGTATTTCCTATTATAGTCCGTTGTAATGGTCACTAATGTTTGTAAATACGTAGCAAAACTGTGCTTGGGATTGGCTACTTAAGTTGTCGGGATGACACCTTGCGACATAGCCGAGGCATAACCACTAGACACTCGTTTATTATGGTATTTTAAGTCAGCCTGGTCCTTTTGTTAGGGCGGCGGTAACGCCTTCAGCTATTAATTTCAGCTGCGACCTTACCTAATATTCTCGGATTAGGGAGTTATTAGGTGACGGTAGCTGGGGCGTTACGGTTGTGGTATCGGAGCGAGGTTTAGAAATCATTGTGAGCACTAGGATCCGAAAGTGTCGGGGTTTGACCTTTCGGGAAATTACGTGGCTATCATTTACTCAAATTGTCGTTTTGGGACTTGTGGATGTAGTATAGTTAATATTGGATTGACTTAAGTAGCTGACATGCCTATCATATGCTTTTAAGTTCTGCAGCTTGTAATTAAGTTCATATAATTTGTTTCGGATGCGGTATGGATTATTTAGGTTGTTTTAAACCCTAATGTATATTGGTTGGACCCGGCGTGTGGCCGATGAGTTGTATGCTCCGAGCATGTGGCTCGTTGAGTGATATTGTGTTTTTATGCAGGATTTTAAAGCCTTAAGTTTGGGGGATAGACCATATTACAAACGAGTTCTGCCGAAATTTTTAGGAAATATCGACTCTTTTAGAAAATTTCCTTTATTACCTTTAAATTGGAATTAGAAAGCAAAGCCGACACTCGAATAAGCCTTGGGTTTTCCTTTAATTGAGGATTTCTCAACTGATGAAAGTTCTAGAGATTGATGATTTAACATATAGGATTTTAAAGTGTTGTAATTTGATGTTATGGACAATTATATGATCTGTCGATTTTATTATTTATTGAAGATCCGTAAATCCCAGTTGGTTCGAGATGATTTTCTTTGCTTGTTTAGATGAATCATGCAGGAGCTCCTTTGGATCCCTATGCTGTCTACATGCTACCAGGCACCCCTGTGGCTGCACACATATCTCATCTTTACGCTAGCATGCTAGAACATATGCAGGACCCTTTATCGAGTTTCACGACTCACTTGTGCGAGCGCGTCGGCTTCGTGGTCCCCGCCACCTGTAGCCCCGTGGGATGAGTTTAGGTCTCGATATCATGACTTCATGGTGACAGGGGACCCTGGAGCCGACACAGCCTAGGTTTCAAATACGGGGATTTGGGCAACCATTACCAATGAACTCCTAGTTAGAGAGAATGCGGAGCATAGGGGGTTAATTACGAGACATTACAGCTTTTCTTTCCCCTATCGCACGACCCATCACCCCCTCCTTCACCCGAGCTCGTAGAGGGGTCACCATCACCCCCACCGCACCTGGTCCCCAGCAGCCACCAGCTTTCCCTCCGCAGTCGGATTCCGAGGATAGCCTGGAAGTCGAGCCCATGCACGATCCATGTGACAGCCACGAGGATTATGGGGAGTTCATGTTGTTATAAACATACCAGAATCGCCCGAGCTTGTCATATTGAGCTCGGACGAGGAAGCCGATGCGGAGGAGGACCACGAGATACGGGAGTATGGGAACGAAGGAGAGGACCAAGGTGACGTAGAGTTGATTTATATCGATTCCGATTCCGAGGTTGACGAAGACTAATGGGACTCGGATCTCGACCCTACGCGAGGTCACTAGTGTTGTGATCTGTGGCTCCGTTTTGTTGGGAACTTGTATATATAGGGCAGTAGTCTATGGTTGGTATAATTTTTGGGTATGTTTGTATAAATGATGTATGTATATATGACGAGCCAACCAACCTAACTTAAATAGTGCTTGTCGCTCGATTTTGGGTCTACCGAGCAACCTCGGTTAGAGCTAACTATGACTTCTTGTGTATAGAAGGAAAGATTGAAAAGGGGAAGAAGGTTACAAAATCTAATCTATGGTAACTGCTTGCAGTGTGACACCTAACGTGTAATTTTGGGGTTATTTGTGTATGTAAGTGCAATGAAAATAGTTTCAACTAACTGTTGTGATGTTTTAAGTGGGTAACCATTTGTTTTACGGGTAAGATATATATATATATATATATATATATATATATACATATACACATACATATATATATGGACCATAACAACTAAGCAAATTTGCATTTATGTGATTCAGCATGTCAGGACAGGAAGTAACAACATCACTCGGAATGTGGTGGCGAGACTTGGGCAACAACCCCGAGGAACCGGCGTTAGAAACTCCTCCCAACTCGCAACAAAGCCATGGTGAGACCCAACTCGTGTCTTTAGGAGGTTTTATTAACACCGTTGATCCGGACTCATTGGAAGAACTTGGTAACCGAGTTAATGAAAAGGATTCCCTCTACGCCTATTGAATCCACTTCTAAGCCCGACAAGTTAGCCGATAGAGTTGCTCGACGCAATCCTAAGACCTACGATGGGAAAATCGAACCAGTGGAGTTAGAAGAATGGATTAGAGAGATGGAAAAGATATTTGCAATTGTTGAGGTTCCTGAAGAAAAAGGGTCAACATAGGGACCTACTACTTGATCGGTGAGGCGGATATTTGGTGGAGCACATGAGGAACAAGTTTCAAGGTTGTGAGTTGACTTGGGAAAAATTTCTAGAAGAGTTGAGAGTGAAGTTCTACCCAACCTCGGTCCGACGTCGGAAGGAAAAAGAGTTCTTGGAGTTGAGAATGAATAATAATATGACGAGTAACACGATACGCGAGTCAATTCATGAAGCTATCTAGATTTGCCCCAGATTTTGTAGCTACTGAAAGGATGAAGATGTTAAGATTCGAGGAGGGCTTGGCCCACTATATTCGACATCGACTTGCTGGTCAACCTATCAAAGATTATCAAGAAGCTGTATGAGAGAGCTGCCGAGGTTGAACGAGTTAAGAGTGAATTGAGGGCCTCAAACCTTGGGAACTCGAAGAGGAAAGGGGACAATACAAGTGAGGGTGTAGCCCAAAAGAAACCTACTACTGGCTTTAGCAGGAGTCGCACTGTAGCTGCCCTGGAACCCTGTAGCAAGTGTGGCCGGACCAATCATACCACACCGAGAATGTCACATTGGCACCAATAAATGTGTTTGGTGCGGTAGCCCCGAACATCTAATAAACGCGTGCCCAAAAAGACGCAAAGCTGTAGAAAAGGGAGCTGCGAAGCCCCCGATGCCGCCACGTCGGGGACTTGTACCACCCCAAAACCGGTGACCGTAGGGCGAGCATACGTGATGAACGAGGAAGGAAGCGGTTGCCTCGGGAACAGTTGTTACTTGGTACACTCTTTCTAAACTCAAAGCCTTTTTATGTTTTATTTGATTCGGGTGCTACCCATTCATTTATATCCACCAGGCTGCCTCCCGACTACACTTAGAAAATCATAAGACTCCAATTGAGTGTCACATTGGGTTACCAAACGGAAAAGTAGTAGAATGTTTGATTCTCTACCAACGTGTGCCCCTAGTCATAAGCGGAGAGTTGTTTCCTATAAACTTAATCCAATTGGACCTTTCGGAATTTGATGTGATTCTAGGAATGGATTGGTTGGCAACTCATGAAGCGAAAATAGATTGTAAAGGTGGTACGGTTATTTTAAAGGGGCCAAGAGGGAAGGAAATATGCTTTCATGGTGAAAAAGATACAAAGAAATATTACGTAATTTCGATTATGAAGGTTAACAAGCTATTAAGACATGGTTGTACGGGATACCTATGTTATGTTACTGAGGATAGGAAGGATAAGATAAACATAGAAGATATACCTATAGTATGTGAGTTTCCAGACGTATTTCCCGAGGATCTACCCGGCCTACCTCCTCAAAGGGAGATTGATTTTGAAATTGAACTAATTCCTGGCGCACAACCTATCTCTAAAGCACCATATAGAATGGCCCGACGAGAACTTAAAGAGTTGAAGGCCCAACTTGATGAATTGCTACAAAAGGATTCATTTGGCCGAGCGTGTCGCCTTGGGGAGCTCCGAGTCCTATTTGTGAAAAAGAAGGATGGAACTTTGAGACTATGTGTGGATTATAGGGAGCTAAACAAGATAAGCTGTCAAGAATAAATACCCCTACCTAGAATTGACGATTTGTTTGACCAAGCTGCAAGGGGCTGGAGTGTTTTCGAAAATAGACCTGAAATCCGGGTATCACCAACTTAGAATTAAACAGGAAGATATACCCAAAGCTGCCTTTAGAACCAGGTATGGGCATTATGAATATACGGTGATGCCCTTTGGGCTTACCAATGCCCCTGCGGCATTCATGGATCTCATGAACAGAATTTTCAGGCCTTATCTAGATAAATTTGTGGTGGTATTTATTGATGACATTCTCATATATTCTAAGGATAAGCGAGAACATGCTGAGCACCTAATGATAGCATTACAAACTTTGAGAGAACACCAACTGTATGCCAAATTACAAAAATGTGAATTTTGGTTAGAAGAGGTGACATTTTTAGGGCACGTTGCGTCTAAAGAAAGGATTAAAGTCGATCCTCACAAAGTGAAGGCGGTAGCCGAATGGCCTAGACCAACCAATGTTACGAAGTGAGAAGTTTTCTTGGGTTGGCGAGGATATTATAGGAGATTTGTACGAGATTTTTCGAAGATAGTTGCACCATTGACCAATTTGTTGAAGAAAACAACAAAATTCCCGTGGTCGAGATAAATGTGAAGAGGCCTTTCAGGAGTTAAAGAAAAGGTTAACCACAGCCCCTATTCTTACCTTACCAGTCGAAGGTAAAGAGTACACTTGTCTATAGTGATGCCTCTAAAAATGGGTTAGGATGCGTGTTAATGCGGGATGACAGGGTCATAGCTTATGCATCCCGACAACTCAAACCATATGAAAAGAACTATCCAACCCATGATTTGGAATTGGTCGCTGTTGTATTTGCCCTAAAAATTTGGAGGCATTACCTATATGGGGCAACTTGCAAGATTTATACTGATCATCGAGTTTGAAGTACATTTTTACCCAAAAGGAAATCAATTTAAGGCAACGCCGCTGGTTAGAGTTACTTAAGGATTATGATTTACAAATACAATACCATCCGAGGAAAGCGAATGTCGTGGCTGATGCATTAAGCGAAAGACACAACATAGCTTGAGTGCAACGATAATAACCCAACCTAGGGTATTACAGGACCTTCGAATATGAATGTTGAATTAGTCTCAAAGGGACACATAGATGGATTCCTGGCGGGAATAGAGGTACAACCTACTATAATGAAAGAAATCCAAGTGGGCCAAAATGAAGATGTTGAGTTGGAAAAGATTAAACAAAATATTAAAAAGGAAAAACCCCGGGTTTGTAATACATGAAGATGGAACCCTAAGGTTTCGAACCAGGTTATGTGTACCGAATAAAGAGGAATTGAAGAGAAAGATTCTTGAGGAAGCTCATAATACCCGATACTCGAGTACATCCAGGAGGAACAAAAATGTACAAGGACTTGAGGCAATATTTTTGGTGGAATAACATGAAAAAGGACATCGCAGAATATGTGGATAAGTGTTTGACTTGCCAAATGGTTAAGGCCGAACATCAACGCCCTGTAGGCGAGTTGAGACCCTTAGAGATACCTACTTGGAAATGGGACTCGATTTCAATGGACTTTGTCATGGGATTACCCCTTACGCTTCGAAGAAAAATGCTATTTGGGTTATTGTTGACCGACTTACTAAATCTGCGCATTTCATACCAATACACGACACCTGGAATGTGGAGAGGCTGCACGATTATATGTCAAGGAAGTGGTGAGATTACATGGAATACCTAAGGATATCATATCCGATAGGGACAAAAGGTTCCAAGCACGTTTTGGCGAGCTTTACGGCGGGCGTTTGGAACCAAATTAAATTTCAGCGAGTTCATACCACCCGAAACAGATGGGCAAGCCGAAAGGGTAAATCAAATCTTAGAGGACATGTTAAGAGCATGTGTACTTGATTTTCGGGGAGATAGGAAGATGACTTACCATTGGTAGAATTCTCCTACAATAACGGTTATCAAGCCACTATTAAGATGGCTCCATTTGAAACATTATATGGAAGAAAGTGCAGAACTTCATTATGTTGGAGCGAGCTGGATGAAGCATTGATTTTAGGTCCTGAATTGATCCAAGAAACAACCGAAAAGGTTAGGAAGATTCAGGAACACATCAAGGCAGCCCAAAGCCAACAAAAGAGCTATGCGAGATAAAAGAAGGAGGCCATTGGAATTTGAGGTAAGAGATAAAGTATTTCGAAAGTGTCCCTGTGAAAGGAGTCGAGACGATTCAATGTCAAAGGAAAACTAAGTCCTAGATATATCGGACCGTATGAGATCATAGCGAAATTGAGTCCGAGTGGCTTATAAGTTAACCTTGCCATCAGAACTCGAGCATGTGCACGATGTCTTTCATGTTTCACGGCTTTGAAAGTATGTGCCCGACCCAAGCCATAATATTGTGACAGAACCCTCGAAATTGCTTGAAAACTTAATATATGAGGAGCAACCACTTGCAAATATTGGATTATAGGGTCAAGAAACTCCGCAATAAGAGCATTCCTTTGGTGAAAGTATCGTGGACTAATCATACGTCCTCGGAAGCCACATGGGAAATTGAGGAAGATATGAGAAATAAATACCCCCACTTATTTTAAGGTAAGTCTCGCAAACCTTATTGTCGAATGCTCAAGTTTCGAGGACGAAACTTATTTTAAGAGGGGAAGACTGTAACAACCCGACCCTAAACCACATTGTTTATTTAATTAATTCATTAATTACAAGATTTATACGATTGAGCGCGTGCACTTCAATTCGATATTTTATATTTAAAGTATTTTTATACATGCGTTATGCGATTAAAGCGATGAAGTGGCCCTAATAAAAATCTCATAATAAAGTTATAATTTGTTAACGCCATTATTAAAAATAAAATTAAAAAGTAGTAATAATAATAAATAAATAAATAAGTAACTGAATAAATATACAAAAACAAATGTAGAAAAGAAAAAAATGAAAATGAAATAAATTAACCAGATTTTTTTAGGAAAAATCCGACATAGAATAATCTGGAATTGAAAAAAAAAAAAAAAAAGGGAAGGCGGTTAAGATCGAAATAATCGGGCAAGCTCGGTTTCAAATCTTCATTTGCTTCCTTCCCCTGCTCCTCCCGTTCCTTGGCTTCCCCCTCCTTCCTGCTTTCCCCTCCTCGCGGGCGCTTTCCCGACCACCGGCGTGACCGACGCCGGCCGAGAAGCCGGCGCCGGCCTTTGCTCTCCCTCCCGTCTCCCTCTGCCGGGCTCGCTACCTTCTTCTTCCTCTCATTCACGCTTGCTCCCCTGCGCCCGATTCCTCTGCCGCGGGCCACTTATCGGCCAATCACGGTCGCAGCGGCCGCCGGTGTTCGTCGCCGCCCTGCCTGGGGTTGCGGTGCAGCCGCCGTCCACCGCCACTGCCTGCTCATTCTCCTCGATTGCTCCTTTCCGAGTTTGAAGGTAACGTTAAACCCTAAGCTATCAAACTCCTTATTTAAGTAATTGTAGTTTTAAATTGAAAAGTATGATTTAGAAATACATTGTTGAGGAAATTTGAGGATTTATTTGGGAAATTTCGGATTGGAATGGATGATGAAGGTGTGGTAGTTAATGGTTTAATTTTGTATAAATGTAATCTCTTTTAGGGAATTTTAATGTAGAGAACAAAATTAGAGATGCTTGGTTATGTAATTGAGTAATTGGATGGATTCCGAGACTTTGGAGAATGACTATATTGAGCAAACGCAGGGCGAGTGTATGCATAGGCTGAACCGGCTAATGTGTAACTGCAAAAGTTTGAGAAAATAGTTCAAAAATTAAGCATGCGTAATTGTGATTGCGAATGTGAGTTTGTGGGAAGTAATGCCCCGACCTTAAGTTGGTATATGTATGAATTTGAACAATATAGTTAATGGTGAAGCCTCCATGTGAAAGGCATTGGTAGATTGAGTAATCACTTAGTTATGGGTTTAGACTCGATGAAGTGAGAAATAAAGAAATTACGTTAGGAATAAGGATCGAAAGATAAGTTGGCCTTGGCACATTAATCGAATTAGTTGCATCTACTAATAACAACAACGACAATAATAATAATAATAATAATAATAACAATATTAACTACGAAGTGTTTAGGTACTTGTATACATACATAAGTATGTATATACATGTATATGCGTATTTTCATTTTCTTGATTTGAGTTCATAGCGCATTACATCGTGTAAATATCATTGCTTAATCTAGTCGACTACTTTATCGAGTACGTACTCAATAATGGTCTAAACGAGAATTAGTGCAAGGGAGTTGAGTAACAAAAATCTTAGCTTAATCGATTACATAACAAATAAAGAAAATAAATCAAATTACCAAAGATTATACGAATTCAAGTATTAAACTCAAGAAAAACCTCATTAACAATGTAAATCTATTTGAAACAGAACCGAGGCCACTTCGGTTGCTTGGAAAGGTAGTAACTTAAATTTTCATAAAAAGGGAGAAAGCAAACATCCTCGGTTCGAGTACGTGCATTGCACTGTGCCCTTCGAAAATTCACATGTGTCATCAAATCTCAACATTTCTCATATATGCAATTAATAATGAATCATTTGCAAGGCAAGTTTTGCCACCTAATTAAGTGGTCCCCGCCCAATTATCAATTATCGGGGCTTAGGCCCACCAATTATACCGCGCGGCGTCAACTCGGGTTATCGATCGGCCGGGGGTGACACCTGTTCAACGATCGTATCAATTACCAAGGGGTTCCACTTCCGGATAATAACCAGCAAGCAATTTTACTTATATTCTCTCCCCCGATTTCAAACTAAAATGAATTGAAATGGGCGCGCTCAATCAAAATATTCTTCAAGTTATTTTACGGTGCGGGAATGTTCGTATCGAGTTTCGACTCATTCTTTGAATTACTTGATGTTTTTGTTTTTAGGAAAAGCATCCGTGAACGACCCTTTGCCTAAGCGACTCGGCGGGAGCAAGACTTAGCCGGATGTTTCGTTGCAATTGTTACGTGATGGGTTAGATGCTCACGGTGATGCTCATCCTCACTAATTTTGGGTTTGACTTTGGGTTGTAATTAAGTATTACGTATTTCCTATTATAGTCCGTTGTAATGGTCACTAATGTTTGTAAATACGTAGCAAAGCCGTGCTTGGGATTGGCTACTTAAGTTGTGAGGATGACACCTTGCGACATAGCCGAGGCATAACCACTAGACACCGTTTATTATGGTATTTTAAGTCAGCTGGTCCTTTTGTTAGGGCGGCGGTAACGCCTTCAGCTATTAACTTCCACTGCGACCTTACCTAATATTCTCGGATTAGGGAGTTATTAGGTGACGGTAGCCGGGGCGTTACGATACTAGACACTTCAAGTGCATATATGTCCGTAGGTTGACTCCATTGTTCTATATGAATAGGCATTGAATGAATGCCACTAGGGATATTAATCATGGATGCTAACTTGGCTAGGGCATTTGCGAATCGGTTGTCATCCCTATGAAGGTATGTGTATGATATATTATCGAAATATTTTGCTAATTCCATTAGATGTTCTTCGTATGGTGCCAAGGCTTCACTACATACCTTCCACTTCTATGAAACCGGATTAATGATCAAACTGAGTCACCGAAAACCCCGACATTCTTGGCTCCTATTTCTATGGAGGCTTGAAGTCCCGTGATACATGCTTCATATTCCGCAGCGTTGTTGATGACCTCAAAATCTAATTTGACTAAAATGGGAGTATGTGTTCCCTCCGGTAAGACTAGAAGGATCCCTACTCCAAATCCCTTCTTAATGGAAGTGCCAGTCAAAGTACATTATCCACATGTCAACTTCTACTTGTAGAATATTTTCATCCGGAAAGTCGAGATGCTCGAGTTGTGATTCGATTCTGAGTAGGTTAGCTAGGAATTCCGATACTACCCTTCCTTTGATTACTTTTTAAGGGACATACTTGAGCTCAAATTTTGATAGCATAACTGTCCATCTAGGTATCTTGCTACTCGTTGGTTGCTTAAGAATGCATTTGATGGGATCCACTTGGTGCTACTATATGCACCGTGTGGGCCAACATGTAGCGTTGAAACTTCTTGGTAGCCCGGACTAAAGCCAACCATGTTTTCTTTAAGGGCGTATATTGAGTCTCGTAATTTAAGAATTTCTTGCTTAGATAATACACAACATGTTACTCCTTTCCATCCTGTTGAGATAACATGGCTCCCATTGTAGTTTCCATCATAGCGAGGTATAAGAGCAAAGGCTTCCCTGGTTGGGATGGAATTAGCACTAGTAGATTGGCCAAATACTCCCCGACCTTCCCCAATGCTTTTTAACACTCTTCATCCTAAATAGGTTTAGCTCCTTTTTAAACTTCTTGAAGATTTGTTCATAGACTGTAGTCGGTTTTGATATAAAACGACTAATGTACTATAAGCGTCCTAGAAAACCTCGTATCTCCTTCTCTATCTTCAACAGCGAGAATCTCTTGCATGCCTTTAATCTTGGATGGATTGACTTCACTTCCTCTAAGACTAACTACATAGCCTTGTAGTTTGCCCGAAGTTACATAAAGTCACACTTTTATGGGTTAAAGTGCATATTATATTTTATTAGTCTTTCGAAGAATTTCCTAAGGCTAGGTAAATGCCCTGCGCTATCCTTGGACTTGATGATCATTATCGTCCGTATAAACTTCAACTTCCTTATGTATCATGTCATGTAGTAATGTCGCGAATGTCCTTTGATATGTGGTTCCGACATTCTTAAGCGCAAAAGACATCACTACATAACGGTACATCCCCATTGAGTTATGAAGGTCGTTTTTCCATGTCTTCTTCGATCATCTTTACATGATTATGGCCAGCATAGCTATCCATGAATGAGAGCAAAGCATGACCCGTTGTGTTATCCACTAGAATGTCGATATGAGGCGAGTAGGAAGTCATCCATCGAGGCTTGCCTTGTTCAAATATGTGAAATCAATGCACATCCGAACCTTACCATTCTTCTTTGGAACCGCCACTATGTTTGCTAAACCATAATCCGTGGACTTCGAGTGC
Source organism: Talinum fruticosum (assembly GCA_021018815.1). Lineage (NCBI taxonomy): Eukaryota > Viridiplantae > Streptophyta > Magnoliopsida > Caryophyllales > Talinaceae > Talinum > Talinum fruticosum. Next base: position 5,445,572 of record JAITYX010000037.1, on the reverse strand, counting down.
AGGGAAGGTAAGCTTGTAAGTGGTTTGGATCCATTGATGTCTTGAATGAATATAGATGGATCCCACTAACCTAGAATGGGTTCGGAGAAGATAGCTAAGGTACCGCTAAATGGATTCTTGTTGTTGTTGGGCTTACGAACGACCTTAAGGAGAGGGAGTTGACTTGTTGTGTAACATACTCTCTAACTTGTTCATGAATGTCCAACATTGCTCTATATCGTGTCCTCGTGCACGATGGTACTTATAGTATTTTCTTGCATCCAAGTTTTTTTACTATTTCACAATTTTTTATTCCGCTCTTACAAGTGGCAATTCAATCTTCCCTTTAGATAACAAATTGTCGGGGCTTGAGAGTAAGTAATATCTATAGGAGTGTAATCATTATACCTATTAAGGGCATTGAAATCTGCACCTCGCTAGTATTGCCCTTATTAAAGGTTTTCTTGTCTTTGGATTGATAATTAGCTCTATATTTAGTCAAGACTATTGTGGTCGTGGTAGATAATTCTTCTTCTATCAGCATGCATGCATCTCTAATTGCTATAAAAATCATAAATGGAAAGGTGCTTGCTTATAGGCGAGGCTAAAGTTTCTTTACAATGATTCCGACTTGGTCTTTTCGGAAGGTCGGTCCGCCATATGGGCAGCCTTTGCCCTCCATCCGGTGAGAAAGTCGGTGAAGCTTTCTTTCTCCCCTTGTTTTATCAAATCTAAGTCTCTAAGAGTGACATGTAGATCGGTGTTATAGGATTATTGGTGTAGGAACTCCTTACACTCGATCATTCCAATTGGTGACCTTGAGTGGGTCTACTATATTGTACCAAATTCATAACATAGCTGTTGAAGGTCCATGGAAAGATGATTTGTTAAGTGTCTTTAGGTACATTTTTAAGAGTAATTGCTCCTGAGAAGTTGCAAACATGATGATAGGGTTTTCAAAACCGTGAAACTTGATGTCTAGCATAGTAAAGTCGGGAGGAAACTTTCCTTTGGGGATTGAAGTGAATCTTATGAGCTCAAAGTAGTGAATCCTGAATATGGAGGATTCCCTTAACATTTATTCTATCTAATCTATGCGTCGATCGGACTTTGGCTAACGTTTAAAACTAGCTTCGGAGAAGGTTTTAGTTCAGGTGGAAGGCCTCTTCCTCCTTCCGGTTCACCTTCGTTCTTATTATCCTCAAGAGTCTTTAAGATGACTACAAGAGTTTCGGATATAGACTCTATCTTTTTATCTTGAGCTTCAATTCGAGTTTCCATCTTGGCTGAGGATTCATTGAGCAAAGCAAGGATGGGAGATTATTCTAGTACTCCATCCATTGGAGAAGAATTGTTTTTGGGTACTATCCTATGACGGAAGATTGACTCGAATTGATGTTGTGTATATTGAGGTAGGTCACACTGGTGTAGATTGAGGTGTAGAGCGACCGGAAGAGGTACCAGATTCCTTGTTGAGTCGTTCTAAGTTTTTGGAGCTCGGATTCCTACGAAACCCAATGTTAGTAGGCCTCCCTATTCTCCAACCCAAAGGATAACTAATTAGGATCATGTGTAGAAAAACCTACTTTTGGGAGGAAGGGACTCAAGTGCAAGACCCAAAGAAACTAAGAAAGAATGTTTTTATTTGGATGCACATAAAGAAAATGCAAAGCAATTGAAAAGAAATGTAATGATGCTAATGACTTAGTTTGGGATGATTTTCTTTAATTAGGTTAATGCACGAATGGAATGCAAAAATGGATACATCTTATTGGAAACAATTTTATTTTGGCTAAAATGCAAAATGAAATGCATAAATGAACTCACCTAATTTGAGATGAATTTATTTTTTGCCTAATGTAAAATGAAATGCAAAATTGGACTCACCTTATTTGAGATGAATTTATTTTTTAGCTAAATGAAAAATTAAAATATAAAATTGGACTCACCTAATTTGAGATAAATTTATTTTTTGGCTAAGGCAAAATGAAATGTAAAATTGGACTCGCCTAATTTGAGATGAATTTATGTTTTGGCTAATGCAAAAAGAAATGCAAAATTCGACTCTCCTTATTTGAGTTGAATTTAATTTTTGGCTAATGCAAAATGAAATGCATAATTGGACTCACATTATTTGAGATGAATTTGTTTTTTGGTTTCTTGGTTAAAAATAATTTCAAAAGAGGTCATATTGACAAAACTATTTTCATAAAACTCAAGGGGAAAGATTTCCTTATTGCTCAGATTTATGTTGATAATATTATTTTGGAGCAACTAATGAAAATCTCGAGAGAGAGTTTTTGAGTTAATGAGATAGGAGTTCCAAATAAGCATGATGGGAGAGCTCAATTTCTCTCTTGGTCTACAAATCGAGACAAGACAAAGATGAAATCTATGTCCATCAATCTAACTATACCAAGGAGTTGTTAAAGAAGTACAAGATTCAAGATGCGAAACATGCAGCCACACCTATGAGTAGCAGCATGAAACCGGACTCAAACGAAAAAGTAAAGTAATAGATCGAAACTCTATAGAGGTATAATTGAATCTTTGCTATATCTCATATCCAGATAGGCTAGACATTATGTTTAATATATGTTTATGTACAAGATTTGAAGCGAATCCAAAAGAATCACATCTCACTGCGGTGAAGAAGATTTTTAGATATCTTTCGGTGACTAAGAATCTTGGTCTATAGTTTTCAAGAGACTTTGAACCGACCCCAACTGGATACTTAGATGCCGACTATGCTTGGTTACAAAGTTGACAGAAAGAGCACATAAGGAGCATGCCAATTTCGGGTCAATCCCTCATTTTTGGCACTCAAAGAAACAGAACTCGGTTGCACTATCAACTACTAAAGTCGAGTATATTGCAGTGGAGCTTGTCTGTGCGCGGATTCCGTGGATCAAGCAAGCACTTGAAGGGTCTTAAACTCTCATTCAAATCTATCCAAGTCAAGTGTGACAATCAAAGTGCAATTAGCATCATTAAGAATCCAGTTCGAGCACTCAAAGACAAAGCATATTGAGGTCGGATATCATTTTACGAAAGACCATTCCGAGAAAGGTGATATTGAACTTGAATTCATTCCTACGAAAATTTCAATTAATCGATATTTTCACTAAGCCACTTAGTGAGGATCAATTTTGTTTTATTAGGAATGAGCTTGACATGATTAATACATGATTGCATGTTTTACTTGCATAATTTTGGTTTATACTTGTTTAACGAATGAATTAGTTGACTTCAAAATGAGACTCGAGTCTGTGAGTTAATTGCTTTCCGAGTCGTTCAAAAACCATATTGAGTCGGACTCAATTTTCGAGCAAAATAGACACCAAACTTTTGAGATCATCTCTAGATAAATGGAGAATCTCATAAACATTTTCTTTAAAACTCTCTTTTCTCTCTCGACATGCGTCGCTATCGAAGAATTCAAACTGTTAGACGAAAAGCTGCTGGAATTGTAGCTATTGGACTCGTTATACATCATGTACTGTACGAGAATGCCATTTGAACATTAAGTAAGAAAGAAGGTTGAAGGACATTTTCGTCTTCCCTATTTATAGCATCTCTCCGTCTTCATTTCTTCACTTTGCGCCTTACTCTTTTCGCATGAAATATTCCGCTCTCTCATACTCTTTCCTTGCTTTCAAAGCTCTCTTTCTCTCTCTCTTCTCAAGTAACCTCTCACTTCTCCATTCTCATAATGCCCGAACGATGTTCCGCATCCGAGTTCATGGGGTCCGCAACCAAGAAGGCCCGAAAGATAACTTAAGAGGGTACGCTCGACCCTTCAAAAGTGTTTGTCATCCAAGCACTTCACATTGGATGACAAATTCTTCAAGAAAACATCGTTTTCTTGGCTCCAATACATTTTTTTTTCATAAGAAATTTTGTCGTAAATTTAGTATCTTCATTATACTCCATCTTAACCTTAAAACGACATGAGGAAGTGCTTTAGTTATGTAAAACATATATTTAATGCTTGATAAATCATAATGAGTTGAGTGTTTGTATTGAGTACAAGTACGAATTGTCTTGACTTAAAAGCCTCTTAAAAGCCTCTTATAACCCTTCTAATTATAGTTTTTTTTTGGGGGGTCTTGGTTTTAACAGGTGTAAAATGATACAATAATTAGCCTAGTTAGCTTGCATATAAGGGGTATCTAGGGTTGGGCAAAGGGCCAGGCCAGGTTGGGCTGGGCCCGCCCACTTATTTAACGCTTTGGGGTAGGGAATAAATTTTTAAATGGGTTGGGTCGGGTTGTGGGTCAAATGACCCTAACTGCACAAGACCCACCCAATTTGAGTAATTGAAGTAAATGCCAAGCTTAAAAAAGCAAATATCAATATATTATCAATAAATTCACCACAATATCAAGAAATTAGATACACACTGGAACATTCTGTGAACAAAATTAACAATAGTGACACAAGTTCTAGCTCTTTAAATGTCATTTTCACTTTCATACATCACTTCTGTCTAATTATAAGATAACAGTATGGCAGAACAACAAGCATCCTATCTCCATGTATCCTTACTCACAAACATATCATCCTAAATTAGGTTCTATGTTTCTCCATCTACTTGGACTTTACACGGTGCAGACTATGAGCACGATAATGATCAAATGATGGAAGTGTTCGATTTGTTTGGCAAGCTGTGAAACAAATACCTCACCAACAGAAATCACGAATCTATGCATTTAGGCAAAATATACGAGTAATTATCATTCAAACATTTCTGAAAGCAGCAGGAAATACCCCTCCACCTTCTCCCCTCCCTAAAATAGAAATAAAGAAAAATAGATAAACTTGAACCTAAGTTCTAGCTAATTTATCTTAGAATTCCAGAAAATGAATTTGCAGAAAAACGAAAAACATAGAAGAACCCAGAAAAGTTGAATAAATGTAGCAAATTCAAGATGTAGAGAGAGAGAGAGAAAGAGAGAGAGAGAGTTGAAGCACCTGAATTCGAGTGTTCTGATCTGGACAGTCGGGCATGGATCTCTTCTGCAACGCCAAGGCCATTCGCCTTAGGAGCCGCCACGACAAGTACCTAATAGTGGAGAATGGGGTTCAGCTGAGGAGATGCAAGAAGGCAAAGGAAGAGGGAAGAGAATGAAACAGATGAGCAAGAGGCCCGTTGCCCGCCCTATGCGTGACTGTGTGAATAGTCGAAATAGAGTTAATGGCAGCCTGGTTACCCACTCAGTCCCGACCCAAAAATTCATTTAATTGGCGACCCACTTTATGCTTCAATCCATTTAAGTTATTAAATGGGTTTTAACCCCATTTTTTCTGGGCACTCATTAAAGCCTGTTGGACACGCGGTCCAATACCTGAGTCTAGGGGTGTATTATAAAAATAAAATATACTCGTTACTATTTTATAATACATGTCACTTTACCTACCTTTTTTTCATTTCCTAATATTTGTCACTTTATAATTCCAATAAGCTTAATAATGGCTTAGTTTTTTAACACAAATTTTGTCATGAATTTTACATTTTTTGATATTCCTCATAATTTTAAAGCGACAACTATTTTAAAATAGTGGGAGTATCATATTAAACTTAATGCACCAATTCACTTTAGAAAATATACCAAATTTTAACAACCAAAATGAATAAAGAAAAAATCTTGAGAACTCAAATTTGCTCTTTAATTAACAATTGCTGAGTTCCAACCATTTTGATATACTCTTGATAAAACGAAAGGCCTAATATATATCTCTCTATCTATATATCTATCTATCTATTTATCTATCTATTTATATTTATATATATGAGAGGGTTCAACTGAGCCCTCTAATCGGTTTCCGGACCCTCTCGCTGCCTAAACTCGCCGGTGCTCTCTCGTTGTTACCCAGTGCCTGAACTTGTTGGTGTTCTTTCATTCTACCCTCTCGCTTTGCCTCTCCCAGTGCCTGAACTTGCCGGCATTAGTCTCTCTCCCTAGCTCTCGATTTCCCCCTCTCCCTCTCTGTCTCTCGATCCCTTCTTAATCTGTCTCTCTCTTTCTCGCTCTTGCTCAGCCTCGCCCAGCAGTCTACCGCCGTCGGAAATAGACGCCGGAACAGCCCACGCCAGAGACGTTTTCTAGGTACATTTTCTTGCTCATCTTGTTTCTGTGTTGTCTTAATTTTATGAATTAGAATTCTTTTAGTTGTTTTTTTACATATTGACATTTGAAACTGGTGATTAATTTGGACATTTATACCATTAAATATTTTTAGAGGTTGCAATTGAACGACAGTGACTGTGTGAACTAAACTCAGCTGGCTTAGCCCTGTTCCTTTTAGCTTGAACGGCAACGTTTTCTAGTTGTGTGAACGACAATGGTTTGCAATTGAACGACAATGTATTTAGCATAGCCCTGTGTATAAGTGCCTTCTTTTCAGTAACTAAAATGCCTACTGTGGTTCATTTTGCTTGTTGTTAACTTGGGCACTTAAATTGAGTGTTGAAGGCTTGAAAGAAACAATCTACTCATACAATATGTGCAGGTACATCGGCATCATAATTGTGAATGTTGAAGGCTTGAAATAAACAAAACCACACTAAATTGAATTTGTGGGGGTACATTGGCATTATAACTATGATATTTCATTTGCTCAAATGGTACACGAACTAGCCTATTATCTCAAATGGTAGAGCATTTGTGCAACTGCATAAAAGGTGTAAGTTCAATTCCTACATAGGTTGCAATCGAATTTGGTTTCTCATGTGTGGTTAATGCTCTTGGATTGTTATATAAAAGGAAAAGCACTCGGGGTTGTCCATAGAAGAGGAGGGGAAGGCCGGGTTTTGTCATAAATTCACGGGAATAGGGTTTGCATTTCCATGATTGAAGAGGACTCATTATTGAACAGGGTCTTTGTCATAAGAAAAAGAGGAGACATTTGGAGCAAATATTAACAAACTTTATCCTTGCTTCCTATAAACAACAATTGGAATAGAAATTAGCAAATCACAATCATCACTAACAGCCCATATATGCATGGAGTATAAAAGACTTATGCTAAATGGACTAAATGTTAGCCATTACTAAATATGAGCTGTCAGAGAGACAAAACAAAAATTCAAAAAAATAAAAGCTGGGAGATGAAAAGTTTCAGGTCATTACCAACAATAAGAATTATACTTGTTTCAAAATATTACAGACCTGTTCAACTACACGGAACAACTTATGGCTCCCAGTTTGATGTTCGAAGCGGGTTGGACACGAGAAGCCAAAACCGAAGAGAGGAGAAAGCTAGAGAGTTGCACCAACCGCTTTGATTTGTGTGTTAAATGTAAACGCAAGTAGTTCCATAGTTGGAATTCTCCTATCCCAAATTTGCACCTATTTGTGACGGTTGCAACTATTTTATTTGGGATTTTCCTCCATTTTTTCAGGGACTTTTGAAGACTTGTATTAATGATGATGCCATCTTAGGGGAGTGAAGTTGTAGTTTAAAGTTGCATGGGGGAGGAAAGTATGCAACTCTAATTGGTTTTTCTCTGATTATACATGGTATTAAATTTGGAAAAATTGTGGTCCACTTCTTTAGTTCTATAATGTTATGTTGGCCAATTGAATTTTTCGGAATCTTTAGAGTCAATTGGTAACCCTAATTTCCAATGGTCTGAAGTATTGGCTACAACTCAAAAACCCCAATTTCTTATGCTAGCAATGAGTACATTTGTGATTAAACCCTTAGACAACCTGTTAAGTCGTATTTTGTATGCATTTTTAGTAGTTATTTAGTTTATATTATATAGTTTATTTTATCTAAATTATCCTATTTTGTTTATTTTTTGGTAATTGACGAATAAAGTGGGAAGAGAAGAAAAGTCGTTAAAAGTGGATTTTTAGCTACAAACAAGCATCCAAAAAAGATATGAAATCGGTCCATAAAAATAATGTGTCATAAAATATTTATTTTATGACATTATATTTTTGAAGTCTTAATTTGAAAAGAAGAGGGCATACTTCTAAACCTAATAGGACTCTTTCTTAAGGTTGGATGAGAAGAAAGAGGAACCAAACCTAGAACCTCACTAGCTATTTAATAGCTAAAAGCCTTACGGAAGACCGCTGGTGCTGGCTGTCCGCTGCCCACACCAGCCGCCTTAGGCTGCTCATTCCTTCCTCTTGCTGCCCTCCTTGCTGCCCCCTTCGCTGCTCACTACCGCCCCACACGCCAGTCCACAACACCTTCATTCGCTGCCCTTTTCTACTTCACGCCACAATCATCTTCTCATCACCTCTCTATTAAGATAATCATCACCTACCTTCCACTTTCAATCCCTCTTTGCCACCTCCTTCGCTGCTTCTTTTATTATCCACAATCATCATAATATTTCTTACAACCCTTAATTATAAATCATCATCTCTCCATCATCACCTCATTGATCATCACCATGGCAAGGATTATTGTGGTATTATTACTGTTGTAACTTTTATTTTAAAGACTCTATTTTTATTGTTAATTTAATATTAAAGATGCTATTTTTATTTAGATTACGTGTTTTAAATTACATTATGTTTGAGTAGTTTTTCTTATACTTAGTATAATCTATTTGAAATCATGTTAAATTATTTATTTTGAAACAAAGTTTTGATCTTTATTGTCTTATTGATTAGATCCGTGATTCTATGATAATTTGACTTTAATGTTTATGATTTTATGTCTAATTAATTAGAGTGCACACTAATTAGTTTTATATAAATTCATATGATAGTTTAAAGGGTTTAAGTACGTAATCGCTTGATCTTTTAGACATAAGTATTACCCTAGTTAATCATGGATGACTCATACCCATCTCTTTTAATTAGGAAATTATCATAGATCCTTCTTAAATCAATTTGCTAGTAGATTGGTTATTAGGTGCTAGATTGGTTATTAGGTGCTAGATGATGTTTTTCTATTACTTAACGCTCTAATTTGATTAAATTCTAGTGATAGTGCTAGGGTTATCAATATTAGTAGGGTTTATATTAGGGGTAGGCTTAAGTAAACTAATAACTAAGGAAAAACGGGGAAGATCCGCTAGTGGTTGTCTTCTACAATTTAGCTCATGGGTAGATCAATTTGTGTGTTAATGATAAATAATAATTTGCATGGTGGATATAGATTATACTAAGTGTTTTTATAAATTTGATATCTTTGATAATTATTTGTTTACTTTTTAGTTATTTTCTTTAGTTTGTCAATTTTCATTTATAAATTTATAGTCTTTTATTATCAATTTCATTATCGCCCCCTAAAGATCAGTATTTTAGGTTAGTTTTAGTAATTTTATCTTAGTTTAATTTTGAGTCTTTATATATTTTAATTTTCACATTATTTTTCTATCAGTTTTTATTATTTTTGAGTCAGTTCGTTAGAAATTAGTTTAAAAATAGTTTCTTTTATTACTTTTCGTGTTTTATCTTCTTTTACGGTTTAGATAGAGTCCTAGTTTGATGTGATTAAATTTTAGAATTTTTGGAATTAATTTGATAATTTTTCAGATTTAATTCTTGAATTTAATTACTGCAGGTTTTTAGTTAAATAAATTCGTAAATTCGGTTTTAAATTTTATTTTTATATTTTTAGGGTCTGGTTAGGTCTATAAAATTAGTGTTAATATTCTAGGTAATTTTAGTATTTATTTTCGTAATTATTTTAGGGCAGAATTTTACTTATTTAATTTTCTGTTTTAGAATTTGTTTATTTTCTGCTCTAATTCTCTGTTTTAATTATTTTAAAAATATACAAAAAAATATTTCTGGGATATTGTAGTTTTATTATTCTGTATAAATTATTTATTTAGTTGTTAGATAATTTTCTATGAATTTTAGTTATTGATTTTAATTTATATTTTTGTTTTGTTTTTAAGAGTAGTAAATTTAATTAGATTAAAACTTGCATATTATTATATCTTTCCTTGTGGATTCGATCCCTACTTCCGTATGCTATATTGTTATTTGTAAGCCTAAGTAGTGGTTTAATTTGTTGCTGTACGACAAGCATAACACAACCTATGTATGATTTGAACCTACATCTTTGTGCAAATCACACAATGCTTTGCCGATTGAGCTAATAGGTTTATGACATTACTAATTTTCAGTCATGACAGTACTAATTTCACAATTGACCTCAAATCTTATCATTGATTTTCAACTTCAGGCATGATCCAAGGAATAATTACCTTGTTCAATGACAATTTCCCTCAAAATTTCAAGCATGACCTCAAAATTTCATAATTGATCTCAAAATCTAACCATTGGTACTATGTTCATGAACATTTTTAGGCATAATTATCAACTTCCAGCAGGATGTTCAACGGAGATACACACTGCTCCAAGCTACCTAATTGTCTCTACTAATCCAATCATATAAAAATTAAACAATCAGACAAACAGAAAATTTCTTTGACATAGATGCCAACTTGGTTTACCATTTCTTTTGACACAATTCAGTCACTAATGCCCAAAACTAACAAGCATAATTAAGTTGTTAATAGTTTCAACTTTTTGCCGCCACTCCTATCAAATTTTCAACACAATTAAGTCAATAATGCCCAACATCTGTAACCACAATTCAGTCATTAGCAATTTCAACTTTTCACCACAATTTAGTGCAACTCAAATCATTCGGCAAACTCAAATCAAAAACTGAAGATAAAACTAAATTCTTCAGGTGATGTATCTCCTAACACAATTTCAGCAAGCATTCTTCTTCCGGACAAAGAAAGACACAATTTCAGCAACGGACTAGAGAGATTCAACCAAACAAACCCAAACTAGCTTAATTTCAGCAAGCATTTTGAAGCACATTCGATCGAGAGAGCATGGATTATACAAAATCCAAACTAATTGTCCCAAATTAGCACAAACAAACCCATCAAATAAGCATGAATTATATAAAATCCTAAATCTGATTTTCGGGAGCGGGAAGAAAGAGAGAACGAACCTAACCAAATGTGAATCTCGCCGGTAGCGGGGTGCTTGGACTAGGGATTACAGCCGGCGAGAGCGACGAAGGGATGCAGAGAGAAGAGTGATAGATGACGGCGACGAGCAGACGGCGACAGCACACGCCGAGGAGTTCCGAGTGAGTCGAGAGGTAGAGGGAGAGGGAATGTCGGGGCTTAGGCAAGTAGAGAGGCGGACCGAGAAGGTAGAATGAGAGGCCGTGTGCGAGAGCGAGAAAAAGAACGAGAGAGAAGAGGAACTGGAACACGTAAAGGGAGGACTGGAAGTCCGGGTTAATTTCCACCCTCCTCATCCAAAAAACATATTTTTTGTTTAAATAAAAAATTTCCTTTTTAATATCAGCCATTGAATCAAATTAAATGGCTCGGATTAAAAGTGCTCACCTAATGGGTGGGCTCGTCTAAAGGGAGGGCTCACTTGAATTCTCCCCTTTAAGACTGAGATCACTGTTATAATGAATAGTATTCAAGGGCATTTTAGTCTTTCAGTTTGTTTTAACAACGCTCTTGTCTCTTTAATTGAGAGTTTATTTGAGTATATTCGAAGGCTCTGGCTTCAGGTCTTGGGACCACTCATTCTCTTTCAACACACCCTTATTCCTGAAGCACTTACTTGAAGCTCTTGCCTTCTCCTCTTCTTCCTCTTTTCTATGGTTGTGGCGGTGGTGGTGGGTGTTGTTGTGCTAGGTGGTGGTGGTCGTTGGTAAAGGCCCGATATTCTGTAACTTCTCACATCAACACCAAGTTGAAGCACCTAACATTGGCAAAGCAACATTATCTTATAACCCTCTTAGGGGTCGTTGGTTCATCCAATTTTTTGATCTTGATATGGGAATTGAGTAATTGATTCTTGTATTAATCACATTAATGGGACTGAAACAGACTCAAATTTCAAGTTTAGGGGTTGGGGTTGGAATTTGAATCATGAACCAAAGTGTTTGGTGAGCATTACGGAATCAGCCAAAAAAACCATCAACCTACCGTTAACCAACCACCACCTATCAACCATGAGCCTGCATTCGGCCACCACGTATCGACACCCTACTAACTTGTCCACTCACCAGAGCGCTAACAATTCCATTTGCAAGTCCTAAATTGCGAATTTTGAAATTTCGAAACCCTAAAATTCAAATTTGTCCTCACCTATCAAAATCCACCCAAAATGAAAATGTTATTCTATATATTCTTTTTCATGTTGATTCCTAAGTGAATTCCATCAATTGATTAGGGGTTTATAGATGAAATTCAATAAGTAATTAAGGGATACTTGAGACTTGCAGGAATCTAGTTCCTCTTCCTAAATTTATCATCAAACATAAAGGATGGGAGTCGTCAAAAACAATTCCCATCTATCTTAATTTGCTTCTTCATTTATTCTATTTCAAATTTTTGAACCAAAAAACTTGTAATCTATATTAGTAAATTATGTAGTTTTATATAATTTTTGGCAATATTTGAGTTATTACTTAATTTAGTTGGTAATTTGGTTGAGCACAATAATATTAATAGTTTCTCAAAAAGATGTGAGAAGAAAAAACTAAGTTATGAAAAGCCAATCACAAAAAGTTACTAAAGTTAGCTTTTTGAAAATTACTTTTCGAAGGTATATCGCAAAAAGTCAACTTATCAAACGCCTTGAATAATTTTTTGACTAAGTTAAAAGTAAAAACACCGTCAAAAAATCATTGTTTTTTCCAAAAAATAAAAAAAAAACCATTAGCCAAACATGTCCTTAATATTTTCTATACACTTGTGTTTGTGCATATATATATATCACTATGGCTAAATGACAAATGTATTTACTGAGTTTTTTAAATATATTTATGTAGCGAGGCAATTATATGATCCTTTGCCTAATAAATATCTCTTTTACTCTTTGAAGGGAAGATTACCAAATTTATGTTACATTATGAAACTAGCAATAGCCATCAATCTAAACAAAGTTGTCCTTTTCACACATTTAACATGATTTTAATCCCTTGCCTTCTCAAGATGTGGACTTCCCAACATAAAGACTAGAAAGAGATTATATTTATAGCTCAATTTTAATTTATATATCGTAGTTAAAGTATCTAATACGGTATTTAAAATAATTTTTTAAAGAAAGAAAGAAAAATAATTTTTTTAAAGAAAGAAAAATAACGATGGTAGATTTCATTAAAAAATTATTTTTAATTATTTTTATACGTTTAACACTCTATTCAACCACTAAACTTGATGATTAAGTGACCATCATATAATTTTTGATATAAAGTTTGTACATTCTGCTCCTATCGGGAATTAAGTGCAAAACACGCAGCAAGAGTATGGCCCTGTTCGGCAAAATGAGTCTGTTTAAGTAGCGGATAGTCTGTTTGTGTAGGTGATAGTCTGTTTAGGTAGTCGATAGTCTGTTTAGGTAGTCGATAGTTGTTAGATTTTGCCATGTTCGGCAAAATGAGCTGTTTGAGTAGCGGATAGTCTGTTTGTGTAGTGATAGTCTGTTAGATTTTAGTCTGTTAGCGGATAGATTTTCAATTGAGCGGTTGAATAAATGTGTTCGGTAAATTTAGCGATTGAGTTAGGCGATTATTGTAAATTGACGTAAAAGGATATAAATAATTTGTCAAATATAAATGAATGAAGGGTTTTTTTGTCAAAAAATATGAAACGCTACTTTCAAATGTGAAAAGCTAATATTCTTAGCTTTTCGAAACACTACTTGAAACGCTAAAAGCTACTGCAAAAGCTAGTTAAAACACTACCTTACCGAACGCTAATATTTGGGTGATTAGTGTTTTGACTTGGTCAAAACGCTAAAAGGTACTTCAAACGCTTGTTGCCGAACAGGGCCAAGTCGTTAGCGGATTGCTCGTTCAATTGAGTCGTTGAATAAATTTGTTCGGTAAATTTAGCGGTTGAGTTAGGCGATTATTGTAAATTGACATAAAAGGATATAAATAATTTATCAAATATAAATTAATGAAGGGATTTTTGTCAAAAAATATAAAATGCTACTTTCAAATGTGAAAAGCTAATATTCTTAGCTTTTCGAAACACTGCTTGAAACGCTAAAAGGTACTGCAAACACTAATTAAAACACTATCTTACCAAACGCTAATATTTGGTTGATTAGTGTTTTGACTTAGTCAAAATGCTAAAAGCTACTCCAAACGTTAATGCTTGAACAGGACCTATAGTTGAAAGGATTTATCTAACAGGAGTGAAGGTTGACAATATTCGAATTTTGGGTAAACACATCTCAATTATAATAAGAGATTCTTGAAGAAACTGTTTTTTTTTTTTTTTTTTAAGAATTGAAGAAACTGTTAAGTACTAGAAATTATATTATATATTGTATAATTTTTTAAATTATTAAAATAAATGGAGCACCATTATAATTAAAATAAATGGAGCACTATTGTAATATATTTACTGTAATTGGAGTCGCAGAAACTAGAAACTTGAAACTACTCATCATCATTCAAAATTTATGGATCTTATAAATTTGGTACCAGGTGGTATAGCTACCTCATCTCGGTAAGGAAGAGAAAATATAAGTTTGAAATTTATTTATTAAGAGGATTTTTACCTTCAACGCATGTGGTTGGAAAGGAATTACACCTTTAATTAAACCAAAAATAAATAAATAAATTTTTTATTTGACATTTTTTTATAAAATCACTTGAATTAGTCTATCAATTTCACAGAATATGTCACTTTATTTAACTTTTTTTATTTCACAACGTCGAGTCATTTTACGGTTTCAATGATATATTAATAACTAATTTATCATTTTGTCCGTATTAATTACTTTTAATCTTTCTCCCTTTTTTATTGACTACTTCAATTCCAATGAGACCTTAGACACTTGGTCTTTTAACTTAAATTTTGTAATGAATTTTATATATTACCTCGTAACCCAAAAATAAAAAATATTGTAAAACACAATAAGTAACAAATATACCATTCATAAAACAAACAACAAATGAAAACACTTAGTTTTCTCCCTTTTTCAAAAGAGAGGTTAAGATCCAAATTTTATCAAAATTATGTCCTCTTATTTAGAAATATTAATATTATATACTAACTTGTGATATCGATAAATAACAAAAAATTTCCTTAAGTTTTATAAATAATAAATTATTACCTTAATATACGATTTTTTCAACATTTTACTACCTAAACTTTCAGTCGTAAATCTTTTTAAAAAGATCATATATCAAGATACTAATTTATTATTTACGAGACCTAAGAGAATTTTTTTATTTGTCAACACAACCTAATATAGCATCAAAATATTTCTCATATAATACTATAAGATTTAATCTGTTTTCTGTTACACTTTCTTAATCTTAGTATTAGGTGCTAGTCTAGATTTTGCATTTTCTATAAAAAAAAAATCAAAAAATGGAAATTTGTAGTACAAGTTCTTAAAAAAACCTGCTGTTTCAAAATGTAAACACCTCTCGTCCTCCCACCCCAGAACTTAAAAAAAAAAAAAAACAAAAAGAGAAACAAACAACATAACCAGTAGCCACCAACCCCATCCTTTGAAGCAAGAAAAAGGAGGCCTAAGAGTGAAGAAAGGCCTTCCTAACCACATACCCAAGATCCCTTTGCATAAGGAGGAACTGGTCAATATAAAGATAGATGGCCTTTAGATTAAAACCCTTAGTAGGTTTGGCAATCTCACTTGCATATATTTATATTTATTTATTTATTTAAAGTTTTGTCTCTTATATTTCATGTATTTATATATGATTATATATTCATTAAAATTACTAGAGTTTTATTTTTATAATTACTTGATTTTATTATTCTTAATTAATTTATAACGATAAAAACTAATAACAACTTAAAAAATAAGTGAATATATTTTTCTTTAAATAATTAAAATAACAACATTTTTTAATTTTTTTCATAACTTATTTCAGTCTCTTATTTTTCATTATTTATATACTTTAACTCCTGATTTTTTATACTTTTTGTAGTTTTAAACTTTAAAATTCCAATTTTTTAAAAAAATGTCCATATAATGATGATAATGTTTATCTAAATTTACAATATATTCAATATTATTAATAAAAATTAAAATAAAGTTTTAGAAATATATACATCCAATATAATAAATATATGATATGCAACTTTATAAACACTTAATCAATCTTTAATTTAATTAAATGCAAGGACCATTTAAATATTATATATAATACAGTACCACATAAGCATCTTATAAGTTAATCATATATTGATTCTAGTCAACTTTTACTATATAATAATGTGTATTTTTTTTATAACAAACTTAATACAATATAAATCTAATTTTTATCCATCTCATATACTTCTCCTTTATGTTGGCACTTGTTTTGGTACAGGTACGAAGACTACTTAGATTTGAATTTTAGAATTCTCAATTGAAAGTGTCTAACTAATATCATTTTTAATTTTTTTTAATCAATAGTGAAAGATATAAAAATAAAAATAAATTTTATAGTCACAAAAATAGGTTAAAAACTCTGTTTTATAAGAGAATTTGAAAATATTTTACTTATTCAAGTTAATGACATGGATTTTGAAATGTAATTGATTACATATGAAAGAAGGTTGGACGAATGAGGAATTACTTGAGAGAGTGACACAAAAATCTCAATCATATTTGATTTGTGGTAGGAAAATCCTGACAAAGACAAAGAAAGCAAAGGGCCTTGCACTTAATACTACTAATAGACTAATGGTGCTAAATATATGAGAGGGAGAGGGAGAGGGAGAGGGAGATGGAGAGGGCCACAATGTTACTGAAACCAACATAATCCAAATTCCCTGGTTGGATTAGGTGGCCAACTCACTCGAGCCACCTTAAACACCCACAATACATGACCCTCCAAAAAACCCTCCCTCACCTCTCATTACTTTACTAATTATATCTCCCAAATCAATCAAAAAATTTTATATTTCTAAACCATCTCTGACCACTCCATTCATCTGAATCAAACCCATATTCTAACTAACCAAACCCAATTCATATCTCTCTTGCTTGTTATAATGAACAAAAAAACTCTCTGTTTGGCCACCTGTTGTTGTTCTACTTCTCCTTCTGTTTAGTATCCCATACAATCCCTAAAATTCCCTTGGCATCAAAGCAAGGGAGGTTGGGTTATTGGTCACCATCTAAAACCCAACTTCACCTTCCTATCTTATCCCTCAAACTCCCCAAAAATGCTTAAAAAACTGGCATATCCTGATGGACTTTGATCAATGCAACCCCAGAAACCTCAATTTCTAGCTCAAGGGAAGTGTACTTTCCATCTTTTTGTAATTATGAATTCCGGGTTTTCATCGAACCACTCCAGTGCTGAAGAAGAAGATGAAGAGAATGGGTTACTGATAGGAAGTGATCAGGTTAGGCCGCGACGAGCCGTCCCAACTTCAATGTTGGTTAGGATGGCAATGAGGGTATCAAGGGCGAAGTGGTTTACCTTCCTTAGAAGGGTTTTTCATTACCAAAACGGGTCGAGGTCTCATCTTGGATCAAACCCTTTCAATTCTAGGGATTGGATGGTGTTTGAATTTGTAGCATTGGTTGTGCAAATTTGCAGCAGTTTGATCACCCTCTCTGTTTCTAAAGCAGAGAGGCCTGTTTGGCCTATGAGGATATGGATAGTTGGGTATGATTTCGGTTGTGTTATGAGCCTTTTTATACTTTATTGGAGGTATAAGCACTTTCACTTAAGACAAGGAGATGATGGGCTTAGCCTCCATGAATTGGAGCACCAAACCGCCAATGAAGATTCAAGGTACTTAGTTGATTACTAGTTGTTATTTGGTCTTTGAATATGTATGTGGTGAAAACTTTGAATATGTGATGTAGAACCTCTACATGAAACCATGCTAGTTATACCCTCAGGCCCCCATAAAAGCTTTCTGAATGTTAAAGATGTCACTAGTTTAGCTGATAAAATTCTTGGAGATGGAGTCAAGAAACACAGTTCAGACCCTGTTTCTGACCGCCTATATTGCTAATATGCAAAGGATCACTAAACCATCCTCAATTACTTTCATCTTGAAGTTTTCGGCAAAATTGACCTTCCCATTCTAGAATTTAGCAAACCAATATAGCTGCAAAGCGATTATAGGGATAATGATTCATATATCTCGTCCCTCCTCCACCACACCCTTGTCAGAAATCGAGGATCATGATTTGGCAAATGAAACCGAACAAAAGGGCATCTCACTAACTAACCTTCTCCATGGTGGTGATTTTCTCATGTAGGAGCTTGCATTTGGTCAACAAATCCAGGGCATCACTAGATTTGTTCTTTGCAATGTGGTTCGTGATGGGCAATGTGTGGATATTCGACTCGCGATTCGGGTCCTTCAACAGAGCCCCAAATCTCCATATCCTCTGCATCACTATACTGGCTTGGAATGCCATTACTTATTCCTTCCCCTTCCTCCTCTTTCTCCTTCTTTGCATTTTTGTTCCTTTAGCGAGTAACCTTATTGGGTATAATATGAGCTTGGGTTCAGCTGAAAAGGGAGCTTCTGATGATCAAATCTCCCGGTTACTTAGCTGGAGATATAAACAGGTTGATGGCAGCTTAGAGGCTGGAGATTCTTCCTCTGCCAAGGAGAATCCTGTATGTTCTCTCATCAAATCTTCCTCTTTTCATTTCTCTATTTCATATATTTGCATGCTTTTCCTTTAAAAAAAAAAAAGAAAATTGGGGGAGGGTTGGGGGGTGGGGGTACTTCCTGATCATGTCACAGTTGATTTTTTGATGACAGAGTAGGTTTAAAGATTTTCATTTCTACGATGTTATTTTATTTATTTGGAAATTCGGCCTTATTATTAAATCAAAATATATATTTCAAAAATTTGGATGTAACATTAATTAATTAAATTTTTTTAATGAATACTCTTCAATCCATTGTTAAATATGGGAAATTGTTGAAAATAAGCATTGAATGTAAAATGTATATAAAATTCCTAATTTTCACCATTATTGAATCTTGAAAGATCCATTTTGACAATCGATATGGGCCGGAGGGAATAAGAATTATCTATAAATTTTTAACGCACTTGGGATTAAGTTTCATGTATCTTAATCAAAAACCAAAAAAAGAAAAAGGACATATACTCGGTTTTGGAAGTATTTTGCAACAACGGTTTTTTGGAGATACTTTAACAAAGAATATGGACCTCTCAAAACAAGTACAAAGTAATAACTACCCATAAGGCATTTGCCGCAGCAGTGCCCCATTCACTTGCCACAGGCACAGTGAGAGTTCGACTATCGCCTCAATTTCTTTATTTCAGGAATTTGAGGAGGGCGAGGAGCCTCGGTTTATCGTGGTTCCTTTCCTTTCCTTCTTGAGCTGTCGGCTCACTGAATTTCTTGTAAAATAGAGTAATTTTGTAATTTTGTCCAAGCTTACCAAATAAAAAGAGTACATAGTAATAGTTACCTAATATATTTGTAATTTTGTCCAAAAATGGAACCAAAAAAAAGAGAAAAGGACTGATATATTTATGTACGTTAATATGAAACTGGCAGGAATGTTGCATATGCCTAGCAAAGTACAAGGAAAAGGAAGAGATAAGGCAATTGCCATGTTCTCACATCTTCCATCAAAAATGTGTGGATCAATGGCTCAGGATTATTTCTTGCTGCCCCTTATGTAAACAAGGTTTAGATATTTAAGCATAGACATATAACTTTAAACATGAGCGAGATTATGAATTTTTAAAGAGGCAGAAAAAAAAAACTGGTGGACAGTGAAGAGAAAGAGGGTTTTTTTTAAAAAAAAAAAAATCATACTTGTTTTCTTTTTTAATAATAACAATTTGTACATGAAGGAAGGTATATATATTGTACAGCTTGGTGTACCAAATTTACGAGATGTACAAAGCAATAGAATTTGAATTAGTGTTTTAGAAGATTCGGGTTCTGAGTTTTTATTTAAGTTGTTTATTTGAAAGTCAATTTTTTAATTTTTTTTAAATGCATATTTTATATTTTGATAAGCTCTCTTGTTTAATATAAATTGGAAAACAAATCTTCACACTTGGAATATGTCTTAAAAGAGTAAGATTTCTATTACAAGTGAAAATTGGAAAAGTAAAGCTATTTATCTTGATAGAGCATATAATCGATATTTGTTGAGTACCTCTTCCTAACCCTGGTTTTAGGATTTAATTGGCATGTATTAATTGATATTTAGGTTGCTTAAATGTATTCACAACTCATATTTGGTACCAAGGCTTGAATTGGGTTACAAGTTCAGTGAGTTTATCACTATTTCCAACTCCACACTAATTTTTTTGTTCACTCGGTAAATAGAAAAAGTAGGCAAGTTTAAGCGAGTCATTTTTATAAGGGATCTACCTATTATCATTTGTCAAGATACATGAGAGGGAAGGGGAAGGGCATTCTCCCCAAACAGTTGGAGTGGTAACAATGTGTTTATAGAGTGTCAACCAATCTGTTGCAAAATTTGCTTCTCTAAATATATGATTGATGTTGCAACTTGTCAAACTCGATGTCATCTATATAATATCTTTGATGATGTATTCGATTTTCCATGGTGTTTTAAACTTCCCTTTAATACTATCAATGATAACTATTATTGCCTTCGATATGGATTCTTCGAATGTTCACCTTAATTGCTTTTTGAATTCCAAATTTGAGCGCACGAGCTTCGTCTACCATAATAAATTCACTAACCTTGGTTTGTAAGTCGAGCGATTGAGGATTAGAACTCGTAATTTGGAGGAGATTTTAGTTATGACACCACATATCTTTCCAAAATAAAATGTTAGTTCCATCACCAACTTTCGAGTAGATCCCTTTACAGAATATAGAGTAGCATTTTGACAGTGTTTTCTATACCCAAGAGTCTTTATTTTTGGGCGTTTAGAAAACAAATCACATTGGTCAACATAATTGGCTTTTATATTATGGACCCAGAAGTTATTTAGTTCTTTAACCAACTTCCATATAAGTTTATACTTGAAAGGTAGTATTAACATCTTCATTTTTCGTAACCTCAGCCCACTTTTACATTTAGCTTAGCAGACTTGATCACATGCAATCATGGGCATTCCTTTATTATCATTATTTTTCCATAAGAAATTCCTACTCACTTTATCAAGTGAGTCACTTGTGTGCTTTCGGAGCATAAAACATTGCATCGTATGAGGAGGAAGTGATTCTAAATTAGATTAAATTAATACAACTCTCCTAGCTGTGGACATGCATTTTACTTTCTAAGAGCTGAGATTGCTATTGGATTTATCAAGAATAAAGGAATTTTCCTCTTACCATGGACAGCTGAGCAACCTAAATATTATCCAAGAGATTCGACGATGGAAATACGGAAAATGGTTGAAGCTATTTTCTTATCCCTTCTTTCTGCATTAGAGGACAATATCATTGAAGATTTATGGAAGTTAATCAGTTGACCATAAGATGCACAAAATCCATCCATGATCTTTTTAAGTAGTAGAAAGCACGGGCTTTTACTTTGCGAAAAGCAGGCTATCATCAACAAAGAACAAAGCGGGATAAGGTCCCCCTTCGCACTAACCTTGATACCAATTCCATGTTTTTGGTTGATCTAGTAAGAAAATTTTTTGTTGAAAAGGCTTTCATACACATAAGTACCGAGATAAGGTGAAAGCGGGTCACCTTATCTAAGTCCTCTTGATGGGCGAGAAAAAGTCACACGATCGGTCATTAATGATTATAGAGTAAGAAACAGAAAAAATGCACTCCTAGAGACAACTATTCTAGTTAAGTGGAAATCCAATACCGGTTAGGCGAGTCAAGGAGAAAATCCCATTCGAGACGGTCATATGCTTTTTCCGTATCAAGCTTAAGTACAACCCGATCTGTTTTACTTTTTATATTACTAAACTTGTTCATAACTTCGAGATAGCAGTATATTATCATGGATTTGTCTCCTTAGTATAAATGCAATTTGTAAAGGCGAAATAATAGAATTCAAGCAAGGTCCGAGTCTATTAACAAGAATTTTAGCAATAATTTTATAAACAATAATGTCAAGACTAATTGGTCTAAAATGATTGGTAGAAATCGGATCTTCGATTTTGGGATAAGCATGATAAATGTATGGTTAATTTCTTTAAGGATTTTCCTTTTCTTGTAGAATTCATTGACCATGGAAATAATATCTTAACTCACAATATCCCAGTATTTATAGAAAAACACCTAGACCAAATCCATTCGGTCCTGGAGCTTTGGAGGCATCCATCTAGAATACTACATCTTTGGTTTCCTTAATAGAGAAATTTTTAGTTAATTCCTCCTTTGTTTATCATCAATTTTGTTGATGATAGTCGACAAAATCTTTATTCTATTTGGATTGCTTTGCGAGATGATTTTTGTAATCACTAACAAGTGCATTGCATAAAGAGGCCATACCCTTGATCCAAATCCCATAATTATCTCTTAACCGGGTAATTTCTTTTCTTTGTTTTTTTAGTCATAGCACTTATATGAAAATATTTTGAGTTCCTATTGCCTTACGTTAACCATTTCTTTTGGAAAATTTACCCCAATAATGTTGGTTAAAAAGAATTCGCACTGCTTGACTAATCTACAAAGCAAATGATTGAGTCTATAGCTTTGTGGTTCCTCAATTAACTTATTCTCAACATACTATAATTTTCCGAGTGTTTCTTTCCATTTTGTTTTTAAAATAAAGATTGGCCGATCTGTTCCAATCTTTAAGTTGACTTTGATTCTTTTTAATTTGCAAACAATCCGAAATAATAAATTTCCTCCGACAACACTTTTTCAATTATCGTGTACAATATCATTGACCTTGGGCGAGGAAACCCATGAGGTTGAAATCTAAAACTGATGTTTTTGGTTTGTTAATATTGGAAGATGTATCCATAACTATGTAGCAACGATCCGAGAAGGAGAAAGGCCCATCAATAACTTTACTTTTGGGATAAAAATTGATCAATTCTAGTGATTGTAGCGAGAGAAAGGGTCAAAAGAACGAGATTCGAGTCAAGATGACAAGATTGAGACTATTCACAACCAAGGTCGGTCATCACATACAAGTTGCTTATCCTGAACATTGGCAAACCAAAAAAGAATCCAGTCATTGGCCGGTTTAATATAGTCAACTTGGCCTTTGGCGCAGATTCGAGTCATATTTGGTTTTGGAAATAATGGTAGGGAGAGGAATAAGGTCACCCCAAATTTTACCAATCAAATATAAAGACAAAAAAATCATCTAATAGGTCTAGGGGTGGGGAAGACACATGACTCGATCAAGTTGCTCATTGTAACTCATATCAGCAAATGGAGTGTCCAAAGGTCCCTCTCTCGGTCGATAGGACCGGGGGAGTTAGGACAATTTACGTTGACAATAAAGGAAGTGTAATCTGACCCTTACTTCCCGGGCTAAAGATGATAGAGTTAGAGTAGGATAGTTTTGATTCTCACGGGGTGGGCTAATATTTCCATTATAACTCTCATCCACATCACTCGGACCCTCCTGCTGAGGTTGAGCATTAGGACTGGGAATGAAGAGGTTGTTCTTAATGTTGGTATTTCCATCCTTAGAAAAGGTGTTTGAAGGGAGAGACATAAGAGGGAAGGTTCTAGCAATGTAGTAGGTCTTGCGGAACATATGATGAATGAGAACCATAAGACCCCCTTTTATATAAACAAAAAGAAGCCGGATCCCATTACCAGTGTCCGAGACTATCAAGCAAGACACAAGGAAAAGACAACAAACAACTCACAACCATGATAACAACAACACCCAACTTCGAACATTTAGGGAAATAACCATGTCAAGTAGCAAAAATCAACAAAGAAGAGAAGAACGATCACCTAAAGTAGCGAAAATCCAGGGTATCTTTCCGGCCAGCTGAATGATGACCTTCTTAGAATAGGGGTGAGAGGATGTAATAAATCCTTAGGTGGTTTTGGGACCTTGACCTATTCTAAAGCTTTCCGATGAGTCATTTTCACCACGTCCGCAACTACGGTGCAATTTTACATGATGCAATCTAAATGCTCTATAGGTAAACCTAAATGAAAAAATAAATACTAAATGCTCAATTATACATAAACATGTTCTAACTAAATACAATACAACTATATGCAAACCTCGCCAACCATTATACACGGATAGATAGTATCGAATCTCCCATGATTGGACAAAACATTGTCCTCAATGCAAAAAAATTCAGAAAATAGAGATGAAGGGAAGGAACATCACGCATTAAGTGCATATAATGGTAACTTTTATACGAAAAATTATAGAAAAGGAAAGAAATCACCTTGGGTTGCCTCCCAGGCAGCGCTTCTTTAAGGTCATTAGTCGGACCCAACTCCAATCATCCGTTAAAGGTTAGAGGATAAACCAAAAAGAAATGGGATCTCTCAAGAAACGTCCCTCCTTTAGACTTAAAAATCAAACTCATGTAAAAGAAAGAACCATCGGAGAAAGAGATAATGTTCATCCTTCTTAAACATGGAGTACTTGCAAATAGCTCTATCAAGGATCACCATTAGTTATGGGCAGTCATTATCGGACGGGCCACCATCACAATGTTCGCATTTAACCTCCCGGTTGAGGTTTAAATCAAGGGCTCCGAAGCATGGAGCATTAAGCAAAGTCGACTTCAACCTAGCACACTCATTTAAACAAATTTTATTAAACACATAGGGCATGCCCTTGTTAAGCATTGCTGGAGGAAAATTTTCAACTCCTACCACCTTAGCATTACCAAGTTAATGTCCTTCATGTAAAGTTTTATCATAAGCCACTTTATCAATCACCTTAACACCATAACATTAAGCGGAAGTGGAGGAAACATCATGTTTCTTAAAGAATTCAAATTTAACGTGATGCTTCCCCACATCAAAGGTCAATCTCCCTCTTTCACATCGTAGCCAAGAAAGGCCTCCAAAAATGATTTGGATGCGGATATCCTCAACCATATCCAGAATCAAAAAGTCCATAGGTACAAAGAAATAATCAACTTTGACAAGAATGTCCTCTAAAATACCCAAAAGATATGACACATAACGATCCGCTAATTGAAGAAAAATGGTGGTGGGCCTCAACTTACCTAAGTCCAAATTCTTGCATAAAGAATAGGGCATCAAGCTCACACTTGAGCCCAAATTAAATAAAACACAATCAATGGACATATTCCCAATTAGGCATAGGATGGAAAAACTGCCTGGGTTTTAAA
Organism: Talinum fruticosum; assembly: GCA_021018815.1. NCBI lineage: Eukaryota > Viridiplantae > Streptophyta > Magnoliopsida > Caryophyllales > Talinaceae > Talinum > Talinum fruticosum. The sequence goes on along the minus strand of JAITYX010000037.1, from coordinate 5,420,391 downwards.
CTTTTAGAAAGCTTATTTTGGACCAGTGCACTACATTCCTCACTCAATGCAATTCTCATGCTCATTCGATGTCCTCTTTTTGGAGAGAATCTTTTTCAAAAATTTAGCATACAAGGGCATTTGAGTCAAAGCATTAATGAAAGGGATGTTCATATTAAATTTCTTAAGCATCTCCTAAAACTTCCCACATTGCATACCAAGCTTAGCATTAGCTAATCTTTGAGGAAAAGGCAAAGGTGGCACATAGGGCTTAGGTGAAAGAATTTTGGATGCTTTACTCCCATGTCTAGATATATCTTCACCACTCAAATCATTTGGCTTATTAGGAGTTTTGTCATGGTCATTCTCATTTCTCTCAACATCAATAACAGCATAGGGACCCTTAAGATGTTTTCCACTCCTCAAGATAATAACATTGCAATGTTCCCTAGGGTTAATCTCGGGTTAGCTAGGAAGTCTACCTGGAGGGGAAAAGAAGAGGTCGCTTGGGAAGCAATTTGAGTCTTAAGCATGCTAACTTTTGAGGTCAATTACTTAATGTGTTCCTCTTGTTGCTTATGAGCCATGAGCAAGTTATCCAACATAGCCTCCAAGTTAGGCTTTTGACGGAGTATGGGTCTTTAGTTACCAAAAGTCTAGCATTCGTGTGAGACATGGGCATAGCGTTAGCATTGTTCTTATATGACAAGTTTAGATGGCTCTTCTAACTCGGGTGGTAAGTATTTGAAAAGAGGTCATTGATTAGCCTTGATTGGAAGTTGCTCACATAATTAACTTGGTCACTAGGGTCTTGGGCAAATGGGCTCCCAACATAGCAATTCAATGCAAAATGCTCAACGAAACACAAATCTCACAACTAGGGGAAAGGGCATATTGATTCATGGGATTCATGCTCAACTTATCAAGTTTATGAGTCATTGCTTCTACCTTAGCAGAAAGTAAAGTAATAGCATCAATGTCATACTTACCTGGCATTTTCCTTAGTTAGGCACGATCATTTGTCAATTGGTAATAATTAAGAGTCATCTCCTCAATCGAGTATAGAACTCGTCTATGGTCTTGCCCATCAAAGTGCCTTCTGCTGCTGCATCAATAATGGTCCTCATCGATAGGGTAAGACCATTATACAAGGTTTAGACAATCATCCACTTTAGAAGACCATGATGTGGACAAAACATCAGCAAATCCTTGAAACTTTCCCATACTTCATATAGGCTATCATCTTCCCATTGAGCAAATGTTAAGATTTGAGTTCTCACATTCGCTGTCTTGCATAGTTGAAAGTACTTGGCAAGGAATTTCTTGGTAAGGCCATGACAAGTTGTAATGGAGCCGGGGCATTGAATAGATCCAATCTTGTGCCTTGTCCTTAAGTAAGAATTGGAATAAACGAAGGCGGATGGCTTCCGGGGTGAGACTCCATTTTACTTGTAAGTGTCACATACCTCTAAAAGATAGAGAGCTGCATGTTGGGATTCTTCATGGGAGTGCCACCGAGCTAATTCTAGTGCACTATGCTTATGAGACAATATCGGAGTTCAAAATCATTAGCAGCAACGATTGGTCTCGTGATGCTTGAGTTGAGAGCTTGAGCACCTAGTGTAGTGAAATATCGTAAAGTTTTGGTATTGTCACCATCAGCTGCCATGATATGAATTGGTTTGGCAGCCACTTTTAACCTTCTCCTTAGGTTTTGATGTCTCCTCCTCCGATGAAAGGTCTTCTCAATCTCGGGATTTGGTTCAAGTAGTTTCCCAAGATCGGGAGACTTTGGCATACAAAGGGAAAAAATATGTCAAGAAATAAGCTAATGATGAAGTTTAAAAATCAAAAGGAAATTTTGATGCTTAGTCAAACTAATAAGGCGTAACTCAATAATTGCAACTTAGTCCCCAGGCAACTACGCGAAAAACTTAATCAGCTCCTCAAATGCATAGATTTATCGTTATAATAATCAAGTGTCATCCCACAAGGACCATTGTAATGTACTAAGTATTAACCGTCTCAATATGGTAAGCTATTCGAATCAGATGGTTGATTAATTAACAACAACTAAACCACTTTAAAAAATCTATAAAACTAAGTCCCCTAGGAATTACTTCACCTAAAATGTTTTTAGTCGGTAATTAGACATGTGCTTTTCATTCATTTGGATGATTCAAATATCGATAATCGATAGGACAATCACAACTTTCTTTCAAAATGGAGTGAATTACTTGTCTTAAATCAATTGCCCATTCTCATGGGTTTTTGATTCAATCAAGTCATAAACATGGATTATCAATTGATCCAAGTCATAAACATGGATTATCAATTGATTTTCTAATTAGCAATTTTATCTCTAGACATCACAAATTAAGTCTATCTTAGTTTTTCTGATGTTGAACTTCTTCTTTCAGTACTTCATTCAAACAACTCGAATATATGCAAGAAAATGGCCAATAATATCACAATATCATGAAAACTCTAAAATAGATAGAATCAATCCAAACAAGCTTCAAGCATAAAAGTTCAATTATTGCAAAGATAACATCATTTGGTTTTAGCAATCCCTAGGTTAAAAAGTACTACTCACACATTATCAAAACTAACAACAAATCTAACATGGTTTACATTAAAAAGAAAAGAGGTAAAAGAAAGAAATAGAAATGCTTAGTCTCCAAAAGCGTTGCTTGAATCTCTCGGTACGAACAACTCGATCTTTCGATCTTCAAGCCTTCTTTAAACTTTTCACATCTTTTCGTGAATCTTTCAATTCTCTCTCTTTAATGGTGGATGAAGCTTTTGGGTGAACAATGGTGGAAAAGACAAAAAGTTTACAAAGGATGCCTCAAAAAGCTGCAGAAATTGGGCTTTAATAGCAATTACAAGGTAATCAAAAGGCGAAACTATCGGAATTGAAGTGACACGACAAAATTCCAGCCAACACGGCCGTGTCGATCGACACGGACTGCCCGTGTTGGTTGTGACTATGCCAAATCTTGACGGAATTGAAGGAAAATGGACCGTCTTTGCGGACACGTGCCATCCGTTACGGACGCGAGAAAACTAAGAAGAATAAACCTCCAACATGGGCCATGTCAGCGGACACGGGCTGTTTGTTGGCTGCTGAAACTGGAATCTCCGAGCAAAGAAGGGGAACGATCGTTATGACAATGCTAGATTGTGTTGATCTTTTCAACACTCAAGACACCAACTAATCTTGGGAATGCTTGGTATTGGTGATCAAATTTGCGAAAATCATCCCAAAATACCCACAACAAACATAAGCTGAAAATGGAGCCAAAACATGCTCCATTTAACCTAATTTCTCAAAGGAAAGCATCAAAACACCTAAGAAAATAATTCATTTCATGCATTTATCAAACCTCTTAGAACCAGAGTGCTCGGAACAAGTGAAAAATTTCGTCATGTTGGAAGAGCCGACACCTCATTTTTTCCATAATTAAACAAAGATAAACTGGAGGAATTACAGGGACGGCAATGAGGTAGGGATTCTCCGTCCCAGTCGGTGCCCCGCCGCGAAGTGGGGAAAAATCCCGCCCCAAACAGGGAACGGGGCGGGACGGGGCTGAATTTTGTCCTTGTTCCTGTCCCGCTCCCCGTTTTTTAAAATATATATATATATAGGGATGTATTTAATGAGATGAGAAGGATAGAGTAAGAGTGAGAGGATTAAATATGGGCCATTGGATTAAAATTGGTGGCTGAGATTAATCTAACAAATAAAAAAAAAACCCTAATTATCCTCCACTATGCCATCCTAAAACCACCATGCTCCATTACTTTCTTTACAAAGCCGCCGGAATTTATACAAATCCTACCCTAAATGTATCTAATTTAGGGCATGTTGTACCCCAAATCAAAAAATTATATCTTGCACCAACGAATGATAAAAAATAACTTTTTTTAATTTTAACTTTTAGATTTAAAATGAATGATTGAGATTTAATCCTCTCACTCTCACTCTATCCCTTCCTCTCATTTGATACAATATATATATATATAGTTAGTTTGTTAGTTAGTTTTGTAATTCTATGATTCCTAACACTAAATATAAAGGAAGATAACTCTTTCATCCCCACCATCTCCCATCTCTTTCTTTCCCCCAATTGGCCCCTTATCTCTTTCTTCTCTCTCACAACCAACAAGCATTCCTCTGTCTCTCTCTCCCCTCAACTCGCGTTCCCCTTCTCTTTCTCCCCTCAACTGGTGTTCGACAACTAGAGATCCTCTCTCTCTCCCCCTCAAGTGGGTACAGGGAGACTCCCATACAACCACCATCGAAACCGGCACAATCTCGGTCGCTCTACCAGGATGCCACTCCATTGAGGCTTCACATGGTTTCAGCCAATCATGGTTACTTTCTTTTCACTTTTTTCGCCCTCTCGGTTATGTAATTTACCTGTAGTTGTTCAAATTGTGCAATGAATTTCTTTTGAAATAATGAATTGTCCTAGAATTATGGGTTTGTTTGATTTTATTTTGGTCGAGAAAATTTTTCGATCCGTATTTGGTTGAACATTTATACATAATTTTCGGGGAGTCGTCGAGGATCGGGGACTAGCTGGGGTCGTGGATCAATCTTCCCCCGAAGCGAGAATAGGGACGAGGACGAGGATGGGGCAAGTGGTGGTCGGCGAGGACGAGGATTGGGAGGGCATTCCCCGCCCGATTCGCGCTGTTACCATCCCCACTTAGAATCATAGTAGTTTTCGCTTTGGCTAGCTTTGAGCAGATCAAAGTCGCCTTAAGGCTTGAACTCCCAAGGTAGGATGGATCAAGGTCCGTGACTCACCAGAGAGGAGCGATGATGACAAGAGGGGTAGAAGCAAATGAGGTGGCTTGGATAAGGCGAAACGGCAAAGATCAATGAAAATTTGGGCGAAATTAAGAGCGAAATAGCTAAATTTTCTTTCCGAGAGACAAGTGAGTACCAAAATAATCATGAAAGAGGTAGTAAGAGCGATTCGAAAAGGAAAGCCACCGATAAACCTTTCCTCTCTAGGAATGAACTCGGATAAGGAGAAGAAATAACATATGAACCTAGATCTACTTTTCATCAAGAGTGCGTTGGTAGGGGCGAGAGAGAGAACAACACTTGGAAAGGTAGAAAAACTAGGGTTAATTGAATCATTAATTGATTTCTATCTTTAATTGAGAAGAAATTGGAAGGGGCGAGAGGAAGCACGGATCTTTGATGGGAAGAAGAGCTAGGGCTATTAGAATCATTTGGAGGCTTTCGGGCTAGCTCAATAAGGAGGTCCATGGGACTATCATTAAAAGAAAGTTTCTCTCTCTAGATGTTTAGAGTCTCTTCTCTCTCTAGATGTTCGTAGTCTCTCTCTAGAGAATTCTATGTAGGTTATTACCACACTAATTATACTTACTCTTGAAAATACTTTTCCTAACCCTAAGATGAAGGTTTGATTTGCATGTATTAGTTGATATGCCTATTTATACAAGTAATACTACTATAAGACACGCTAATGTTTTTAGTTATAGCATACTCCCTCCATCCCTTAAAGATCTTCCTAAACTGGTAAAATACATTTTTTAAGAAAAACTAATTAATACCATTATAGCAATTAATTATTAAATATTTTTTTGGATTGGTAAGCAAGCCCATCTTTTGGGCCCCTATTTCAGGTGAAGCCCAAAAGGATTATTGGGTCGGGGAGAATGAGGGTGTCAAAATCCAACAAATTTCTCCTAATATAATTTCCTTAAATAAGAAAAGTATGCCTCCCCATAATCGAACCTAGGAAGAGGGGGAGGGAGGGAGGGACGAAATAGAGTGAGTAGCCAACAAGCCACTAAATTACCTTCACAATGCAACCTTAAACAGAGGCAATACTAGTAAATTTATTTAGTCATTGTTGTATGGTTTTTTGAAAAAGGACAATATTGTGGGGGAAGATCTCATTTATGAAGATATTTATGGGATGAAGGAAGTAAAAATGTTAATGTTCTTTCCAAAATTCAATCTTCATATTAATGTTCTTTCCAAAATTCATTATTCATATTAATGTTCTTTTCCAACCATAATTCTTTCTTTGATTAGTTAACAAGCTCGAAGTAGGGATAGCAATGGGTCGGGTCCAGGTCGGGTCCGACTGGACCCAAACCCATTTAACTTTTTAAACTTGGACCCACACCCGACTCGGACCCGGACGCGGCGGGTTCATGGGTCCACGGGTCTTAAACGGGTCAAGTATATTTTTATCATAAATGAGTTTAAAAATCGGTATTTTGTGCCCTATTTTAATATTATTGTAAATTTACAAGCAATTTTGTTACATATAACCTCTTTAGCATTATACTAACCTATTTATCAACCAACCTATTGTATAAACCAAAAAATTAGTTCATACAAACCAAATACACCAATATATTGAACACAAAGTTCATCAAAAGTTTGACGCCACAAAGTTCAAAGTCCATCAAAGCTTAACAACAAATTGTGGGAAGGGTTTCCAAATTACACCGGGTCCAAATTTGCATGAATACTCGCTGTTAGAATTTTTTTAAAAAATAAAATTAGTGTTCGGGTCTTAAACGGGTCTCGGGTCGGGTCTAGGTCTTATTTTTGAGACCCGGACCGAGGCGGTTAGACCCGGATCCGACTTCGGACCCATCGGGTCTAAATTTTTATATCCGGACCCGATTAAATGGGTCGGGTCCGACAGTGCTGGGTCGGGTCCAGGACTCACTGCCATCCCTAGCTCGAAGTTGAGAGTACAAAGCGAAATTCCCACAATGAGCTACAAAATCTCACAAAAATAGGCTTAGGACACTTTAAAGCTACTACGAGAAAAGTATCACGACCAAAGCTCGCTAATTGAAGAAAAGAGAAAGGTATGGAAACAGGTTTAGGAATTTCATTGAAGTTCCTGGTTAGTGCTTCACTTGAATAGGGAATCACTTGCTTCCAATCCCAAGACCAAACAACAATTCTCCACTTGATAGTTTGAATATTTTTTAAAAATTTGGAACTTGATTTCAAAGATCACACTATTTCTCAACATCCACATGCTCTAAGTTACGGCTAGGGAAGGCGGTTAAGTCCGAATTCGAGGCAAATTAGATCATATCCAAGATAAAATAATCTAATTTGAATATGAAAAAAACAGTTCGATCCGAATTCGATCAAAATAATTTGAATCGATTCGATCCAAGCGAGTTTGGAGGTTGATACATCCAATCCTATTAAAATTCGAAACCCGAGTTAACTTTTTATTTTTGAAAAAAATTCAATTTATAATTTTTCCTAGTATCATTGCAAAGGGTATTTTTGTAATATTATTATCTCCAAACCTTAACTATAAAACACTCATTAGCGTCCCCTTCCCCTTCCCCTTCCCCTCCCTACTACCACTCACATTCCTGTTCTCCTCGCTCTCTCTCCTCTCAGCCTCTTAGTTTCTCCCCCACCCCTAGTTTATGCTCTCAGCCTCTTAGTTTCTCCCCCACTCCTAGTTTATGCTCTTAGCCACTCTCCTCTCGGTCTCTCCTATCTCACTTTTGTTCTTCTCTCCTCTCGATCACTCACCTCTCTCACTCTTCTTCTTCTCTTCTCTCGGACATTCACCTGTCTCACTCCTCTTCTCCTCTCCTTTCAGTCTCTTTCCTCTTAGTGTCTTCTTTCTCGCTCTCTATGGCTCAATTTATTCTCCTCTCCCTCTGGCCCTCACCCCCGATTCTTGCTTACCACCAACACTACACTTAAGCCTATGAACAACTCGCTTTTGGAGGAGCGATGCTTGCCGCCGCCACAGCCGACCTCTATCGCACTACTTTGCGGCTCCTCCTCTTGGTAATCAACTAATTATCTCTCTCACTTAATTTATTCGTTTTGTATGAATTGCTATGAATAGTTGACGTCGTTATTCCTATTCTTGGAAGATCTCGGTTCTCTCAACTTTGACCTCCAACGTCGGCAACTCGTTACCCTCCTTTTTTCTTTTTGCTTCTCTTCCTTCTCTACTATGAAAAAAATATCCCCGTATAAATAATAATCAAATCAGATTCGGATCGAATTCAAGTTAAGCGATTCAAATCGGATCAAAGGTTCACCTCTGTCGGATCAAATTCGGATCGGACTTTCGGATCCGATTAATGATTAGATCGGATTCGAGAGGTCCCTAACTCGTGACCTGAATTCGACTTGTTGTCGTCACTAGTTACAACAAAGAAAGATACAATCCACAATTTCTTTCTTGTCTTGTTGTAAATCCTCTTGCCCAACCATCTTTCTTACAATTGTCTTAGTGTATCATGACTGGAAATATGGTTTCCTTGCTCAGCTGATTTGTGGAACCAAAACTTCAAGGTGAATTGCAGTTGAGTAATAAGTGATCACCGACCTTTACATGATTTGACCAAAAGGTGCAAGAATTTTAGGTAACAACTATTAGGAATCGAGGTTCACAATAGTGAGACTTAGGACAAAAGAAAATAAAGGACGATTTAAGACACAAGATTTAAAGTGGAAAAACCCAAACCCGGGAAAAACCACGAAACCGATGCACTAGACTTTGAGTAATTTACAAGAATTTCCCTCAAGCTCTCTCTAGCTTATACACTTGTAATTCACTACTCACATCTCTATACAACAATGGAGGATAGCTCTAATTATATAGCCATAGACAGTCACATTGCATTTACAAGCCATAAACCAAGCATTAACACGCATTAATACACAAGAAACCCGCCAAAACGCTTCCAGCCGTGCAGCCCGAAGGTCGGACACCCGACATGGGCCGTGCCCAGTGCAGCACGGGAAGACCGTGCTACTGGCACGGGCCGTGCACCTTGAACACGGCCAGCCCGAGTTCGGTGCTGGTCGTGGCTGGCTGCACCTGCTCTATCCGAAATGGTCCGTGCTCGACGCCGCTTGCCCGTATTCGCCGTTTCTTGCCCCATAATGCGATTTCTCGAGCCTAAAACAACCATTAGACTCCATAATCCCAACAATCTCCCACTTGGAGACTAATGACTCACCTCCTTTGTTGCACCCATCTAGCCATCGAAACCTCCCGACCCCTTCAACATGAGAGACCCACCAAGGCCTTGAACCGCCTCAATGTTTCGGTAACTTTACCTTGGACTAGCTCCTTCACCGAATTTCCGCTATCCAAGCCTTCAAGCCCATTTTCATCACCCTACGTGAGCTCCCACTCGATCGATCTACATCTTGCACACTTTCACCATGCAAAACTAGCTCACCGGCTTTAGTCAATAAAACATAATGAAGACATAATTTGTACCTTTGGGCTTTACCTTCCGTAGACAACGCCGCGTTCTTCATTATCATGGATTCTTGCGAATTTCCTTGTGGAGCACCCGATGACCCGTTTGTAGACCCAACAAACACCTTGTCATCCTCATCAACTCTCACTACAACAGAATCCACACCAAGTCCTTCATCCTGAAGACTCCCATTGGAATTGTTAACCCGGCATCCAAAGTTAAGTCATTACCATCCCCGATACGAGTATAAAGAGCCAGATTTTATACCCTTAGCCACTACCAATGCCCCTTTAACAATTTTCCAGCCACCATTGCCAAACTTCATTAGATATCCCGACTCATCCAATTGACTTACCGAAATCAAGTTCTTTGCCAATCCCGGAATATACCTAACACCTTGCAATGTCCAAAACCCCCACTTGAGGTTTTGATCCTCACATCCCCCTTGCCTAGAATGTCCAAGCTCTTCCCATTTGCTACAAAAACTTTCCTAAGTTTTCCCTAACAAAATTGTGAAACAAGTTTCTCCTAGACTGGAATGAAACGATGCCCGGAATCAACCACCCAAGACTCAATAGGACTTTCCGCACTAACCACAAGTGCATCACCTACATCTTCCATGGAATTTAACGAACTCCGGTCATCAAAATTTTTAGGACAATTTTTCTTAAAATGTCCCTTATCCCTACAGCCCCAACACACAACCTCCCATCGGTTTTGGGACTGTCCCCTTGCTTTGGATTTTCCCCGGCCATTTTTCCTTTGTTTCTCCCTACCCCCTACATGTAATGCATTCCCCGATGATTCTAGTGAACCTCCCTTACGAATGCTTTCGCTCAAGATCACATCCCGAACCTCATCAAACTTTAATGCATTAGAACCCCTAGCACTACTAACTGTAGACACTATGGTATCCCATGACTCGGGTAACGAAGACAACAAGATTAAGGCCTTAACTTCATCCTTAAAGTTTATACTCATCGAAGCAAGATTAGAGATAATCACATTATCATATTAAAATCATTAATATGATCCGCCACACTAGTGCTAACACTCATTTTTAAATCAAACAATCGACGCATGAGATATACCTTATTTACCGCTGAAGGTTTCTCATAGAGGTTGGACAACGCTTCCAACAATCCTTTCGTCATCTTTTGTTCCATCACGTTGAAAGCCACATTCCGTGATAATGTCAATCTAACCATCCCAAGCACTTTTCGATCAAGCAACTTCCAATCCTTTTCTTCCATGTCCGCGGGCTTCACTCCCAAAAGGGGTTGATCCAACTCCTTCGGTACAACAAGTCTTCCACTTGCATTTTCCGAACGCAAAGTCCTTTCCATCAAACCTCTCAATTTGTATTTTACCGCTCTCCATTTTGTGAACTCTCAACCTCACCTTGCTCCGATACCAATTGTTAGGAATCGGGGTTCACAACAATGAGACTTAGGACATAAGAAAATAAAGGAAGATTTGAGACACAAGATTTAACGTGGAAAAACCCAAACCCGGGAAAAACCACGAAACCGATGCACTAGACTTTGAGTAATTTACAAGAATTTCCCTCAAGCTCTCTCTAGCTTATACACTTGTAATTCACTACTTACATCTCTATACAACAATGGAGGATAACTCTAATTATATAGCCATAGACAGTCACACTACATTTACAAGCCATAAACCGAGCATTAACACGCATTAATACACAAGAAAACCGCCAAAACGCTTCCAGCCGTGCAGCCCGAAGGTCAAACACCCGGCACGGGCCGTGCCCGGCAGCACGGGCAGACCGTCCTGCTGGCACGGCCGTGCACCTTGAACACGGCCAGCCCGAGTTCGGTGCTGGTCGTGGCTGGCTGCACTGCTCTATCCGAAACGGTCCGTGCTCGACGCCGCTTGCCCGTGTTCGCCGTTTCTTGCCCCATAATGCTATTTCCCGAGCCTAAAACAACCATTAGACTCCATAATCCCAACAACAACATCTCTTTTTTGCACATGTTTTTGGTGTTTAACTTGCCAACTAAAGCTAGCCAAATCATTAGCTCGACCTTTGCGATACAATTTTCATCCAAAGTAGACTATATTGTCAACCATTGATCCTTGGTAAGATATGGGCTGGGCTTTATATATGAAGTCTTTGACTTTAAAATCTTGTTTTGCACACCATAACACCTTGTCTAGTTGGTCCTTAGTTGGATGATTTTGCTTTAGCGAGGTTATCAAGCAATGACGTCTCTAGGAGTTTTTGTTCCCCAAGTTGCCTCTTCCAAGATAGGGTTCATCTCCAAGTACTTCCCTCAAACCATCCCATGTTGGAGATTGTGTCTTTTTCTTGTGTGGTTACTAGGAATAGACTTGGAAATATAGACTTCAAAATTTTTTCATATGCCCAAATTTCCTCCCAAAATCTTGTATTGTCACCCTCCCCAATCTTCATTTCCCAGACTATTAATGAGAAGTAATCAAAACCGTAGGAATCTGCTACTACTACTAGTTGTTTGTGCTTACTTTATCTTCTGAATTTTCTTCAAACTCCTTGTTATTCTGGTCTTTGCTTCACCTTCGTTTGCTATGACTGCTAATCCGAGGAGTTCCCCAATTATACTAAAGCCTTTGCCATTATATGGCAACTTCTTGTTGTTTTTCTGCTTCCTTGTCGTAATTCATTCCTTTTATTTTGCTTTGTTTTGACAACTTTAGACTTACTTCTTGGAGTTTTCTTCTTCTCCTTTTTCCTCTCTAGATTTTCATGTATGAAAATATTTATCCTCACCGGAGAATTAAAACCTGGAGGAGGAAAAAAATCTTCACTTCTGTCGTGACAATTGATGTTCTCCTATGTTTGCCCATTATTTGCATATGAAAGGGTATTGGAAACTGCACTGAGCATGACATAATTAAATAAAATTAACCTACAACTAACCTAAACCTAAGGTGCGACTATGACTAAAGCTTAATTGATTATCGTCCTCCCTTTCTAATGCCCAACGTCCCTTTTTATATTCTTCAATGTCATGCCTTATAGAGTCCCTTGTTTCCCAAGCTACCTTCTGCCTCTTTTCACACCATGTTCCATCACGAAACCTTTTCCTCCTTGGTTCAATTAAGACGACCTTGTGTAAACTACAAAGGAACAATTTAGAGGTTGGGCCCACTTGATTGATGAATGGAAAAACATGGTGACTATGGGGCTCGAGAGGTGGCTAGAGCTAGGCAATATAATCATGGATTATATTAATATGAGTTTTTGTCTTCTCTTTGTTAAATCGTGCATATTTTGTTCCAAAATTGAGACTAGAAATCATATCTTGTCATAACTCACATTAATGTTTTTAACCTACAAAATGTAAATAAAGTCAAGTAAAAATTCTAAAATAATATTATTTTATGAGTCAAAAACTAAGTAAATAAGGATATAAATAACACAATATTTGGACCAAACACCTAGTGATAGTAAGATATATAAGGTGACCAATAAGTTGTCGATAGCTCCTGAGTCGAAGAAAGCTTATGTTGTTGCTCCATGGGGAATGAACTAGGTCCATATTATAACATGTCGATCTCTGTAAAAATATCTAAAGTATACTTACATTGACACGAAATACCCCTCCGAGGTATGAGTAACCTCAATACCAAGAAAGTATTCTAAATTTCCTAAGTCTTTGGACTTAAAAACGCTTGTGTAATACTCCTTGAATTTTTCACAACAAGCAAGCTCATTCCCCGTAAGAACCAAATCATCCGCATAAATCAGAAGGGCCATGAAAGTATCTCCTTTATCATAAGTAAATAAAGAGTGGTCTAGAGGACATTGATCAAATCCATAGCCATAAAGAGCCAAGGTAAGCTTAAAGAGCTACTTGTCTCGGTGCTCGACGAAACCCATATGAGGAATCCTTGAGTTTACAAACTAAATTTGGCCAAGGAGCATGAAACCTTCATGAAGGTTTCATATAAATCTCCTCGTCAAAATCATCATGGAGGAAAGCATTGTGAACATGTATTTGATGTCCAATCTACTCCTTTGAGGTCGTGAGAGTGAACATAGTTCGTATCTTGTAACTATTTTGGTGACCGAGGAAAAATTTCATTGAAATCCTCCCACTTTATCCGATGATTCCCAAGAATAACTAGTTGGGCTTTGTAGCATTCAATGGAACCATCGTTGTGATGTTTGATTTTGTAAACTCACTTGCACTTTAAAGCCTTCTTACCACACGACAAAGGTTGAAGCTCCCACGTGTTTTGATCTTCGAGGATGGTAATTTCGGTGCTCATGGCTTCTCACCAATGAGGATGTTTCACAGCTTGAGAAAAATAATGAGGCTCTGGCCCCATAGTAATGGATGCTAGATAGGCATGGTGAGGAGCAAGTCTTACAAAATATAATGTGAGAGGGGGTGAAAGGTACCCGATAGGCCCATGAGCGCACAAATATAGCGTTGTAGCACACCAAGGTTGTCTCCACGGGAACAAGGTCGAACTCCTTGGTTATGTTCCTTCAAAATTCGCTAAGCAAATAAAGATTTTAGAATTGAGATTAATTTAAACTAAACTACTATCTAATTTGATGGATAATTAATTAAAGAATTAAGCGAATCAAGTAATCACCCAATCCAAGTATCAAATCAAACACTTTTTCTTTAATTGGTTATTTTAAAATTGACAATCGAATTATCAAACCCCTCTTTCAAGGCGGAATGAAATACCTAAATTTAATCAATTATCGTTTCTCAAGGGTTCTTGATTAATGTACATTCATTAAGAATGCGGCTATCAAATTATTAGGTTTCTTGATTGGTAATTCTTTCTCAAGTTCTCACACAAACAAGTCAAATGTTGGATGCTAATATCAAATTTCACCTTTCGAGTACTTCATTTAATGTCTCAAACAAGCAAGAAAGTGATCAAGGTTCTCACAAGAAAATAATCACTCTAAAATTGATAAAACAAGCCAATAATTCCAAAGTACCAAAAGAGATCAACATAGTACAAGTTTAGGAAATTAACAAATACTGCCATAAAATCCAAGATTCAACATCCAAAACTAAAATATGAATTGCGTTACATATAAATATAAAGTGAGAAAAGAGAAGAGAAGGGAACAAAGTCGCTTATCCAAAGGCACCACTAAACCGTTGTTGCAAACCCAATCCGAAATCCTTGCGGAATCTCCCTCTTTTACTTGCTCTCAACTTTCTATAACCTAATATAACCCTAACTAGATGGTGGATATAGTGGTGGCTAAGGATATGGGATGGCTACGAAACGTCTTATATAACATAATATAGGAAACAACTCGAGAAAACTTAGTGGAAACTGAAAAGCCATGCGAAAAGCAGCCAAACGGGTCGTTCTAGTCAACTCTGAGCTGGTCGTGTTGTGTGCTACCGGGCATGAGCCAAATTGTTTAGGTCATAACTTCCTCATCCGATGTTCAAATGATGTGATTCTTAATTTTTGAAAAGCTCATTAAGTCTAGTTTATAATAAATTGAGTATTATGCATGTTTTATAAATGTAGGAAAAGACATAATTCAAAGAGTAAAGAGGTATCCATTACCCCACACTTCTACGTTCGGCTCATATCTTTTCCGTTCCTCATCGAATTGAGCTTATATATGTCATTGGAAAACTCTTCAATAAGGAATTTAAAAACATACACTCAAAAAAGCTTTGGTGCAAAAATGTAGCTGAAAACCAAGTGCAAATCACTAGGAAGCTGCACAAATAGACGAAAAATGTAAAACTCATGCGTAATGTATAAATAGGGCATAATGCACATAAATACGCATATAAATCCTTAAAAATGATAGCTAGCCTTTCATGAAACCTAAAGAAAATTTGGTACTTATCAGTACCACCTGAAAACACTCCTTGAAGTGGGTATTGGTCGGGGTCCGTAGTAGCAATAACATGGCAAGCGTAGTGTTGGAGATGCACATGGGAGGATGTTCTCATTGCAGTTGGGATGACTGAGTTGGGCTAGAGCTGTCTGCAGGTTGCTTGGTTGAACTAGGACCAACTGGATTAGTAGGCTGGGCAATGTTAGCGTCACGCCTAGAAAGGTCGGTCTTTGTGGCCAAGAGTTAAGGCGCTAAGGTAGGGAGTGGGTTTGACTAGCCAGTAGGTGGGCCGGGCGTGTCAAGCCATACCTGGACGGGCTGTGGCAGGTAGTTAGATGTATTAGTCTAGGCTATGAGTAGGCTGGGCGAATGAAGCACATCTGGGTTCGACTATGGCTGTGGGTTGGGCAGTAGGTGGGCTGGGCATAAAAAGAATTATGGGTGGGGTAGATGATCTGGTATTGGACTATATGGTGATGAGTTGAGCAGGTTTGTGTCCTAAGAAGTGGACTCTGGGTCACAAATAGGAGAGTCATTGGTTGGTTGATTGATAGAGTGATGGTGGGTTTCTCGAGTTGATTTTAAGCAAAAAGATAAATATTCTCATAAAAAATCAACACGTCACAAGAGTTGGTCTTCCAAGAATTATAAACACGCCGTCCTTTTTTCCCTTGAGCATAGCCTAGAAATAAGCATTTTGTGGCCCCAGAATCAAACTTGTCCTGGATATGGTTATGCTTGTGAGAATAACATAGACACCTAAAAACCCTTAGCTACTCATAAGATGGTTTCTTCCCAAAAAGTACCTTGTAAATTGATGCAACTTGGTGGGAGTGTGATTAATAAGATAAGTTGCGGTAAGTACACACTCCCCCACCACCGAATGGGTAAGTTGGCTTGAAAACTTAGGGCTTTAGCAACATTTAAGAGGTGTCTATTTTTCCGTTTAACCCAATCGTTCGTTGAGGAGTCCGAATACAGGAGGTCTCATTTAATATCCCTCTCCTAAGAAACTGTTCTTGCAAGTCTCGTTTTGTAAATTCAGTTCCATTATCACTCCTTACAATTTTAACATGTGTCTCGAATTGGGTTAGCTGTCCAATGACTAGGCGATCAATTACTGGCTACTTTGTGATTCTTGGTCAAGCTCGTAACTCCCGGAAGACTAAAAAACAACCCACTGCGTATCGTTTCTCTATCAAAGCTCAATATCATGCTATGGCCAATGCTATTACTTGGCTTCAAAATTTGCTTCAATTGCTTCGGTTGTTTATGTCCCCAGCTCAACTGTAACGTGACAATCATGGTATCATAGCCTTGTGAGTAGCCCACATGTGAGAGGGCTTGTGAAGAATATACATTAGGTGTTGTCCCACATTAACTAAATAGATGACCTCGAACACGTTTATAAGCTTATAAGTTACTCATCTCATTGCCAATTGATTTTGGAATGAAACCTCATGGATTTGCAAGCAATGTTCAGTTGAATTAAGGCCCAAATTTTGACAGTTCTCACTATCTTTGCCATCAATGACAATTTGGTTAAGATCAAAGGAGAGAATGGAGCTAAAGGAGGAAGAGGGGGAGAGCAAAGCATAGCAGAGAGGGACAATGTGAGAAAGGGGGCCACAGCCCACAGAGAGAGGTGCTGGAGGAAGGAGTAGTGGAGAGTTATCAGTGGAAGAGGCAGTAGGAAGTGGGCCAGAGGAGGAGAATAGATGCGGGGAACAAATTAGTCACGCCACAAATTGTCGTGGTCCTTACATCATATATAGGGGTTGCAATGGATCAATTCGGATTGGATGAAGTATCATCCACATCCATTATTCACTTTGATCCACTTCATGTAATCTACCCATCATCTGTTAGCTATTCAATTTAATCCACCTAACTATCATATACTGGTGAAATAAGGTAGATTGGCTGGTAAATGGATTATCTAAAGTTTATAAAGTTAAATCTATAAGAAAAACTAAATTTTGAAAGGAAGGAACTAGAAGCATGAGAAATCGATGAAAATAACCACTATATTAGATTGTAGTTGTTAATAAATAACAGGGTTTAATACATAATACTATAAAAATATATAAATATATAAGAAAATTCTTTGAAAAAATAATTTTATTACAAATGAATGGTTAATGAGACACATTCTGCAAGTCTAAATATAAAGCAACAGCAGTTGGTGGTAGTATTCCACTATTCCCTGTTGTCTTTGTCAACCGAATAACATTTCCCCAGATATTCACCTTCACGAGCACCTCACATATGATATTCCCTCAAAAGAACTTTTCCTATACATCCATACCGGGGAAGGCTCTTTCTCTCTGTTCTTCCTCCCTGCTTTTCCCCCTCTTCCATGTCTATTTAGTATTTAGTGCCCGTCAAAGCAAAAAATGAAAAGGAAATCATCGCAACCCATGTCTCCCTCATCAGCTGAATCATTTCAAGGTACGGACTTTACACTGCTATTGATTCTGCATCCTCTGAATCGTGTCTCTAACCCCTTCTCGGGATACAGATGAGGCCAGAGAGCACCTGCTGGTGAACATCGAAGACAGGGGCGGTGGCATCAACTGCCCAGATGACAACATCGCTGAGAAGAAAATACAGATAAAGAATTTGAGGAGGTCATCAGATAAGGGCGTCTGTATATTAGACGGGGTGGACCTGGACATACCCAAGGGCATGATCGTCGGGATCATCGGGCCCAGCGGTAGCGGAAAATCGACGGTCCTGAGGGCTCTGAACCGACTGTGGGAGCCTCCAGCTGGGACGGTGCTTTTGGACGGCCTTGATATTTGCGATCTTGATGTTCTCTCCGTTCGGCGTAGAGTTGGCATGCTCTTCCAGCTTCCCGCACTCTTCGAAGGTAATTCTCTTTCCTGCTCTCCTTTTGTTGCGCTGGTCGTCATCCTTGTGGTAATTACAATTTATAGTTATTCTGGGTAGGGATGGACGGGGTTGGCATAATTTAGCTAATATGCCTATCAATCATTTGAAAAAGTTGTTGGAGATTTTGTGTAAATCAATGAGATTTGAGGGGAAGGAAGGTTTAATACGTGAAACATAATTGAAGTAAAGATGATTATGTCCTTCACTACAGGCTTCACCAGCAATCGTGGTGACTGATCTTGCAATACATTTATTATACACTTGATAATTTATACCCTCATGTCATATGTTAATAAATGATTGACAGAAAGGATAAATTAGAGGAAAGAAGAAATTAGAGGAAAGAAGAAATTAGAGGAATTTTGTAAATCTAATATAATAATATGACACCTGATATTATAAACTCCAAGATAGATATAATAATTTACACTTATTTTGTAGGCAAACCAGTAAAACTATGCACATAGGTTGGTTTATTTCTGTGACATTCCATTTTGATTCAAATTTGGTTTTGTTTGTGAGGTTTAGATAGGTTAAATATCTAATTTTTGATTTCAAATCAAGCCCGATTCTAAATTTAATTAATAAGTTGAACCATACAAGTAAGTACAGTACCAAACAAGCCGGCCTTGCCTCTTATTTGAATGTCACATGAGGTGGACACCTGACTTGAAAAAGATTCCGCATCAGTGGAAAAAGTCAAGTCGCAAATTAAACAATTTATTTTTAGTGACCAAATATGTTGCATTAAAAATGCAACCTCTGGCTTATTAATTTTTTTCCATTCTTATCTCTAAGCTCTGCTAAGTCATTTTACAATTATGGCTCGTTCAAACAATTGCGATTGTGCGAAACACCATCTAATCTAACGCTGAATTTTAAGTGGTGGTTACGTTTATGATCCAAATATTATTCTCACCCACGTCCCACCTAATACATATGCATAGCCTGAATTCATAGAGCCGGTGAAATGATATAATTTGAAGATAAAATTTACTTTTTTTCTGAAAGGGAAACATGGAAATAGAATTGCATTTTAAAAAATTAAATAAAATATCATGTATAATAATTTAGATTTATAAACTCATAATATAATTTATATGTCTCACCCTGTAAATATTTGACTTCTTGAACTGTGACTGTTTGTATTGTGACTTGATGATTATTATCAAATTGCATTTACAATGCCTTAGGATACACCCGTTCTGTTTTCTCTTATGAATTATACTCTTGTTTTAGTTCGAGGTATTCTATTGTTATGTACTATGTGGAGTGGTCAAATTAATGGATAACTCGATCGCTAAATTATAGCACGACATTTCCAAAGGATTTTCCACTCCATACCAAGAAAAAAGGGATTTGCCACTCAAATATCCTAGATCCCTCTAGTATGAATGTCGAAAAGGGCTAAGGAGAATTACTAGTTTCTGTCAGTCTGAGGAGATTTGCGACTCAAATGATACAATGAATATTATTAACATTTGTTCTTACTTAATACTATGAACATTAGGATTGAACCAAAAAATAAGGAGATTTTTATTGATTAAAATTATAATTTCATATCACTTCAGCCTAATTACCCGATAGCTGATCATAAATGATAAAACAAAAAAGAATATACAATATTTAGAGAAGGTTTAGAGAAGAAAAGAAAGGAAAATGAAGGAAGAACATGGATTTGTGTATGTGCATATAAAACTGTTCAGAACAGTGAAGCAAGAAAGCCAAGGTAATGTCACAATGCAGAGAAACTATATGATAAAGAGTAAACGAAACCTGAAGACCTCTCGTAGCTGAGAAACTATATGATAAAGAGTAAACGAAACCTGAAGACCTCTCGTAGCTGAGAAACTATATGAAAAAGAGTAAACGAAACCTGAAGACCTCTCGAAACAGTGGTGGTTGGCACTATAGAGTTGAACATCTTATGTAATTAGCCTGTGCCAATCATTACTCAATCAGTCACTTAAATTGCTTGGATGTTGGAACCACCATATTCATTACAATAGAGAAACAACAGCAGAACATCTTCCAAGATTTATTTGGCTGTAAGAGATGGATTCTTTCCAAACAGATTGTCACCTTTTATACGTTAAAAGGATGGCAAGAACTATCACTCTTTAGTGAACTATGGTCTAATTAAAATCAACAACTACCTTAGACCCGTGGGCTTGGATGCTTGTCTCTCAATTGAGAAGTCTGTTACGTACAATACTAGCAGCAGATAGCTCCCAATCGGGGTGTACACAATACTCTGAGGAAGCACTTTCCCTTTGCATTCCATGTAATATCAGAAGGGGCTGTTTTTTTCTACCTGAGTAGTAACGGCACAGATTTGTGCACAATAAATTAGACACCCAACAGTCGTACTTGAAGTTAACCATGTAGAGGGAATTGACTATATTCTCATCTAACAGAGAAGAAAATGAAGAATGAAGTTTGACAACTGAAAGCATTCATGATTTGATCAAAGCAGGTTAGGGAAAGTTAAAAAAAAGAAACCAAAGCCGCATGGTAAAAATTGTACTTAACACAGAAAGAAGACATTGTTTTCATAAATGTACAACGAAACATCGTTTTTTTTTGGCAGTTCATTGGTTATCCATCAAACAGAAAAGAAAACGAAGAATAAAATTGTTACATTGTTTTCATAGTATCCTACAAAACAAGCATTGCTACAATTGAAGAGTAAATTAACTGTGTTTGACCCTAACCAAGGGGCCTCTCATGGTTCAAATATGGATATAGATTTAGTAATAGCAAAAATTATATCTATTATCATCTCAAATCGTAGAAATATGCACATACGGTTAATAATGTATATTTGGATATTCCATAGTCAATGACCTGATAGTAGGAATGGTTTTCTCCAGTTCATTGGTTATTCATCAAATAGGTGATTAGGGGATAAAAGTTCAATTACTATTAATCAAACTTTCTGTTTGTAATATCATTTCTTTTTCATTCCATAAAAAGAATGATTTCTTTTAACCGAAATCAGACCTAAAAGATTTATACTATTGTGAATTGCAGGCACAGTGGCTGATAATGTGCGGTATGGTCCTAAACTGAGAGGGAAGAAACTAAGTGATCAAGAAGTGCAGAGGCTGCTAAACCTAGCTGACCTTGATGCCTCTTTCATCAACAAGAACGGCAATGAACTATCCGTTGGGCAACAACAACGAGTTGCACTTGCTAGGACTCTCGCAAATGAACCCGAGGTACATATCCATATTTGTATTCTTGTGCGACTTGTTTTCTTGAACTAATTTAATTTTACCGTAAAACATGTTCACATCTTATTTGCAGGAGGTTAAATTCAAATTCTAGCCAAATTTATTTAAATAAGTATGATAAACTGTCATGTATACAATGATAAAAATTAATTGAAACCAGGCACAAACCATATTTTATTTAACACAAAATGCAATGGACCCAATAGAGGTACTGTGAACAAAATAAATACGGTTACAAGCTCTCATTACAAAAGGTTTGCACTACCTAATGAAATAGGAGGATGTATGCTAATTCATTAGCTTGATTTTGGTGTGGCTTATTCAACTTAAGTGATTTGTTGTGCTCAAATTGATTACGGGTGGTTGTCGGTTTATGATTTAGGAGGCTAATGTTTCCTTCCTAACCTAGGAGGAGTCAACTATTTGTATTTTTGTATTGATCAACTGAGCTTCCATTTGTATCATATTCTCGCTTCTTTGAAGCTATTAATGATTTTAGAAAATAATGATGGTTACACGGATTTGTGTAACTTTTTGACCTTGTGCCAAATTTGACAATCTCCATGAAGGTGTTACTATTGGATGAGCCTACAAGTGCCCTGGACCCCATATCAACCCAAAACATAGAGGATGCCCTTCTGAAATTGAAGAAGACACAGGAAATGACAGTGATAATGGTCTCCCACAGCATAAGGCAAGTGCAAAGAATAGCTGACGTTGTTTGCTTATTGGTAAACGGGGTCGTTGTTGAAGTTTTGAAGCCACATCAACTTTCCAATGCCAACCATCCAATGGCAAAAAGATTTCTTGAGCTTAGTGGCTAATATTGATCTAGATTTCATTTTGTTTCTAGACATTTTGTACTGCCCTCTATACAACGGGGAAAGATTGTTAGCCATATTGCAGCCAGGGAACTTCAATTCCCTTGCACTAAAATCATAAAGGCTTGGATAGTGCTGTAAGTCGAGCTAATTGCATCTAATAAATAAGTGTTTATTTTGGGTGCAAATCAGTATGATATATATGGCATGAATAGAAACAGATTACTTGGCGGCGGAACTGGCGTTACAAGAAACTGTCAGGCAACAGGTCGATCATGTTGCAATCGAAACAGATTCAGCACAATTAGTGAAGGAACTCCAAGGGCAGGTTACGTGTTCACAGGAGAATGCGATAGTTCACGCAAGGCAAGGATCTGTCGTCTTCTCTGTCGTTTTCGTTTTATTTCTTTTACCAAAGTAGGTAAATCTTTCATGAGGCCAGCAGGGCAAGGATCTGTCGTCTTCTCTGTCGTTTTCGTTTTATTTCTTTTACCAAAGTAGGTAAATCTTTCATGAGACCAGCATGCCTGCTGGCCAAAAAGGCTTGGAGGAGGCACACTTACTCATCTACTTTGTTCCGTGTCCTTTGCAAAAATATATATATATATATATATATATATGGAATGAATCTTGCATTACAACACTGCAATTACAAGGATTTAAGATGCCAGTTAGGTCACTCATCTACTTTGTCAACGTTTTGGTAGGCTTATCGCAGAATGCATCTCCGTTGTTGCCGAGTAATAAGGTTCATACAGTTGGTTTTTCAGTTGTATTTGTAGTTTAGGCTCTATTTGATACTAAGAAAATAGGTTAAAAAAATTTTAATGGGAAAAAAATAATGAGGAAAAAGTAAAGGGAAAATTGATTTTTTTTTTCTTGTATTTGGTTCAAGAAAAATAGAGGGAAAAAATTATAATCATTTTCCAACTTGTTACCCATCCACTACATTGCCATAGAGAGGAGAGAAAAATATTCAATAGCATTGATTAATTGAAGTCACTATATTTTTCTTCTTCATCCATCATTGTCATTATAAGAAAGAAAATTTTTAATGGTCTTTTTTAATAGAATCCCTCTCTTATCTCCATTTCTCTCTCTATATGAATTTTTTTACATTTTCCTCTCAATTTTGGAAGGAAAATATCATTGATCAAATTGACAAAATTTTTCATGAGTTTTTGCATCAAACTTTTTCTCTCTCCTTTTTTCTTCAATTCAAATAAGGAGAAGAAATTTATTTTCCACATTTTTTTCTCCTTCTAATTGTATTAAAATCAAACGGAGCCTTAATTTAAGATTTATTGTTAGGTGCACTTCTACCTTGGTGGAAAACAAAGGGTGGAGAGAGAACAATAAAATGTTAAGAGTTGGATCCAATATACAACGAAGGCGAAAAAAGTAGTTTGTTTTGAAATGTGGGAAAGTTGGCAAAATCAACAAATAATAAGTAAGGTGATGTACACATAAATTTTACGTGCAAAATTCAAATCTGAAAAAATCATGGGCGGTAACAATATAATCCACTATAATATAATGAGTGAGTATAAGGTACGATATTCAGATCTATATGAGTTACGTAAGATCAAAGTGAAGAGAAAAAAATTCTCAAAGACTCTCTTTATCTAACTACGTTGAATAGAAAAGAAAAATCATAGACGATGTCAAGAGGCACAAATTAGTTATACCATGTATCACACCCAAGTAATTAAAATAACCTATTATATATAGGAAATTGTTGGAGTTATTAAAGTGGAGAAGTTCCACGTTGACAAATTAAGAGGCATTGAACATGTTTATTGTAAGCTTGTGAATTACTCCTCCCACAACCAATTAATTTTGATATGAAACCTTCGAAAAATTATATTCCCTATGTTTCAAATTACCTGTCATTTTAGGATAATAAAGAAAAATTAAAAAGGAACTTAGCTAACTAATAAAATGTCTAATATACCCCTTTTATTACCCTTTTTGATTTCCAATAAAATTGCACCTCTTTCTTTTTATTCTCTCCTCCGATATTCCTAATCTTACAAAATCTCTTTTATCACCATACTCTCTCTCTCTCTCCCGATTTCCTTCTAAAAAACTCTTTCCTTACAATACTCTGTCTCTCTCCTCTCTGTATCCTCTCTCTCTCTATATATATCTCTTTCTCTATCTCTATCTCTATCTCTATCTCTTTTCCCTTTTCATCTTGATGTGAATAAAAAGAAGTAACATAATTAAAAAATTTAATATGTTAGGATATTATTAGAAATAATAAAATTTTAAAAATAAAAAAATTAAGAAGGGTAAAATTGAAAAATTAATGACTAATATCTAATACTATAATTGAAATTTTTTTGAACTGTTACTTGCACTATATTGAATCCCGCCTACATAACCCTTCTCAAATTACTTCCTTCCTTTTTCTATTTTTTTAAATTTAAATTAAATTATTTTTATTTTATCAAAAATATATGAAATATAATTTATAAAAAGATGATCTCTCTCTATATAGAGAGTGATATATATATATATATATATATATATATATATATATATATATATATATATATATATTACTAAGTATTTATTTAGTACACTTTTACTAAATATTATAAATATTTTTTATCAAAAATTAACCATTGAAAATATTATATGGCTAACAATAATTATGTAGTTATCTAATTTAAAATTATCATTCAAATAAAAGTAAATGTAACTTAAAAATTAGTCCTTGATAAAAAAAATTAAAAAATTTCTTCCTTAACAAATATATAATATAGATAATTTTTCCCTCTAATTAGCTCTTAAGTTCTATTTTCCTTCCAAATTAATTCTTTTACTTTAAATTAGTTCTCCCTTTAAATATATTAGTATAATCATATTCATCTCTTACACTCCATATATTAATTTCATCTCTTACTCTCCATATATTAATTAGGCCATTATTGGGATGTAATCTCTTTATATGTAAAAATTATTTATTTTAGCTTAAATTTTATATTGTTTTAGTTAGAAACTATTATATATTTTAATACTACTTGAATTATGATCTTTTCTTTTTTTCATATTTCATATCATTGTCATGTCATGACAACAACCCCACAAAGCATTATTTAAGTGGGTATAGAATTTCTCATAAATATGATCATGATGTTGTATATTGCCTCATCAATATATTTGAATATCTCTAAGTGAATATTTTCAATTAAATTTTTTTATTTCCATTTTTTGGGTTTTTTGTGAGTAATTCCAACTTTCGATATACTTTTATATTCTAAAACTTTTGATATACTTTTATATTCTAAAAATGTAATATTACGTACATTTCTCTCCAAATAAATCAATGGATGTAAAAAGAAAATTGTTAATGGGACAACATTGTCTAATTTTTAGTTCATAATTCATCGAGGGTATAATCCGTTTCATGCCACAAACTTTTATCAATGTATGATCATATTATTATATTATTTATCATCAATTTTAATTACCAATAAAAATATAAGTCTTCAAACTTTATTATAGATTTTAAATAATTGAATTTTATGATGGTTGAATTATATGTACTCCTTAAATATTTTTTATTTTTATTTTTTACAGTGTTGGAAGATTACATTCATTTGAATTAGACTACCAAGGTATAATATTTTTATGTATGAAAACTTTAATAGAAATGTACTCCTTTTATGTGTTCATATAAATTGTATGCTTATAAATTCTAAAATTTTAAATGGATTATTTTCAAGATAAATATCTATTCGTCTTATTGTGAGGGTAGAAGTGGAGTTTTTGTGCATTATTAGTATTGTAATGATATATGCTAGCCTATTATTGATAACTAGCTAATACCGCATGCTGCCGTTATATCAATTTTCTAAAAATGTTTCGTAATTTAGAAGTATCAATTGATAAATTATTCATCTATTCAACACAATTTAAATTTACACGTATTGATCATGCTTTTAAATTGTGTTGAATAAATGAATAGATTTATCTATTGATACTTCTAAATTACCATAGATTTTTAGACAATTAATATAGCGGCAGCGCGAGTATTAGCTAGTTAATAGATTTAAATATAAGTCTAAATTCAACATATAATTATAGCAATTTTAAATAAAATTTAATCCGTGAGAACGCACGAGTCTTAACTAATTTAAAAGGAAATAAACTTTGTAGGTGATAGTCGAGTAAAGAGTCACATTTGAAGGTATTATAATCAAAGCAATATGAATCTACAATACAATAATTTACAATACAATGAATTAGCAAAGAATTAAAGGGAACTAAAAACATAACGTCAAGCAGCATCGTGGGAAAATTGGGCTTACAACAATTATTTTTCTATTTATTAATTAATGTTTTATTGTGAAAAACTAATACCCGTGCAATGCACTTATATATAGCTAATACCCGCGCATTGCCTCGGGACAAACTTTGTCAATAATTAAAATAAATTTATTTTTGAATAACCATGTGGTACTTAAAAAAATTAAGCATATGGGTTTATATTTTTCCCTAATTTTATAAATATACATTTATTATTTATTAGAACAATATATCCAACACCACCCGATTCTGTTTCTACTCTGTATCAATTGATCGGAACATCCTAGTCTCTGTCTGTCAAGACGACACTTAATGCTACTTACAATATATCTAGTCCCACCCAAAGGCTATATCCTCTCAATATCAAGGAATCAACTTATTTAGTATCCTCATTCTACAAACATGTCTCGGAGATATCGAACCCATATAGTCCGGTGACTATATGTGATTATTCATTCGTTGAATTCCCACGGTGGCTTTAAGTTAATTGTCGGTCCTCAGCTGAAGACCCCTTAAGAGTTCAAAAATGCTTTCTTCATAATGTTTACAATAACATTTGCGGTAAGCTCACATTGCAAAACTTCCACTCCATAGGAAAACTCATACACCAAGCCTTCACATCTTAGATGACTTTCTTAGGTAATATACAAAGGAAACTCCAACGAACAATGTGATAGAAAATTCCACAGTGACCTTAATAACAGACATCTCTCTTGCATTAAACTTTGAAATACACACCTATATATTGAATGACTAAGCTGCAAAGCATACGGTGACATTTCTATGTAATGCTCTTGAACTACGTGTAATCTACAAATAGATATCTAATTCTCAACAACCCATTATACCATCAAATCACACAAACACAAGGAAAGATAAACATAAACTCAACCAGGTAAATACCATCAAATCACACAAATGACATTTAAAGAAATATTCATGGAGGCGCAAATACAAACTATTATTTCCATTAATCGGACCACTAAAACAACATATCCAAACTAAAACTACACCTAACATTTCCAGCAAATAAAAAACACAAACAATTGTCGAGAGAACCATCGGACCAAAAAACAAAAAGGAAAAATGATCAACAACAACCCTAACACATCTGCCCCTCCTCCTCTATTCAAGATATAGTGGGGAAATATCTCGCGCTAACATTGACAAATACCCGAAGCCATTTTCAATCATCTGCAATTCCACAATAGCTAAATTTGAAAATCCCAAAATTTCCCAAAACCCCTAAAAATCAATTAGAAACATCAGTCGAAAAAGAGGAGGAAATGGGGAAAATTTTACCAATTTGAAGGTTTTCTCTTGCTTAGAGGAGCGACGAAACCTACGCCTGCCGCCCACCCACCCACGAAAGCAACCGACCACCCACACGAACGAGAGCGGCAAATGAGAGAGAGAGAGAGGATGCGGCGGCGACAACCAAACTAACCGGCCACCGCCCCGGAAGTCGTCTCTTGCTTAGAGGAGCGACGAAACCCATGCTCGCCGCCCACCCACCCACGAAAGCGGCCGACCACCCACACGAACAGAGGCTGGCAAATGAGAGAGAGAGGATGCGGCGGCGACAACCAAACCAGTCGGCCACCGCCCTTGGAAGTCGTCTCTTGCTTAGAGGAGCGACGAAACCCACGCTCGCCGCCCACCTACCCACGAAGCGGCCGACCACCCACACGAACGAGAGCGGCGAATGAGAGAGAAAGAGAATGCGGCGGCGACAACCAAACCAGCCGGCCACCGCCCTGGAAGTCGTCCCTAGAAGAGAGACCAGGTGAGCGTGAGAGAGAGAGAGAGTGAGCGAGAGAGAGAGAGTGCAAGCAAGAGAGATAGAAGAAAACGTGGGGAGGGGAGTAGTTACGAGAGAGAGTTGAAAAGACTGGAAATAGAGAGAGAAAGGGAGCGAGTTACACAAAAATAGAGTTAAGGGATAGAGAGAGAGAGACGGTCAAGAGGAGAGAGAGGGGAGAGGTTAACAAAAACAAATTAACAGATGAGATTAATGAGATAATCTAATCAAAGGCTGAAAATTAGTTTTACCCCTACAATTAAGGGGAGGGAGGTCAACTTAACTTTTCTTTTATATATTAGTAGATTTGCACTCATATGTATTAGCATTTTAATAATGGCTATTAGACTCCCGATCCGGATGTAACAATCCTGCAATTCTACGATTAATTGGAATCGATGATCCTAATTTAATACAAAAAATGTTTGGTAGAATTATAAAATGATTCTACGATTCTATGATCTTTGATTCATTAGAATTTAATTTCACGTTTCTAAATAAAATTCATAACTACGAGATAATTATATTTTGTATCAAATTTTTTCGACAAAATATAGTTGCACTAGATTTTTATAAATCTTTATAAATGTCACAAATATTTTTATTTTTATAAAAAAATAATTTTATTATTACAAAAAATATTAGAATCTTACGATCATCGATCCAATTCTAAGATTCTAATTCTAATCCCCCTTCGCCTCTAATTCGATTTTAACTAGGATATCAATTCTAACAACCTTGATTTTAATAGGTTATAATATATATGCTATGTGACGATTAGATTTTTGATTTATGTGTAAGCATTTTAATACATTATAATATATATAATTAGCTGATTAGATTTTTGGCTTATATCATGAGATTTTTTTCCGTGAATATTATTTTTACATTATTGGACATTATTTTTTATAAAATAAATATTGTGCATTCTATTATGAGTTATAGAATAAATAGCAATAATTTTGAGTATTTTATTACTTTATTCATAATTAGCATTTACGTAATTTTTATTTTTAAAATTATTTTTTAAAAAGTATTATTATAAAATATTTTCATCATTTAGAATTTATTTTTTGATATAACAACTATTATTGAAATTTCGCCTATTAAATGATAAAAATTTTTCTTTAATATTTCTACATATTAATATGTCTCGTGCTTTAGCGCGGGCAAAAACTAGTGTCATTAAAATTGTACGAGGATAAATATTATGAACCAAAAAAATTAGTTAAAGTGATATATATTGTGAAATGGATGGACAGACCGCATAAAAACTACGTACACTTAGCACGTGAAGCACGTGTATTTTGTGAGCACGAGCCCAGGACGGAATGAAATAAATACAGCTTACCACAGCTACAACATTAAAACGAGCAGTACCACATTGGATTTCCACGACGTGGGTTTAATTCCCATTAAGTTCATTTGGAGTTCTTTAAATTTTTAAAAACCATTTTTGATCCATATTCACATAGAATTGTTTCCTTACATTTTGTTTGGATTTTTAAATTAAAATAAATTATATTTTGGTGATATTGGATAATGATATACCCTATTTTTATTTGCATGAACGTGCAGAGTTTTTAGGGGATATTTTGTTTTAAACCAATATCGATGCTGATGTAGCAGGCGGATTTTAAAATCCACACATAAGGGGCGTGTGTGTTGATATTGAAGCCCTATATTTCAATTTCTACTTGACCTCAATTAACCTCCATCCCTTTCGCGTGCGCTCTCTCCCTCTCCTCTCCCTTTACTTTTCTGCTCACCCTCTCTGTCTCCTTCATTAATACCTAGATGATACAAGAACTTAGGGCAACAAAATAGAAAGAAACTAAGCAGGAGAGTGAAATAGACAACAAAATAGAAAGGCTATGGTGTAAAATGAAAGGCAATTGCACTATAAAAAAAAACTGAAAAATAGCGACACGATTTTCGATGCAAATTTCCCCAATTTCAGCAAGTTTTTCATTATTTTTGATGGGTTTTTTGACTGAAAGGGGATGTCGGATTTTGGTTCGTCGCAACAGACATTTTGATGAGCCCATTGGACTTCTCCGACGGGATTTCTAACGGATCTAACAACGCCTCGAACGGACTATCCGACGGGTCCGACAATCCGTTGGATAGGCGGTTCAACGGGGTGGACAACCCGTCGGACATCAGTACGACGAACTCTCTAACAAGGTCTGACTTGTCGGCCAGTCCATCCGACAAGTGTCTAATAGGAGTTTAATGGTGGCTCACCTCGTGTGCGGGAGATGGATTTCTGTCCAATGGATTTTCCGAGGAGTACTTCCGTCGAAAAACTCGTTGGATGTTTTTTATTGATACATGTTTGATTTGAAACTAATCTCAAATTCTAAATATAAATCTAAAAATCTATTTATCATATATTATACATATTTAATTATAGCAAATTAATTACAAAAAAATTATATACAACTAATATTAATATTAAATACATACTAACTAATATAAAGTGTTTAGAACTTAAAATGTTACACAGATTCTTACTAAAGTACAAATGAAATTGTTCAACAATGAAGTTAGATAAGTAAAACAGTAAAAGATCAAAGACATAATTGTTGTGATCACCTTGAGAGTTATGATCATGAGAGCTCGGGTCAGCTTGTTGTGATGGACTTGCTGTTTGTCCCATCATGAACTTCCAAAGCTTTTTGAGCAAGCTAGATTGCTTTCTACTGTATTTTGCAACTCAGACATTTGGCGGCCAACACTGTCGCTTAAGAGTTAAACTTGTTCTCAAGGATCAAAGTGCTCAATAGAAGAATTGCGGGTTGGTTGTGAGAATCGGATAAATGCCTTTAATTTCATGGTGTTCATTGTTCCATCTCATATTCTTTGCAATACTACTCGAAGCATACAATCTTTAGAGTTTCAGTATTAAAGGTAAGTAGGGTATCTTCGCATAAGCTGTTACATTTTCATTTAGATTTTGAGATTTTCCTTGATTTTCATCTACCATGTCCACAAAATTTACAAGATTCCAAGTTGGCGTAATCTTTACAATACAACATGCAACTATTCGGAAAAAAATAATTTATTTAACATCCAAACCTAATTCTTTCACTTTTCTCTTCAAATGATTGTATTTCTTCGAAATGCGGCTACCTTGGAAACATTCATCCCTTAGTACGCTAAGCATACTTTTCGTACAACTTTGAGATATGTGGGTTGAAGAGTCACCTCCATCTCTTGTTTTCTTCATAGCATTTTCACCCCCTCTGAATCCACAACCCTTTTTAAACTACAATTCCATTGTTCTCCGCCTATAACTTCAAATTCCCATATGGAGCTAACACAACACTATCGGAGGGAATTTTAGATACTGGTAGGCCTAGGCCAATATCAACCCCATGCATGGCAGGGTATAGGGCCCCCACTTTTAGTTGTTAAGGGAACCACCAAACAACCTCTCAATTGGTAAGGCCAACTTTGAAGCTTAGAGGTTTTCAAGCCTTCTTTATCGCTCTGATCTTCTCCTGTCAAACCACAAACATTGGGCTAATAACCTTATTATCTGCCTTCAGCCATGGACCAAAGATGTTTCCTAGCTTCGTCTCCACTTAGCAACACCTAACTTTATTCTATAACTGCTTACATTTTGTGCAAAATAGAGGTAAGCCTTCATACTTAAAATTGATCTATTTCTCTGGATAAACTCGGGTTTTAATCTGAGCTCCTGGTCGTAGCAGTTTGTGCAGGTCTAGCTTAACATCTATATGAAAGTACGCAACTCCATCCTCCCCAACGTCCACCTCATGAAGACCCCCAATTGGTGCTCCAATCCATTCATACTTGGACTTGTTCCGCATCATTAAGGGAACCCTAGATACTCTCGGGGGTCAACGACTTATTTGGATGTATTTCCAAATTTTAACTATGAATATGGTATGGACGGAGTAACAATAAATATTTACAATGAGATTTACTCTCTCCACTTTACAATATATTTCCCTTTAATTAATTTTTTTCATTTTAAAATATGTGTCACTTTATAATTCCAATAACATATTAATGACTGGTTTATTATTATTTTTTGTTAATTATTTTTTTTCTCTTCTATTTTAATTGACTTTTTCATTTTCAATGAAAATTTTAAAATAACATGGTTTTTTAACACAAATTTTATCATAATTCACATCGCAAAAATAACAAGTATTCTAAAATAGAAAAAGTATTTTCTTCAACTTGTCGCAATCCGGGCATCATTGCCCAAAGAATAAGACATATATTTCACGGCATTTGGAAACAATTGGCAATCGAAAATCAAACAATTCAAACTTCGAAGCAACAATTTGTAATAAGCTATTAGGAAATCGAAGCAATAATCGCCAATCAAGCTTCATAGACTGACCAATATTAACCATAAATGAAAGAGTCATCGGAGTAGAACTATAGTAGTAAATACTCCATTTCATCTTTATTGTCATTTTAGGCTATGGAAACAACATTAAGGTGGAGATAACTTCTAGATGAATTGTTAATTAAAAGACCAAATGTCTCTATGATTTTATTGGAAATAATTATTTTCAATTGGAATTATTCTTAACTAAAGGGTGTGTTTGTTTCAGTGAAAAATATTTTCGCGGAAAATTATCATTCTATTTTCCGGTGTTTGGTAGCATAAGTGTTGGATAAATATTTTCTGGAGGAAAATAATTTCCCTCAATCAAGGGAAAATAAATTTCTTTTTATGAGGAAGGAAGTTAATTTTCCTCTATCTCAATCAAGGGAAAATAAAGTCTTATCAATGGGAGTTCAAGTTCTAAGTTTCTCTTACTTTGCCACTTTTAATTTCTTTTTCCAAGTTTTGTGCTTGTCTTTTTCCCTTTTTTGTTGTAAAGTTCATAGATAAAAAGTTTTTTAACGAGTATTTGTTTCTTTTTTTAATTTCTATTATTTTATATTTAGGTTTTGAAGTTGAATTAGTTATTTACTTTTTTCTTCATATTTATGGGGTTTTTATGGTTGGTATTTGCATTTAAGTATATATATATATATATATATATATATATATATATGGGTTTTGAAGCTGAATTAGTTATTTACTTTTTTTCATATTTATGGGATTTTTGCATTTAAGTAGATATTTTAGAAAATTATTTTCCTTCTACCAAACAAAGAAAAATGTGGGTAGAAATGGTTTTCCTTGGAAATTCATTTTCTCATGAAAAATAATTTCCTAGGAAAATATTTTTCCCCCAACCAAACACACCCTAAAAGATAGGAAGCATGAAGTCGAAATGGAGGTAAATAGACCTGTTAATTTGGGCGGGCGGGTTAAATACGGGTCAAGTGTATTCGGGTTCGGGTAAAATACGGGTCGGGTGTATTTCAAATTCGGGTAAAATACGAACGATCTTATATCAGGTTATACAAGTTTCGGGTCGACTCAACGTGTTAAGATTGCCTTTTGTATCAATTATTTTTCTTTTCTTAATTATAAAAATTAAGCATAATTTTTCTTAAAATTGCCAATAATTCTACAAAAAAATATAGTATTTGTATTTTCTAAAAAGAATATTCAAAAATATTCAAAATTTCATTATGATATTTGTGTAAGGTCCCATTGAGCCGAGCGGATTGGCCGCTTGACCCATTAAATAAGGTCAATGAAAGATTGAGTCAATAATGGGTTGAATAATAATGACTTGTTCCGTAACGATTAATTTAAAGTTACGATGTTTATTTCACTGTTTATATTATACTAAGGAGTTTTATATACATATTTACTACATTTTAAAACATATCGAAAACGTTTTGACTTGGGTAAGCTTAACCAATCCATTTTATTCACTAGCAAAAATTTTTGACTTTATTTTAGTTCGGCTCATTGCCCACCTTAAGAGTTATGGTTCAAGTAAACGTAAAACAGTTTAAAATAAGTAAGAACTAGAGGTTTACAATATACTAAAATTATTATTTTTAATTATAACATCAAAATTTTACATCATTATAGTAATATTATTTCTACAAAATAAAAGTATATTATTTAGATGTAACTAGTATATTTACTTCACCAAAAATACAATAGTATAACTTGTAAACTTGTAATATTTTAATATATTACACCATTTGAATTCATATATGTTTTTATTGAAATTAACTATGTATAATTTTTGTATATAATGGCTTTTTTATGAGGAAAAAGTTGAGAAATGAAACAAGTATCGGTCTTCGTTTATAAATGATTTAGAGAGACGTACATATTTATTGCAATCATTTAACGGGTTTGGGTCAAGAAAATCGTGTCCAACACCCAAAACTTTCGGACGGGTTCACGTTAGGTCAATTTTTGCCCGGTTTAGAGGTAAGTAATAAAATTATAGATGCATAAGCACATGGCAATCATAGTTTCATGCGTAAAATAAACAGAAACAGGGGGTCTTCTAAAGAGCATTTAGTAGCATTAAACATGTCTTCCCCGAAATTTCGTATGTAAAATTAAATTTCTTAGTACTCAACTGTTGAATTTTATATCAACTTCAATAGTCAATGCCTTTGTGCTTGTACTAATTCATAAAACTAAACCAAAAATTGAAAACAAAATAGATGTTCAACAGAAGCAATATGCGGTTTTAGGAATTGCTAATTTTTTTAGGTCTCCGAAAATCCTATTTTTCTGCCATTCTATATTCAAAAATATTAGGTATCAAATAGCTTATCTTAGGGTCTGTTCAAACTTACATACAAAACACATATAAATAGAAATATAAAATGAAACAAACATAAACAAATATAAACGAACATAAAAGAGTAGAAATGAATATAAACGAACATAAACAAACAGAAATGAGTTGTAAAAAGGAACATAAACGGACGAACATAAAAAATAGAAACGAACATAAAAGAACATAAACAAACATAAAACATAAATAAATTTTGTTTTTCATGTAAAGTCAAACATGCGTTTAATACCTAACAATGCAAGGGATGTTGGATCGTAATCCAACAATGAGCTTATATGTGCTTAAATATGTATTGTAAGGACTGTTATTATTATAGATCAAACTAAAAGTGATCTAATGAGGATACAATTAGTTAGAGCTTTAATATATATAGTAGGGTCTAGGGTTTATATGTGTAGAGTTTGGTGGCTCACTACTGTTTTATGATAGGTAGAACAATAGTATGTCAAAACCCTAGAAGGGTTTACAACTATAAATAAAGGTTGGTCCCCATGTCATACATAAGAATTTAATTCTCCCTAACATCCCATTATCGGAGAGATAGTGAGACTAGATAAATTCTAAAGGGTTCTCTTAATAATACGTGTAGATTTGGAAGACCTAACCACGTCACTTAAGAAGAGTTGATGTCAACTATGAATCCATGTACGTTCTATTAATATGTTCTATTGATTCGACATATCGAATTTTGGGTTTATAATGATGATTTTCATTATGGTTTTCCCTAATAAGTTGTATTAGAGCTTCCTCATGTTGAATCTTTGGAAGAATTCAGATTAATTTTCGTGGTATTCAATTTGTGAATGTTGCTTGATTTTTCGTTCGTTTCAGTTACCTCTTATTGTTGATTGTTTTAATTCAGTAATTATTTGGTTCTGTTTGGCAAAATTCATTAAGGGATTTTTCTTATTGTATTATTCAGGTTGATTATTGTTAGAAAGAATTAAATCTTAAAATTTATAATCGCAAGTGCACAACATAGTTGTAGCTAGCCAGCAAGCATGGGTCATGTCCATAGAGAATTGTGTTTCAAATATCGAAGTTATCTTAAACTTTCTGTCTAGGAGAATCAGTAGAGATGAAAGATATGATAACTAATATAATCCTAGAAAAAATAGAAGAATGCTCGAATTGTGATTTTACCACTTAATAAACTAATCAAGTCAAGTCTAAACCTACCAAACCTATGCAAGTATTTAGGAGTCGGTTGCACCATCAAAGGAAACTCAAGCCACACTTTCAAGGGTCATGAGCTAATCTAATTAACCACCTACTTTCATGGGGTTAGCCCAATCGGACTACAAGAATAGCAACCTATGGACCTAGCCAGGATTCGGGCTATTTTTCATGCCAAAATCCCGACTATTCTCTACACCTATGCTATCAAATTGTCTCTACCATTTAGTAATAGACCAATCACCAAAAATCAAGATGAAAATCTCTTTCGGACATTTCATGGAACACGTGGTAGGCATGAGAAACAATTCCAAATAACAAGCACAAACTAGGTGGATTAAAGCTTAAACGAGATTAATTAACCATTAGAGAGGTTAATCACAATCAAAGCATGCAACGTTGACAACTAATTAACATAAAAACATGAAATAAATATAAAAGTCTGTATTAAAGAACAAACTAGCGCAAACTGAATAAAACAAGAACATAAACTAGATAATTAAATTCAAACATGAAAACAAATAATCAATCTAATTTTAATTAACATATAAACCAATAAAAATCAAATATATAAACTAAATTGAACAATCAAAACATAAAACTTCAAGTAAAGAGAAAAAGAGAAAGAGAAAACTTATGCTTGATTGAAATTGACGGTTTGAATCCAAAATCTTATACAAAATTCTACACTAATCTCCCCCTAATGGGGTTTTATTTTAGCTAAATAAGAACCCTAGGAGGTCCCCTAAAATTCCTAAAAATCAAACTTACCTGCATTGGAGCCAAAATTCCTATTTATAACCATAAAAATCGAGCACAAAACGCACAACTGTGTTCAGCACGAGCTGTGCTAGATTTTTGGGAAGATGGCACTAGTAGTGCCAGGGAGCGCACAACCACTGCTGGACTTCTGCATGCATGTGCTGCCAACCGTGCTTCACCCATGCACCTTCTCGAAATTCTAGAAAAACTGGAATTGAGAGCACGATCGTGCTTGTCAACGAGTGTTGCACCCTTGCACTTCATTATCTTCTTCCTTTTGCTTCCTTGTTGGCTCAAACTTTTTCCTATTAACTCGATTTCAACTTATTACTTACAAAAGTAAATAAACCAAATAAAAATTCTTGAAAGATATTATTTTATAAGCCAAAAATTAAGTAAATAAGGGTACAAATGACATAATATTTGGATCGAACAAATACCCCATACATACCTTTTGCTCGTCCTCGAGCAAAACAAAAATAAATAAAATCTAACTCACTTTTGCATGAATCGCGGTTGCACTTAACACATGTAACAAGCCTTTTAAACCCCATGGTAGCCCAAGTGGACGAGTGAGGTCTCGTAAGGGTTTGTAGAAGATACACACACAAAATCTTGAAAAAGAAAAAGAAAAGAGAAAGAGAAAACAGAAAGTTTTTATGGTTATTTTTGAAAATTTTTTATAAACATATATACAAAGTGGGAAGTGATTGTACACATTCTAATCAAGCATATCACCCTTGTATGCTAGATATTAACATGCATATAAAGACAATGCACTCATCAAGATACTTGATCCTTTATTGATGACATCAAAATACAAGTTTTTCACTCTAAATAGTAAACAATGAGCATGTTAGACTAGTAAAACCTCACTTTTTGGATAAAATGGAACGCTGACCTTCATATGTTTAGAATATGTAATAACGGTTCACTCAAAACTCATTTCAATAGTGCACTTTATCATAGGCTTGGTCATATTCTTAATTCTCCACCATTATGTAGGAAAAATGCAAATTTAATCAAGAGTACTTTTTAAGGGTTATAATGGGGCTAAAGTTCATGGGTAAGACAAGAAATCAATTTGGGAAAAGTGAAGCTAAATAGCCAAGTGGCCAAGATGACTAAGGAGCAAAAACACTTCCAAATTATGAATAAAAATCTCTCTCCCAATACACCTCTTTCAGCACAAATAAATCCCAATAGAACCTAAGTAATAAGCATAATAACTTTTGAACTTTTCTTATGTCAATCACTTATTCTTTTTTCATTTTTTTCCATTTTTCTTGTTTTATTTTTCTTTCATTCTTTTTCGAAACAAATACAATAGGCATGGAAATCATAAACACAACTCAATTTCAAAGGGTCTATCAACCACTAGGGGATATATCTAGCTTTTCATTAATATAAATCCCCATTTCTAAACCACGAAACAAACAACACACCATTTTTATACTACCCAAAATTGCCCATCTTAAGAAATGTTTCTCCCTAACCTTGGCATAGGATTGGAAAATGTGTTTAGGTTAATGGTAAAGCAGAAATAGGTGCAACAAAAAAACAGGTTAAAGATCAAAGGGCCAGCAAAAATGGGTGACGTGGCTTTTTGGCTCATATAGTTTGAAAACCAATGAATGCCTCTATCATATTATATAATGCGTATGCCAAATGTGGTCTTAAAGAGAGATAAAACAAGTTTTAGAGGAAATATACCAAGGAAGAGACACACATAAAATGAAATATAAGACTAAAATTGATAAATTAGTCTATATTGTTCAAAATCTCACATGTTCCTCTACCAAAGTCAAACTAGCTCAAAAATTGAATGTCGAGATTAAAATGGGACATAGAATGACACATTTTGGATCAAAGTCTATTATGTGCATCATACATATATACGAACTAATAGTCAAGTAACAAGGGGTCAAAGCTAATCAAAATGCCACAAACTCCCCAAAATGATTTCTAAAATCAAAATTTTTTTGCTAATTTGAAAAATTTTCCTCTGTTTTTTCCTTTTCAAAAATATTAAAGCATGGCTTCTCCTCCCCCACATTTAGATCTCACAGTGTCCTCATTAGGAGCAAAGGAGCAACCACACCAACAAAAGAGACTCATTATATACACAACACTACCACCAAAAACAAAAGCAAAAACAAAACATAAATAAACATGTGGGTGATCATGGCTATCACGGCTCAACAACATCCAAAATTTATCCTTAAAATGATCAACCCACAAAAGCACAATCCTAAATATATACAACTAAAAGCAAATAGAAAAAACACGAACCCTAAATATCCACAACTAAACTAAAAAAATACAAAGAAAGAAAGAGAAAAAATTAAAAGAAAAAGAGAAAGAAAGGGAACGAATATACTAGGTTAGGTGTTGGGTGCACCTAAACTAATGTCTCCGAAGATAGTACTAAGAAGGCTTGAGGAGCATCAACCTTTCCTCCTCATCTCAAGATTAAACTCTAACTCAAATGCTATCGGAGCTCTAATGAGCTTATCAAATACCTGAGCACAAAACTTGGATGAATGTAAATATGAGAACACAACAACAAATATGTCTATAATATTCAATGCCCTCTTAAACTTATCGAAGGCTTAGAAAAATTAAAAGAGTGATCAAAGAAGCTAGTCCACCTGATTTTTCCAGGAATGTCCTCTAGGTAAGCATGAAAAGGGTCAAATGAGGGAAAATAACCTCCAAAGGTACCTTGGGATACAATGTTGTCTACCACATCCCCCTCAAACATGTCAAATGAGTTATCCACATGGTCCCCATCCAAATCAGAATCATACATCATATAATAGGTACTGGGCTTAGAAAAAAGATATTCGGGGATCAAGGGGAGGGTGGAGAACAAGTAGGGGAAGTAGGGATCAAAGTAAGTGGAACGGAGGACACATGATCATCAATATCAAGACTAATAGACGATGCCTCGACGACAACCACCTCATATGACTCCCTCTAAAGGAGTCTCCTGATCAAACATCTCAATTAAAGCTCCTTCATACTCATGATAAAAATTATCCTCACCAACTAAACTACTATTAACATCAAAGGCAACCTCAATGTTGCCCTTATGTGTGCTAGGTAAGGATGGAACAATAATGGGTAATGTAGTGAAGGGAGGGTTAATCTCTTCCTCTAGTTTGGACTCTAATGTGGCGTTTGGTTGGATGTAATGAAATAGGGATGTAATATAATCAATTATGTAATGTAATTAGATATGCAATGTAATGGGACAATAATTACATTACCATGTTTGGTTATATAAAAAGTGTAATGTAATCACAATGGTAATGGATTATTTTAATGATAAAAGTTAGTAATTAAATTATTGTAGTGGAGATAAATGCTATCTAAATAAAAATTTGAGTTACGTATTTAGATTTGAGCTTTTTAAAATATTTTCTATCAAATAATCAAGTTTTATTGTAAATATCAATTATATTATTCTAATAACAATAAATATAGTAATAAAGATAAATATTATCCACACGAAAATATTTTAAATTCAAAATCATGTTTGAAATTTTTTAAATTTTTTATATCATATTTCCTAATTTTAATTTTTTTTTTGTGGCAAAAAGATCAATTGGATTATTCTAATGGTAATAAATGTTTGTCGTGGTGAAGATAAATGTTATCCACATAACAAAAGTTTAAACTCTAAATTTATATTTGAGCTTTTTTCAATATCTTCTATCATATAATTAAATTTTGAATTTTTTTCATGGATAAAAAATACAAACTAAAATTATTTTATTTATGATAAATATTTATTGAATTAAAGATAAGTGTTAACAAGTAAAAAAATTTGATCTAAAAAATTTAATTTAAGCTTCTTTTACCTTTTTAATTGAATACTTAAATTTTAAATCCAAAATATTAAAGTTAAAATTTTCTCTTAATGACTTAATGATCATATCATATATTGAGATAATAGAAGAAAAAAAATTAAGTTTCTTATCAAATATATAAATTTCTTACTTGCCAAGGAGGAGAGAGAAAATGCATATGGAATTGAGAGGGGGGAAGAGAATTATTGAAAGTATGTTAAAATTTGATCACAAAGATGGATGTAATCATGATTATTTAGTAAATGTTCAAGTAATTGTAATTGCATAGGTAGAGGTTAATGTGATTACAATGTAATTTTGATTGCATTACAAAGTTGTAACCAAACATGGTAATGTAATCACCATTACCAATTTGATTGCATTATCACTTTGATTACATCCAACCAAACAAGCCCTTATTGTAATATTTAATCTCATGAATGTTATGTTAATTATTATAAAATGATAAGGGTTATAGATGAACAAAATGAGCAACTTGCATGTCTTACTAAGATTGAGAAATCTGACCTATTATATAAAACTGACCTTAGTCTTAATTCTACTAAAATTAAGGCATTTTTTTATTATGATGATGATGATTACGAGTCTTCCTTTCCTTTAGGGCTAAAAAAAGGTAATGATGACGAGTCTTTGATATATGTATGTCATGGTCATTTTTAAAATAAATGATGTAATCATCATCAAACTAAACAATCATACCATTGTTTCACAACCATGAGCTTGGTAGTTGAGCAACATGCCGCATGTGCATTGTTTTTGGGCCCAATATTATTAGTGGATGAATATTTATAGTAACGTGATGAATTATTTAAAATTTAAAATCTTTATAATGTATTTAATTTTTTATTTTTTAAAAAATTTATAATAATATTGATGAACTTAGACACATATTTCATATTTTTCTTTACAAAAATACTATTAACTAAAGTTTAATTACTTCATTACCTTTTTTTTTATTTGCATATGACTCAAAATTATCAGTGCATATTGATGAATTTTATATAAATATGATGAATATGTTAATTCAATATATATATCTCTTAATTTTTCTAAAAATTATTATGAATATAAATATTTATTCATTTATATAGAAAGTAAACAAATAAATAATAAGTGTGGTGAAAATGTTGATTTGATTCTTGCTTCAGGCTTTAGTAAAGGGAGCAAATACCTTGGGGTCCCTATTTTTTCAGGAAGGTTGTCCCATTCTGATTGTAAGATATTAGTAGACAAGATTGTAACAAAAATCAGGTGATGGTGTCCTATGCTGGCAGATCGATACTCATAAATGATTTGCTCACGAGGATATATGATCTTCGGGCATCTTGCTTTGTACTTCATATGGAGGTGATTAAGAAAGTCCAGAGCATATGGAGGAATTTTACTAGTTAGGAAATGAGACACACTAAAAGGCCACAAATATCGTAGAATCAAGTTTGCAAACCAAAGAGTGCAGGGAGAGTTGGGTTTAAGAACCTTGAGCAATGGAACAAACCTATTATGCTGAAATATGTGTGGGCAATTTCCATGAAGAAAGGTGTCCTTTGAGTTAGATAGATTCATTCCAATTGCCTTAAGGGAGACACATGGGAGCAGTACATAGCTCAGGTAGCTTGTTAGTATCTAAAAAAGCTTACAAATTAAAATATTATGTGAGTCACTAATCTCTAGGTGAGCATTTCTCTGTTAAGACAACTTATACAACTCTACTACAACTTGACACAAAAGTTCGATGGGATCAAGTGATTTGGTGTAGGGCCAACCTTCCTAAACACTCGTATTTAAATTGCTTCTTATCCACGACATACTATACGTCTTGGAGAAACTGGTTGAGTTTATACTTGGGATAAACACAGTTTGCTAGTTATGTTTTGAATTTACTGAATCACAAGCTCAACTCTACTTTGAATGCAAATTTAGCAGGTCCATCCTAAATAAGATGCCGAGGTGGTTAACTTTGCAACATCAGGCCACTTCTCTCACAAACTTGTTTTATTGGTTGATAAATCTGAAAGAGAGAATGTGTAGGAAGATTGCTCTCTGGAAATCCATGATGGCTATGTTAGATGAAATTTAGTCACAAAGGAATGTAGTTGTCCATAAGGAGAAGCTAAGCCCTGTTCCAGTGGTTGCTAAGATCAAGGACTATGTTTTGGCTAGAGTTGGTTATCTTAGTAGATGCAGTAAACAACTATCTTCATTGTGTATAGTCGTATCTAATATGGGCTAGCCTTGGCGGATAATATGTACACACGCTCCTTATTTTGGGAGTCTTGTGGAATGAAATCAAAATGATGTTGTCAAAAAAAAAAAAAAATTTTGAGCAAATCTAATAATTTAAGGATAAAACTGTACAAACTAATAAATGTTACAATAACATTAAAGAATTTTCATAATTATGTCTTTAATTGTCAATATTCATCATATATTTTGTCCATGTTCATCACTTATTTTCTCAAGACAGAGTAATCCATACTTTAAAAAATAAATTTGTATCAATATTAAAGACAAATTTATAAAAAAAATCATCATATTCATCAATATAGAAGATAAATTTATAAAAAAAAAATTATATTTATCAATATGAAAGGAAAATTCATTAAAAAAATCATAATTAGTACAACAAATTGAACCTAATAAACACATATTCATCAATACAAATAACAAATTCTTCAGAAAAAAATATTATATTCATCAATTTATAACAAATTAGACATAAAAAGAACCCATAGATCTATCGATATAGAAGATATATCTATGAGAGAAAATATTGTATTTATCATAACACAGCAAATTAGATCTAAAAAAACACTTATTCGTCGATATAGAAGATAACTTCATCAAAATATCGTCATATATATTCATCAATACATAACAAATCAAACCTAAAACAAATCACAAAGTTATCTATATAGAAGATGAATTCATTAAAAAAAAAAAAGAACATAGTATTCATCAATATCAAACATAATAGACCTAAAAAACAATAGATTCACTAACATAGAAGACAAATTTATTAAAGAATACATCATATTAATCAATACAGAGCGGATACCAATGAGATCTTTGCCTATTGGTCAAGATTGAGATCCTCGATATATTAGGTCTCATATTTAATTTGTTTCTTTCCTTTTATATTGTACCATCCTTTGTAACTTATCCGGATCAAAAAAAAAAAAATCAATACCGAGTACATCATATATAAAAAATACATAATTATCAATATATTCAGCAAAAGAAACATTATAATTGCCAATATGGAGCAAGTTGACCTAAAAGCAATGTGTATAACTTTTTTACTTAGAAAAATCTTGCCAAATCAAATCATGCATTTTCATTATCCATCACAATTGAAAAGTAGAATAATAAATCGTAAAGAATTTGATGAAGTAAAAATTGAACGCAATGAAATATAAATGAAATTGTATGTCAATTGAAAGAAATAAAGAAATTCAACAATTGAAAATTAAAATCGATAATTGAATGAGAAAAAATCTAGTGAAAAAGAGGGAGACATGTGAAGAGTTAGATAGCACCGGCAGGGGAGAGAGAGAGAGAGAGAGAGCATGTGTGCGCACACTCGTGGAGAGAGAGAAAATGTAAAAATGGAAAATTATGTTAATTCTTACGGATGATTTCTGTGGTTTTTCTAGCCCCTTATAAATTTTCACAAATTATCCATAATTTTTTTAGCCAACGTCTCCAGAAGATATAAGGATATGGCTTCTATTATTTTTCATATTCTTATCAATGAATTTTTCGGAAAGTATTCAGGTTGCCATCTATCCATGGGAGGAAGAAAATTCTGCTCTTCTCTACAATCATTGATAGAATAAGAAACTAAGTTCTTGGAAAGCATGCACATTGTCACAAGCTGTAAGTAAGATTAGTCCTAATCCAATCTAATGCTAAATCTCTACCGGCACATATTCGTAATGCTTTCTACTCCCAAAGTATATTTGTAGTTCCCTTAACAAGATTAATATAGATTTTTTTGGGAAAACATCCTATTCCAAATATATGCCTATG
Organism: Talinum fruticosum; assembly: GCA_021018815.1. Classification (NCBI taxonomy): domain Eukaryota; kingdom Viridiplantae; phylum Streptophyta; class Magnoliopsida; order Caryophyllales; family Talinaceae; genus Talinum; species Talinum fruticosum. The sequence continues at coordinate 5,375,663 of JAITYX010000037.1, read as the reverse complement.
ATTATCTAGGACAAGATTTACCAACCAAAATCAAAAGGGGTCTTCAGCTCCTTAAGCGGAACTAGTTAATCTAGCACTTTTTGCGAGCTCATTTGAAAGCTTCTAAAAGATCTACATAACCTATGGGTCCAACACATGACAACATAACATGGGTATTTGGATTACTTATTCTCCAAACCTCCAAAAATTCAAACTCTTGGATTTGGAGCAATTTGTATAAGAGTTATCCCATTTTAAAAAATAGAATCAGACGAAAAATTAGAGATGGTAAAAAATCACGTTTTGGACTGATTTATGGTGTCATCATCAAAATCTGATTCAACTAACAAGTATTGATCCACATTTAATCAACCTTCAATGTTGTGTTAGTGAGTTTATCACTGATGATAATGTTTGGGATATGTCCAAACTTTCCTCTATCCTATTAATCGATGTTGCCAATTTGAAAACAAACATTTTGTCAATTCATCCTTTAGAAGATGAATATTGTTGGAGACTCTCAGCTAGTGGCATTTTCTCTACAAAATCGGTCACTTGGTTGCTTCACGGGGTTGATAATCGATATACTTGGGGGTGAATTGGATTTGGAACGGCAATGCTCCACCAAAGTTGAAAATTTTCATATGGCAAATCTACCATAATGGAACAGCTCTTAATGGAACTCTTGTAAAAAGAGGACTTAATATCGATCCTATGTGTGAAATTTATCATGGGGAGATAGAAACAGTCGATCATCTTTACCTTCCTTGCCCCCATTCAAAAGAAGTTTGAGACACAGCCTCGCGACATCAGTGGGTTGACATACGAGGTATTCACTTCCATCATGTTGACGCGAAATAACTATTACACTGCTATCACTCGAGCTTACCACCTAATCAATTTCATAAGTTCATGTTTCTCATCTAGAGCTTGTGGAAGGAAAAAATGGAGTCTACTTTAACAATGAAATTTCAATAATAGAACACTTATTCTAGAGAGGTTGTATACCGAAGGAAAGCAAAGATTGAGAGTTTTAACTTTGCCAAACTACAACACCCAATCCATACCAAAAAAAGAAGTTACATTATGTTAGATAGGTTCAATTACCTGGAGGGTCTATTAAAATAAATTTTAACATATTAGTTATGAACAATGAAGCCATTGGTTTTGTTATGCGGAATGATTGAGGAATCATGTTTCAAGCAGGAGCGTCCAATATTGGTGTTACTTCAATCCTTATTGTAGAAGTTATGGCTCTTAGGCTTGGGCTCCAAGAAGTTATCAAAATATTTAAATTGAAGGAGACAAAAAAATATTATTGACGAAATTAAAAGGAAATTCAAATCGATGTGGCAAGTCAATATCATTATTAGAGATGTTATTCATCTCGTGGTTGGGGTCTCAAGTGTTTCATTCAATTGCATTTTTAAAGAGACTAATAGTGTTGCTGATTAGTTAGTTAAGTTTGGTCACTTAGGCCTTGTTCGAAGTTATATAAAAAAACAAATAGAAATAGAAATAGAAACAGAAACGAATAGAAAAGAACAACAAAAATAAAAAAGAGAAGAAATAAACAAAAACGAACATAAATGATTAACAGAAAATAGCAATAATAATAATAATAATAATAATAATAATAATAATAATAATAATAACAACAACAACAATAATAATAATAATAGTAAATGCATTCTTATCAAAAAAAAAAAAAAGTAATACTACTAAAGAAAAACGTTTGTTAAAGTGAATATATTATGAACTCGAAGGGAGTACAATTTAGTATTATAGTAATTTATTTTCAAATAATTTTAGAAAAAAGTAATGTTTTTCCATACCAATATTTATATAAAGAGCATCTACTATTTATTCCATGATGTTATATGAATAATTTCACATATTAACATTTATTAGTAAATCAATAATTTAATCGAATAAATTAAAAAATAAAATAGGTTGAAAATTGAATAAAACAAAGTTCGACACATACCCATGCTAACCACGGGATATACACTAATTATATATATATATATATATATATATATATATATATATATATATATATATATATATATATATATATATATACTAAAAGTTGAGTCTAAGTAATGTATGAGCGACACGTAAGATGTTATGTAGAGTGTCAACTGGGTAAATTTAATGCAATTTTAATTCAATTCAATATTAAGACTATTCATATGTCTCATAAAATATTAGTAACTATATTTAGTCTTAAAAAATTATTAAATATAATAGACATTAAAAATGAAAGGTATATTAATTAAAATTAAAAAAAATAAAGAAACATGTCTACTTATTGTTTATAATAAATTTATATAATCCAATATATCAATTTATTATTGTTATTTGAAAAAGTAATTATTTTTTAACTTATAATTAGTTTTAATTATTATAAATTAATTATAAATAATAAAAATAGAAAAATAACTAATTATAATAATAAAATTAATTAGTACCCTTACATAACAAGGGTATAACCCTAGTATATAAGTATAAGTGAGTGTGAGAGTTGAAGGCTTGACATATGGCTCTTGGTTGTATATCACATTATAAGTTGGCATGTGCTCATTGGTTCATTTAGTTAAAAATAATGGACAAAATTTTAACTCAATTTCAAACTAATGAAGAATTTAATGCATAGTAATATTGGGAATACGTATCATCTCTAATCTAGAGTTGGTTGTGATAAAAGCTTTAGAAAAACACTTGTATTTCTAAAATGTATTAGTTTTATGATTTAGCATACTCTTTTGTGCATATTTAAATTGTTTAAAAGAGTACGTATGCAAAGTCACCCAAATAAACAAATTAAGTAAGATTATTTCTAATTTTTAAGCGGCATCAATTGTTGTATCTCATTTAATTTAGTTTATTTGTACAAAATATTCAATTCAAATAAGTTATAGATTATATAGCTAATAATCTAATAACCATGTTTAAAAATATTATTTCATAAATATCTGTGTGTACCATCTAATAATGTAATTTAATTACAACCCATGATAGTGTTGTTTACATTATTTCTATATTTTTGATAGTCTTTTACTCTTTTTCTTATGTATATTTTGGGTATTTTTGTCCATAAATTCACTTTGACTATTGATTTTATATCATGTAACTTGGCTTAGTAGATTTATATTGAGTTGATTGTTTATATATTCTGATTCTATTATACTAAATTTAGTTAATCTTGTTATTTTTTTTGGTAACAAGAAGTTTAGTTTTCTCCGGTATACTTTATGAATAAATTGTGTTTTATAAGAGTTCTAAAAATAATCACGTGCATAGCATGAGTTGAAAGACTAGTGTGTGTGTATATATATATATATTATTTAAGTGGAACCTAATGGGTGTTTTGGGATAAAAAAATCGTGTTACGGGATAAAGAACGGCGAGTACGGGCCGAGAATAATGAGGACGGACCGTGTTGGGTGAAGTGTGTGCAGCCAGCAAGGACTAGCACTAAACATGGGCTGGCCGTGTCCAGTGGCACTACCCGTGCCAGAAACACGGGCAGCCCGTGTTGCTGGGCATGGCCTGTGCCGGCGTCCGGCCCTTGGGCTGCACGGTTTGAAGCGTTCATAGTCGGTTTCTTTTCATTTACATTTATTTTGGCAAACTTGATCACATGCAATCGTGAGCATTCCTTTATTGTCATTATTTTTCTAGAAGAAATTCATACTAACATTATCAAGTGAGTGAGCTGTGTACTTTGGGAGTTTAAAGTACCGCATCATATAAGCGTGAAAGTATTCTAAATTAGTTTGGATTAGCACAACTTTTCCAGTTTTGGACATGCATTTTGCTTTCCAAGAGTTGAGATTGCTATTGGCTTTATCAATTAAGAGGAAAAATAGCAGGATTTTCCTCTTAGTATGGACGATCGAATATCCTAAATATTTACCAAGAGATTCGACAGTGGGTATATGGAAGATAGCTGAAGCTATTTCCATATCCCTTCTTTCAGCATTAGAGGAAAAAATCATTAAAGATTTATGGAAATTAACCAGTTGTTCGGAAGACACGCAAAACTCATCTATAATCTTTTTAAGTGACAAAAGCCCGGGCTTTTGTTTCACAAAAAGCGAGCTATCATCACCAAATAATAGAGTAGGGATGAGGTCTCCCTTCACACTAATCTTGATTGCTTTTCGGTAGATCCAGCAAGAATAAGTTTTATTGATAGAGCTTCCATACACACATAGAATAGATAAGGTGAGAGAGGTCACCTTGTCTAAGTCCTCTTGTGGGGTAGAAAAAGTCACATGGCTGGCCATTAACAAGAATAGAATAGGAAACAAAGGAGATGCACTCCTTGATCCAGCTATTTCATTTAGGTGGGAATCCCATACCGTCAAGGCAATCAAGGAGAAAGTCCAATTCGACCCACTTACATGCTTTTTCCATATCATGCTTAAATATGACCTAGGTCTGTTTTACTTTTAACATTCTAGAACTTATTCATAATTTTGTGGGATCGTAGAATGTCATCATGAATTTTTCTTCCTGGTATGAATACATAGACACCTAAAACGTATCATCCTTTTTCTCTTTTGTTTATTTATTGACCTGGTGATGAAATTCCGAGTTCTGTTTATGGATTTGGATCTCGACCAGTATTTGATTAGTGCGACTGAAGCCAGTAGACCATAAAAAACCCTTTACCACCAAATAAATAGCCTTTTAACTTGGTTCAGTCCAAAAATCCCTTTTCTCTCGGACGGTCCAAGCCCGGATCTAACCTCCAAAGTCAGCGGGAGTCCGATGCCGCGTATAGGGAAATCCTAGGCTCAAAATTATGCGTTTCACCTATTACCAAACTAGACATGGAGATGAAGACACCTAAACGACATTCGGTGTTGCCTTTCAGGATCACCAAGCATCAAAACGCCGCGCTGTGCTCTAAGACAGTCCGCCCGAGACATGGAGCTCAAATCCCTGTAACAATGTCGTGTGGCCGTGCCCCCTACCATGTTAATTCGCCTTGAAGTGCCATGTTTTTCCCGAGAATCCTGTTGCAGCATGGAAGGAGCACACCTCCCTAAAATGGAACCGTATGGTCGGCGCCCCCACCAATTCTATCCGATTTTATCCGGTTCAATCTCTTCATTTTTGGCTCAATTCTACAGCTTGATTCTGTTTTAGCATTAGACGGTTGGTCGAAAGGCTAACCCTAGGTCATTTGTGATGACCTAGCCTTTGCCTATAAATAGAGAGCTTAGGATCTACTTTATCGCCTTCTTTTATCATGTTTGGTTGCTTTTATTTCCTTATTGTATTATGTTGCATGTGTTTGTATATGTGTTTTTTGTACTCGTAAAGAGTAGCAAGCAAATACGAGAAAAATTATTTTTAAAAAAATTAGGCTTATGACGACGGTTCTTAAGTTGAACCATAGTCTAGGTCCATCTATGACGGCGATTCAAATAAAGGAACCGTCATCATATGTGCTCTATAATAAGTTTTTCCAATTATAGAAGAAGGCCTATGACGACAATTCGTATAAAGAAACTGTCATCATATGTTGACCTATGACCACGGTTTTTCCATCTCGAACCGTCGTAATATATTGACCTACGGCTATAGTTTTGAACCGTAGTCAAAGGTGGTACATACAACGATGCCTAAATACACGACCTCCGTTAACTATTATTAAATGTCGTTTTTAACCGTCGTTAAAAGTAGTTCCTGTAATAGTGTACGGTTTAAACTAGAAACAAAATATTAGGGTGGTGAATAGTCTTTAGATAATAAACATGGTTTAAAATTCTCTCTTTTAGAACCTTGAACATTCCAACTAATAACTTTCATATTAAGAAACTTAGTTTAGTGAAACAGATATCCGAGTCCACATGATTGGACTTTGGGCACGAATAGGCCAAAAATAACGAGATACCCATCCACCACCCCACGAAGTTGATCATCAAAACTTCAACCGATGATGTCGGTAGTTTAAGAAACCTTATAAACTAAAAGAGATACTTAAATAATAAACGCATCTTGTATAGCAAGGTTCGATGCACATAGTCCACAGCCTACAAATCGAAATATTATACTTCTAATAATACATCAACCTCGGAGGTCTGTGATAAGGAAGGAGAACCCGAAATCAACTTCTAGAAAAACAGACATGATCATTAAGTCTAATCCAAATATACCAATAGATAAGTGTAATCGTGAAAATACTCATAAGTAAACTAAGACAAAAATGAAGGGGGAAAGCGAGATAACTCTAAATATGGAGGAATAACATAACAAAGAATCTTGTCACCCTTGATTCATTAAGAACCGAGAGGTATTCCTCTTATTGGATTCCAACCCATTGAGGGGGTAACACAAACAATGATAAGTGTCACCTTAATTCTTGAGTCATACATGGATTATCGGGGTAAAACCCATGCCTCAAAGATAAACTTGCCAAGGGTCGAGTCCATAAATTAGGGTCGTAAATTTCAAAGTGAATACGTAAGACAACAAGAATATGGGAACAAGGATTCTCCACCAACTCAAAAGGTTAGTGGTGTATGATCACATCCATACAATCAAATAGAACGTAAATATAGATTAATTTAACAACAAGTCTAGATAGATTTATACAACAACCGATAATCCTATACAAACTAAAGATCCACTATAGGTTAGACTCAAAACCAAAATCCCAAAATAACAACAAGCCCATAAGATAGGCCGGACCGGAGTGTCCCAACAGGACATGGGGAAGGGGTAGCTGTACAAAAAGAGTTAGCAAGTGCCTAAAACACCATAATAGTACCCCACCACCAAGCAGCAAAACCCAAAAGGTCTTATAAGGGAGGTATAAAAACTAACGAACAAAGTAGTAAATATAACACTACAAAGGGAATCATAAAGAGGGAACAAACCCAACTTGGAGTAGGTCAACAAAAGCAACAACCAGACCCTCAACAAAAGACCTAGAGTGGATAAATACAACATGGACATTGATTAGGGATAAGGGTGCAAGGAGAGCTCATCTCCTTCTTCTACTAGTTTCATTTTCTTCGAAGAGTCAGTAGAGAGACTCTTAAAAGGCTTAGTTCTTTCCTAAGGGTGACTGTGATATATCTTTCAAGCAATAACGTAATTAGGGGCGGGCATAACAAGATTGTTAGGAGTAGGGCTAGAGATAGACTAACTACCAAACTTCTCAACCATTACTTCACTTTTGGTGTAAGCAAGGTAGTTTGGGCAAGCTTCAAAAGCATGAGAGTCACTACCACAAAGAGCACAAATCTCATGTAAACCTTCATAAATAAGTGGGATAGTAAAGAGTATGAATCGTTCTAGAATTTCATACTATCTCTCAAGCTTTAAGTATATCGATGTTGACAAATACCTTAGCAAAGAGACACTTTTGTCTCATGAGTATATAATGCTCCAGCTTAACAACACTCCCAACATGTTTCAATAAGTGAGACAGGGATGGAAGTTCCAAAACTCCAAAGGAAGTCTAGGATCGATTCTAGTGACCATGGTAGAGAAAAGGTTGAAGAATAGAACCTAGGTCAAGATAAGCAAATTAAGACCATTCACAAACCAGGGATGATTATCATAGACAAGTATTTTATCCTGAACATTAACAAAATGGAAAAGAATCCAGTCATTACCACTTTCAATATATTCAACTTGGCCTTTAGCGTAATTCTTGTTAGATTTAGTTTTAGTTATAATGGTAGAGAGAAGAATAGGGTCACCCCAAATCTTACCAATCAAGCACGGAGAAGAAAACTCTTCTAACATATTTGGGGGAGTGGAAGACACATGACTTCAGTCGAGTTGCTCATCACAACTAAAATCAGCAAATAAAGGGTTCAAAGGTCTCTCTCCCGGTCAACAAAACAGGGAGAGAATTAGGACAATTTCTCTTGACAACAACGGAATTGTGATCTTGATCCTTGCGCCCCAAGCCAAACATGATAGATTTGGAGTAGGATAGTTTATGACCCTCACAGGGTAAGCGAGTATTCGCGCTATGACTCTCATCTAGATCATTTGGACCTTTCCACTGGAGTTGAGCATTAAGACAGGGAATGAAGAGGTTTTTCTAAATGTCCGCATTTCCAGCCTTAGAAGAGGAATTCAAAGGGAGAGACATAAGAGGGAAGGTCCCAAAAATGGCGAAAAACAGGAGGAAGGGGTGTTGAGTGCGAACCTTAAATCACTCCTTTATATAGACGTAAGGACACCAGCTCTCATTACTAGGATCAAGACTATCAAGCTAGACATAAAAAAGCAACAATAAATAACTCACAACCATGAAAACAACAACACCCAAAGCCTGAACATCTAGGGAAGTAACCAAGTCAAGTAGCAAAAATCAATAGAGAAGAGAGGAAGGATATCACCTGAAAAGCAAAAAGGCAGGGTGGCTCTCCGGCCAGCTGAATGTCGACCTTCTTAGAACAGATGGCGAGAGGATGTGATAGCTCCTTAGTTCGTTTTAGGGCTTTGACCTCTACAACTTTCTGATTAGTCGTTGTCACCAAGCCCACATCCCTAAGCCTCCGAGTCGAGCGCTTATACCGATTCAAAACTTTCTTTATGTTAGACGAGCTGAGCACCTTCTTTTTTTCCATCATTAGGCAAAGATAGGCTGGATGTATTGCAAGTAGGGTTGGCACCGGGCGGGTATTCCCGGTCCCGCCTCGGGAGCCGCCCCAAACGTGGAAAATTACCCGGCCTCGTCTGGGTCGGGACGGGGCGGTGAAAGGAGTTTGTTCCCCGTGCAAGGATGGGGACGGGGACGGGGATGGGGAAAATTCCTCCCCGTCCCGGACCCCGTTACCCGAATGGGAAAGTTCCCCGCCTCGTCCCCGCTTCCATGACGTGGTTATTACGTAAATATTCCTCAATTACAACGCTCATTGTAGGTAATTTACGGGCAGATGGGTAATTATCATTTACAAAGTGAAACCCTACCCAAACCCTCTTCCGGCTGATTTGACTTTCAGCCACTAATTCTCGCTCAGCTCTCTTCTCTCTCTCTTGCCTCTCTCCCTCGCTCCTACTAGTCGGGTGACCGACTAATGTTAGTTGTGCTAAGTCTCCTCTCTCTTTTCAGCCAATGTCGTGGTGCTTGGTCTCCATCCTTTCTCCTCTCACTCTCCAATCTCCCTTTGTCTCTCTCAGTCTCCAACTTGAGGCTCTCCAATAACGTTGCCTATCGCTTTCCCTCCATCTCTACTCTTGCTCCCACCATGTCTCTCCTTTCGCTCTCAATCTCACTCGTGTCCGACTTCCGCCGTCACCGCTGCATTGATAGGTACAACCTCTCTCTATAGTTCGTTTTTTTTTTTAGCTGCTGGGGCTTCTAGTATTTCCTCAAGGAAGAGGAGCCTCGACGAGGAATGGGGACCCAGCGGAGACGGGGCTAGGGCCCAAAACCATCCCTATACCAAGGGGTGGGGAGGAGGTGGGAGGATACTCCCCTCCCCCGACCCGCCCTATTGCCGACCCTAATTGTAGGAAAAACAACATTTCAATTTTTCCATTCTTTGATCCATAATGATCGTTGATCTCACCGGCTTTGAGCAATCGAAATCGCCTCAAGGCTTGGCCTCCCAAGGCAGGGTGGCTCTAGACTTGTGAATCACCGCAGAGGGTCGATTGACAACAAGAGGGGTGGGAACAATTGAGGTGGCATGGTTCGGGCATAATCGAAGATGAACGAGGAAAATCCGGCCAAAATTGAGAGGGAAATAGCTAGTTTTTCTTTTCGGACTAAAAATTAATCAATGTAAATCAAATAAACACGAAAGAGGCAATAAGGGTGATTCGGACCAAGAAAGTCACCGATAGATCTTTCTTATGTGGGGATGAAATCGGACAAAAGCATAGAAGCAAGAGACCCGGATTTATTTTGAATCGGGATTGTGATGGTAGAGGCGATAGGAAGAAACCCTCTTGGTAGGGTAGAGAAACTAGGATTAGACGAAAAATTAAATGATTTTCTAACAATAACCGAGAGGGAACTAGAAGGGGCGAGAGGATTCACGAGTATTTGTTGGAAAGATGAACTAGGGAAATCGGAATCATCTAGAGGCTTTGAGGGTGACTAGGGATGGCAGTGGGTCCTGGACCCGACCCATTTAATCGGTCCGGGTCCAAAAATTTGGACCCGATGGGTTCGAGTCGGGTTTGGGTCTAACTGTCCCGGTCCGGGTCTCAAAAATAAGACCCAAATCCGACTCGAGACCCGTTTAAGACCGAAACACTAATTTTATTTTTAAAAAATTCTAACAGCAATATTCATGCAAATTTGGACCCGGTGCAATTTGGAAACCCTTCCCACAATTTGTTAAACTTTGATGGACTTTGAACTTTGTGGTGTCAAAATTTGATGAACTTTGTGTTTAATATATTGGTGTATTTGATTTGTATGAACTAAGTTTTTGGTTTGTACAATAGGTTGGTTGATAGATAGGTTAATATAATGCTAAAGAGGTTATATGTAACAAAATTGCTTGTAAATTTACAATAATATTAAAATAAGGCACAAAATATTGATTTTTAAACTCATTTATGATAAAAATATAGTAGACCCGTTTAAGACCCGTGGACCCGTCAGTCCGGGTCCGGGTCCAAATTTTACAGACCCGTCGGGTCCGGATCGGGTCCGGGTCTAAGTCTAAAAAGTTAAATGGGTCTGGCCAATCGGACCCGACCTGCACTCGACTCATTGGCATCCCTATGGGTGACTCAATACGAGGGTCCATGGATTCGTATATGTGAACTTAGGGACGTGGCATAATTTAAAAGAAGAAATTTTATCTTTTTTTCTTTGAAAAAAGGAGTATAGAAATAGGGGATGTGTTTTAAAAATTAAAATAAAATACTATATATGATAATGTGGGTTTATAGACTTGGGTCCATAGTATAATTTGTATGTTTGGAAGGAGTGCAAAGGTGAGTTTGTGAGAATTGATAAGAGTACTTCTTATCCTTCCTTGGAGTACTTAATCAAATGTAAGAACTGAGTATTGAAAAGTTACTCTTACTTCTCTCTATGTACTCCTCTGTGCTCTAATTTGGGATGTAAAAGAAAGTCAAATTTTGTTGATAAAAGATTATTTAAGTCGACATTTTTTTTTTCCGTTCAACTATTGTTAGTACATCAACTTCAAATTTTATCTTGAATAATAATTATTATTATTAACTGTTCATTATTCTATTTTTTTCACTTTTCTTCAATTTCTCTTATCCTTACTATAAACATATAAACAGCCCATTGAAAAATAATTACTCTCTTACTCTATATTAGCCTTACCCTTTCTTACTGTACTTTCATGAACTCTTACCACTCTTTTTTATCCACTCCCAAGTGGACCTCTCAAGTCGAAAATCCAAAATGGACAAAGCGAAGAAAACAAAAAGTGATGAAAGAAAGCCATCCGCAAGTTCCTGGAAGTCTGCCAGTGTCTTCCTGCAGCTAAAGCAACTTTATTTACTACTAAGTACCCTCACTAATGATCATAGTTAATCTTCTCCAGTGGAACTCCACAGAATGGGTGAATTAATTAATTAAGTCCACTTTTAACAGCATTTTCAGCCTTTAATTTACGCCCATGAATTAAACCAAACCCATGAAACTCTCACTCAAAACTCAACTCAACCAACACAACCATACTATACAAAAACAGTACAAGATGAGCAGCAGCAGCAGCTTCAGCTTCCAGGATCTGGATCATCCGTGCCAACGCCACCACATCATTGCTCGATACTATGAAATGCTGGTGAACGGGGACATGAGCTTCGTCCACGAAGTTATTCTTTCTGGGAGATTCAGCCTCCTCTCAGATCTGGCTTGGGCACCAAATAACAGCACTGTTCTTCACATAGCAGCAAGTGCGGGTCAGCTAAATCTCGTTTCTTCCATACTTGACTCCGAAACAGACCTTCTGTACCATTCCAACTCAGAAGGTGACTTACCTGTCCATGTTGCTGCTAGAACGGGGCAACTTGATGTGGTGAAGGAATTAGTCCAACGGGATATATCAATGCTCAATAATCATGATCAGATACTGGAGCGAGGAAACAATGACATGAATACTGCCTTGCACATTGCCCTTGAGAACCACCATGAGGACGTTGCTAGGTTGTTGTTTCAACAGTGCCCACCAACATTTTACCACTTAAATGCACAAGGGATGTCTCCACTTTACTTGGCCATCAAGGCTGAATTTTGGGGCCTAGTGCAGGACATGCTTGAGCATACATTTCCAGCTGGTTCAGATAATCACGCAGAGATAAACTTAAGGCTACCGGGAACTAGATATGTTGTTCATGCCCTCATTATGGCCAAGAAACAAGGTACGTATATGTGTATATATGTTATGAATTGCAGCATCAACCATGATGTCTCACCTCTTGCATCATATTTTTAGTACTATATATCAGCCATGATCTGTTTTTAGTGTCAGCCAAAAGAACTCATGATGTATTACCACTTTTATTTTTTCTTTTTCATAAATGACTGATTTATGGTCTTTTAAACCTCTGTTTCAGTAAAGTTAAATTAGTGATTTCCCATATATGAGGTAGAACTCTCCAGTTATAAATTTTTTCAATTTTTATAGCTTGAAACTGAGACATTTTAATTAAGGAGAACAGCTATTAAAAATCACTTTGACCCAATATGTATTGGTTGTGAAACAGTGTTTACTTGTAGTTTGAATTCAGTAGATAGGCCTAATTTGTAAAAAGAACGAGGGTTTTTTTTTGGGGGGAGGGGGCGATCGCCTTTTTCAACCTATCATATTTATTAATATAGAAGTCATTCTGATTTTAAACGTTTTCTGATGCTATTAAAGCTTTATAAAGGTGCGCCGTCCGCCCCATCACTATATATTGTCCGTCTTTGTGTCTTTAGATGTTTTTGCACATGCATTTAAAGGCAAAGACTTGTAATGGGGCATATGGTTTGAACTTTGAACCTAACGCGTACTTTTGTATCATAAAATGCTTTACTATTTGAGCTAAGAGTATTACCTATATTACAATTACTAAAACAAAAGTCCTTTTAGAAACAAAAAAATTTGTCTCTAAAATGTAAATTTTTGTTTATAAATATATTTAACAACAAACCAAAAATGAAAAACTTTTATTTCTAAATCCATCGTCAAAGGTGTAGTTTGAAAAGGAAAACAATTTCACTTCAATTAGAAACGAAATTTAGAATCCAAACTCTGTTTTGTCTCAAATAGAAACAAAAAGATTGGTCTCTAAATTAGAAATTTTCATTTCTAACATAGACGAATTTAGAAACAAATGTCCTTTGTTTTAGACAGAGATGAATAATTTCATTTCTATATATATATATATATATATATATATATATATATATATATATATATATATATATATATATAAACCTAAAAAATACAAATATAACGCAGACACCATGCATTTATTTTTTAAAACCTGAAATCGTTACATATAGAGTAACTTTATTTCTAAAAAATAAAAAATATATAAGGGGCAAATTCTAAATTTTATGTACCGTCCTACTAGCTACTTATATACACCAATATACGTATATAGCTTAACATGGTAACCCAAAAACATACAATCCAAGTAGGAGAGGGGTGTTTCTAAGAGTTGGAGCTTCCAAGACGAGCTTCAATTCTTTAAATAACATCATTTTGTTGTCTAACTTCTTCTTCAGTAGATCTAAGTGTCTCAATTAAAGTTTGGATATTCTCTTTTGATTTTTGCAAACAACTTTCCAATTGGGTTATCATAAAAGGGGTGTAAGCTATATATGAGAATGACAAGCGACCGGAAGGTGGCCTTTGGAATCTGGATTGCGAATGGCTCCCATGCCCTTAAACCAAAACCTTTTTGTTGACTCCAACTGTTATTGAAGAAAAAATTCATCCTCATTAATCTCGATTCCCGATTGCAAAGCATTAAGCTTTAAATGTTCAAACTTATCCCGCAATAAACAAATCATTCAATAACTACTAATAAAAATCAACTCAACGGTCACACGTCGTAAACATAAATAACATATTATATGAATGAGGAAATTAAAAGAGAGGGATTTAATAGTCTAAGATGGCACATATAACATAATTCTCACATATGTAAGATGATACTTTAATTATCATTTAGAGGGATTTTCTAAGGATTGTCTCGCTTTAATTTATATGTCTGCCTAATTGACATTCCTGCTTAGCTAAATGTCTATCTATGGTGAAGGTTGGCTGGGCTGCATTCACCTTTGGTGTCCAAGTGGGGGTGAAACCGTAAAACTCGTCTACACTCAGCCATATTCTAAAACTATTTGTGACACTCGTGTTTTGCATGTCTTTACCTTGTTACGTTAATGATGGTCCCATCCAAGTATTCCATTCCGAGAAAACCTAAGCCCTCTTTTCTAATCTTCATTTTCATTCATCAAGACAAGAGTGAGGCAATCAGTCATATTTATTCATCCAATTACCAACTTGAACTTAATCACTTGATTCTCAAATGTGTTATGAACTTCAATTTTCTAATAAACCTTTTAGAACTTATGTATTAGTCACAATCATGTAGAGTGGTGTGCTTTTTGGAGGTCTATTGAGTACATCAATAGGTCCTATATGATTATTAGTTGCAAATATTTAGTAAACTACTTGTTAACAAAGGAAGAAGAAATATGACCCAGAAAAAAAAATCATAACTCCCTGTATCTCAATATTAGTTAAAATTCAGAAAAAGGTTTTTATTTTATTTTATTGAAATTTTTTGAAAACTTCTGGCAAAGTTTCGTCTAAAATATGGCTATTCCGTTAGGTTTCTAGCCTTACACCTGCAAAAGAAGTTACAACAAAATACTAGAACTCAACGAGTCATCCACTTAGAGTATCAACAATCAACTCAACGACCACATGCCGGAGTCCAACCAATATGTATTTAAAATAATAAGAATTGAAATGTATGAATTTAATTATGCAGCTAACAATATTTCTATGCAAATCATTGTTAGTTTTGTATTTGATTGAAACTACAAATAATTGGTAATTTTGTATACGTACCCAAACCGGCCTCGGCTCGCTTGTCATAAAAAACTATCTCTCGATCCTTGTTTCCTTGTATGAGTCTTCACGAAGCGGCCGAGACAAGTAGGTGTCTTCCCTCTTGAAGTGCCTTTTAGTAAAAAAAGATAAATGTATTACCATTCGCATGCTTTATACAAAATTAAAGAAGTGTAAAATTACCATTAACCTTGTAGTTTCTTCGATCGATATGGATCCCATGGTGTTGATAATCCCTACTTTAGGCCCTATCAACTTGTTCTCGTGAGTTTTATTGTGATCTCTTCTTAAATTTTGGCTCATTTCTAAAGGCCTTCACTTGTTTTCTCGAGTTCATTTGGCAACCAATCCATAGTTTCATTTACATGCTTGGTCATTACCTTGAACACCACATCATTAAAGCGCTTAGATGCCTTTTTCTTTTATTCCTTGTAAATTGCATCACTCAATTTCTGAAGCCAAGTATATTGTGTTTGCACCATCAAAGAAGCTAATTAAATTAACACAAGCATAGCAATCATTTTTCAACGAAAACTACAGAAATTTACTTCAAAAGCTCTCCACCACGAACGTTTATGGTCTTCCGGTTCATTTCTTCAACAAGTGCATGGTTCTAAGTAGTGGCTCTTTAAATCTTTAGTTCATAGGGTTATTAAACCTTTTGCAATTCCAAATAAAATAAGCATTAGATGATAGTAGCTCATAGTCATATACAAATGAACAAGGCACCACATGTGTTACATGGATAATGTTTTACATACTATAACCCCTTTTTAGATAATGGCTCTTTTGTTTGCAGTTCGAATTGATTTGGATCCCCTCCATTATTCACTTGCAAATAAATTCAATATAAGAAATATTAAATACATAAATTAGAAGTTCTTAGTTCAAATGCTCATATAAATGAAACGAAAAATCACAAAAGGTAAAGATAATTGAATATATAAATTGCATAATACAACAAATTAAAGATGTTTTAATACATCAATTGCCTAACAAAAAAGATAATGATAATTGAATACAAAGTTCAGATAAATCTTTAAAAACTTATCATTAAAGTTTGCAAGGGACTAATCTTCATTCTCTTGAAGAAGCAACGCTTCAAGCTCTTCTTCACCCATATTTATATAATCAATTTTTTCACTACTATAGGAACCACTTTTAATTATGGTTAAAATGACCTTTAACTATAGTTAACCCGCGTCGTGTATATGGTCGTCGTTGTATTTAGCATCTTTTACTATGGTTCAACAACCGCAGTAAAAGACAACCTATGACGACGGTTCTAATGTAAAAATCGTTGTCATAAGTGAGTATATGACAATGGGAACCATCGTTATAGGTCCTCGCACGTAAAATTGCCAAAACATTTAGGCAAGGGCATATGATGACGTTTCTAATGTAAGAACTATCGTCATAGGTCTGTATTTTTTATAGTTTTTATTGTTTTTCCGTACTCCCGTACAAAATATATTCGAAAATACATCACAACTTACACAAGCAACAACCAACAGCCTCAATTTTCCAACATATACAAAAATTTCCAACTTACTTAAACCACAACAAAAGTTCCATCTTGAATAAGTTCGCAACACAATTCCATATTTCACAATAAGTTCCAGCAAAGAATATTTACAAATGACATGAAATATAATACAAAGAGTACTTTTCTTTCAGTATTTAATGTGAAGAAGTTCATCTCTCCTCTTGAAGCTTTGTGGTATAAACCGATTTCAATGTCTTTGGCCCAAGGAAAATCTCTATTTTCCTAAAGTGATGCGTTTGTAGTAGATTTAGTTATGTGATTGTTTTTATGACGATATTGCTTGCTTGGAGTTGTTGTAGAGGTAATCTGGACAAAATATATACATCATATTTGCAATCCACGCTACCTCCGCACAAACTCCAAGCAAGAAATATAGTTATAAAGATAAGCACATAACTTAATCTACTAAAAAGTATCACTTTAGGAAAATAGAGATGAACCTTTTCACATAAATATTGAAATCATTTAACCTTTTCACATAAATATTGAAATCATTTAAACCACAAAGTTTCAAGAGAAAGAGATGGACTTTTTGACATAAGTACTGAAAAGGAATACACAAACAGGACATCTCACCACCAATCTCTATTTCCTTAGTCATTGTCCCAAAGTGATGCTCCTCTAAGGGAAACTGTCTCAACTGTCAAAAAATACAATGAGAAAATCAAGGACAAAGGTAACATTCAGGAGCTTAATCCTTTTGACCTTCGTCAAATGATGATCTTCTAGCCTCGATATGGGAGAGCTTAGTCTTTATTTTAATCCTCATAGAACAATTATCTCGTTACATGAATACTATAAGTCAAAAATAATGAAAAGCAAGTTGCAGTTTCTAAAACAAGCAACAATATTGGATATCATCCGGAATACAATTGATGTTCTTACTGAGTTGATATAATTATATGGTTTATGCCTTTTTTCCCCTCCTTTGGACTTATCTTCAATATATATGCCCTCTTGATAGTCAACTCTTAAATACAAATCTTCAAAATTTGGATCCTCGTTTTCTACAGGCATTCCCAAGGAGAAGGGTGGAGTGTCATCATCAAACTCACACACATCTTCACCATCCCCATCAGCAACATACCTCTTACCTTGAAGAACAATAGACCACTTATCATTAGTTGGGTCCTCAACGTAAAACACTTGTCTTGCTTGGGATGTCATAACGAATTGATTCCCTTTAGGCCCTTCTCTTGTGAGATCGGCCATTGTGAATCCCATTTCATCAACTTATACACCGTTGTTATTGTCAACCTATTTGCACCGGAAAACGGGCTCACGTAAGTTAACATAGTCTAGCTCCTATATGTTGTCAATGACTCCGTAACATGACATTTTAGCTTCAATGGGATTTTTATCCTTGGAGCTGGAAACATGAAGTGCATGAGCCTCCAATGTGACCCCACTATTTTGCAAGGTGCTCCTATTATCCTAGCTCTTTGTGCAGAAAGAGTATCTATTGATGTCATACCCACGGTAAGATATGACTTCTAACTACGACCCTCTAGCCAAGCTTACTAATATCTCGCGACATATGTTCTCGTGATTCTTCCAAATGGCTAGTAATCACTTTATCTCTAAACCATTTGACAAATGTGCAATTATGATGGGTCAGCACTCCACGTCTCATTTTTCCTCGGTACTATCTCCTTATGTGAGATTTTTGATCATTAATTAACGGCTGCATTTCATCATTGTTTTGTAAAATATAAAGATGTGTGTGATCTCTCATATCCCGATTGATTGTTAGAACCGTCGGCCATAGTTTCCCTACCCACCGATCTTCCCCATAAATCGATGTTTTGGAACACCAAATTCTTCCATTTGGGGTAGTATTCACAACAAAACCCGACACACTCCTCAACCGTATATGCTCAACAATGCACACTTTCAATAGGTACCGATTTCTAATATACCCTTTGAGAATTTCATAAAACATTCAAAAGCGTACATTCATCGATAAAAAACCAGGCCACGTAATCGCACTTCTCTCACCAAATGGACAACTAGGTGCACCATGATATCAAAAAGAAGGTAGGAAGTACATCTCAAGTTGGCACAATGTAGCGATCATGCCATACTGAAGATCATCCAATTCTCGAAATTAATGACTTTGCTACATATGGCATTGAAGAAGAACCAAAGTCTTGTGATTACTCGCTCGACATGTTTTGCCATCATGGCTCGGATAGCAACCGGTAATATTTGTTGCATCAAAGCATGACAATCGTGAGATTCAAGACTCGAATAGTCTATAATCGGACATCAAAACGAGTATTGATGTTTGAAGAATATCCCTATGGTACTTTGAGTTTCTTCAAGGTCTTACACAAACGTTGTTTTTACCTTCTACTCAATGTGTAAAAGGCTGAAGGCAAATATGTTCTCTTCCCCTTTGGTTGTGGTGCTAATTCCTCTCGCATTCCCATTTCACACATATCGAGTCGTGCTTTCTCTCCGTCCTTGGTCTTCCCCGGTATATTCAAAAGAGTGCCAACGAGAGTTTCACATATGTTTTTTTCTATACGCATTACATCAAGACTATATCTCACATTAAAATTTTCCAATATGGAAGATCAAAAATATTGATCTCTTTTTCCACACATCGTTTTCGGATTGATGTCGGTATGGCTTGCCAAACTCCATATCAAGATCCTTCACTTGATCATATATATTTAATGTCCGGTTAATGGAGTTATAGTAGAATCCATCTCAGCTTTACCATTGAAAGCCCTCTTTTTTTTACGATATTGATGGTAAAAGGAAAGAAACTTTCAGTGTCCGAGATAGACCGTCTTTTTCCGTGATTAAGTTGACAGGAGCAAACACCCTCTACACAAATGGGGCATGCCTTGTGGCCTTTAACAGTGGTATCCGGACAAGCTTCCGTATGCAGGGAAGTCATTGACTGTAGTAAAGATCATAGCTCGCAATGTAAATTGCTCTTGATGGTATGCATCGTAACTCGAAACACGTTCATCCCACAAAAGCTTGAAATCTTCAAGCAAGAGGTGCCAATTTTACATCTATATCATTTTCCAGCTGTTTAGGCCTAGAAATGAGCATTGACAACATAATGTACTTGAGCTTCATACACAACGATGACGGTAGGTTGTAGAAAACTAAAAGAACAGGCCAATAGTTGTGCTTGCTACTAAGGTCACCGTGGGGGTTTATTCCGTCCGTATAAAGACCCGGACATAGATTTCGTGCTTCCCTACCAAATTTTGGGAATATTGAATCAATCTTCTTCCATTGAGGAGAATCGGCTTGTCATCATAGACTCTTCCGTTAACATGCCACGTCAAGTTCTTGGCATCAATTGCACTTGAAAACAAGCGCATAAACCTTGGTATTATCGGCAAGTACCACAACACCTTTGCGGGAGGTCCCTCAACAGTCTCTCCATCAATGTTTTTCATTTTGTATCGAGGTACACCACACTTAGGACATTCATGTCTATGTGCATGTTCTTTTCGGTACAATATGCAATCGTCGAGGCAGGCATGTATCTTCTTATACCCCATGCCCATAGGACACAACATCTTCTTCGCCTCATATGTACGGTTGGGAAGGACATTGCCTTCCGGGAGTATATCTTTGACCACACCCAAGCAAGTCCGTGAAACTTTTATCACACCAGCCATTAGTCGTTTTCAAGTTCATCAACCTCAACACAGCTGATAAATGGGTATATTTATCACACCCTAGGTAAAAAGCTTCTCCGAATCGGCTAACAATTGCTCCAATAAGTATGGTTGATCGACTAAATCACGTTCTATTCCACGAACTAGATCTTTAAGTCGCTCTTCTAATTTCATACTACTCGTTGGCTTCATTTTCATCATACCTTTCATCTTACTCTTGTACGGGTATATTCACGGACTCTTCTTCCCCATGCCATACCCACACCTTATAAGTTGTGTCAAAACCATGCCGATATAAGTGACCTTTTACAACCTTAGGGCCAAATCTTGATTAGTTGAAACATTTTAAACACGGATATAATATGGGTTGTTCTCTAAATTTGGTGGCATGTTCGACGGCAATCACTACTACAGGAACCACCTTTAACTATGGTTAAAAATGACATTTAACAACAGCTAACAAGCGGAGTGTATGTGGGCGTTGTTGTATCTACCATCTTTGACTAAGGTTAAAAACCGTAGTCATAGGTCAATATATGACAACGGTTCGGATGGACAAACCGTAGTCATAGGATTATCTATGATGAAGGTTCCTTCATCTCGAACCATCATTATAGGTCTTCCTCTCGTAGTTGATAAAACTTAATATAGAGCACTTACGACTACGATCCTTTATTTGAAAGGTCGTCATATGTGAGCCTCGTGACTATGGTTTTTGCCTTAAGAACCGTCATATTTTTGTCGTATTTGCTTGCCCCTCTCGTACAGTACAAAATCATATACAAACACATATACAAACCACAATTCAATACACTCTTCATCGAATATATACAAAACAACATACTCATCACATTTTTGTATATATGGTACAAGACAAGTTGCTTGGGCATATTTAATGAAGAATAATCGTAATATATATATATATATATATATATATATATATATATATATATATATATACTTATAACTGTGTATAACTACTAAAATCACAAACTTGACCTATCAAATAATGAAGAATAATTCTAAATATATACCTATGTCTTTATACGGTTATATACAAACTCTACCCAACCTTGTTTTAACTCGTTGAGCACTTCATCTATATAGGCAAGTGGGTGACTTCTTTCTCGGAAATGTTAGAATGTTGTTAAAAACATATAAATTAGGTCAGTGCAAGTGTTAATCAAGTTGAAAAAGAATATAATTAATTACAAGTGCTTAAGTTACCTCTTTGGGACTAGCATTAAAATCGAGTTCGGTCACAATCTTTTTCATGTACTCGGAGAATGTAGAAGCCGTACTCCACGTTTCCCAGCTTGTTTATGGAACTACAATAATAAAATAGATTCCAAACATATAGAGAATTAATTAGTAGTTATGTAGCTAGCAAGTAGTATGAAATGAAAAACATCTAAAGTAGACTCTAATAACCAGGAGAACCTCACCTTGACGGGGACAATTATTGGTTGTGCTTTCTTATTCACTCGTTTGTCCTTGGTGCCTCCGCCATAATAATAACGGACTAGAGCACTATTTTTCAATCGGAAAAATAAAATTCAAGTTAGACATACCATTGAATGATTACTTAACAAAATAGCATAAAATGATTAAAAGTATGAAATCATGCCTCGACGACGTCCTTGATATCTTCCCTTATGTCACGACCTATAGGATCGAACCAGTAGGCCATATTAGCCCTTATAGGGCAACAAGCACCCAATGGTGACTACATAACCACTAAGAACACATTTTAATATAAATATGTATAACACCATATAAAAACTTCATCGCTTAATTAGTTCATTATTTGTCAACTTAACTCTTATTGAATGCCACCAAGAATAATGTTTTATTGTCCGTAGATGTTTCATGACGTCGAAGATATTGACGACTCGTTCGTCATGGTTTAGCCCAACTCCTTGAATAATGGAAGTAGGGTTCAAAAATTGAACGAAGTCCTTCCCAATCTCATACAGACCACCTTACATATTAATTGTATGTAGTTAGAAATTGAAATTAATAGTAAAAAAATTATTAGGAATATATTAACTCACATCATGTCAAGTGTAATAGCGGATACGCCGATTTCCTCCATGGGCAAAATTGCAGTATGTCGTCCAGGAAGACAAAGGCCGACATATTCGCTTCATATTGCCCAAACACATGACCTAACGCGCTCGGATGATCTCGGTCCTCTATTGACAGAGTTTGCACATAACTTTCCGGAGTAACACACTAATCCGTGCGAGTCTCCTCAATGAATTTGAGAGGAGACTTCTTCGGACAACGAATGGGCGCCACCGAACGTTTGCTTATGCCACCGGCGCCCTTCATCCCATTCTCGGATCTGTCCCCGATATTCTAGTCAATAATCAATACAAAAATGAGAAATACATATATGTGATTTTAACAACAGCTAAATCTAATATTTTTAGTACAATGAATTACCGTAGTGAGGATGACCAAACTCTTAGGCCAACGAAGAAAACTGTTGATTGCGTCGTGAACAAGTGTGGAGGTCCGCTCCCTGGATCGGCAACTCACACTCACCTTTCTCGTGTATAACCTCTTTCACACTCACCCTCACCTCATCAACTGCAAGGGGTGTCCCGTGAACGACAAAATCTACCCTCCACGGGAAAACAACACCCAATGCCACAACATGCTCTAGGGGAAGGTGATGAGAAGCTATTTTACAATTCGACGGTTTTATAAGAATAAGTAAACATTTGACATAAAAGTTAAATAACCTAAAAACCCTTAAAGTAAATGGACAGGTTTCCCTTAAAAGTAAACATTTTCCCAGGATAACGGCCCTCGTTCGAAACAACAAAAACATACTAAATAAGTAATTACTCAACGGCCACACGCCGGAGTTACGCAACAACAAAAACATACTATAAGTAATTATTCAACAAGATTATACATTAATTAGTCAAAATATAAACATGCATTTAAATATAATTAGGTTCCAAAATCTTAATTACCTCCACTAGAACTTCGAATTAGTCGACGGGTGAGCTCGTGTTGTCCGGTGTCTAGGGTAAGAAAGGACGTACATCATCAAAGTTGCTAGGTAACAAGCATACCCATGTTGGTGAAGTACGACCTCATCTAGGACTACATCTCTCGCCCACATCTCGCGCCCTCATCTCTTCAATCTGCACAGCCATTTAGGTCATTTGGGACTACATTTGGGCCATTTGGGCCTCCATATGTGCTTCTCCGGAGGGGACGAGACACTTCTTCCTACTCCCAAAGTGCTCAACTATCCCCACCGCCCAACGACGACTCGAACACAACTGGGATGCTCATCTCTTTGTAAGGCCAAGGCTAGCTTGTCCCTCCTCCCGATGGTGTCAACGACTTCGAAGTCGATGTCTATGACAAAGAAACCCGTAAGAAGAAAAAAATATTATTATTTGACAAATTCATAAAATAAACCGATAATTTCTCAAAACAAATAAAGGAAAATAGTAAAAACTCACGAGTCGGCGAGAAATAGCTTCTACATTGGTCGTAGCAAACATTCCATCTTTCTTCTTTCTTCCTTCGATCCACAGCTCGTCCCTATCGACAACTAGCTGCGAAGTATCTATGGTGGACCTATCAGCGGATGTGCTTTAAAGTTGTTCAAACTTTTTCTTGTACAACCTCTCTTCCAACTACGTGTATCCCCACGGGACATCACATGAGGGTACGAATTGCTCTTAATCCTCTTCCAGGTTAGCTTCACCTATCGCCCGCGCAAGTAATTAAGACAACGAAAATATGAATGCATAACACTTACATTTCTTCCTTCTTATATCAATTCGATAACCAACATCACACTATATGTATATGAGATTCAATATTGAATGAAATTACCGTGTATTCCGGAGAGGTGACATGTGACTCAAACGATCTCCGGCCTTCCTCGGTGATATAATTGTAGACCTCTCAGGGTCTACCTTCTTATTTTATTTCCTTTGTTTTGTAGACCCAAATAGCAGCAATCCGATATTTGAAGTCTTTAAACTTTTCTTTCGCGACATGAGGGTCTTGTGTTTTATGGAGGGGATCCGAGATTCATTAACGTTCAAGTTCAATGTTCTCTCGAAACACAAGAACGATATGCATTAATACATATATATTAACCATTTATAATATAAGTTGCAATACTAAGTTGATGTATTCATTTACCTAAATATCTTTCCATAGGTTGTTCTTAATGGAATCAAGGACATCGACCCATTTTCCGAAGTTGATGTTCACGTGGCAGCGGGTTTCCGCACAAACGTAGCTCATAAAGGTCATTTTATTCTCACCTACATCATTTCCATGGCTATCAAAATCGACCCGTGTAAGGAGAGTTGGATCGTCTCGACTCCGGACCAACTTCTCCTCATTCATCATAGTTCGCCCCTCAATTTTTTGGTACTTTTGGAAGAATCCATCTTAAACTGCAAGCAATTATAGAACTCTTGATAAATAAGCATGTACAATAATTTTTGGATGGAAACACATAAGTTGAGTCGGACAGCGACCAACAAGGGCCGACCGTGTAGTCCGGTACGGCCCGTGCTTGGTTGCCCAAAACCTTGGTTCCTCAATTTTGGCCGTTTTTTTTCTCCTCTTATTTTCATAATTCTATCCATTCACATTCCTCAAATATTAGATTAATTCTACAAATTTTCTCTAAAACACCGTGAAAAATAAGACTTCTAAAATACATTTTCGAGTTTATATATGAAATTGGAAAGCACTCTCTACACTTTCGAGTTTTATGAAAATGCCGAAAATGACAAGGCAAACAATAACGGAATTAAAACCCGCAATGGAATTTAGAGCAAAATGCTAAAGATCAAGAGAAAGAAACAAACCTGGTGGTGCCCGAAAAGAGGAGTCGGCGAGAGAGGTGCAGCCACATGGAGAAAGTGAGGTCGACGAAAGAGCTGCAGCCACGTGGAGAAAATGAGGTCAACGAGAGAAGTGCAACCACGCGGAGAGAGTGAGGTTGGCGAGAGAGGTGCTCCACCGACAACCGGAACCGCAGAGAGGGAGTGCAACCACGACCTGAAACCGCCGAGTAGCAATGGAAACCACCAACGAACCGCGGAGAGAAGAGAAGCGAAGCGAGAGAGTGTGTGACCGAAAAAATAAGGAAATTGTACACACTCGGCGTTACGTGAGGGTTTTGGTGCAGAACTTTAGACGATGGTTCAATATGAACAATCGTCGTCGAAAGTACTTCGACTATGGTTCAGTACTCGAACCGTCGTCATATATACATTAAAAGCTGTATTTTTTACGAAAATACCGCTGATCCATTGTTCATGATGGTTTGTCCGTTTAACCGACGTTAAAGACCTATCGTTAAAAGTGAATCTCTAAAAAGTTGTCCCCATCACGATATTCTACACTCCTCCTATCGCTATAAACCCACGCTCGATCCATACCTTACTCATAAACACGAGAAGCAATTCACCTCATATAGTTAGAGATATACGTATTTACGCACAAATAATATGACATGAGCCTAAGATCCTTCTACAGAGATAGATGGTCCTAAACCCATTCAAGAATAATATGACCCTAGATTGTGTAGCGAAATCTTATCATACATTTGACAAAATTTTAGCAGTATTTCCCCTCATTCCTTCAAGTACAACATATGAAAACGAAGTGGATAATGTGTATATCTTTACTTAGTTGTATGGTAACATAAGTAAAGATACACACATCAAACCCATCGTCATCACAATTGCACTCGAAGAATGAGAGGGGAAATGAGCACCGTGATATCTTGTCAAATTTATGATAAGATCATTATAGCCACACAACTTATTATCATATTATTCTCAAACTGTCTAACAAGGACAATTCAAAAACCTATACATACCAAACTAATATCCTAAGCGTCATACGCAGATTTATGCACTTACTCGCGTACTAGGATGACTTGTTATGTACAGATTTTGAACGGGTTCTCTAAACTTATGAAATGCATACGATAATTTAATGAAAAACATCTATTGGTAAGTAAAATAAGCACAATTATATACAATTAAGCATGTCATTTATCAAATTAAATACTAGGAAGGAGAGCAAAAGTCTTCAAAAAAGATCACACACGATATTATTTTGAAGGACTACTCCTAGAGACTATTTGAGAACTTTGCTTGAAGATGACAAGAGAGTATGAGGAAGAGAGAAGTTCTTGTTACCCTAAACTCTAACCATATTTTTTACAATTTATATTTTCTCCCTTTTGATCCTTAAACCCTAAACCAAAAATTTTTCAATTTCCTCAAACCTTAAACCATAAATATTTTTATTTTCTCCCTTTGGAATGTATTTTTATTTACCATCCTTAGTGATCATTCTATTTCCCTATAATTAAATCCTAAACTAACTAAACCTATTTCTCAAAATCTCAAACATCTCACGAATTACAAACTTAATAAACTAAACAAATGTTACCCACATTCTCAATATTCAACATTTCAACAATCTTAAACATTACCCACATTCTCAACATTCACATAATTACCCCAAATACATTCAATATTTAACTATATAAATC
This sequence comes from Talinum fruticosum, assembly GCA_021018815.1. Classification (NCBI taxonomy): domain Eukaryota; kingdom Viridiplantae; phylum Streptophyta; class Magnoliopsida; order Caryophyllales; family Talinaceae; genus Talinum; species Talinum fruticosum. The sequence goes on along the minus strand of JAITYX010000037.1, from coordinate 5,348,867 downwards.
TTGTAAATGACTTAAAGTGAAAAATAAGAAATGATAAAGATTCATATTGTAAGAACGAAGAAAACAACGGTGAGAGTGAACGAGAGGATTCACGGCGAAACACACACAGACTACCGATGCAAATACTTTGTAAGAGAAGACAGCTACAAGAAAGAGGAGAGACGAGAGGATATAGTGAGCAAAATGAAACATTGAACAACAAGAGGAATAACATCGAGGATAACTTACTGTCATTAAAGACCCGTAATTAAAAGTGATTTAGTGGTTCCTTAACTTACAAGTCATCTTCATCAAGCTCATCTGTTCAATGGCATCCACCAATTTATTATCCATGGATATGTCTTTGTCAAAGTTATGTTCGGACAAAGTTGATGGGTTGTCATTGTTCTCCTCTTTAAAGGAAGCATAATTTACTTGGGATTCAATTGTGGTTTTCAGTTTCATATTAAGCATTGCCCACTATTTTTATCACTTTTCATACTCAAATAAGGTGTGAAAGTAACTTATGTCACTTGGTAAGCAAGCACAAACGAGTCATATTTGAGATATTTCTTCATATGATTGACATATGCAAGGATTTATTGTTGATGTACATCTATGTCATTTATGGAGTCAAACCAATCACATTTGAAGAGGCTTGTCTTGTATGTGCTTCCAATTCCTAAATAAGTTAATTCAATCACCTCTTGAATAATTCCATAATACTCAACTGCATCAACTCCCTTTATAGACACTCCGTAATTCATTGTTGATTTGTCCTTTCATAAGTGTACGCATGGAAATTATTTTGATCTTTTGTTAAATAAATCAAATACATTGGCATTTTTGTTAACATGATTATCTAGATACTTAAACAAATTTCATATTACTTACATGATCACTGAGCCAAGTAGGGAATTGATCCTCGAACTTGACCCAAACATCTTCCACTCTAACTCTTGGGTTCAATCTCACTATGTCTTGTACAAACATCCTATGAGTAGTTAAATATGCACAACTTAATATCATATTACGCAAGTAGATGAGAATTATAGATGTTGAAAAAGGATCATATCGTTTATAAGGTTTTAATATATCATAATTAGACAACACATACACATGAGCAACACAGAATTCTTAATCATCAAGAAACTAAGGGTTGCCTTGACTTGGCGCATACCCAACATTGATGGAAAACAAGTTGGGGATATTTGCATTTGAATCCACCTCATCACTTCTAGTTACATTTTGTCCTAAATCTCTTGTTTTTGTGTCAATATTTTCATCAAAGTAATTTGCACAAAAGCCGAGATTTCTTACAAAAGTTATGCATTACAAACAGAGCTTTCAATACAAGCTTTGTTTCCTACCGTTTAAGTGTTAAGGTTAATTCAAGAATAATCAACTTAATAGGATTTAAAGATTACGATTATCCTTCAAATGAATACATCCACCTATATTGTTATGGTCCACCAAATTTAAGTTCATAAGGAAGATGGATCAATAGATGCTTCATGACATTAAAGAACGAAGGTGAAAAAGTTCTTTCCAATTTCTAAAGTATCTCAACAATACTATTTTCTAATCATGTTACATCATTCATATGCACCCTTTTCACGCACATGTCTCGAAAAAAATGACTAAGTTCAATCAAAGTTTTCCATACATTGCTTGGGAGTAGCTCCCTAGTAGTAATCGGCAAAAGTCGTTCCACAAAAACATGACAATCATGGCTTATTAAGTTGTGCAATCAACCATTTATTCAATTAGCACACCTACTCATGTTGGAGGCATATCCATCTGGAAATTTTAATTGACAAACCCAATTGCACAACACTTTTATTTTCCCCTTACTTAGCACAAATGGAGCACTAGGCATGACCTCTATGCGACCTCTATTACTAGTGTTCATTTCCTACAAATTAATTCTTCGTTTACAATGCATAGCAAGATCTTTCTTGAATTAATATCATCTTTTGATTTCCCTTCACATTTGTTATTGTATTTCTTACTTGCTCAAACACATTCTTCTCAATACGCATAACATCGAGGTTGTGCCTTATTAATAACTTGCTCCATATAGAAGATCCCAAAATATGTTTCCTCGACCAATTGCCTTGGTGATCAAAAGTTCTTGAAAATAAGGACACAAAATTCCATATCTACTCTCCATTAAGCCTAGGAGGAGGTGAAGAATAATCCTCTCTATTGTGGGAAAAAGCACTTTCATTCCTACGGAACATGTGAACCATAGGGAGAAATTGACGATGACAACCGAACCATAAATGTTTGTTCTCATGTTTAAGCCTGAAGGATTTAGTTTTTTCCATACAATAAGGTCAAGACAATCTACCTATTATCATCCACCCAAAAAGCATGTTGTGTGTAGGGAAATCATTGTAAAACTACCTTCATATTAAAATTTTGCTTTCAAGCTATGTCATATATGTTATGAGGCCCACATTCCATAATCGTATTAGCTCTTCAACTAATAGTTGCATATGTATCTATCTAAGTTGCATTTTGGATTTCTAAGGCCAAGTATTAGAAGGCTAATAAACATAAACTGATTCTTCATGTACATCCAAGGACGTAGATTATAAGGCGTGAGAATGACAGGAGAACATAAATAACTTTTTTCTAAAATGCCTAAATAGAGAAACCATATGTGCAAAATCTTAATCTCACGTAAAGAGTCTCTGAAGCAAACTCATGGAATATATTGTATAATATATTAATATATTGTATAATATAACATGCAACCTATCACCTAACATTAAATCATATACATATCATAGATGAATCCTCCACCCATTTTCCTCATATTGAAAAGATTTTGCATTGACTTGAAAGGTACACATTACACTTCATTCTCTGTCTTCTTCTTAATTTTATACATATACTTTGTAGAAACTAGCTATATGGATAACAACAACGAACAATAACAATAATTAATTCTTTAGGTGGGGTTATCCTTAAGGGGTATGATAAATTCTAAACATTGGTTATCTGACCCCCTACAAGTATCTTAATTTATTCAAGAAACTCGATAACATAAAATAATTTTCGAAGACATTCTGAGGGGTTAAAACATTTTTGAAACATATCTATTAGGCGGCAAAAGTATTATAAATTCATTACACCTTCTTCTATCAGTCATCCTAATATGTTGTTGAAATTAACATAATTGATCGAAATGATGAACCACAAATATTCCGATCTTCTATACTCACCTGGATGAGCATAGACGGACACCACTTTCTTATCGCTGCACATACAGGCTTCCTCGGCGGGGTTAAATTTTTCCTAAATAACTTCCCACATGAGGCGTTCCAAGAGAATGAGGATGGCTCCTTCCCTATTCACAAGGCTTGTAGTGGAGGCTATCCAGAGATTGTTCATGAGTTCTTAGTCCAATTTCCCAACACAAAGTGGTTGCTTGAATAAGAAGAGTCAAAACATCCTTCACATCGCAGCAAGTAATGGAAAAGCTAAGATCGTTAAATATCCGTTGAAGCACAATGGACTTGACAAGCTAATCAACATGAAAGACAGAGATGGGAACACTCTGCTACATCTAGCTACCATGGGGAAGCACGCTAAGGTGGTCCATGCATTGACATGGGATTACCGAGCAAAGCTAATGCTTCAAAACGGGCAAGGTCTCACCGCTATCGATTTGGCTGAGGAATGTGTAGGCGTACCTTCACTTGAAGAGGTATATATATGTATATATATATTCATCAATTTATATATACTTCACTAATTGATTTATGGAACTATATGAATAGGCTCTTTAAATTCTCACTATATTACTAATTTGCATATGTACTTGCAGCGCTCTAACTTGGTTGGCTTTGCTATATGCCAATGCACCGCCATCTCTAAAATGTTCGGATGATGATGACATACAACAAAGTGATCAGGCTCACCCGAGGGAAATTCCAAGCATTGGAAAGGAACAAAGTAAAACCCAAGACGTACTACAAAGACAGACTCAACACGCTTCTAACAAGTATCCATCTTAATAGCCTCTCGTAACTTTTGCGGCTGGCTTCACTGTCCCCGGTGGCTACAACTCCTCCGACAACTCTAAAGACGGCTCCAAAGAGACAAATGAAGGAATGGCCACCCTAGCTCGTAAGAATGCCTTCCAAGTGTTCGTGTTGACTTACACTCTAGCCCTTTATGGTTCCATCTTTACAGTCGTGACCCTTATATGGGCTCACCTTGATGACCTCGGTCTTTGTCTCAAGTCCCTTGACTTTGCCCTACCCTCCCTTGCTCTCGCCCTCACCATGATGTCGGTGGCTTTCATGGCCGGTTTGTACGTGGTTTTGCACAACCTATGTGATTGGCTCGCCATTATCGTCTTGGTGATGGGGTGTGCTTTCTTGCTTATTATTTTGACCTTCTTCATTCCTCTCTTCTTCCCCAGGTCTTCCTTCAAGAATAGTAAGTTTGTGCGTTATGTTTTCCATTTTACATTCAGTTTCATGCTTTTGGCCTATGATATCAAGGGCAATGCAAAAATATTCATTGAAATGCTTGCTAGATTAATTAACTATTACTTGTTTTATCATATTTAGTTAGACCCTTAATTATAATTAAGCACGTTTTTATAATTGGATCATGATATGTGTTTTATAGCAAGACACCTCTTAAATGTCTTATTCTAACCTAAACTAATATGTTGTGCGATTTAAACTAACTAATTTTTCAAAAAAAAATAGTTAATTTATTACCTCTAAAGTTTTAATATTCATTGACTATATTACCAATAACAAAACACCCTAATCGAATGACGCTATCCACGAAATGTATCATGCACATATTTTTACAGTTATGAGATATATAAAAAGATGATATCACGCAATTGATAATTTATAGCACCATTATTGTATTCAATCAAACCATTATTTTTCAATTTTAGTATATAATAATATACTTTTTTAAGTTAAAATAAAATACTTAAGAGGTGTCTTTTAGTAAGATGCATATTATTTTACTCTTTAATTATGTACTATTCTTTGTATCCATATTCTATAATAAACTGTAAATTTCACTTAGCTCAATTGATAAAGTTTTTAAAAATTATTATCAGAAATTTTGGTTTGATAAAAAAATCCATAATGAATTATGATCTCTTGGTGTGTTTGGTTGGGGAAAAATTATTTTCTCGGAAAATAATTTTCCATCGAAAAATGATTTTTCTTGAAAATCATTTTCCACATACATTTTCTTTTGTTTGGTAGAATGAAAATAATTTTTCAAAAATTCATTTTCCTTTATTTGGTAGGAAGGAAATTAATAACATTTTCCTAAACCCTAAACCCCAAATCCTAAACCTTAAACTCCATACCCTACACCCTAAACACAATGAAATCAAATTCTCCTATTCATGTATAAGGTAAGGTACACAGTGAGGTGCGGGTGTGCATGGCGGTGCAGGTGCAGTGTTATGCTGGGTAGTGTGGGTGCAAGTGTAGGTGTGCAGGGCAGTCGCTGTGCAGTGTAGTGTTGTGCTGGGTAGTGCGAGGCAACGTAGGGTCGTGTGAGTGCAAGTGCAAGTGTGCGGGGTAGTGAAAGGCAGGCGGTGCAGTGCAGGGGCAGGCAGTGCAGTGCGGTCTGGGTAGTGCGAGGCAATACAAGGTAGTGCGGGTGCAGGTGCAGGGTGTTGGGCAAGGGCGGTGAAGTTTTGGGGGTGATGAGTGCAAGAAGTTACTATTATGCTCATATAGAATTATCCTTGCTACCAAGCTGTAGAGATTTATCACGATAAATCACAAATGACTCATGGAGCTCACAATGGCATAAAGACAGATAAGAAAATACCAACCACAACTAGCTTATCACTAACAATGGCACAATGACGCGGGGTAGTTAAATGTTCTCAAACTTCATCTCAAATGAATCTCAAAGAAAATTCACATGTTCAGGGAAAAGCATAGTGATTTAGCTTATCACTACAATCTCTTTCTTATAGCTAAACTACCAACTTTCTTGGACTACTATTTATGACGCAGATATTCATTGAATCGTGAAACATGGTGCACAAACAAAAACAAAAACACGAGTTCGAGGACCACCCCGAGAAGTTGAGAACAAATCCTGCATGATATTTCTAAGTATATTTTGGACATTTAATGATCATCGGGACAGGTAGTAAGCAACTAGTCACACACAGACATGAATCTGCATTTGAGTTGTATATTATTGTTTTGGGGAAAATAGGAGGAAATGTGTGTGTAGGGCAATGGTTCCATGTAAGGTGCAGGCTATAGCTTCATGCAAGTACAAGCGATCCAAGTGCAGACGGGAAAAATAAAATAAAATACCTCAACATGTGTGTTGTACACACTAGGAGAAACATGAATCATCTTCATATTTTCATCCCATCCAAAGCCGGACTTGTCTTGAAGTTTGCATATGTTCTCCCATGCATGTTTCACTGGTTCCGAGATGATTCTCAACGTGATCTAGTAAGAAATTGACATTGAATTCTTTAATATCATATTTTTAGCTCCAACAAAAGAGATGGACTTGAAAGTATTGTTCGATCGATTCCCTTCTTTAGCCTCATTGGCCGGAAAACATAGCAATTCCTTCCGCATTGGCTTGGACCATCGAATTTTGATTTCTTATACTCGTTAACTTCTTTCATTTTTCCCTTTTCCATTTTGGAGAGTATTTGAGGAAAAAAAATTGCTCCCAAACACACATGAGATGGCAATTCCTTCTGCAAAATTTAATCCTCAAAAGATACAAAAGCATCACAGACCTCAAAATGGCAAGTATAAGGTATCCAAAGGTATGTACAAATATTAAAACAAATTGTAGATCATATATAAAGAAATTGACTGAATTTAATAAACGAATAAATACAATAGACAGAGACAACCAACTCAACCTCAAAGTCTCATTATAAAGATAATAAAGTCACAAAACAATTCAGTCAATTACATTACATCATGTCCGAGGGCCAAAAGGTCGAGAGAAAGAAGGGGGAATTAAGGTAAATATATGAAAAGCAACAATAAGAAAAGCTATTATGAAGCCACAACTAGACAACTCAATGAGTTTGATAGTTTTCCCACAAAGTGCATTTGCTATTGCATCTCTCTTCATTTTCTAAGCTTGGTTTTCTTCTCTCTCTTCTCTTTGTAAGAGTCTTGATCTATTACTATCATTTGAGAACTCTTGACCGAATTCTCTCATAATTTGGTCATTTGGATCGAAGCTTCTAAGAAAGTTGTGTAACACACAACAAACAAGCACAACTTTTACTTGAGTCTCAAACTCCTAAAATGGCTCTGCATACAATACACGAAACCTTTTTTTCAGCAACCAAAAGGCTCTTTCTATACTAATTTTCAAGGAAGAATGTCTCATGTTGAACAACTCCTTAGCATTCATTGGAGACGAGTTCTCATTGAACTCTTTGAGATGATAACGGACTTTCTTATATGGGGAAGGAAACCTTTTTGAAGGGCATCACCGGCATCGAGTAGAAAATTCTTCCCTACAAATAAAGTTCTAAAATTCTATGTATTACATTCACATAAGAAAAAACCCTATGAATCGAACAAATTTTCAAACCAAGCCATACCTTCCGGAACACGAAATCCTTTTGAATGCGCATCATTTAGCACTTTAGAATCATGCTCGAGCCTTCCCAACCAGCTAGTACATATGTGAATTTGAGGTCGTCAAAGGATACGGCAGCCAAAACATTTTGGGATAACACACCTTTTCTACTCCTATACCGATTTTGATCTTCAATTGGCATAGATGCTCGTACATGTGTTCTATCTAAAGCTCCTATACAATCCTTAAACCATGGAAAAAAAACCTAGTGTCGTTTGAGATTTTGGATGGAGTTGAGCTAGAAGGGTTCACAAAATCAAGATACAAATTTAAGATGGCCTCCAAAACCGAATGAAAATAATTATGCACAGCCCAAAAATGACGGAAAAATCTCCCGCCAATTTCCCTAAACCTCACATTGTGCCTTATTAAGTGCACAACATTAGAAGCTACTCTTTTAAACTTACATGCACTCGTGTTTCTAAGAAGACCCCTCTCTTCAATAATTTCACACAATCTAAAAAAGGCACCCGGCCTCATTCGGATTTGATTAACGCAATGAGTGTCCCCACAATACAAAACACTATTGATGTAACTCTCTCTCACAAGCATATCTATCAACAAGAAGTTGATGTGGGATTTGAGGAACCCTATGTTCATTTTCAGTTTTCTTTCTCTTATAGTTTATAAGAAATGTTTTGTAACCCCGAAAACAGACCATAGTAGCACCAATAAGCACAACTTCTTCCTTATTTGATTCATTGGCTATCTAAAACCACAACATAATATTTAATAAGATAAGCAGACACTCACCAAGCCAAAACAAAAAAAAAAAAAGAAAAACCAAGCTTTAATAGCAACGAGCTTCTATATTTCATAAACAAGCTCTACGCGTAGGTCATCACAAATAACAAGAAAAGAACCGAATCATAATTCACAAACAACTTCTTTTAACAAGAAAAAGAATAGACAAAGTCCAAAAGACAGAATTGTTGTTATCGCTTTCCCACAAACTACGATGATATACATTACATTAGCAGTTAGCGTGTACATGCTCTAGAATATAAGCCTTAAAACTCAACTTTGCGACCCCCTTGTCTACCATCTATTGAATAGACTTAGCTCTCATGAAGCATTATTGAATTCGGACTACTCTAGTTCTTTGCAAACTTCTTAATCTATGTCATCAACCAACTTCTTATGCCAAATAAATGATTGAAATAAGATCAATAAAAGATCATATGCTTGCTCCGAAAGTCCAAAACACCATTTAATTAAAGCACATATTAGTTTTGCAACTTGACTAGCTAAAATATAATCAATGCTTACCCGTGACTCAACCGTACGTCAATATTCTTCACAAAAGCACAAAGGTCAACCTCCTTGAGAATTGTTTTGAATATTTCATCAATTTAAACTCATATCCCCGGAACACAAGTATCTGGCCATAGTGGATAAAAACAAAATGTTTCACTAGATCATTATGTGCTTCGTTTCTTGTAGAATGAAGAAATATCCGTATCTTTCAAATCACAAAACACCCCCTCCAAAAAAAAAGATTGGATATAAATTGGCTCTGTTTTGGTTATCTCAATGTAAATTTCTAATTAACCGGCTATGTCACTAGTTAGAACCATAATGTTGATATGCATCAAACAAAAATGGCAAGCAAATCAAACAATAGAAGTAATCGAATCAAAAGGACAAAAGAATGTGTATTTTACCAAAAAAGAGACTACCAGATGAGAGATAAAGACAATGAAAATTGTTTGCTTCAGTTCAGCACTCCACAGTCACAAACCCTAGAATTCGACAAGCACAAGCAAAGCGAAAATTGAAAAACCAAAACCCTTAAATTGGCAAACCGAAACCCTAAAATTCGCAAGCGGAGCCCTAAAATAGAAACAACTCGAATCAAAAAAGAAGAGAGTGTGTCTTACCGATAAAATTGACAACAATGGAGTGAGAGTTGTGTGAAGAACTGTCTCGAGTAGGAAGGGAGAAACACTCGCTGCGTGAGGAAGGCTTGGAGACTAGAGAGAGATAGCGCCGAGAAAGGATGGAGCTAGCGTCGAGCAAGGATGCAGCAAGGATGGAGACTGTAGAGAGAGAGAGAGCCGAGCAACGAATGCTTGGAGACTGGGAGCAAAGGGATAGAGATTAGAGAGAGAGAAAGAGAGAGAGAGGGTGGAGCAACGAAGGGATCACTACTAAAAACTGTTAATTCGCGACGGAAATTAGCGATGAATACGGTTCGTCGCCAAACAACGACTGAAACCGACAAAAAACAGCAAGTGTGTCAAACATTGACGAAATTAGCGACGGATATCCGTTTCCGTCGTTATGTTTGGATTAGCGACGGAAATGTCCATCGTCTGTCAGAGTAGCGACGGACTATTCCGTCGCTAAGCCATAGCCGTAAGCATTAAAAATTTCGGATCTAGAAAAAAACTACAATAATATTAATTTTGTTCATAGCGATGGAATTTTCCATCGTTGTTCCGTCGCTAATAAAAAATTTAAGTTAGCGACGGACTGTTCCGTCACTAACCTCGTTATAAATTTCAGATCCGGCCTTTCAGCCGGACCGAGCGATGCGAAACGGAGAGAGAGAGCGCGTGCGAGTGATAGTGATAGTGAGCGAGAGTACCCAACCGCCACCACACGTCCACTACCACCACCAGCTGTCGGCCGTCCGCCGCCCTCGCTTCCGTCCGCCGACCGCGCCGACATTGCCGCCACTACTTCCGGTCCGCCGCCCTTGTATTCGTGAAGTTTGGCCGGAGGGTTCAAGGACGGGGAGACCTTGGTTGCTACCACCGCCGCTGCTTCCGCCTCGGAGGAGACCGCCGTCGCCGCCGCTCGTCGTGCCGCCACCACTTCCACCGCCGCCTAGTTTCAAGGTAGTATTTTCTTGATTGTTATTAGATTTAGGGTTTTGAATAATTTAGTACAAATTGATGATTTTATATAATTTGATGTAAATTAATGTTGTTTGTGAATGAATTTGAAAAGAAAATTGTGCAAGTGTTTGATTTATATATATATGTTGTGTTGTTTAAAGTATGTGAGGTTAGATTTGTTGAAAAGAATTGTTGAAGTTGAAGTAAATGTTATTTGTGATTTATATATGTGCAATTGTTTGTGGTTTATTTATAAATTTATTGAACTTTTGACAATTTATCAATAGATAGTGGTTGATTGTATGAAATTAGAAATAAAATTATTGTTGTAAATTTTGAAATAATTTTATAAATTATATTTGTGTGTGAGTTAATTTATACTAATTAGGTAGAAATAATGTAATGAATTTTATTTGTGTGAATTTATTTATGCTAATTAGGTATGGTTTGTTTAATGATGAAATAAATAATTAAGAATAAAATATAGAAATCTATGTATAAGAAAAGTATATGTTCAATGCATAATGGTAATCATAACATCTCCATGTATTGATTAATAACTAATAATTGAATAAATTGTTAAATGTCAATTAGAATATATGTAGACAGAGCTTACGCATCGTAGATGGATGTATCGTAGGTTATTACCCGATAGAGTTGGATATAGACAAGAGTTTTTAAATGGGATTGAGGAGTTTGATGCATATGCTAGAAGTCAATCAGAATTTGTACATAATCAAGAATATATGTGTCCATGTCGCAAATGCAAAAATCGAAAGTATAAGGATCCTGAATAAGTTAAGTTACACCTTTATCAATATGGTTTCTTCCAAACTATTGGTATTGGATAGGTCATGGAGAAATAGATCCTCGGTTAAATGTTTATATGTTGTTTATGTTAGGAATTATGGAACGAGGTAGAGGCAGGTCAAAAGATCAAGCAACTCGGGAAGGGCTAGAAACAACGTCAATACCGATGGTGAAGGTGACAATGTAAACACTTGTAGCCCCCTCAAAACCCTCCTTACATTCAGTCTCCCGTAGGTGGAGCACTCTCTCGACACTCCCCTTACAACCAAACTCCTATAGGTGGGTCATTCATCCCAAACCCTCCTTATTTCCAACCTCCATTGGGTACAACTCCAAACATCCCACACATCCCTCACATGCAAACTCCAATGGGTAGGTCATTCATCCCAAACCCTTCTTATTCTCAGCATGCTCATCCGTACTCGAACCTACCCCATACGTACTCATATAACCAATATGGTACGACACTTATATCACGCATTAACATTGGTGCCGAACAAAGGCCACCACAAAGGCATACGAATGATGGTGCAACTAATGTAGGGGATGAGCAGGCTAGTGAGCTTGAATCAAGCAGCGCTAGCAGCCGATTAAAGATTTGGATTGAGCCATATGGTGAAGGGTAAGTGTGATAATAACTAATAAAATGAAATAAGCTTATATTGTAGAATATTATAACTAACTGTTTTGTATGTTTCTTAATTAGGTTCTTTCCCATTGATAAAGTGGTGAGCACAATCTCCCACATCTTCCAAAGAAAGTATGATGGAGCATGGCCTACATGGGGTAAAGTTCCTCGTTCGCAATGAGATCTTTGATTTTCTAAGTTTAAGGTAATGACAAATCTTTAGTTTTCTGAATTTGATAACATAATGATTTATTGTGTATGTTTGAGCATTATATTATAATTTTATAATTTATAAACTACTTTTTCATTTATACAGAAATTTTACACTTGGTCTCTCGTTCGAAGAAATAATATACCGCAAGTGCACGGTGTAGCCGTAGCTAGGAACCGGCAAATACGGGTCGTATCCACAAGGAACTCGCTTTCAAATACTAAATCCACCTAAAAACTCGGTTCGACAAGTGATTTGGTTTTCGGAATCAACTAATAACAAAATATCTAAGAGAAACCGATGAATAAAAAACCTTAGATTGGGATTAATCACAGCACTATACCTGAAACCAAAATCGAATACCGTTTGGGATTTGCATATCCTAGTAGTTTAGAAGGGGAAACACTAATTAAACCTATCTTCGCCTACTTTCGAAGGTCAAAGACTAATCTTGCACAATCCAATCACCTATTTTCATGGGATTAATAAAGAGCAAAATTACAATGAATTTATCTCACAACCCCGGTTTAAACCTTAATTATTTTCATAATAAAGTTCTAATCGTTCACAATGTCATTCTAGGCAAGTTTTCATCTTTCAATGTTTACAATACCCTAATAAAAACATATGAGTCCTCTTTCGAGGCAATCAACGAAAAGTGATGAACGAAGCGAATTCTAACCTAACAAGCATAGAACAATCCAATTGGTACTCAATTCATGATTATCAAGGCATACTACGGATCAATCCCAACCTAAGTGGAGAAATTAGCCCCTAAATATGATACTAAACAATTGACAGAATTTAGGGAACATAGCCATGGAGAAACCAAGAGAAATTGTGAAGAAAAGATAAAGAGAAGAAATTACGATTACCGAATGAAAACTTGAAGTGATTCAATCATACATAAACTTGAAGTAGAAAAGTAGAATTGAGTGTTCTTGAGTCTCCTTTTGGGGCTGCCTCTCAAAAACCCTAGCTAAAATTTAGAATTCTGGAAAAGATTCCTAAAAATTACAATTTGGAAACTTAAATATCCGTGGAAACAGATAGTCGCGCGGCCGTGCAGGGTCGCACGGGGTACCGTGTAGGTTTTGCGAAGGTTTCGCACAGCCGTGCAGGTCTCACACAGCCGGCTGTGCGAAAACTTTGAACTCTCTCGTCTGTTTCGCACGGCCGTGCAGCTTCGCACGGGTTACCGTACACGACTTCAACTTCTTTAACTTTTCGCACGGCCGTGTGAGATGCGCACGGGGGCCGTGTGGCCTTCTTTGACTTCGAACCCTTCGCTCGATGATCCGCACGGCCGTGCAACTTTGCACAGGAGGCCGTGCAAGGTCTTTGATGTGCTTTAGGCTTCTTTCTTGCCTCCTCTTAGGCCCGAGCTCTCCTCTTCATCGCTTTTCATCAAATTTGTCTCGAATCTCTCAAATTTAAGCCCGAAAACCCGAAATAAAGAGATTTACGAGCTTAGGTGACGATAAGGATAAAATAAACAAAATCTAACCCAAAACTGAATAAATATCATTGAAATCATCATAGAATTGGGTTAAATAATGCCTTAAAAACCCGTAGACATGAGGTTTAACAACTCCCCCATGCTTAGCTCTTGCTTGTCCCCAAGCAAGACTATCAATTAACGAACCCGGGGTTAAAACCTCGCATTCACCCTCCTCGGTAACGAGTTAACAGTTCAATCAATAGGGATGACCATGCACAAAGACAACCTATTCAAAGTATCATACTTCCATGAAAACTAGCCTGAAAACTTCAATGACTACAATGCTTAGTCACAATGCACAACTGTCTCATATTGAATCACATTAACATTCATGACGCCTTCAAACAAATGGCGAGCTAGCTTGACCGGTGGAACCTTACTTTAGGAATTGTGGATCACTCCATCTCATTTGAAATTTTTTAAGGTTCTCTCAATATCTCTTTCCAAAAACACAACCTACCATAGGCTTGGTCATATTCTCATTCTCCACCACTATAGAGGCAAACATGCAAGTGCAATCAAGAGGTCTTTCAAGGCTTGTAACGTGGCCGAGGTTTATTGGTAGAAAGGGGAATAAATTTGGGGTATGTGGAGCTAGATAGCCGAGGCTTAACAGCAAAGGAGCAAAAGCATTTCCAAACATGACTGAAAACTTGTCTCCTAATTCACCTCTTTAAGCACAATATGCTTTAAGACAACTTTTGGAATGAGCATACAATTATTTTTTTTTAAACTTTCCACATGCCAACCATTTATTTCTTCACTTCATTTTTATATATATATATATATATATATATATATATATTCAAAACTTTCAGGAATAGATATAATTGGCATGGGAATCATAAACACTACTCAATTCCAAAAGAGTCTAAAAGGGGAACTTATCATTTTTTTTTCAACATGAATCCCCAAATCAAACTACAAACTGAATAGGACACTCCATCGTTCAGACCAAAACTACCCAATAAGTATTGCTCCACTAGACCCGGCTTTGGTATAGGAAATGTATAAAGGCCAAAGGTAAAGTAGATACAGGTGTATCAAGAAACAGAGTTAAAGCTCAAAGGGGTAGCAAAATGATATAAATGAATGAGATGGCTTTTTGGCTCATGTAGCTTGAAAACAAACGAATGCCTCTATCATATTACACAATGCATATGCCAAGTATGGTCTCAAAGACAAACGGAGCAAGTTCTAGAGGTATGCATCAAGGAAGAGTCACACAAAGAATGAAACATGAGACTAAAAATTAATGAGTTAGTCTATAAGGCTCAAAATCTCACAGGATTATCCTCCACAGCCAACAACTAGCTCAAAAGGTTTACCACATGCTCAAGTTTGACCAATCATGTAAAGTAATTCTCAAAGATATCAGCAAGCAACTCAAGACATCACAATCAAATTCATTCGCAAGTTCGTTTCCACACAAAGATTCCACCAAGAATGGGCCATCAAATCATACACAATCACGCCCATTAATCAACTATCACACATCACATTATCATCATAAGAGGGGTTTTGAAAACAGTTTTGTTTTTGTTTTTTTGTTGTTTTTTTTCAAAGTAAAGAAAACTAACTAAAAGAAACTCACAGAAAAGGAAACGAAGAAAGGGTGGAACGTGGTTACCTCAATTGCTTACGGATGCTCATCGCCTCGTATCGCTTTTTGTGAGTAAATCAGAGGAAGAAAAGAAAAAATGATATACAATGCAAAATCCTAACTAATATGCTCATGCTTAGTCCTATATGCAAGAAACAGGAAGGAAATAAAGAAAACAAAAACTAATGCGACTACATGAATGCATTGCTAACTATATGCATCTAAACTACCCTCAAATCATCCAACAAGTCACCAAATTTCTCGCAACTCATTCAGTCAATCAAATCAAATGCCAATGAAGAACCCCCCAATGCTTGAGCCATTCATTGTCCCCAATGAAAGAAATATGCGAGAAAGAGAGGGGAAGGGGGCAAAACTCACAAGTGCATCAATAAGGGCCAGGTGGCCCACAAGGTTGCCACCCGGGTGGGGGATAAGGGTAGTGGAGTTGCTCATAAGCGTGTAAAACAAGATGCTCCACCCCAAGCAAGACGGTTATCAAGCTGCTCAAAACCTTGCTGCGTCTCGATCCGATGCTGATGCATAGAATCGCGCAGACCATCCCGACCGACTTGAAGGCGGTTGAGATGATCAAGGATAGACTGAAACATAGTGTCGGTGGTAGGAGGGGCGGTAAGAAGAGGGATGTCGACCCCAGCACATTGTTGAGCTTCTTGTGCTTCGAAATACCCGGATGGCCCAACGATTTGGCTCCTCTCAATGCCCAAATGGCTCGGATGGCCCGGCATGAGATGTGGTGGGACCGGGTTCAGCCCCGATGTAGCGAAGTGACCATAAGACCAGTTGCGCTCATCGGTAATAGTTGTCCTGGCAGGATTAGGGAGTCGAAAAAGGTCTACCCCATGGTGGTTGACAAAGAAAGCGTTATCTTGAAGCACGAACAGTTTCATGTACGTGCGAGCATCGTAGTTAAGCAAACCACCAGGGTGTAGCAATGTCAATGAGGATAAATCAATCCCTACCCCGAGGCACACAGACTAAAGCAAGTGGCAATACCACCGATAGCTAAACAGCTGGACTTGGTCACTAACCGATCCCTAATGTGCTCTAACAAAGAAAGCACCATAGTTAACGGGGATCTCATTAAGGGCTGCCCAAATAAGAAAAAGCTCCGAGCTCCTAACAGTGTTCGACTATCATGGTGGGCAAAAACAGAATTAGCCGAGTACGCTGGAGATAACGAAAGATGGGGTTACAAATGAAGATGGCTTTGCTCTTTTGGGGGTTGGAGTATCGGAAATGCCCATTTCGTAAGGTAAATGTTGGCCGTGCCTCGCAACTAATGGATTCTCGAAAGACTTCCGAGGAATAGTTGTTGTGGCGACAGGTAAGAAGGCCGTGGTGAGGAAGGCCAAGGGCATCATTAAATTCATTCGGACTCATAACAAAAGTCCGATTTCCTAAACGGAAATACACCGTAAAGTAATCGTCCTCACTGGATGGGTTGGCATCTAGTCTAAAGGAGTCTGTAAAATTCATAGACTAGCCTAGCATATACCCCAAAACGATGGGTCACCAACTCAAGCAAACCCAAGTTCGACAATAAAGTTCGAAGATCATCCCATAATCCTAAGTTTGTCATCCACTCAACATCAACAAATTTGGGCGCACTTAGATCTCTAGACACGATTTCATCGAATTTAGAACGTTGTGCAAGCATTCACAAACTCAATTCCAAAAACATTGTCGGGGTGAAGGGGTTGAGAACTTTTACCTCGGGCCACAGGGGCCCGACCGGAAGAGGAAGCGCCGGTGGTGTTGGTGGTGCTCGATTTCTTCCTCAGCAGCATTGTGAAACGAGCAATTCAGAGAACAGAGTTACACAAAATTCAGCAGAGTATACCAAAAACCAGAGCACCAACTTTCAAAACCCAAATTCGAACACCAAAACCCAATATCAACGTGAAGCACAAGAATTCCGGTGGAAAACAATGGGTAGGAGGGAAAAGACAAGCAATTTTCGCTTTTTAATGGGTGGGGTTCGGAATCGCACGGACGTGCGAATAGGAGGGGCCGAAGTTTCAGAGATGGAGTAGCGAACGGGGTAGAAAGCAACGGCAGCTGCGGCGGCTGGGGTTGCAGCTGGTGGCGAGCGACTAGTAGCTGGTTGTTGGCGGTGGCAGGTGTGGTGGCGAGGAGGGCCATTTGTGGAGTTGAGGGGAGCGGAAAATAATCGCAGGAGGCCGGAGAGAGAAAGGGAATGAGAAAGAACGGTGGCGGTTTGGACGAAGGACAGCTGCGGCGGCGGTGGCGAGTGGTGGCTGGATGGTGGGCGTGAAGGTGGTGAGTAGTTTGTGGTGCGAGGGTGGAGGTTTGGGGTGAGAGGAAGGACGAGGGAGTGAAGAAGAGAGGCTGAAAGTCGGGTTTTGGGCAAATTCAAAATTCGCACGGCTGTACGAGTATCGCATTGTCTACCGTGCGAGAAGGCTATTCTCTCCGGACGGTTCGCATGGTCTGTGTGAAATGTGCACGAGGCACCGTGCGAACCGGGTAATCACTGGGTGGTCTCGCACGGCAGTGCGAAACACGCACGATAGGGTGTGCAAAATAGCCCAGCGCTCAGGCTAACTTGCACGGCTGTGCGAGTATCTCGCACCTGGATGCCGTGCAAAATGCTCAAGCCCTCTGAAAGATTCGCACGGCTGTGCGAAATGTGCACAGGGTACCGTGCGAAATTCCTCTCTCGTTTTTTTTAAGAGATTAAAAAGGACTTGGGTTGCCTCCCAAGAAGCGCTTGTTTTAGGTCCCTAAGCTTGACCCTTACCTCAAACGGTAGATAGTGAGGACTGGGGATGAAGATAAAGTGAAGAATGGACTTGTGACATGAAATTCACTACCTCCTCATCATGATCAACACTCCGAGCAAACCGAATATCGGCTTCGGTGGGCAAGTCCGGTGGAGCGGGTCGGTGTGCGTGGCTCATCCCATGTGTAGATATCAAATCAACTGCAGTGGCTGGGAACAGGAGCCAAAGGTACAGGTGGTGGTGGAAGGAGGAAATCGATACTTTCACCACGGATGTGAAAGGAGATCTTCCCTGCATATACATCAATCACAGCTCCTGCAGTTGCAGAAATGGTCTCCCTAAAATAATAGGGACTCGGATGCTCTCATCCATATCCGTCACCACAAAATCGCAAGGAACAACAAACTTCCCTACTTGAACGGGCACATCCTCCAAAATACCCACGGGGTATCGAACGGACTAATCTGCGAGCTGAATGGAGATATTTGTAGGTTGCAGATCACCTAACTGAAGCTTCTTGTAAAGTGGAAATGGCATTATGCTCACACTTGCTCCGAGATCACAAAGGGCTCTATCAATCTACACTCCCTTGATTGAGCAAGAAATAGAAAAACTTCTTGGATCCTGCAGCTTAGAAAGTGACTTACTCTGCAGAACTACACTCGCACACCTCTCCATCCTCCAACCTAGTCTTCTTGGAGAGAATCTCCCTTAAAAACTTAAGATAGGAGGGTGTCTTCTTGATAGCCTCTAAGAATGGCATGTTGATGTAGATCTTCTTCAACATATCAACAAATTTCAAAAACCGAGGCTCTAATAATCTCCGAGGATATGATCCGGATGGCCGGTATGGGCGTATAGGAGGTGTTTTGGGGGCATGCTCATCTAAACTCCGAATTGGGCTATGCTGATCAACCTTAGTAGTGTTGTGTTTGTCTTCCTGCAAAATCATAACAGGACTCTCTACTCACTCTACGCTATAGGTTTGAACAAGCATTGACATGGGCCCTAGGATTAATCTCTGGCTGGCCCGGCAAATACCCTTGTGGTCTAGAAAGATGGCTCACTTGTTGGGCTATTTGGGATATTTGGGTCTCCAGGATCTTGTGGTGGGTAGACATGCCTTCAAACTTAGAAGTCAATTGCTTGATAGATTCACCCAAGGCCTCATTTGTTCTAGACTCGTGTTAGCTTTCCATGAGGCTCTCTAGATGTGACTTCCGAGGTGGGGGATGAGGGGTTGGATTGAAAGAGGCCCTAGGCTGAAAACCAGGTGGCAAAGGATTGTTATTCCTGTAAGAAAAATTTGGGTGATTCTTCAATCCAGGGTTGTATGTTTGAGAGTATGGGTCATTTCGTGGTCTAGAATTGAAGTTCCGTAGAGCATTGACTTGTTCAACAGTTTGGAAGCCAACTTGGCACTCAGCGGCCACATGCCCTGGTCCTCCACATATCTCACACAATACATATCCCTCATTTGCAGCACTTGAGGAACCACTGGAAGTAGACACTGCACTTACTCGCTCTAACTTCGATCGAGGGCCTCCACTTTGCTAGTTAGGAGGGCTATAGAATCAATCTCATGCATCCCTCCTTTATTCGAAATTGCCTTCTTGCTGCCCCAATGATAGCTGTTGGAAGCCATGTTCTCAATAAGTGCCTTGGCTTCACCTTCACTCTTAGCCATTAGAGCACCTCCTGCAGCTGCATCTATAGAAATCCGAATTTGGGAGGTAGCCCGTTGTAAAAAGTCTCGCAGGAGCATCCATTCGGGAATACCATGGTGAGGACACTTCTTTTGGAGATCCTTGTATCTTTCCCAAGCCTCATAAAGTGACTCTCCATCTTCCAAGCAAAAGGTGGAGATAGCGTTCCTTAACTTCGCGGTCTTGCTTGGGGAAAGAACTTTGCCATAAACGCCTTAGACAAAGCTTCCCAAGTGGTGTACTTGTTGGGATCCTCATTCAGCAACCAATCCTTGGCTCTATCCTTTAAGGAGAAGGGAAAGAGCTTAAGGCGGAGGGCTTCATCGATGAAGTTGTTGATCTTCACAGCTCCACACTTCTCCAAGAAGGAGTTGATGTGTCGGATGGCATTTTCGCTGGGAAGCCCTCCAAATGCATCTTGCCGCACATCTTCACCTCAAAGTCCTCTCGCGGCGACATTCGGCCCAACGATGGCCGAAATTGCCCCGGACACACTAGGGATGGCATAGTCCCCTAGCGGTCTCGGTTGTGGTCCTTGTTCCGCCATTCATTCCTCTCTTCTTCGCCTTCTCGCAGCTGCAGCTGATTGATCTTGCTGTTGCTTCGATTTTAGGGTCAAGTGGGACAATTTCTCTCCCCTTCGACTCCTCCCACGCATGCAAAAACAAGAACTATACCGAGCGTAAATAGGTTCAAGCGTAAATCAAGCAAAGATAGATGTTGGGACAAGAACACAAGACCTAGTTTCAAGTCTAAAAGCAAATTTAGTACTCAAAAGAACAAAGTTCCTCGACAACGGCGCCAAAAACTTGTTCGAAGAAATAATATACCGCAAGTGCACGTTGTAGCCGTAGCTAGGAACCGGCAAGTACGGGTCGTATCCACAAGGAACTCGCTTTCAAATACTAAATCCACCTAAAAACTCTAATCTTGGTAAAAACTCAGTTCGACAAGTGATTTGGTTTTCGGAATCAACTAATAACAAAATATCTAATAGAAACCGATGAATAAAAAGTCTTAGATTGGGATTAATCACACCACTATGCCCGAAACCAAAATCGAATACTGCTTGGGATTTGCCTATCCTAGTAGTTTAGAAGGGGAGACACCAATTAAACCTATCTTCGCCTACTTTCGAAGGTCAAAGACTAATCTTGCACAATCCAATCACCTATTTTCATGGGATTAATAAAGAGAAAAATTACAATGAATGCATCTCACAACCCCGGTTTAAACCTTAATTATTTTCATAATAAACTTCTAATCGTTCACAACGTCATTCTAGGCAAGCTTTCATCTTTCGATGTTTACAATACCCTAATAAAAACATATGAGTCCTCTTTCGAGGCAATTAACGAAAAAGTGATGAACGAAGCGAATTCTAACCTAACAAGCATAGAACAATCCAATTGGTACTCAATTCATGATTATAAAGGCATACTAGGGATCAATCCCAACCTAAGTAGAGAAATTAGCCCTTAAACATGATACTAAACAATTAACATAATTTAGGGAACATAGCCATGGAGAAACGAAGAGAAATTGTGAAGAAAAGATAAAGAGAAGAAATTACGATTACCGAATGAAAACTTGAAGTGATTCAATCATACATAAACTTGAAGTAGAAAAGTAGAATTGAGTGTTCTTGAGTCTCCTTTTGGGAGCCGCTCTCAAAAACCCTAGCTAAAATTTAGAATTCTAGAAAAAGATTCCTAAAAATTACAATTTGGAAACTTAAATATCCGCGGAAATAGTAGTCGCACGGCCGTGCAGGGTCGCAGGGGTACCGTGCAGGTTTTGCGGCGGTTTCGCACAACTGTGCAGTGTCTCGCACAACCGGTTGTGCGAAAACTCTGAACTCTCTGCCTGTTTCGCACGGCCGTGCAGCTTCTGCACGGGGTACCGTGCACGACTTCAACTTCGTAACTTCTCGCACGGCCGTGCGAGATGTGCACAGGGGGTCGTGCGGCCTTCTTTGACTTCGAACCCTTCGCCTAATGATCCGCACGGCTGTGCAACTTCGCTCGGGGGTCGTGCAAGGTCTCTTGATGTGCTTTAGGCTTCTTTCTTGCCTCCTCTTGGGCCCGAACTCTCCTCTTCATCGCTTTTCATCAAATTTGTCTCGAATCCTCAAATTTAAGCCCGAAAACCTGAAATAAAGAGATTTACGAGCTTAGGTGACGATAAGGAGAAAATAAACAAAATCTAACCCAAAACTGAATAAACATCATTGAAATCATCATGGAATTGGGTTAAATAATGCCTTAAAAATCAGCAAAAACGAGGTTTAACAGTCTCCAACCGATGAAGTCCAAATCGAAGAAATTTTGAGAAGAAAGGAAATGATTGATTGAAGGACTTCATGCTGAAAGCAAGGAAAACTAAAAAGAAGCCGAAATGGTTGGGTGACAACTACTCGGAGAGAGTTGTTAGAAGAAAGGAGCTGATTATAAGAAGTTCTATGAGTAGGCTTAGAAAAACCGCAATGTTGATCAAGGTGGACTTGGTTCATCGCTTCATACTTGTGGCTCAATCCCTATTACGGAGCATAAGCAGCGATTGGTACATACCATTTTAGTGATTACGTATGCAACTACTAACATGTTCAAATTACCAAATTGAATGTCTACTAACTTTTTTGTATTTAGATGAAGGAGCTTAAAGGAGTTCTTCATCTACCGACCCACTTCTTTTCACGAACCCACAAGACCAAAAATGACCAATGGGTTGACCACAAATCCAAGGCCATTTCTGTGAGTTACCTTATATATGCAATTTTCACATTTTTCAATATAAGGTCTTCTTTGACAACCTTTGATAGTTACATGCCTCAAAAATTTATATATTATTCAGGAAAAGTTTGAAAAAGAGTGAGAAGAGTTGCAAAACACTCAACCCACTTAACCTTCTACCGATGATCCCAACTCTTCCGAGGATCGTGTGTCCATCCCTTCACAACATGAGTTGTGGGTAAAAACCAATGCGAACAAGAAAGGTCACATTATAAACTTGGTTCCGAGGCAAAAAAACTTAAAAACCACCATGTCCTTCAAATCACCGAAAGTCGCTACTCCAAGTGACTCGGATTTGAGAGAAACAAGTGTATAACTTAACTTCGAGTTACATCAATGGATTGAGCATGCTCGTGTGCTTGGGTTGGAAAATAGGGCACTCAAAGAAAAGGTTGAGAGTTTTGCTTGAGCCAATAGTACCCTTCACTCGAATTTACGAAATCCCAGCAAGCATCCGGATCTCACCGTAGACCGAGTACAAGGACAAGAGGAAGAGGAAGAGGAAAAGGAAAAGGAAGAGGAAGAGTGAGGATCCTGAATTCTTTACAATTAGAACTTGTGTGTATTGGTGAACACTTTGCGAACTTTTGGATAATGTGTTTATGGTTGTTTGTGAACTTTTGTATGGTTGTTTTTTGAACTTGTCAAGTGGTTGTAAATGTGTTTGGATTGTTTATGCTTGTGAAATGTATGTTGGATTTGTATATCCAACTTCGAGGAACACCTTGTTTGCATATGTAAATGTCAAATGTAATCGTGACATATGTAAATGTTGGATTTGTATATCCATTCACATTTTTTTGTACTAGGTTGCCAAATAAATAGAAAAAACTAATGTCGAATTCCGGCAACACAACGATGGAATAGCGATGGATTAGCGACGGATTAGCGACGGATTAACGACGGAAATTGTGGATATTCCGTCGCTGATTTCAGCGACGGAAAGTGATATTCCGTCGTTGATATTGTGTAGCTACGGAACGTTATCCCGTCGTTGTTCCGTCGCTAATCGGCAAAGGATTCAGAAATTTCTGTCTCTAATTTTTAGTGACCCGGTAAATACAAACGGATCTTTTCCGTCGCTAATTTGAAAATTTCGTCGCTAATTTACATTTTTCCGTCTTTCCGTCGCTATTTGTCGGTTTTCTATTAGTGGATGGAGATTGGAGAGAGATGGAGCAGCGGAAGAGATCGAAGAGAGCAAAGGGAGCCGAAAACGTAACTTCCTCTCGCTCACAAGGGAAAATAATTTCCACCTTCAAGGGGAAAATCCATTTTCTTTAAAAATTATTTTCCGAAATTTCTATTACCAAACATATGAAAATCGGAAAATTATTTTTCCCGCAACCAAACACACCCTTTGTAAAAGTTAATTTTCTCACATGTCACCGATGCTCCTAAGTTCTAGTCGGCCTGGCTCAAATTTTATTTCCTTGTCCCAACCCCAAACCCTAAACTAGAAAAAAAAAACAAAAGAAAAAGGATATTGAAGTTTGGATCTATAAAGAAATCAGTACAAGAATGATGAATGATGATAGGATATCTAATCAAGACGAACATCTTTAATCTGAATTTTGCCTAAATAGTAGTATTGCTTAAGGTCTAACATCACCATATTGTTGATAATTATAATTGATTGTCAATTGGGTTGAAAAATTTATTGAATATATTTACATATATAAAAGATATTTTAGTTAGCAATAACAAAATTTCGTTCGAATTCGACTTTGACTCAAATTTAGGCTTGTCCGATTTGTTCAACCTGAAAAAATATCGGGTATCGGACAAAATATTTCGTTCAAGTTTTAGACATTAATCAATTTGTCTTATCTGAATTTATTTCATATCCGAATTTTTATATCGCCAATTTTAATATATCAACTTTGTCATTAGATAAAGAATGATATGTTTATAATATGTAAATAAAAATATTAATAATAATATGATAGATCCATCTACAAGTATATATATATATATATATATATATATATATATATATATATATATATATATATATATATATATATATATATATGGTGGCTTTAACTCAAGATAGCTATCAATATAGAAATAAAATCTCTGGACGAATTATTATAACCACAAATTTCGGCCCTAATAAAACAAGACAACAAATGAATTACGATATTAATTTGTACTAATATTGCAAAGTTTGAATAAATTCTCTCTAAAATTATTATAAAAACATATTGATAACCTCTTATTCAATTTATTACAAGTAGACATATTTGAAGGAGATGCTAGGAGTCCATGAGTTTAAGTAGAATATTTTTTATTTCTAGAATGGACGACTCGATTTCGTGAACTTGTGTTGACTATGTTTTTATAATATTTTCATTCAAGTAAAGTTTTTACCGTTACTTATATCGATAATGCTTAATTTGTTTATGTTATAATCCCTCCATTCTTAAAAAGATGTCAAATTTTAGAAATATAAAAATTAAAAAATATCATTTTTCACTCACGACTTTCAAACAAAGGATTACTTTCTATATTATAAAGAAAAAATTTTGATTATATTTTTGAGATATTTAAAATAAAAAAATTAATAACTTTTATGATATGGATGGAGTATTTTATGTATACTATTTTTGTACATAATTGTTAGTCTTTAGAATGAATATCATATATATTCATTAAAAGTGGAGTCGAATTAATGTATGCTTGACACATAGAATGCTTATGTGATATTGTAATAAAATAAGATAGTTATTGTAATGCCCCATAAGCATCTTACATATTAATTATACATTGATTTTATCCAATTTATAGGATGTTTGGTTCATGTATTTAATTAAGTTAAACATTGACTATTTTTTTAATAAAATTACTTATTATATATTTATTATATTGAATGTGTACATTTCTTACTAATTTATTTTAATTTTGTGAATAATATTGTGTAATATTGTGAATTTAAATAAAATATCATCTTTGCCTTATGGATATTTTTTAAAAGATATTAAGATTTTAAAGTTTAAAGTATAAAGTTACAAAAAGAATAAAAAACAAATAATAAGTTAAATATATAAATAATAATAATAAGTTATCAAAATAAGTTACAAAAAATAAAAAATATATATTTTATACTAACTATTTAAAGAAAATATATCCATTTATTTTTTAAAACTTATTATTAATTTTTATTGATATAAATTAACTAAAAACAATAAATTATAAAATTAATTATAAAAATAAAATTAATTAATATCCTAGTAAGGGTATAACTCTACTAATGCTAAAAGTCCAATTGCAAAAGCAAACAATCAAGCCTGGTTTGCGTTTGAAGCCCCAGGGCACATGCCCTGTGAGCCGGGCCAGCCCCAGCCCAGCCCAGCCTAGTTGGCCGACTCACATTTTTCTCCCCTTATTATGTCACCAGTTATGCACTGGCATTGCACATGAATTGAAGAGGCCAAATAGGCAAGGTTCCCTCACCTTTTTGCGACAATTTTTCTCCGAGTTTATATCTTACAGAACATTCAATTATTAATACTAGCTTTGATTTATACATTATATGGCTTACATGCAAGAATAAATTTACTCGGCACATAAATATTACTCATTTCGTTTCAAAATACATGTCACTTTAAGATTATATGGGAATATAAAGGGAATATAAAATTCATGATAAAATTTGTGTTAAAAGACCAAATTGCCTTTAGATTTTATTGGAAATGAAGAAAAATAATGAAAAAAAGAAAGAAAAAATAATTAATAAGGAAAAATTGATAAACTAGTCATTAATACGTGATTGGAATTATACTATGACAGATATTATAAAACAAAAAACATTAGTTAAAATGACATGTATTTTGAAATGGATTGTACTATACAAAATATAATAAATTAATCATTTTAAAATATACTGAAAGTCGAAAAAACCAAAAAAATAATATAGTATTTTTTAAAGTGATTTTACTTATTTAATGACTTTTAAACTTGATCTAATAATTACAATAACATATTTAAAATTTCTAGCATAGTTGAAACTTTTTTTCAATTATAATAATTGATAAATATAAGTCATTAATTCAAAATAAATAGATTATAACTTATGACCTATTAAGTAGGTAACGTTTTAATTCTCTCTCTTCCATTCCTATTTTCAGGGCACGTTTGCCATTTATTTTATTCTCTCTCTTCTTCTATGTCTCTCTGTTTCTTCAATCTTCTGTTGTATTTTAACAAGAATCAATAGCTCAAAGCCCATCCTTTCCCCTTTCACTTTGATCTCATCCTTTAGAATAACAAAACTCGAAGGCTTATGCTCCCAGAAAATTCAAGGAATTATAGTCGGCAAATATGAATGTAAATTCAGCAATGAAAGCGACATAGATATGGTGATTGTGGTATCAACAGAGATGAAGAATATGACATAAGTTCATGACTCAAAATTCCTCTCATAATCATGGTTCTCCATCAATGCCATCAACCAAATTCAAAAAATCAAATCATCGGAACTAGGAAAGTAAAGAGGTACTCGAATCCGAAACGAGAGGATGAAAGAATCAGAAGATGGAATAAGAACAAAACTTGAATTTGAACTCAATAGAGTGCAATTTCCATGGCAAATCATAAGTTGTACTCAAATAAATAAACCCTAAACTAAAGTACATTAATTTCCTGAGTCAACAAAATCGATCCGAGAAAATAAGAAGGAAAAAAACAAAAATAAAATCTACTCTACTCCCATTTATGCTACTCTATTCTATAGCATACTGCTTTATATTGAACTTGAGATCAATCTATAACCGTCATCTTCAATTTCTTCAATCAATTCTGAATTCAAGCCCTTATGGCGAAGATTAAAGGTCACCCATGCAGAAACATGGAGAGAAAATAGAGAAACAAAGCTTGAGAGATAAACTGGTACAAAGAAGAGGGTGGAGAAGATTCGGGTATTAGCAGCAATAGAGAAAACCACATTAAAAAAAGAGAGAAGGAAAAAGAAAATAAAGTGGGGTGGGTTTTGGGTTTTATAGCATCAAATCAAGGAAAGAAAAGTAAAACTAAGTAGCAGAATGAGGATAAAATGAAGGTAATGGGAAAGAGAGACATAGTTAGGAGAAATTCAAGGTCTCTACAATAATTTATGAAGGAATATGAGAAGATAGGAAGGAAGAGATATTGGAATTTACATGGTAGTTATATT
The DNA here is from genome assembly GCA_021018815.1 of Talinum fruticosum. NCBI lineage: Eukaryota > Viridiplantae > Streptophyta > Magnoliopsida > Caryophyllales > Talinaceae > Talinum > Talinum fruticosum. The sequence continues at coordinate 5,321,206 of JAITYX010000037.1, read as the reverse complement.
TTAATTAATTATTTAAATTTTTAAGAAAAAAAATTAACGGCTCACATTAATTTTAATTATAGTATTTTCAACTATGAGAGAATCTTCCTAACATATTTCATGATGGTAGCATGAAAAATTAGTACGAAACAACTTGTACAACAAAGAAGCAAAAGAAATTCTGCACCAAAAGGGGGAAAACGGAAGAAAGAAATGAACGAAAAATGTGGAATAATATTTGGACAGCATCACTAATTCACCATCATCTGTAGAATCATAAAATAATTACATCAAGATACGTATGTAACAATTTCTTTGAGAAACAAAATTCAAATTTTCATCTAAGAGCTCGTAAATACTCAATCTCGGAGGAAAAAGAATGTGAGTTGTAGTATCATGACCGACATAGTTACATTCTATTGCCTAGTTCCCTTTATTATATGATATACAGGCTTCTCATCCGATGTTTCTCCTCTGTTCCATAGGCTCAGTTATTTCCTCACAAGAAATAAAAATCATGGAAGATTTATAAAAGTGAGAAAATGATAATAGGGTGGTTAGCAGATATTAATTGAACGTTAAAACTGAGTTGAATGGTTTTTCGCATGGGAAAGACTTTTTTCATTTTTTATTTGCACACTCGTCAACCGCAAAAACTCATCAAATGACAAATATGACCCTAATTTCAATGTAAGTAGAGGTATTTTAGACAAAATAGAATTTACACAACCAAAATTTATATGTACTTTAGGGTTTTTTCCATAAAAAATTATAAATATTTTTCAATTAAATTTTGCATACTAATGTTATATTGTTTGGTTTGTTTAGAACCTTAATGTTGAAATTATAAGAACTCTTAATTTCTCATTTGACTATGTAGGTATGGAGTAAAAAGTGCATTTTTCCAAAACTTAAGAATGGAAGTGGAAGAAGGCAAACATATCAGTTTTTGGGAGGACAATTGATCGATAAGGATTCCACTTTAAATACTTATTCAAATTTGTTCGAGCAATCTACTCAGGAAAAAGGAACAATCTACAATATGGGATGGTTTGAAGGTGAAAGTTGGAGGTGGGCATTAGCTTGGAAAAAGGAGACTCAATGAAGAAGAGCAACAACAACTTGCAAGCCTTAATAAGCTAATCCAATGTCATCCACAAAGGCAGAAAAAGACACCATAATATGGTGTGGGAAATCTTATTTTTCAGTTAAAAAGTTATTGCCCCAAGTAAGCATGGTTGATAGCCTTGTGTGCTCAGTGTGGATGAATGTGGCACCCCCAAAGGTAGTTTATGGTATGGTTGGCTTTGCGAGGCAAAGTCAACACAAAAGACTTAATACAAAGGAAAGGAATATTGTCTTCAGAAGATAACAAATGCACCTTCTTCTCGCTTCATACTGAAAGCATTGATCACCTACTTCTTAGCTGTCCATTTGCTTAGAACATATGGTTCAGCATTGCAGGAGACCTGGCAGCCCAACTACCACATGAACAAATAAGGCAGTTGTATGAAATGTGCATCGGGAGGAAAATCCAGGACAAGATCAGGAAAAAGTTTTGGATTTTCGGTTTCTTTGCGATTATTTGGAGCTTGTGGAGGCATAGAAATAGCATTGTCTTTGAAAATCAAGAAAAGGATGCAAAAGGATTGAAAAGTACCATCAAATGGAGAGTAGCATTATGGTCAAAGGCATGGAAGGAACAATGTTCATACCCTCCCGATGAGTTGGCTAGAAATTTTCAATCGATTCCTGATTCGGGTATTTCCGGGCCATACCAGTCACCCGCCACGTCACCAGCCAACCGAGTCTAATCAGTCGGATAAGGGAGGAATCGGCCCAAGGCAACCCTTAACGGGCCAGGTAAAAGCCCAAAGCCCACTAGGGTTAGGGTTTTCCCTAAACCATGGTAAAGTACCATTTTACCCCTTTAAAATCTCCTATAAATACCCACTATTTCCCAATTTCAAGGCATGTTATGTTCACTTGGCAAGAAATCTCATCTTTCCGAGAATCCAAGCTCTCAAGCTCCCAAACTCTCAACACTCATCCACATTCATCAACGTTCTTCAACGTTCTTCCACACTCATCCCGAGAACTTCGATCTTTGGAAAACTTCTCGACTCCCAAGGAATCCCCACGCATATCGAAGAAGATTTCCTCGATCCATGCAACTTAGTTCACTACTAACTTGAGCGTCGGAGGGGCGTTCCCCGCGATCCACCACCCAGGGCTTCGCCTTTTGCAGGTTCAAGCAGTCACCACTCGGACTCGGATCGATCGTGCCACGTCCTCGGAACCGGAGCGATAAATCCTTCCTCTCTCCGAATCATCAATCCACATCATCAACTCGGTTTTCTCCGGAAACAGCTTTGGCGCCGTCTGTGGGGAGGAAGGTAGCATATGGTCGCCGAGTGGCACTCGATCTCGATCCAAGATGACTCGCGACACGAACAACCCACCAGTCCCTCACCCTCATCGCTCAATGCCTACGGGGGCCAATCCCACGCTCCTCAAGCCGAGGATGCGGAATCGTCTCAGCGGTCTACCGGCAACCGCCATACCAGACTGGAGGGGTACGTCACCCTAGGGGCTCTCCAGAACCTAATATAAACCCTTAAAACGACCGTCGCACAGCAAGTGTAAGAACAAGTGCGAGCCACCATGGAACAGCAGCACGCCAATCATGCCCTTCCACTACGCCCCAACTCCCGGGTATGGCGTAACCCCCTGGGAGGTTAGCCTATTGGCCACTTCTCGGGCGGGATGCCTTCCCATGCAGCCCCGGAACAACCAACCGAGGCACCAATCGCGCTTGCTCCCGAACAACCAAGTGTCCTCCCGACAAGGCGTCATGAAGAAGGCGATGCTCGAGGGATTATCGAGGCAAAGAAAGCTCTCCATAAGGCCAACGAGAATATTGCAACTTCGCACACGGCCTCGACCCCTTATGCTACCCACAACAGGCGTTCGCCCGGTTCAACGATCATGGCGACGCCCTTGCCCCAAACACGGAGCGAGGACCCCAGGGAGCGTAAGGTCCGCTAGTCTCGCACGATCGCCTACACGTAGCTGCAATTCTCAGCGAGCCTACAATGCTCCGAGGCGCGACCAAGAGCGGTCCGACGCCCGGGAGCGGGAGCGATCAAGAGAAAGGCGTCACGATCAAATCTTAAGGGTCTCGAGAAGTCGGAGAGGACTAGGCGCAGTCCTCCTCGATCCGAGAGGAGGAAGAGTCCCTCTCCGGTGGAAGTTCCACGCCACCAACCCCGCGCCGTCCCTATCTCCGGCTCCGATTCAAGGCCAAACCTGGAATGCTTTCAACACTCCATTTTCGAAGAAGATTATGAATGCTCCCCAAATGAAGAAGATAAAGGTTCCAAACATTGATCCATACAATGGCACAACCGATCTCGAAGATCACTTGGCGTACTACAAGTCCCACATGTACGTTCAGGAAGGGGACGATGTAACCTACTGCCGATTCTTCCTTGCTACACTAAAGGGAGTCGCGCAGAAATGGTTCAACAATCTTCCCCAAGGGAGCATCTCTTCCTTCGAAGAGCTATGCGAGAAGTTTGTCGCATAATTCATCGCGAGTTGCAAGCGTAAGAAGACTAGCATCCACCTCTCCAAGATTAAGCAAGGGAGAAACGAGGTCCTTAAGGACTATGTCCGAAGGTTTCATGGAGAGGTCGTCCTTATCTCCGACTCGCAAGACGGAGTTGCCTACACCGCCTTCCTTAACGGACTCGAAGCGGAAGATTCAAATTTTTCCTGGCTGAACAAAAGGTGTCCACCTTAGCGTAAGCACTCCGAAAGGCGGCCGACTTTATTCGAGCCACAGAGATCTGTGCAGAGGAAGGAGATGAGGTCAGAAAGAAAGGAGGAGATGGAAAATTTAATCCTCGAAATAAAGTAGACCACCGCTTCAACACCGACCCCTGAGTATTCTCGATGGAGATCAAAGGGCATCCCATGCTCAAGAAACCACCTCCTATGTCCACTCCTGCAAAGCGCGAGCTTCCAATAAATATTGAGAATTTCATGAACAAACCGGACACAACACTACAGAGTGTCGCGCGTTAAAGAAAGCGCTTGGGAGTTGACGGATAACGGGGCAAATTGATCGCTTCCTCAAAAAAGATACTCATGGAGCACAAGGAGATTCTTCAAGGTAAGGATATGAACACTATGATGATGACGATGCTACTAAGATTGTAGCCACCATCGCTGGGGATTTGCAGGGGACACGACCCTCTCCTCCTGGAAGGCTCACCTCAGGAGCGCTCAACAAGTCCCGATCACCGGCCAACCTCCACCTCCGAAGGTGCCCACAGTGACCTTCGGAGAACAAGATTTGAAAAGCATGGCCGCCCCACATGAGGATCCTTTGGCCATCACATTGAAGATTTCGGACGCCATAGTCCACAGGGTCCTTATCGACACAGGGAGCTCGGTAGACATCATTACCATAGAATGCCTAAGACAGCTGAAGTATGCCCCTCGGAATCTCATTTCCTCGTCAATCCCGTAGTCGGATTCGGAGGGCGGACGATACACCCCATAGGCATAATCCGCCTACCAGTCGGGATTGGAGAGAAGGTCGGGGCCGAAACATTGAAGTCAAATTCCTAGTGATCGACATCCCCTCTGCCTACAATGTCATCATTGGACGTCCCACCCTCAACCGGATCAAAGCGGTCGCCGCTCCATACCTTCTCCTTATGAAGTATGAGCTTGATGATAGATCCGTAGGTGAGACCTATGGAGACCAAAAGACCGCACGCGAATGCTATGTAGTAAGCCTTCGACCTTTGATGGATAAGCGGAAAGAGGAGGGGAAGACTCATGATGATCCTAAGGGTAAGAAGCTAAAAGCGGAGCCCCAACCAAAGTCTCCGAGACTATGATGGTGTGCCTCACCACCACGTAAGATTATGTCAAGGTCCGGCTTGCGCCACATCGAACTCAGGAGATAATGGTGCTTATGTAAATAGTGCGAGCTCATTGTCCGGAGTGGGGGCCTTTCTTTAAAGACCCACCCAGCCGAGTCCCAAAGATTTTGTAAAGGAATCACCCACGATTAACGTGACTTTTCCGAAAGCGCTCAACGGGGCACACATTCCTCTCTTTTGTACGGACTTCGATCTTTTATCAATACAACGAGCAAGCTTTCGGCATCTTTACATCTCATACTTTACTTTAAGATGATCTTGGGGGCATGAATAAGGGCTAATACGATCTCCTCGAATAACCAATTTTCGATCCCTCTCGTTGTATATTTTACCTTAGCCGAAGTTGGGGGCATGACTAGGGGCTAATTCGAACCCCTAAGGCTTCCAACCCTTCTGTTCCTCTTGTCGTATTTTCTTAACTTTGTCAAAGTTAGAAGAAAAGTAGAGGCTAATATGACCCCTAAGGCAACTACGCTGCTAGTTTCTTCGTTGTATGTTTTTCATTGTGCCGATTTTGGGAGCAACTCCGGGGCTAATACAATCACCTAGGACAACCAAATTGTGAAATTCAAAGAAGACCCTACTATGATGAAGGGTGATCATATACCCCAAGCGGCAAAAAGCAAAAATCGGCAACAATAAAAAGAAGCAACGAGACAAGTAAGCATTGAGTAAGCATCCAACAAGCATCAAGCAAGGATCGATCGAAGATAATAGTTCAAGCAAAACAAATCCAAAGAAGCAGAGTATCAAGTCATATGGCAAGCGGGACATCAAAAATAACTCATATCCCACAAAGAGTCATGGGAAGGGGGCCGATCCTCGGAGCCATCTTTGGCATCCTCGCCAACGCCATCATCCTCGGGGATCTCCCCTCCTTTGGCGCTTCTTCCTAAGGGCTTGACACGGCCACAGAGCTTGACTCCAAAGTGAGATATTCAGAGTAAGATCCAAGCATAACACAAGTAAATGCCAAGCATGAAGAGAACGACTATGGTCTTCAAATGCGTACATTCGTCAAAAGAAGGCCTCTTGGACGAAAAATTACGAGCGTACGCGACTCAACAAGCGAAGATCACATAAGATCATAGAGGATATCTAAGAGACACCACTCAAGCCTTAAGTCACCGGAAAAGGCACAAGGTCAACGCCCTTGAAGAACACTTTTGTTCAGCAAGAAACCGCTCCAACGCTACAAGGCTCAATCTACGACGGCTTAGCTCCGGATTCCAACGAAGGATAATCGGGTGCCCACATTTTTTCTTAAAAATCAAATGAGCGATGGTTCGCAGATTGAAGACGAAGAAGGTTTTTGGCCCTTCAAGGCGTACGATCGTTGTTATAGCCCAACATTAAACGTCATTTGACGACGTCAAGCTCGGAGGCAAACGAGAAGCTAACGAAGACCTCCAACGTAAAATTACGACTTGGGCACAATCGGAGGCACCCTACGAAGGCCCACATTAAAGAGTTGATATATTTAAACTCAACGTGGAGTCAACACAGCGAATTGGGTTCATATTTTCCGTCCGGAGGAGCCTACAATTTCTTCGCTCTAAAATCAAGGTCGGTATTTTTCCGTCCCTTTCGAAAATCTTTACGCATAAAATTGGTCGGGAATGTTTCCCCAAAAATATGCCAACATAATAAAAAATAAGCAATTAAAGTTTTTAGGGTTAGGGTTAGGGTTAGGGTTGTGGGGTGTTTTTGGCGTTTTGCTTCGGTAGGGCTGGTGTAGGGGCGAGGGTCGGGGTGAGGGGTCGGTGTGAGGGGTCGGGGGAGGGTCGGTTCCGGGAGAACCGAGTCCGAGAGGAGAGCCGAGTGAGCGAGAGCGAGAGTGTGCGTGAGGGGTCGGGGTGAGGGGTCGGGGGAGGGTCGGGGGAGTGGTCGAGGTGAGGGGTCGGTCCGGGAAGACCGAGTCCGAGCGAGAAGGGAGGGGCGAAACAGAGCGTGAGGGTAGCGAGTGAGAACCCGAGAGCAAGAATGTGCGTGAGAGGTCGGAGGGAGGGGTCGAGGTGAGGAGTGCTGGGGAGGGGTCGGTCCAGGGAGGACCAAGTCCGAGCGAGTGAGAGGCCGAGAGAGAGAGTGCGTGAACGAGGATGCGCGAGAGAGAGCAGAGGCGAGCGAGAGGAGGACGCCGGGAGGGGGTCGGGGTGGGTAGTCGTCTCCGGGGTCGGTCCGAGTAGTCGGTCCGAGAGGCGGTGAGAGGTGCAGCAGCAAGGGGGCGCAGCGAGGCGAGCACGGCAGGGGAGCCGAGGGAGAGAGTGAGCGAGAGTGAAGAGGGAGGGTCGGCGAGTGTAGCAGCGGCCGGCGAGGGAGATGGCGAGACCCGGAGAGAGGGTCGGTGAGCAGCAGTAGCCGAGAGGAGAGAGCGAAGTAGCAGCGGCACAGCGAGGAAGACGAGGGGGGACGCAGCTAGGGCAAGGAAGAGAGAGAGGCGGGAGGGAGATTCAAAAAAAAAAAAAAAGGGCCCAGGAGAGAGAGTGAGAGCTGCGGGAGTGAGAGAAGGGAGTTGGGCCGAGGGGAGGGCCCAACGCGAGGGGAAGTGGACTGAGGGGGTGAGAGCGAGCAAGCAACGCAAGCGATAGGTTTTAGGAGTCGGTTTTATGAGTCGGTCTTAGGGGTCGGTGAGAGGAGTCGGGTTTGGGAGTCTTTAAAAAACAAAAAAACAAAAAAACAAAAAAAACAAAAAAACAAAAAAACAAAAACCAAATTTGCAAAAATTGCGTATATTCGAAAAAATCCTCGCAACGAAGCATATGATTTCGAGCCGGAACGTCTCTCGACGTCAAACGACTTAACCTCCGGAGCTAATAAGTCATATTTCCACCTCCACAAAGGGGACATCCTTCGAAGTTACGGTGAGCGATAACTTAGCCTCCGGGAGCTAAAAAATCGTACGCCTAACTTCATAAAAGGAACACCTCTCGGAGGACACACAATTATGCACTTCTAAGCCTACGGGAGCTGGAAGGTCGCGTAAAGACCCATGTCCGCATGGGCACTCGCACTCCTAACTTAAGGTTAGGGGTCGCGCTCTACGTGGGATGTTCCCTAGCGAGAATCATGCACTTGTAAGCCTACGGGAGCTGGAAGGTCACGTAAAGACCCATGTCCGCATGGGCACTCGCACTCCTAACTTAAGGTTAGGGGTCGCGCTCTCCATGGGATGTTCCCTAACGAGAATCATGCACTTCTAAGCCTACGGGAGCTGGAAGGTCGCGTAAAGACCCATGTCCGCATGGTCACTCGCACTCCTAACTTAAGGTTAGGGGTCGCGCTCTCCGTGGGATGTTCCCTAGCGAGAATCATGCACTTCTAAGCCTACGGGAGCTAGAAGATCACGTAAAGACCCATGTCCGCATGGGCACTCGTACTCCTAACTTAAGGTCGGGAGGTCGCGCTCGAGAATCATGCACTTCTAAGCCCACGGGAGCCGAAAGGTCGCGTAAAGACCCTTGTCCGCATGGGCACTTGCACTCCTAACTTCAGGTTAGGGGTCGTGTTTTCCGAGGGATATGCCCTCCCTAGATACTTACGTTCAAGCACTTTCAAGCCTCCGGGAGCTGGAAGGTCGCGTAAAAGACCCACGACGACACTACCGTGGGCAAACTCAATTTCCTCGAATCCGAGGCACATAGGGGATGGGACGCCTTGAGGATCCTAGAAGGATCACGAGAGGACTCATCCTCCACGAGAAGAGCCCCCGGGAGGATCGCAAGAGAACTCATCCTCCCCGCAAGACTCCTTTTTAGCCCCAAGGGGCTAAGTAAAAAATCAATCAATCAATCACAAAAATTGCAAGAATTGCAAAAACAAAACAAGCAAGGCCCAAACGCTCGTCAAGCAACAACTTAGCCTCCAAAGGTTAACAAGTCGCATCTCTACCTACACAAGGGCTATCCTCCGGGCTTAGATCCGACTCGCACTCAGCGATAACTTGGCCTCCGGGAGCCGAAAATCGCGTTCCTAACCCCTCACGGAGTACCCTTCAAGAAACTATCTCTCAAGCATTTTTAAGCCTCCGGGAGCTGAAAGGTCGCTCAAAAATTACTCTCTAAGCCCAAGGGGCTAAGTAAAAATCATTTGTCACAACAGAGCGTCAACGACAAGACAGGAAAGCGAAGAAAAGCAAAGTTGACAAAGCGGGCCTCATTCATTCATTCATTCATTAAGACAAGAACGCGCAACGCACCATTACAAGAAAAGCAAAGCGTCTAAAACTCAAGATACTACGCCACGACGCTATGGCTATACTACTACACTACAGCTTACACTACTTAGACGGAATGAGGGCCCCGGCCACCACATCACTTCTCCTTCGAAAGGTTCCCATTTTTCTCCGCCGGAAGGTCCCCCTTCTTCTCCGTCGGAAGGTTCCTCTTCTTCTCCGCAGGAGGCCACTTCCCTTTGCCTTGGGCAAGTCCCTACGTTCATCAAACGAGTGGGTCGAAGGGCCATCCACCGACTCGCCACTCTCCATAGCAAGATTAGAAGACGAGCCAACACTCGAGCGGCCCCTCCACCCGCCGCATCGCTTGCTGAAAAGCTCGGGTTCATTGCCCGAAGTTCGACGAAGAGATCATGGTTGCGCTCCACCCAGGCCTCAAGAATATCCCACTCAGGGCGGATCGTGGCTTGAAACAATTTATCATACTCCTCACCGTCATTTATCAACCTCAACTTCCAAGCATCATCAATGAGAAGCCGGTAAAACGTTTCCGCAACAAAGGATGGCCGGCGACGCTCCATCGCTGTTTGCTCGGCCTCGGCTCGGGCGAAGCGAGGGCATAGCTTTTCATATCCGATAGAAAGCTCACCAGCGAGTCATGGTCTCCAAAGCAAGAGAAATGAGAAGAATGAAGAAGTGGAAGTTAGCTACCCTTCTTGAGATTTCACCCCTATTTATAAGACTTGGGGTTATAAAGGCATAGCGGAATGGGCTCCACATTCCACCTACCTACCTCAAGGAGGCATACGAGCGAGAATGTGAGGGGCTAAATGATTTGGGTATTTCCCGTGCCATACCAACTCACCCGCCACGTCACCAGCCAACCGAGCCTAATCAGTTGGATAAGGGAGGAATCGGCCCAAGGCAACCCTTAACGGGCCAGGTAAAAGCCCAAAGTCCACTAGGGCTAGGGTTTTCCTAAACCATGGTAAAGTACCGTTTTACCCCTTTAAAATCTCCTATAAATACCGACTATTCCCAATCTCAAGGCATGTTATGTTCACTTGGCAAGAAATCTCATCTTTCCGAGAATCCAAGCTCTCAAGCTCCCAAACTCTCAACACTCATCCACATTCATCAACGTTCTTCAACGTTCTTCCACACTCATCCCGAGAACTTCCATCTTTGGAAAACTTCTCGACTCCCAAGGAATCCCCACGCATATCAAGGAAGATTTCCTCGATCCATTCAACTTAGTTCACTACTAACTTGAGCGTCGGAGGGCGTTCCCGGGATCCACCACCCGGGCTTCGCCTTTTGCGGGTTCAAGCGGTCGCCACTCGGACTCGGATCGATCGTGCCACGTCCTCGGAACCGGAGCGATAAATCATTCCTCTCTCCGAATCATCAATCCACATCATCAACTCAGTTTTCTCCGGAAACAATTCCCATTCTTTTTCCATAAAAACTAGCCAATAGAAGTAGCAACAAGCTCACCAGTGGAACATAGACCAAAATAGGAAGCAAGATGTACTAATTTTATATTCTGGAAGTTGTCTGTGTATTTTGAGTTATGCTCCCTTTGCCCCCAGGGCTTTATCAATCGAAAAAAAGGCCTGGGGGTGCGAATTGGGAGGATATGGGAAGCACAAAATATAAATTAAAGTGAAATGGTTATAAAGGTGAGTTAAAAAGTTATTTTTGGCCTATATTTAAAATATTCAATTTATTTTTAGTTAGATGTCACGCACAAAAAGTTAATAATATTTATAGCATGAATCTTAATTTTGCCTTTTTAACTACAAATTTTTTAAATAACTTGATTACATTAATCTTTGCTTTCGATTTACTCACAAAAAGGTTTTTTAAACCAAAATATCTTCTAAGAAATATTCTTATAACTGAGACAATTAATGAAATTATAAGCAAAAACTTGACTAATGTCCACATAATGTCAAAAAAGTGATCTCTCTCTCTTTATTTTCCCAATTCATATGATGATTGATGAATTTGATTTTTTCCGTTCTAATGTGAAACACTTGATACTAAATAAATCGCAGGTATTTTACTTCAAATTGTTGATAATATATTGTTATTGTGTCTAATGTGAAACACTTGATACTAAATAAATCACAGGTATTTTACTTCAAATTGTTGATAATATATTGTTATTGTGTCAAGATGCAGTGCGATCAAAGTGACTTTTTCTCTTATTTTAAATATTTTTTAAATTTGAACCTCTGTTAATTTATATGTCAATAAATTTAAAATATGGTGCTACATTGTATTATATTATTAGTGTTTTAATTATGGATATAATTTTAACACATTTTTGGATCTATTTTAATTTTATTTATTACAATATCAACTATGAGTTTTTAATTATAAAAAAGAAAGAAAGAAATGAAGCAGAGTTTGGAGTATTTAGTTTTATACTGAAAAATTATTCCTCATGTACATATAATGTTATATATTTCATAAGTTAATGTTTAATAATTATAAATTTTTAAAAATTAAAAACTACACAGTAAGCACTTCTATATCGTTTTTATTTATCAATCAAAATTTAACACAAATAATTATAATTTTTCAAAACACATAAGTACATAAAATTTTAAAATAAACTTTTCTGAAAAGTCCACGTGTAGGTTGTACCGAAAATATCATACGATACACATTATATAAAAATTAAAATTTAATTATTAAAATATATATTTGTGTAAAAATACTAATGAGTGCACTATACAACATTTAAAAAAACAAAAATAACTCAATATAATACAATTTGTAATTTTTAGATGAGTGTATTAAACATAACACGTGTATTAACATGAGTGAAAAATTAGTGACTTACAAGAAAAAAAGTTAAAAAGTTTATACAAAATTATAACGTAAGTGACTTATATGATCTTTATTAATATTTTTTTTTAAGACTGTATTAATTAACTGCTTTAATGTTAGGTATTTGAATCTAATTATTACTTTGGGAACGAACGTGAAAAAGTGGAGGCAATCTTTAGCGAAGAATATTGCAATTAGGAATATTTGGCTCAGGTTGGCTATGATCCCAAAGCAAAGTTGTTATTTTAATCTACACAATATTGTTTGCTTACTCTATATTGCTGCTGACCAATCATTGTTCACTGTATTCTTCTTCCGATTTTAATTCCTAATTATTGTCCAAGAATATAATCCTCCTACAACTTTGTTCCCCATTTTTGCAACATCTTTTACAGTTGTTTTCTGCCTTATCAATTTTCAAAATATTTATTAATTATTTTCCTTTAATATTCTTTTTTTTTATAAAAAAGAGAAATTTCAATAATAAAAAGAAATATGGTATCTACAAAGATAATTTTTTAATAAGAATAAATTTAAATTATTAAATCTGATATCTATTTCGATAAAATTAATGGTAAATATACTTTCGTTCAACTTAATAATTACCGTATCAATATGACCACAAAACATATTTTTTGACTTCAATCTGTCTTTTCGGAATATCACCAAGCTATTGTATAACTTCTTAGAATAGACCCAACCTAGGAAAAAAAAATCACTTTGATCAAGCCACGTGAAATTTCATTGTTAAATCATTCTTAATCAAAATCAATGACTAATTGATAAAAATATCAAAAATATACCCTTCAATTGAATCAACAACTATAATAAAAACTTGTACATATTGGCAAAAGAAATAATTCGCACAAAGACGAGAAATAAAACTCTCATAAGAAGGAGAGAAAGTCTAACTCTTACAAAGAAGTAGAAAAACTCAAACTCTTATTAAAAAAATCATAATATCTTTAAATGTTGATTCGAACCATTTAGAAAAAAATTGGATATAGAATTAAGGTTTAGACAATGAGGAGGGAAAGACTTCCTCCAATTTTCTCATTATTTATTAACTGCAAATTAAAGAAAATCAATGTAGCAAAATATGATGGGATCCCTTTGAAATGGATGACTTTCCTCTATCTATGATGGCATCACTACACATCATATGAATGACATATAGGATGATTATGTGGCGATGTGTCATAAGTATTGTGTTTATGTAAGTAATGCATTTAATTATATATTTTAAGTAATTAATTTATATGAAATTATGTATCATGAATTAATTAATTGTATTGATCCAAAAACAAATTTATTCAATTTCAAACATTATCATTCAATATCTGCATTAATACATTTTTATAATTTATAAAATTTTGATAGAATCAATGTATAAGTATTGGTTCAAAAAAATTTATGTGACTGTATGAGTAACATGTAAAATGACAAATGCAATAACCATATAGGATTACTTGAATATATAAATGTTTATCTTAGATTTTTTCAGATTAAATTAATATAATATTATATTAAAAAATAATTTTTAATTTTATACATATAAATTAATTAGTATGACTGTAATATAATTATTATTAAATTAATTAAAATTTTAAAAATATTTATTTTTCTGTCAAAAATAAAAAAAGTCTCACATATTAGAAATTTTTTTAAAATAGTCAATATAATTATGATATAAAAATATAAAAATAATAATAATTATATAAATATAATAATTCTATAACTATAAAATTTATCTTCTACTTTTAAAATTATCAGCATCCAACCCTGGAGGTATGTCTTGTTTATGGACTAGCTTTTGGTCTCTTGTTTGTCGCTGAGAATTAAGTCTTTTGTCTATAGAATCTGTACCAAAGCCCTGCCTACTAGAGCTCATATAGCAAGGAGGGTACCTTCCCTCCCAACTCTTTGTGGTGTATGTCATCTGGCAGATGAAGATGATGGTCATGCTCTGTTCAGGTGTCCCCAAGCAACAGTCATTTGGGCCGGAAGGAAGTTCTCACCTAATGTGTGGGATACGGCATTTCTATCAATAATCGATGTGGTAGATAATGCTAAGTCCAAGCTGTCCAAAGAAGAGTGGGAAGAGTTCTTGGCTGTCATGTGGGAGGTATGGAATGTAAGGAACCGGAGACTTTTTGGTGCTGGGGACTGGTGTCTGCAAGCACTCAGCCACAATGCAATCAAATTTGTTAAGGAATTTCGGGAAGCTCAAGTGCTGGGAACACCTACCTCTACACCTCGGTGTAATAGGTGGAAGGCAGCATTATCGGGGGAATGGAAGCTAAACATGGATTGAGCTAAATTAGGTGAGTGGGGCTTCGGCTGGGGGTGGTGCTTCGGAACAATCTCGGGGCTGTGGAGTTCGCCAAGGCCCGGGTTTCCTAGGAGTTGAAATTGAAGAGGCCCGTGCTTGTTTGTTCGGGATGAAGTTGGCGCTTCAGTTCGGCTTCTCTATCTTGGTCATCGAAAGCGATTGTGAGTCTTTAATTTTTAAGATTAATAAGCGATCCTCTCTAGGACTTAGGTAATTTTATTTTTGTAAGCAATTTACTTCTTACTCTTTTTGCATATTAGGGGGATATGGTAGCCCATTCCATAGTCCACCTCCAACCCTATGTCACTTCTGTTAGGACATGTGTTGAGGATGGACCTAAATTGATTATGGAATTGGTCTCTAAAGACTTATCTTTGTATGAGAATTTCGATCATTAACATACCCTCTCTTTTGATAAAATATATATTATTTATTTATATTAATGAAATTAAAATAAAAATAACTATTGTCCAAGGATATGACACTAATTTTTTAAAAAATAAAAAATAAAAAACAATGAAAGGGTATAGATGAGGTACATTTGAAAAGCTAAAAAATTATTCTCTTTAACTCGATCATAAATCCATTTGAGTTGGAATTATATAGGTCCAAAGTTACTTTAATGTGAAACAAACTTACCCAACGTAACGTAATTTGACCCCTCTACAATCTATACAATAAACCATCGCTTAAAAACTTTAGCTTGAATTGGCTTTTCTATACAGAATTACAACATTTCTGATAAAGAACGGATTTCTAGATAATAATTATACCAATTTTGGGGTATTGGATAAAAATAATATGATCTTTTTTCTTAGATACCAAAAGTATGAATTTTAACCCTATTTAACGCCAACAAAATATCGAGTTAAGTGAATAGCTATGACTCGGGAGCGATCACACAACACGTGAAGTCGCTGAAGTGGACGATGTGACTTTTACCTTTTTATAGCTATGACTCTGCGGAGCTATGACTTGGTGGAGCAAACTTTTATTCAACCAAGAAAAAAAGTCAAAGTCAAATCTTCAATTTTGTCATCCTCATCAACAACTTCACCTAACACGTTATCGCTCCGTCGAATCATAGTCACTTAACTCAGTGGTGTTATGCTAGTATTAAATAGGATTAAAGTTTGTATTGCTAGCATCCAAGAAAAACGTTTATATTATTTTTTTTTTCTAATACTTCCAAAATTTGTATTATATTCATCCAAAAATCCCTTAAAAAATGAGTAAAACTACATTAAATGTATTAATTTTATTTATAAAAAAATCACCTGAAAGCAGTTTGTATTATATATAGTTGGAAATGGTGTAAAGTGGAGGTACGAATCGAGGGAAACCTGCTTTGCCCATGCAAATGGAAAAGTTTGATACCTGCGTCCACTAACGTCCCATGATTTGCTAGGGAGTACTCGTATTCTTAGTTGCATTAGTGGGAGCCATCCATGCACCCTCTCATTAAGCATTTCGAATCAAAATTATTTGTCTCCATCATCATCATTAATATGCACTTCAATGTTAGGTTTTTCAGCCTAATTACTTTTTAATCACTTTATTTGAGAACAAACTTAATTGGAAAACCTGCTGACATGCCTAAAATCTTTGAAGGAAGGGAGAATTGTGGAATAAGGAATCTTTGTCTGAACTTGGCTATAATCCCATGCTACTACCAAAAGGACAACATCCGCTATAGGAATTCTAGTTTGTCTTTATTTTTATTTTTATTTTTTAACATGTGATAAGTCTACCTTAAATATAAAACGAAGTATTCAATAAATTTTTTAAAAATTCAAGTAGCTTATCAGAGTGGATATGAAGTTGCTCACTTTTTTTTTTTTTTTAATTTTTTTTTATCAATTGAGCCTTAACAAACAAAACAGTAGGTAGAAGCCTAAATTAGGTTTCATCCCAAAATAAAATAGTGAATATAAGAAGATTAACTCATCCTCAAACTTGTATGTATGCTCAAGATTATTTATTTATTCATTAGTATGGGAGAGTTACACTTTAATAGCTTGAAGACTCTACCATCACAAGTTCACTACTAATAAGCTAAATTCAACAATTGACACAATCAATCAATTGAGTTTGCAGTGTTGTCGTACAATGCTAAGAATTATTTTGTTGTTATTCTAAATGACAAATAAAGTCTTGTTGAGATTAGTCTAAAATCTTTAAGGAGAAAATGTCCGATATATCGAGATGCTGATATGATGGCTACTATTTTCATAGCTATGCATATATTTTCATGTCTACATCAATTAATTAATTAATTTTTTTATTTGTGAGTTCGATATTAATACTTTTTTTCATAATTAGTAGTTACGAGTTAAATGTCTACACTTTATTCTCGACACCTCAACTAATATAGGAATAATATCCATTATTAGATAATTATAAATAGTGAATTTTATCAAGATTTCTAGATCATTGTCCTCCACTAATAGCAAAGAGTGATGAATATGGTAGATTGAGATTGAAGACCCAAAAAAAAAAAAAAAAATTGAAAAAGGTGACATGTCTAAATTCTAAAAGGGAGAATAATGAAATAAGGAATCTATGTCTCAAGTTGGCTATTATCCCATGCGAGTATCAATAAGACAACACTTGTGGAACGAATACTCGTATATTTACTTTTACCCCCTTTTGTAGGTCAAATATCTACTTTAGATACTAAAGTACTATATAATAACTAATTTTATTTTTTTAAAAATTAAATTAACTTATAAAAGTGGATGTAGGTTATCTTAGAATAATACCATTATTTACTTTTTTTCTTGAGAATGAAGTGTGAATTTCATTAATTTAAGATCATAATTAAATCTTTTGATAGCAAAATAAACTTCAATTTAAATAAATTTATAATTAAAATAACAAAATAAATCTTTCTATTGAAAAAACTAATTGAAACTATTCTGAACACTCGTCTTCTACTTAATTGTTGCTTCATGAAACAACTTCTAATGAGAAGATCCACGAATTTTGGATAATGTTCTTGTTGAAGAGATTTATCTATTATTTTAGTATGAATTCAAAAATTAATACATGTTGCAAACGGTATAACTAACTTTGTACTTATAGGTTGATGTATGCACCTTTTCTCCTATCATTAATTGGCTAAATTTCGAAAAACAAATATAAAGATATAGGTACTAAAAACAGAATTTGATAAACTAAAAAAAAAAAAAAAAAACTAAATCCACCAACTATTATTACTAGACCCAACCTTGAAAAAACTAGAAATAAGAAGCAATTAAGAAATATTTATTTGTAGAATAAATATCAAGAAAAAAAAATGAAAGAAACAGATATTATATCCTATAACCCCTAAGAAATAAAGAAGGAATTAGAGTTTTTTTGTAAAGAGAGAGAAGAAAGGAGTAGGCTATAGCCTATATAATCCAATTATTTATAATTGTTAGAAACTATTTTAAATTTATTCAATTATAATATATATCACATCATATGTTATTAATATTAATATATTATCTTAAAGGAGGAAATTAAGATAATATAATCTACGAATACTGATCAGATAGGATTAATTTTAGTCTCATTCTTTACTCTCTCTAGCATATACGTATGATTTCAGCCTTAATATTTTATAACTTTTGTACGTGCTTGCGAGTTTAGTGTTTATACTCCATCTATTCCCATAAACAACTTTGTACTTGCTTGCGAGTTTAGTGTTTATACTCCATCTATTCCCATAACCAACTTTGTACTTGTGAGGGTGATGTACACTTTTTTCAACCATTAATTGAACAAAATCCGAAAAACAGATATAAAGATATCGATACTGAAAAATAAAATTCGGTCAAATAAATTAAATAAATTAAATTAAATATATCAACTATACAGTTACTAGATTCGACTGTGAAGTTAGAGATGAGAAGCAATTAAGAAATTAAGCAAGTTTTCTACTCTCAAACCCTTTTTTCAAACTTAGAATGAATATAGAACCTTAGCAAGATTTGTAAATGGTAGTCTCTCTCATGCATTAATAGAGAGAATGGATATCATATGGTAGATTGGAATGTGGAGCCAATGGAGGGAAGCACCACTAGGGATTGAATAGGAGTACGAGTTGTGTGAACATGAATTGAAAATTATGGTTGGTACGTACATTCGATTTCGCGCACATTTATTATGAGGATATGAGGAGACAAAGATGGGAAGGTCGCCTAGGATTGCTACTCTTGAAAAGACCATGAACCAAGTGGATAACCCAAGTTGAAGTAGCAAAATCAAATATAATATAATGTCCCCTCATTAGATTCACAAAAATCGCTCAAGGATTTGGAATATTTCATCTTCGTATCTCATAGCTCAAGTAAAGATGCATTAACCTTTTTGACATAGAGAGAATATGATTTTATAAATTAGGAGAAACTGAATTTAGCTCGAAATCAGCAGGGGTTTTAAATCGAAATAAGTTCAAAATTTTGGCAGTTTTATCTAGTCAAATTAGCTGATTCTGAGCAGATTGCCAGCTAGTTTTCAGCTTATTGCCCACCATTTTGATTGATTTATTTTTATTTCATTTCATAGCCAACTGAAACCCTACTTACGTCTATAAATAGAGGTCATTCTACCCTTAACACACTTTATATCCATAGTACTTGCGTTCTCTCCCATACTTTCATTACTCTATATGTCAAACTCTGCACAATCGAGTCCTACAAGTAGATATACCTGAGGACTCTTGGTTCACTCCTTCGACCTTTCTATGCCCCCTTTTAATTCAAATTTAATTCTAGTTTTTTTTATTTTTTTAGTTTTAAAGTTATGTAGTTCTATTTAATTCGCACACCTCGGATATAGTCGTTTAATTTAGATTTGTCTTTGTGCTTTTACTATATGTTTAATTCCGTTAATTATCATGTTGTATGCTTGATTTTTTATTAACACACATTGCTTTGCATTTCTAATTAGTAGAGATTGTTTTTTAATGGGCAGCATGAAGAACATTCCTCTTCATTTCGTACCTTCATTTCGAACATTAAAACGTTGGTTTAAAGATTAATAGAGTCTATTTGGAAAAAAAAATCTATTTTGAGCCTAATTTGTCTCTTTTCAATTGTCCACTTCGTATAAAATGTTATTAAAACCACACAAAAAAAGGTTATTAGAAAAGTACAATTATTTTGTTAATTTTTTAAATAAAATTGACTAGTAACTCTTCTTTTATATAAGATCATTTTGGCAGTCTGGGCCAGACCCCAAAGAAATCGCACATGTTTCTTGTGGCATGCACTAGGCTCAGTCTTCTAATCTAGACTATGTGGGAGGATTTGAAGAAACGGTACTCGGTGGCAAACGCTCTGAAAATCCATCAACTGAAAGCTGTCATATTTTACTGTAAACAAGGCAATTTGGATATTGGGGATATTTTACTCCAAACCAATAAATTTGTGGAACGAACTCAGCAATCATGTGAAGGTATTCACCTATACAACAACAGATGCAAATCCGGAGCGACGGAAAGATTATCAAAATGTATGAGGAAGAGAAGTGTCGCCAATTCTTGATGGACCTGAACGATGATGCTTACGGCCATGTACGAAGCCAAGAGCCACTTGCATCTCTAGACGTAATTTTTTTCAAGAGGAGAATCACAAGATAGCGATTGGTCAGCGTGAAGCACACAACAAGACCACCTCTGCCTTTGCAACTAATAATTAATACGGTGTTAAAAATTTATAAAAAACTCAGATTTTGCAACTAATATTTATGATTTATGACAATCCCTATTGAAGTAAATAAAGGGGTTTGTGTTTTTTTGAAAAGAAAGAGGAAAATCTTAGATAAGAAAGATTTCTTTCCCAAAATATTCTTAATTATTATATCACTACTACAAAACTGCTAAATAGCGACGGAAACCATTCCGTCGCCACATGGCGACGGAATCGGCGACGGAGACCGACGAAAAATGACACCCGTTTCACATGGCGACGGAATTAGCGACGGAATACGGCATCCGTCGCTATTTTGGGATCAGCGACGGAACATGCCGTCGCTATTCCGTCGCCGAGACGCTTAGCGACGGAATATTCCGTTACGCCGTCGCCGATGAGCGGCCGATATTTCGGATATTACAAAACCCAAAAAAAAAGAATTAAATTAATTTAGTAATTAGCGACGGAATTTTCCGTCGTTGGCCCGTCATCTGCTGAAATTTTTTAATTAGCGACGTAACAGCGATGGATTGTTCCGTCGCTAATTACGCATATATCCGGATCCGGCCTTTGGCCGACCGAATTTCGCAGAGCAAAGAGAGAGAGAGAGTCGAGGTTCCGAGCTAACCCCGCCGATTCACCACCGCCAACCCCCACTCTCGCCGGCGACTCGGCCCCCGCCTGCACGGCCATCCCCGTTGCCGGCCGCCGCCCTTCCTCCGCCACTTGAGGAACACGAAGGCCGAAGACTTCACCGTTCTCCTTGGTTTCTCCCGACCCGTGTCCCGCCGCTGCTGCCGCTCGGGTGGAGGACGCTGCCGACGCACCGCCGCTGCTGCCGCTACACGCCTGTCCTTCCGCCGTCGCCGCCTCTGCCGCCCATAGTTTTGAGGTATGGTTTTGTTGATTTTTATTAGATTTATGGTTTTATAAAATTGAAATTGAAATTGATGAATATATGTAATTTGTTGGAAATTAATGTTGTTTGTGAATGAATTTCAGAAGGAAAATGTGCAATTGTGTTGTTTATGGAGTAAATGTTAGTGAAGTTAAATTTAGGGTTTTTAAAAATGTAACTTGAAATTGATGAATATATGTAATTTGGTGGAAATTAATATTGTTTGTGGATGAATTTGAAAAGAAAAATGTGCAATTGTGTTGGATTTGTTGGATATTATTGTTGAAGTTGAGGTAAATGGTTTTTGTGATTTATATATGTGTAATTGTTTGTTGTTTATTTGTGTGAGGTTGTTTATACTAATTAGGTATGATTATAGGTATGATTATAGATATGATTAGTTTAATTATATTTATATGAGTTTATTTATGCTAATTAGGTATGATTAGTTTATTTATGCTAAAGGAATTCTTATTAATGTAATGAAGGTGAAACAATTAAAGCGTAATTTATTCATAGAAGAATATTTATATTTAACGCTTACATGTTTATATGTTTACTATTGTTTATATGTTGTTTTATATGAAATCACTTGAACCATTGGATGTTTACTAATATTGTAAATTACTTGTTTATGTTCAGAAAAATGGAGAGAGGTAGAGGCAGGTCCAAAATATCGGTTACTCGGGGAAGGGCTAGAAACAACACTACCAATGGGGAAGATAATGATGTGAGCACTTCTACCCCTCTCAAAACCCTTATAACCTTCAATCTCCTGTAGGTGGAACACTATCTCCACACTCTCCTCACAACCAAACTCCATTGGGGGGTCATTTATTCCCGACCCTCCTTTTTCCAATCCCCAAACTTCCCACACATGCAAAACCCAATGAGTGGGTCTTTCTTCCTAAACCCTCCATATTATCAGCAACCCCATATGTACTCAAACCCATCTAATACATATGCATATCACCAATATGGTACAAATAATGTACCACGCATCCACGTTGGTGCCGAACAAAGGCCACCACAAAGGCCTACAAATGATGGACCAACTGATGCAGGGAACGAGCATCTTAGTCTTGAATCAAGCAGTGCTAGCAGTCGAGAAAAGATTCGAATTGAGCCGGATGATGAAGGGTAAGTGTGATAATAAGTAATAAAATAAATTAAGCATATTAGTTATTAGTAGAACTAACTATTTTATATGTTTCTTGTTTAGGTTCTTCCCCATTGACAAAGTTGTGGGTATGATTTCCCACATCTTCCAAAGCAAATACGACGGAGCTTGGCCTACATGGGGTAAAGTCCCTCGATCACAACGTGATCAATGGTTTTCTGAGTTTAAGGTAATGGCAAATCTTTAGTTTTTTGAATTTCGGATAACATAATGACTTATTGTGCATGTTCGAACATTATATTATAATTTCATAACTTATAAACTACTTTTTTATTTATATAGAAATTTTTCACTTGGTCTCCAACCGATGAAGTCCAAATAAGAAGAAATTTTGAAAAGAAAGGAAGTGATCGATTAAAGGACTTCATGCTGAAGGCGAGGAAAAATAAGAAGAAGCCAAAATGGTTGGGTGACAACTACTGGCGCGAGTTGCTCGAATATTGGGAAACTGCCGACTACAAGAAGTTCCGTGAGCAAGCTCGGAAAAATCGCCATGCTGATCAAGGGGGACTTGGTTCATCGCTCCATACTTGTGGCTCAATCCCTATGACGGAGCATAAGCGGCGATTGGTACATACCCCTTTCTTAATGATTACGCATGCAACTATTAACATGTTCATATTAGTAACTAACTTGTTTTTTATTTAGATGAAGGAGCTTAAAGAAGTTCAGCCTCTACCGACCCAACTATTTTCACGTACGCACAAAACAAAAAAGCACGAATGGGTCGACAAAAATCCAAGACCATTTACGTGAGTAACCTTATATATCCATTTTGTATATTTTTCTATCTATTGTTTTTGTTAACAACCTGTGATATTTACATGCCTCAAATATTTATATTATATTCAGGACAAGTTTTAAAAAGAGTGGGAAGAGTTGCAAAACACTCAACCCACTCAAACTTCCAGATGATGACCCCAACTCTTCCGAGCATCATGTCTCCACCCCTTCACAACATGAGTTGTGGGTCAAAGCCAATGCGAACAAGAAAGGTCGCATTTATGGACTTGGATCCGAAGCTAGAAACTTGAAAACAACCACGCCCTTCAAATCATCGAAACCTTCTACTGCAGATGACCCGAATTGAGATCAACGAGTGCATAATTTAAATTCTGAGTTACAGCAATGGATTGAGCATGCTCGGGTGCTTGAGTTGCAAAATAGGCAGCTGAAAGAAAAGGTCGACGGTTTCACTGAGTCAATAGCACGTATGAATGAATTTTTGCAGTCTTAGTAAGCATCCGGATCTCACCGTCGACCAGCACAACCACAAGAGGAAAAGGAAGAGGAAGAGGATGAGGATGAGGAAGAGGATGAGTGAGGACCATGAATTCATATGTCAACTTTTGTATATATTTGTGATCATCATGACTTTGCCAACTTGTTTAGATGTGTTTAAGGTTTCTTGTGAGCTTTTGTTTGCTTATTGTGGTGAACTTGTGAATTTGTTTTAAATATGTTATGGTTGTTCATGATGTTGAACATGTAAGTTGGATTTGTATATCCAACTTTGATGAGTTATTTGTGGCCGGCAGATGTAAATGCCAAATGTAAGTGTCACATATGTGAATGTTGGATTTGTATATCCATTCACAATTTTTTGTATTAGGGTAACGAATAATTAGAAAAAAATATTCAGAATTTTTTACGGAACGACGACGGATCAGCGACGGAACAATTCAAATCGGTGACGGAATTCAGCGACGGAAACACCCCCATTTCCGTCGCTAATGCCATCAGCGACGGAAGAATCATTCGTCAGCTGAATTCGATCGACTACGGAAGCTTTTTCCATCACTAATTAGCGACGGATTTGAAAATATCCGTCGCTGAAATTTAGCGACTCGCTTTTTAGCGACGGAATTTTTCCGTCGCTAATTCCGTCGCTAAGTTCGAAATTCCGTCACTATTGGCCGATATTCCGTCGCTATTTCCGTCGCAAATTATCAGTTTTCTAGTAGTGTATTAAACTTCTATAATGCCTATATATCTTAATAGACTTCTTATCATTTAGTGTTTTTAAGAATTATCGCTTGTGTTACCCCTCAATGTATATATAGTGTGATCGATGTAGATGGACAATCCTTTTTCACTATTTTTTAAAATCTATTATATTATTTAGCACTCTATTATTTTTTATATTGCAATTTTACATGTTAGGAGAAATTTGGAAATCACAAGTTTATTAAAATATTTTTAATGAATTATAATATCTATGCTATTTATATAATTTATTTTTTATCAAAATAAATGGCAAGTTGACACCTAAAACTTAAAATAAAATTGAATAGCATTTGAAAAATTGAATAGCATTTGAAAATAAGTGGTTTGCTTTAATTTTCTCTAAAGAAAAGTCAACACTTGATAAAATTAAATATGATCGGCTTCCCATTTTCCCAACTAACTTTACTTTTAGTATTGGAGCTTTTGCCATTCAAATCATACCGCGCTAATAGTAATATTATCATACTAGTCCAGCACGGATATGTATCAAATTTTATTTAATTATTTAATTTATTTTCTAAATTTATTCGATCAAAGTACTAATTAACTAATAAATATTTATATATTATTTATATCATTCACATAACATCATGGAATAAATAGTAGAAGCTCTTTTCGCCTCCAATGATTAACTTTTACTTTTGATGATGATAAATTGTTATAAATGTTGATATGGAAAACATTACTTTTTGTAAAACTATTTTCAAGCAAATTATAATAATACTAAATGACACTCTCCCTTCTTTCATAATATATGTCACTTTAATAAATATTTTGTTTATTGAGTAGCATTATTTTATTATCTTGTGAGAATGTTTGTTGTTGTTGTTGTTGTTGTTATTACATTTAGAATTGAATAGGTACCGTAATTAAAATTGTTATTGTCATTTATTTTTAATTTACAATTATATCCATTGATGTGGTGAATATTATTTCATATTATTATTTGTAAGATTAGCATTTAGTACAATATAGTAACCATAGTTTCTAAATAATTTATTAGCAATTGTAAACGTTAATTACAATTGTAACCGAAGTCATAAGATTAAATTGAATATATTATATCAAAATTAAATTGAAATTATTTTAATATTGAGAATATTACTTGATATTTGGATATCAAGTATATTAGCATCCATACTTTTATATCAAAATATTATTTAAATGCCAAAATAAATTTGAAATTTGTTTGATTGCATCATTTAATAATTACATATTTGTCATTTAATTTTTGGGTGGTTAATTTTTGACATGTTAATAGTAGTGCAATTACAAAAAGTTTTGATAATATGCACCAAAAAAGAAGATGATAAAATAGAATCAAACAATGGTGATGTGTCAAGTGCCGATCTCCTAACAAAATACTCAATTTTAAGTATATCTATATGATATGATGACACTCACAATACTTGTCACTTTAACTTCTTTTTTTTTTTCACAATATCTATCACTTTACAATTTCAATGACATATTAATGATTAATTTACCAATTTTATCTTTATTAATTATTTTTTCTCTTTCATTTTCAATTAAATTTTTGGACAACTTGGTCTTTTGACGCAAATTTTATCATGAAATTTGTATTTTTGTAGTATTCCCTCATAATCTTAAAACGACAAGTATTTTGAAATAGAGGGAGTAACATTTTTAACCTTCGAGTGTTTATTTTTGAGGTTTTTAATATGCCCATTTTATTAGTCATTTAATTCCATTTTTCCTTAGTAATCATTTCGAGTATTTACATCAAATTAAAAGTCATTGAGTATATGTCAAAACCTCTCAAAGAAATCGGACTGGGAAGTCAAGATCACTCATTGTTACAGAGAAGCCAATCGGGTGGCAGACAACCTGGCTAATTTAGGGTTGAATATGAATTTAGGATTTCACTTCTTTGATACTCCAGCTTAGTGATGTCATGGAGTTATTATATACGAGACAATGTAGGGGTCGGTTGGCCCGGGTTTATGAGGAAATAAAATTTCTATTTGGGGCGTAGCCCTCTGCTGCACCAAAACAAAAAGTTATTGAGTATGAAATGGAAAGCCGCCATTGGCTATTCAAAATTTACTTTTTATTCTTTTCGAGTTATCTAAGTAGTTAATTTAACATTTAAGAATATTACTCCCTCCATTTCAAAATACATGTCACTTTAACTAATTTTTTGGGTTCACAATACTTGTCATTTTACAATTTTAATGACGCATTAATGACTAATTTACCGATTGTCCTTATTAATCGCTTTAGAGGGTGTTTGGCCTAGATTTTGAAACTGTTTTTAGATTCCAAAAACTGAAATTAGACCAAATATAATTTTTTAAAAAATTTAAACTGTTTTTCAAAAGTGATTTTGGCAATAAAAAAAACTCCTCGAAATAGAAACAAAAAATAACTATTTCTATTTTTAATTTATGGAAAAACTGCGTAACAACCACCAAGAATCCAATTTTCTCTCTCTCCTTTTCTTTCTCCTCTTTTTAACGTTATTTTATCTTTTCGATCACCTCTATCTCTCTCTCTTTATCTTTATCTCTCTCCTCTACCTCTCTTATTTTGTTTTATCTCCATCTCTATCTCTTACTCTAACAAATAAATAAATATTATCTTCTACAAAAAATAAACATTAAATAATAACTAGCTTCGGACTCGTGCTATGCACGGAGTGATGTTATACAATGCATAACTTAAGAAATTATTGAATTACACAGACGATGTTGTACTTGTGAGTTTCTTTTTCTCGATCATTTGATTTTATTGAATGATTTCATTTTCAAGAACTGTCTTATACATGTTATCACATCATAACGAAAACGCTTTCGTGACTTATCAAAGTTATCGAACCCAACACATAAAAATCATTAGAGCCCAGCCCACATTCATCTTCCAATCATTCTAAATTTCAAAAGAATAAATAAATAATCTAAAATAATAAATAAAAAAGAATGTTAAAAAATATCATCAAGGTTTTAAGATTACACATGTGGTTTGGAATATTAAGAAGTCGGGTCCATCTAAGAATCAAACAGTTTAAATAATCCTAACTCATACGAGTTATAGAAATAGTGTGACAATATGTTTGGGTATCAAAAGGCAAATATTAGTACGAAAAGGAATAATATATGATTGGTAGATATTGAGGTAGATGACAATAAATATCATTATGTCACAAATTAATATTACAATACAAAGTACATCAAATTAATAAAAGAATATCGAACTTATAACTCATAACTCTTTACAAAGTCAATACTAATTTAACTTAATAGACGTCTAGATAAATATTTATATGCAACCAACCTACTAAAATATCATTGACTTAAATATTACACGAACTCTTAAAAAGTATACATATATCCATAATGGGATCTCATTTTTTTAAAATTATAAGGTGAATACAATAATTTATCTATTCTTAACTACCTCTACATAATAACTACTTATATTGAGATTAATAGTGAAAATATTATAATGATAGAAGTGATCCAAATATATTTAACAATAATAGGTAATTTGCATTATAGTAAAGGGCATGATAGGTCAATTTGCGGTGTAGGATAATAAAATAATATGTGTTTTGTACTTATATTGAAAATTGATCGCGATTTCAGTAGTGAATCATTGGGGCAAAAATATTGATACAATTGAGATTTTAAAAATACATGTCTTACTCGATTAATAACCAATTACTTCCCTCGAGACAGTAACTCTTCCTCTCAATTAATTAACATAATAAGAGTAACATAAACTTCTATTTCATGATCGTAGGGAGGTTTGATGACAAATACTCATCTTTTAATAATTTAGAAAACTTACAATAGTAAAAGATATGATTTAAATATGTTTGCCAATAATAAATTACGAGATAGACATGTTACGAAGAAACTAAAATAAACCGTATTTGTAACAAAAAAAATGATGTGTATGTTGTGTAAAAATTTTGAGACAAATGAATTTATTCGAAGTCCTATGGGCTTAATAGAAGTTGACATATTAAATTTGTAATCCATTAAATATAACACAAATTACGAACTTAAACTACACAAATTACGAACCGAAGCAATATAATTCCTAACTTTTTATTCATTACGATTTATTCCACAACATATTTAAATCATAATTTTCTATCTTATAGGCATTTTTAATTATTAACATCAAGTATATATGTAGTTGTTATATTTTTATTATATTAATTTATGATTTATTAAGGTTTATTAAATCATTCTGTACATAAGATGAAGGTAATAACCAAATTGCTTCCTAAGATAGTTAAATATTTAAATATTATTTTTATAACATGTTCCTGTTGATTTTAATTTTAAAAATTCTTATAATAAATATATTTTGAACTAATAAAATTTTATGACACCAAGTCAAAAAACACCATCAACAATGAAAAATTAATAATGTTAGACAAAATTATTATATTTCAGGCCCAAAATAATATTGCATACCAATATACATAAAAATAAATGAGAGCTAATATACAATCCAAACCCTAAATAAATAAATACATAACTATATATATTAATTTTATTTTATGTCTTAATATATTTTAATTTTCATATTACTTTTCTTTTAGTTTTTGTTATTTTTTAGTCAGTTTGTTGGAAGTTAGAATAAAATTAGTCTTCTTTGGTTAATTTTATTATTTTTCTATTATTATAGGGTTTAGTTAGAATCTTTTTAATCTGTTAGTATTAATTTTCCTAGTTTTTATAACTAATTTGATAATTTTTAGATTTTTTTCTAATTTAGGTTAAAGCAGGTTTTTAATTTAATAAATTTATAAATTTAGTTTTTTTATTTTGATTTTAGGTGTTTAGGACACATTCAGGTCCAAAAAATAATTTTAATATTCTGGTAATTCAATTATTTATTTTCTCATTATTTAGTGCATTTTATTATTTGTTTTACTTTCTGTTTAAGATTATATTTTTATTTTATTATTTTTAATTCTGTTTAATTTTTCTAGAAAACTATAAAAAAATATTTTTGGGTTTTAGGTTACTTTTATATTTTTTCAGATTTTTGATTTAATTTATTATATAATTTTAAATATTTGTTATTTATTAATTTTCTACTTAGTTTTGTTTTTATTTTTTATTTTTTATTTTTATGAATTAATTAGGATGATTAATTATTATTATTATTATTATTATTATTATTATTATTATTATTATTATTATTATTATTATTATTATTATTTTGGCAAGGAGTAAAAGAGAGTCCATATATAAGTGAAAATCTTTTTTTTCAAGAATAAATTATTACTGTTTTTTATTGGACGAAACTCCTAAATTCACTCTCGAGCCGCCATGTCATACTTTTAAAAAGATTGCTATTATATAGTATATAGATTATTATGCAAATAAAAAATAATATCAAATTATACTACAATAAATAGTGTAAACAAAACTAAGCCAAACAACTTATTATTCAAAAATATTTTCATATAAATTAGGCCAAACATTTCATAACTTTTTCAAAAATAATTTTTAGAAAAAAATTTTCAGAAACAAAAAAATTTTTTATAAACCAGGCCAAACAACACCCTATTTGTCTCCTTTTTTCATTGATTTTCTTCGTTTTCAATAAAATCTTAGGACAATTTGGTCTTTTAACACAAATTTTTTTCATGAATTTATTGTT
The DNA here is from genome assembly GCA_021018815.1 of Talinum fruticosum. Lineage (NCBI taxonomy): Eukaryota > Viridiplantae > Streptophyta > Magnoliopsida > Caryophyllales > Talinaceae > Talinum > Talinum fruticosum. The sequence continues at coordinate 5,291,513 of JAITYX010000037.1, read as the reverse complement.
GCCTTAGTATTCCCTCATAACCTTAGAACTACATGTATTTTAAAATGGAATGAGTAGCGAGATAAGAGATAGAATTGAAATGTCCACAATAGCTAATAAGCTTTGACATCTTGTTCAATGTCCTGGCGGTTTTGCTAGAAAATAAATGCTTTATAAAATATGTAACTCTAATAAAAGTCACCCCATGATGAATTATCGATCACTCCCGAATTAAAAAGTCATTCTAGTATAAGTTATTATTCATATTAAAATTTTCAAAAAAAGTCACATCTAATATAATCCGTCTCACAATAACTCTTACATGAGACGGTTCATATAAGAATTTGTATTATGTAGATTTAGGCATTGCTTTGCAATAGATCGAATGAGAATTACAATACATTTGTAAACCTTGTTTCGTTAATGCAGTTTTTAAATTGGCTTCCAGTTATCCTCTCCCCTCTTATACAAGTCTTTATAATATACGTGATTTTTCAATACTCCATCCGTTTCATAATACATGTCACTTTAACTAACTTTTTCGTTTCACAATATATGTCACTTTATAATTCTAATGACATATTAATGACTAGTTTATAAATTTTGCCCTTATTAAATGCTTTTTCTCTCCTTTTTTTCATTGATTTTTTCATTTCTAATGAAATCTTGGGGCAGCTTGGTTTGGATGGGAATAATATGAACTTTAGGGGTATTGGCTAAAAATAATATGACTTTTTTTCTTGGCCGTGAACAGCATGAACTTTAACACTATTTAGGGATTTCAAAACACAACCGAGTTTGGGATCGAAACTCGTCGGAAAGCCGATGTATCAGGCGGAGTCAAAATTTTGACCTTGTATTTTTAGGTTTAATGGCCACATAAGCTAGCTTCCTTATATTGGGGAATTAACTAGGAAAAAAAAATTGTTTATGTGCTCATTAAACCTAAAAATACAAGGTCAAAATGTTGACTCCTCCCGATACATCGCCTTTTCCAACAAGTTCGACCCCAAACTTGGTTGTGATCTAAAATCGTCAAATAGTATTAAAGTTCGATCTGTTCACTGCCAAGAAAAAAGTCGTATTATTTTTTCCAATACCCCAAAGTTCATATTATTCTCGTCCAAAATCCGAAATTTTATCATTAATTTTGTATTTCCTTGGTATTCCTCGTAACCTTAAAACGACAAGTGTTTTTAAACGAAGGGAGTATTTAGTATCTCTTCTTGGTGTCTACTAAAACTCTGTTTGAATTAACGTTTATAAAAGCGTTTATAACTTCTAACAGATCATAACAGCGTTTAATAACTTATAACAACTTTTAACAGCTATAGCCATTATAACAGTTACCCACTATAAGCGCTAATTAATCATAACCCCATATAATAACAATAATAATAATAATAATAATAATAATTGAGATTTCGTAGTTTTTTCCTTCATTTCCGATCTCTAATTCTTTTTTTTTTTTTTTCTCGTGAGCTTCTATAATTCTTTAATTCCTGAGAGTAGAGAATTGAAGCAAATGGAAACAAAGCTTCCATTCAAGGTATAATTACTTGTGTCTCAAAAGCAATGCGGTTGAGGTATAATTACTTGCTTTGCATCTTTTTAAATTAAGTGTTTCAATTTTGTCATATAATTTTTTCCATTGTTTATATGACTTGCATGTTTCATTGATCTTTCCCCACACGACTACTCGATTTCTTAATATTCTACTATTTTTTGTAATTTCTAACTATACATAATTCACTCAAATATTTTTGTTCTCTTTTTTGTCCATGAAATTTTATGATAATTATTTGCAATTATTTCATACAAAATTTTACAGTTTTTCCCCAATATTTTAATTTTTATTGGATATTGCCTGTTTACTTTGAATTTTTCTTTTTTTCCCAGATGCATGTATAGGAATATTTTCACAATGTTATATCATTTTATGGTAGTTTTTTTTATTGATATACTATACTTCTGATATTTCCTCTACTTTTGATATTTTTATGGTGTTTTATGATTTTTTATTGCTATACTATACATACAAGTCGATAGCTTTGATTTGGTATGTTATATCGTTTTGTATTCATCTTTTTTCTTCTTTCACATTTTTGTAAATACTAGTGTCATACCCTTGTGATTTAAGGATTTCACTTCTTTTTAATTTAATTTTATTAATATAAATAAATAGTAAAAATATATGATTTTATAAGTAGAGGATAGTTTCATTCCATAGTTATATTAACTATTTTCAAAAATTCTCTAATATGTGAGATTTTTTTATTTTTAATAGAAAAATAAATATATTTTAATGTTAATTAATTTAACAAGAATTATATTACATGCATGCTAGTTACTTTATATTTATACAATTAAAAATTATTTGTTTTCTTTGAATATAGTATCGTATTAATTCAATCTAAGATTAACATTTGCACAATCAAGTAATCGTATATGGTTATTGCATATCTAATTTTACGTATTACTCATCTAGTCATATTATTAAGGAACAAAAAGGGTATTGAATGAGGTTTTTACCATTTGACAAAAATTCATGACTAGTTGGGAAGCCTCACTCTTTTCTTTCATTAAATACACCCAAGTCCCTCTACTAGCATCATCAAGAATAGATAGCAAATATTGAGCTCCACATAGAGACTCGGTGTGATAGGACCCCAAATATCACAATGAACTAAATCAAAATAATTTGTTAAGGAACAAAAGAGTATTTTGTTCGATTTATGAAACCAAATATGTCTTTGGCTTAAATTAGTCTTCCTAGTTATATTAGAAATGGTTATCCTAATTTTACTAGGATTAGGATTATGGGTTATCTTCCTAGTTATATCGAAGTGATCATCCTAATTTTACTAGGATTAAGATTCTGGGTTATCTTGTATACATAAACAAATGAGTGACATATTTGGAATAATACAAGCATGAGAGCAATTATTTTTCACTTCTAAAAGTTATTTTATCTTCTCCAAATTATTCATGGTATCACAACCATAAAATAATCATGGCTGGTGAAGATGACAAGAAAAAAATTGTCATAGAATCACATTCCCTTACTATCTACATCCATCCGAAGGACCCTGTGTGGTAATTATTGCTGTCATATTCAATGGAAAGAACTATGAGCTCCGAGAAAAAGTAATGAGAACATCTTTAAGGGCCAAAACAAATTAGGATTCATTGAAGGAACCTTAAAACAACCTGAAAGAAAAAGAAGGCCAAATCTTCTATGAGGCTAATGCTTGGGATATAGCAAATTCCATGCTTTACTAATTGATTCTTAATGTAATTGACCCAAAGCTATGTATGAGCGTGGCATACTCGGACACCGCCCAAACTATGTGGGAAGATTTGAAGAAACGGTACTCGGTGCAAACGCTCCAAAATTCATCAACCGAAAGCTTCCATATCTTAATGTTAACAAGGCAATCTGCATATTGGGGATTTTTACTCCAAACCGATGAATTTGTGGAACGAACTCAGCAATCATGTGAAGGTACTTATCTGTAGATGCAACGGATGCAAATACAGAGCAACGGGAAAGATTATCAAAATGTGTGAGGAAGAGAAGTGTCACCAATTCTTGATGGACCTGAATGATCATGCTTACGGCCATGTATGAAGCCGGATACTCTCCCAAGAGCCACTTCCATCTCTGGACATAATTTTTAACACATTAGTGCAAGAGGAGAATCACAAGATAGTGATTAGTCAGCATAAATCATACAACGAGACCACCGTTGCCTTTATCGTAACCATACTAAAGATGATGCGATTCCGGGGTGAAAAAATCAACTATGAATACTGTGGAAAAACGACCACAAAGAAGCAAATTGCTTCAAACCGATCGGTTATCCAGATGGGTGGGTAGCACGAGAGGTGGACGAGCCGTGCATAAGGCAAAGGAGGCCGTGGAGGATGTGATGCCAGCCGTGGAAGAAGAGGTGTGACTACACACGCCATACATGCTACACACGCCGCTTAGCTGAGTAGTGAAAGGAAACACAAAGTGGAGATCGAAGAGACTTGCCCATTTATTCTAGGCCCCTCAACCAAACAAATTGAGAGGCTACTTAGTCTCATTTACACTTCAAAAAGAGGTAATAAAAAGCTATCGGGTAAAGACGATTGATTACTAGATACTTGGGGCTTCGTGTCATATGATGAGAGACTCGTACAATTTAAAAGATGCATATGATATTTACCCAATATCAGTTGGCATGCTCGACAACGAGACTAGTGTTTCTAGTCAAGGTGGATGGGTGCAACTAAATTCGACAATCATCCTTCATGATGTTCTATATGTATATAGATTAAATTGCAATCTTATTTCTATGGCACAACTTATAAATAAATTATTATGCATAGGCCATCTATTTTTGGACCCAAAGTTATCAAAAATTAAATTAAGGCACCTTAAATAATTGGGGCAACTATTTTCATGGTCTAATTCCGGGCCCGAGCTTAAACGGAGTTGTTAAAAGTCCAAAAGCCCTTCTTTTTCTTCTTCTAGAAAGGGGTTGTGGGCAATGGTTACGGAGAGAGAAAATTGAAGGAAAAAACCTCATGGATATGGAGGGCCTCGGTGCCGAGAGAGTGCGGAAACCAGAGGAGAGAGAGAGAGAGAGAGGATGAAGAATTCCAAGCCCGAGCTTCAGTTTTGATTTTGAATTTGAACTTGCGAAGGGCCTCGGTGCCGAAAAAGTGGAGATAGATGATGATTGGGGCGATGGAATTCAAAAGAATTTTAGGGGTCAATGGAATTCAGAATCGAGCATCCACCATAGTCATAAGGAACAATAGTGGGAGGACCGATTGGGGGTCGAAGAATTTTGGGGTTCAAAGCTATGGATAGTGTAATTTGGAGGATTTTGAGAGGGGAATCGATCAATTTGTTGATAGGGTGAGTGAAAATTCGTGGTATCGTTGAAATTAAATCTACCATTTTGCATTTTCTCCTGAAAATTGGGTTCGGCTGGAACAAGTAGCGAGAGGGAGACCGAAGACGAGGAAGAAGAACAAGAAGAAGAAGAGAGGGAGCTTCGAGTAGGCAAAGCCAGAAATTGAGGGAGAAACAGAGCCAACGGGTAGGAGGAAGAAGAAAATCGGCGAGCAAATGAGAGAGCGAAAATCAAAGCGGACCGAGAAGAGGAAAGGAATCGAGAGGGAAACCGAAGCAAAAGTAGAATGAGAAAAAGAAGAGGGGAAAGAAATCAAAGAAGAAGAAAGGGGAAATTGAAAGAAAGAAGAAAGAGAATCAAAAACGTAAATTCAAACCTCGCTATTCATGAAGAAAGAGGGGAAGAAACAGAGGAGAGAGAATTAAAGAATAAAAACTCATGGATATGGAGGTGAAGGGGGAAGAGGAAGAAGGAGGAACCCTAAGAGGAAGAGAAAGAAGATGACCATTGAAAATGGGGAAATAACAAAAAAAAAAATCATTTTTAGGTTTGCAAAAAGGGTAATATGGGATGTTCAAGTCACACTTTTCAATTTTCCTCTCAAACAGTTGGAAAAGTCAAGCTCGGGCTCGGAATTGGACCATGGAAATAGTTGGCCCAATTATTTAAGCCCCCTTAGTTTAATTTTTGATAACTTTGGGTTCAAAAAATAGATGACATAAAATTTAAGTTACCTCGGAGTTTTTTTTGTGACATTTACTCATAAGCTTTGCGTGATACAGGACTCTTCTATGTGTGATACAAGACCCTTTTATGTGGATACCAATTGGAGTGGGTAAACAACGAAGGGAGATCTATTTCTTTAAGGATGTTCAACCAAGTGTAGTTCGAGTAAACAAGGTCATCAACGAAGATCCGTGGAATGAGCGAGTAGGACATCCTTCCAAACAAGCTATGTCCTTTTTCATTAGTAGTATTGGAGGTTGTGAGACTAAAATTAGTAGTTTTGCGATGTGTGTTCAAGAGCAAAACAAACCCATGTATCTTTTCCAATCGGTGAAAATAGAGCTTCAACTTTACTGTGATAATCATTACTAATATTGGAGGTTGTGAGACTAAAATTAGTAGTGATATTTGCGAAGTGTATTCAAGAGCAAAACAAACCTGTTTATCCTTTCCAATAAGTGAAAATAACGCTCCAACTTTACAGTGGAAATAAAGCAAAACAAACCCGTTACAATGTGATAATCAAGCGGTAATGCCATGAATCCAATTTTTCATGAAAGGACAAAATATATAAAGATTGATTGTCATTTTTTAGGGAATGACTTATAGCTCGAGATTTAGAGACAACCTATGTTCCTTCTAAGTATCAACTTGCTGATATTTTCACCAAGCCATTAGGAAAACGTGAATTTTTGTTTTTACAAATCAAGTTGGGCATTATTGATTTACATGCTCCAACTTGAGGGGAGTGTTCAATGTCTTTCATTGAACCGTTTAAGAATCCAGCTTTTATAAAGAAAGTCCCATTGTAACTACGGTTCTATAAAAGAACCGAAGTCAAAGGTGAATATATGATGACAGTTCTTTCATTGAACCGTAGTTAAATGTCTTCATAAGTAAAAAAAAAAACCCCTCGACCGCTGCTCGCCACCATCAATCTCTCCACTCTCACTCTCACTTCACTCTCGTATCTCCGCTTTATGCGGTCTCCACTTGCTCTCCTCTTTCTTCTCTCTGTTGTCTCCTCGTCGTCGTCGGTGGTCTCCAAGCATGCCATTATCGTTTTTGTTCACTCCACTTTCTACTCATGCTCTTGTCTCTCGCTGCTCACTCTCGTCGTTATTGCTACTCCCTCTCTCTCACTCTCACCGGCTGGTATGTAACTCATCTTTCCCTCTCTTATTTTGTACTCTGCTAAATGAAATGTGTAAATATAGCATGCTTTATGGTCGTCAAAGGTTCTTTTTACTCTCGTCGTCAAAGGTTTACGATTTTAATAGTAGCATACTAAATAGGGTTTAGAGTATTTGGGTTTCGACAATGGCATGCTTTGGAAATAGATTAGAAACTTATTTTGTATTCTAATTAGCTCTTATCTTTTTGGGTAACATCTTTGAATTGAAAATTGTTATATACTCATAAAAATCTTATATTATTCTATTTTTCATATTAAATATGTGTATCATTGAGCTTGGATGGTATATGTGACTACCTACATGTGCAAGTCAAGGGTTCTAATTTAGAGACCTATCATTTTCTCACAGTTGAAATGTAGGGATGTCTAATTGTGACATTGGACCATATGCGGTTGAACTTAAATGGTGAACCAACTATTACAAGTGCTCTAACTAGCTTGATTAATTGCTATTTTTGGAAGACATTATATTTTTTCTGCTTATTTTGTAGAGTAATTAGAGTATGACTATGTAATTCATATGGATATCGGTTTCTAAAAATTTATGAAGATTACTATTAGATATGCATGCTAAAAATTGTAAATAAATGTGAACGTGGAAGTGGAGTATTAAAAAGGAAATTGTTATACATGTTTATTTATCTAGAATTGTATAATTCTTTGCACTATAAAATGGATCCTTCCCAAAGTACAAAGAAATTCGGGGACGAACAATAATGAATAAGGAAAAGTTGGTCCGGACAATCCAACTCTCCTTGCACGGGTCTAATTTGATAGGCACGGAAATGCTGTAGGTGATCACGCAACTTACTTTATGAGCTATGTTGGTGCGACAACCCGTACATACGTGAACATCAACTACGAAGGCACAATCCCGCATTCCGTTAAGGACAACCTTTGAAATGATATTCGAGTAAATGCACTACATCTTAACTTAGAATTGCAACTTATTGTAAATGGTTAATATGTACTAAAGCGTGTCGTTCTCGTGTTTCGAAAACGTTCATCTTGGACGTTAAAGAATCTGAGATCCCCTTGGTGAGGCACAAGACCCTTATGTCGACAGCAGAAAAATTTAGAAACTTCAAACATTGCATTGCCGCTGTATAGGTCTACAAAACAAGGCGAGATAAAGGCACAAGGTAGACCCTGGGTGGTCCGCAAGTTCATCACCGAGGAAGACATTTGAAGCATATGTCTCCTCTCCGAATACATAGTAATTTATCATTTGTTATCTTCAAACTTTATGAGCTATGTATCCTCACCGAGGAAGACCCTGGGGGTACATGAAGTTGGAGGACAAGTTGTACAAGCGAAGCTTGAACAACTTCAAAGCACATCCGGGAAGGTTTCATCATAGATACTTTGCAGCTCACTATCGAGAGGGATGAGCTATGGGTCGAAGGAAGAAAAAGAAAGATGGAACCTTCACTACAACCGAAGTAGAATCTATTGTGCAGCGACTCGTGAGTTTTTTTTACTATTTTCTTTATTTATTTTGAGAACTTATCGGTTTTAATATTATGAATTGCCAAATGATAACTTATTTCCTTCTTACAGGAGTTTTTATCACAGTACATCGACTTCGAATTTGCCGACACAACCGGGATGAGGGACAAGCTAGCCTTGGCCTTAGAAAGAGATGAACATCCCAATCATGTTCGAGTCATCGGTGGGAGGATGGGGATAGTTGAGCACTTTGGGGTTAGGAAGAAGCGCCCCGTCTCTTCTAGTCAAGCGGTTATAGAGGCCCAAAGTTCCCAAATGCACTTTGAACAGTACCAAATGTCCCAAATGGCTGCACAAATGGAAGGGATGAGAGAACAGATAAGGGCAGAGATACGGACCGAGATGCATGCCCAAATGCAGGCCCGGATGCATAACGGCATACTTTACCAACATAGGTATGCCGGCCCCGAGCAACTTGGGTGGTTCACATCCATTCTCACCCCGGACACCGGCGAGTGCTAACGCGAGCTCACCCGTCGACCAATTTAAACTTGTGGTGCGGGTAATTCAGATTTTTCTACCTAATTATATTTATATGCATGATTATGTGTTGACTAATTGGTGTATACTCTTGTTGAATGAATGGTGTATATTGTGTGGTTGTTGTGGAACTCCGGCATGTGGCCCGTTGAGTAGTTAGTTACAGATATATTTTTGTTGTTTCGGATGAGGACCGTTATTTACATGCATGTTTATATTTTGACTAATTGGTATATAATCTTGTTGAATAAATCGTGTATATTGTGTGGTTGTTATGGAACTCCGGCGTGTGGTCATTGAGTAATTAGTTATAGTATGTTGTTATTGTTTCGGATGAGGGTCGTTATCCCGGAAAATGTTTACTTTTAAGGATAAACTATGTCCGTTTATTTTCAAAATTCTTAGATAATTTAACTTCTATGTTAAGGGTTACTCCATGATTCTAATTGTTATGCTTATTCTTATGATTGTTATGCTTATTCTTATGCAGTTGGCGAAGTGCATGCTAACTTCTCATCACCCTCCCCTACATCATGTTGTGACATTGGGTGTTGTTTACCAGTGGACGCCGGATACTGTCGTTCATGGGGCACCCTTTTAGTTGATCGGTTAAGGGTGAGTGTGAGAGAAGTCATACAAGGGAAAGGCAACCGTGAGTTACTCGGTCCGGTCACCGGACCTCCACACTATTGAAGACGCGGTCAACACTTTTGTTCCTTGGCCCAAGAGTTTGGTCATCCTCTCTACGGTAATTTATTTTTTAAAATATTAGATTTAACTATTGTTAATATCACGTATATATATTTCTAATTCATGTATTGATTATTCGCTAGGATACCAAAGACAAGTCCGAGAGTGGGATGAAGGGCACCCCATCTCCCTCTGTTGGCACAAGCAACTATTGAGCGGCGCCCATTCGTCTTCCGAAGTAGTCCCCATTCGCATCCATTCACGAGTCTCACACGGATTGGTGTGCTACTCTGCAAAGTTTTGTGAAGACTTTGTTAGAAGATATAACGTTGGAAATTAGTGCTCCACGTCACGTGTTTGGGCATATTGACGGGGTAATGAGGACATGACCTTATATGTCTTCCTGGATGACATAATGCAATTTTGGAGATGCAAGAGATAGCACATTCGCTATTATGATTGGCATTATGTGAGTTACTATATTCATAAGTTTATTTTTTAATTATTAATTTCAATTTCTAACCACATGCAATTAATATATAAGGTGGTTGCACGAGATGAAAAATGAGTTGGTTCGGTTTCTTAACCCTAATTCCATTCAAAGATTTGGGCGGACAATTGATGACCAATCCGATTATGCCTTCAAAGTCATGAAACATAATGCGGAGAAAAACGTTATTTGGCGTCGTTCATTGAGGGGTAAGTGTACAAATAAACTTAAATGAAGTTTTTATGGTGTTACATATTTATAAATGTGTTATTTGTGTCCGTGTAGCCACCATTAGATGCTTGCTGCCATATTTTCAAGAGTAATGTCGTGTAATGGTTTGATCCTCTAGGACATCCCATGAGGAAAGATATCAAGAAAGTACTCGACTCATGAGTTCATAACTTAATCATATTGTGCTTTTTTGTTAATTAGTATTCTTTTCAATTGTATGTTTAATTTGAATTTGATTTTTCCGATTGAACAATAGTGCTCTAGTATATTATGTTTGTAAGGAAGGCTTGAGAAGCTCATGTGTGAGACCAAACCCACAAATTGTATCCTGAACTGTGAGGTTCTCTTGCTTAGAGTTTACTTTAATTGTTTTCATTTCATATTACTTGCTAGCTACATAAAGTACTAATGAATTGTCCATGTGTTGGAAATTTTATAATTTTAGTGCCAAAAACAAAAGGGGAACGTGGAGTGCAGCTTCTACATTCTCTAGTACATGAAAGAGATTGTGACCCAACTCGATTTAAATAAATATACTCCAAAAGCGGTAGTTGCACTTGCACTTTTATTTGATTATGAAAAAATTAAATTTTTTAATATTCTTTTCAGCTTAATTAACACTTGCACTTGACCTAATGAATATGTCTTTTACACATTGGTCACAATATTTTCTCGGGAAAAGACCCACCCACTCCCTATACGGATGAAGTGCTCAACGAGTTAAAATAAAGATCAGCAGAGTTTGTATATAACCATATAAAGACATAAGTATATATTTACACTTATTCTTCATTATTTGATAGGTCAAGTTTGTGATTTACATAAGCATACAATTACACGGTATACATTTGCATAGGTATACAATTACATAGGTATATATATTTACACTTTCTTCATTGTTTTAAATGTACCTTTGTGTGATGAATATGATTTGTATATTCTCTCGGTCAAGACTGTTGGATTCTGATTTTTATATATTCTGAAAGAATTTGTGTAAATGGTTGTATGTGTTATTCGTACTTGTACAAGGGGTAAGAAAACACTAAAAAATATTTTTAAAAAAATATACACCTATTACTACAGTTCTTAAGGAACAACTGTAGTAATAGGTCTGAATTATAATCTATTACTACGGTTGTTAGTCAAGAATCGTAGTCATATGTTTGGACCAAACAATTTGTCCGGAATAGAGGGTTTTGGGGCTAGAGCTATTACTACGGTTCTTAGTGGAGAACTGTAGTAATATGTTATCCTATGACTATGGTTGTTGGATTACAACCGTAGTAATAGATACTTTATTACTACGATTATGAACCGCAGTAAAAGATACACGTCTACAATTACAGCCGCATACATGATGCTTAATAATCGTAGTTAAAGTTCTTTCGAAACCGTAGTTAAAAGTGGTTCTGTAATAGTGAAACAATTATTTTTCACTTCTAAAAGTTCTTTTATCTTCTCAAAATTCTTCACATATGCCTTTTGTTTTAAATCAACACTTATACAATGATTATATCCAACTGTTATAAATTATGAAAAGGTATATTAATGCATATATAGAATGATAGTGTTTAATACGAACAAATTTGTTTTTGGATCAATGCAATCAATTAATTCATGGTACATAATTTCATATAAATTAATTACTTAAAACATAATTAAATAAAATTGCTTACACAAATACAATATATGTACATAAACATCATATATGTCGCTCATACGGAGGTCGAACCAAACTTTTAATATATATATATATATATATATATATATATATATATATATATATATATATATATATATATATATATATATATATATATATATATATCATCATGAAATAATTAGCTAATACTTTTAATTCCTATAGTCTCAAATCTATTTCGGTTCTTAAAAAGAAATGATTATTCATATCTCAATGTTGTTATTATTATTTTTCTTTTCTATCAAGTATAGGGTATCATATGTATGGCTTCTGATCAACAGTATTTCTTTAGAATAGTTAATATTATATATATATATATTTCAGACTTAATTATAGTATTCTCAGGAAGGATTTAGTGAATTGCATACTATTGTTAAGGAAGATGTAGTGAATCAAAATAAATGTTAATTTCATAAAATCTATATGCCTTTTAGCTTTTAATTATACACAATTCTTAAATCTTTTGATATTATTTTTCTAATTATTTTGGTAATGTGGTTATTCAATATAATATTATCGTGACTAAATCAAAGTTAATCAGTTACAACTTACAAGTTAAGGTCTCGCCTAGTTAAGCCTAGATTTTTCTCGGGAGACAAAAATCCATAGCAAATATTCATTTTCATTTATATGCCATCTTTTTTTTTTTTTTTTTTTGGTTTTTGTTGAAGAAAAAATTGATTTGACATTTACCAAGCTTGAATTACTGTATTTTTTCATAGTATAAATTTTTATTTAATTTTACTTCCTTACATTTGAACATTTACACAATATATATAGATAATTATTACAATGCCACATAAGTATCCTACATATCAATCATACATTAATTCTACCCAACTTTTAGGATGTTTAGATGGTTTATGTATTTAATTAAGTTAAAGATTGACTTTTTTTATAAAATTAAATATCATATATTTATTGTGTTGGATGTGTATATTTTCAAAACTAATTTATTTAAATTTTGTGAGTAATATTGTGTAATATTATGAATATAGATAAAATATTGTCTTTATCTTATGAATATTGTTTTCAAAAGAAATTGGGATTTTAAAGTTTAAAGTAGTAAGAAGGAGAAAAGATAAATAATGAGTTAAATATATAAATAATAACAATAAATTATCTAAATAAGTTATAAAAAATTAAAATAAATATTTTTATATTTATAATTTAAAGAAAAATATATCCACTTATGTTCTTTTAACTTATTATTAGTTTTTATTATTATAATTAATTTAAAATAATAAAATTATAAAAATAAAATTAGTCAAAATCCTAATTGTATCTAAAGATGACAATTATACTATTGAATCTAAGTAGGGGCCTATATGATCACTCATGTGTCCACCAATGTCGAGGGATCCTTGCTCTCTAACAAAAATCTTTTTGCATGCTTTTTCCCAACTTGTTATTTTTTATCCAAATTGACTTGAAAGCTTTCAACTTAATTTGAGGATTTTATTCCTTTAAAAAATTATAAAGAAGTCGATGTGTAGCACGGATTTAAAATTTAATAAAATAAAAAAAGTGATTAAGTTAGATTTTATAAAATTTGAACTTGATATGGAATAACCCCATGGGCATGATCGAGGCTAATTATTAGCACGTTATTCATCATGTTAGCATTGTGAGGCTACTTAGATTTTTAATTTATATGCCTAATGCTAATCCACACATAGGCATGACGAAGCACAACCCTTAAAAAATACGATAAATGTTGAAATAATAATTTTTCCTCACATTTATTTTGCTTATATATAAAATACATTCACGCACTTATCTCATCATGTTATCATATCCCCAACTTCCCAAAAAGTTGGTGGCATATTTTCTCTCTTGTGATTCATCAACATCATCAAATCTCTTTCCTCATAGTCATCAAGATTCATCTTTAGAAGGTTATTTATCAAAGATTTTAGCTTTGGAGGTCAATATTCATAAAGACCTCACCTTTGAAGAATATACCTACAAAGGTCCCTTCTTCAACAAGATCGAATCTTTACTCATTTTGATTACCAATTGGAATGTTGAAGATTCATTCTCCGGGGTCCAACTCCCTGGGTTTGCTTGTTTGCAGGTCAAGAGCTCAACAGATTAGAATACAACCGTTTGAGATGTCTACCAAAGTATAGGCCTACTCTTCTAATTCATCATTACACTTCATCACTAATTTGTCCGGAAACGAAGCTGTTTCAACTAAAAGTTTAAATTAATAATCAAAGATTCTCTAAGACTTTCTTCCCTTACACAATAATATAATATAAAGGCTGTCGAAATTCAAATTTGTGACCTCTTACTTTGATTAAGAATTCCATATGAAGGTTAAAATCTTTTTATTTTTATTGTTTTAGATTAATATTCTAGTTTACATTCCAATTTGTGCTCTCGTACGTATGTTGTGTTATTATTAATAAAACTTAGAATGTGAGATAATTAACATACCAAGGATATTCTTGAATTATCTCAATAGAAAATTTAATATGATAATTAAAAAGATTATACATTAAGACAATAGAACTTGTCAACATATTAAAATTTAAAATAATAACATTTTAAGTACTTACCATAATAATGCATAGAGAACTTACGTCATATAATATACTAATATTTGAAAAATGCTAAAAGTATTCAATTGCATGGATGTCAAATTATATTTGTCCAATGCACCCACCATTATCTCTCATTACTATTCTTTCTTGATAATTTTCTTGGATTATAATACGTTTCACACCAAAAACATATGAATTATATATTTTATGATAATTTTCTTGGATTATAATACATCTCACACCAAAGCATATGAATTATATATTTTATTTTGGGTAATAAGGAGAAATTCTTTTCCCCTAATATTTTTGCTTATGCAATTTGAGATGCACTCCAATCTAAATAAAATCTTTGGCCTTTTTCCTATTTGTATTTTAGTGCCTCACCAAAATAAATAAATGATGAAGCTAATCTTCGAAGGGTCATTCACCTACTCTAATTGGCCAGTACAAGAAACGACACCGTTTAATTGGTGAACGAGAACCCCGTGCCCCACGTGCCAGCAGAGAACTCAAGCACAAGCAGCCAACAGGTGTGATATTCCGTAAAACTCCTTATCGTTATCCAGAAAATCACAATTTTGCCACCCCTGATACTTCTGCTATATATACCGGACAACCACCACTCTCCATCAGTCCTCCGCCCTCTCTGTCTCTGTCTCTCTCTCGTTCTCTCTCTAAAATTCTCAATTGAAATTGGAACATAAGAGGACGAGGTTGAAGGGGGAGAGCAAAACCATAGAAAAAGAGGATGAGCGATCTGAGGGCGAAGTTCCTCGAAGTCTACGATGTGCTCAAATCTGAGCTCCTGAATGACCCTGCTTTTGAGTGGACTGATACATCTCGTCAATGGGTTGAGAGGGTAATCTCCAATTTCTTCAAATACATTTTGATTTTTTTGCTTCCTCTGATTTCCCAGATTTTTTTGTTGCATTTGCGATTTTCCTGCTTGAAAGTGGGGTTGTTTTGCTCCCATCGATGGACTAGTCTGTTGCAGATTTATTTCCTGATCTGGGTCTTTTTTGTTTGATTAGCATTGCTCTTCATTTACTTTGTTTTGGTCGAAAGATTTGTGGTTCATTTGGTTTTTGATTTTATTGAGCTGTGATGCTGTGTTTAATTGTTTGACTTTTTTGGGGTGCATTTCATCGATTGACTTCGGTCTTAGTACTCTGATCCTCTCTCTCTCTCTCTCTCTCTCCTCTGTGTTTTGGTGGGGAGGGGGATTGAATTGAGCTATGGGTGATTTGGAGGGAGAAAGTAATTCTTGCACAAATGATGTTTTTAACATTTGATACATCTTGTTGATGAATTTGATTTGGTTGAGTGCAAAAGATGGAAGTTTTTAGTCATTCAATAAGTAGTGGGATTTGAGCTGCAATGAAAAATGAGGTTTGGGATTGAACTGCCTAATCCCCTCTGGATAAGCTGATTTTGTCATCCTCCCTGACCAATAATGACAATGACATCTCTGTGAAAATTAGGTCGGAAGTGTGACTTTTTGAGTAGAAACCTAATTCTTTTATGATAGAATAAAATGATGATGGTGGTTAGGTTTCTTTCAGTCGGATTTGGAGGAATAAATTCTCTTATGCAGTTTCGAATTCAAATCGCTTTTAAGCTTTGTCCTGTCTAATCCTTGATGATTAATTGTGTTGTTTCTAAAATCTTCTTCATTTGCTTTGTTTCAGATGTTGGACTACAATGTACCAGGAGGTGAGGAATCAAAGTGCCCTGTCCTTGTCTTTGTAACTATTCCTTGGTCAATTATGGGCCACATTGTGCTGATTCATATTTTTGTTATTTTATCCTCCTGCCTTTCTCATGCTGTGTTGTTCTTTTTGAGGACGTGGGTTTGGTGAGTAGTTTCCAAATTTGGTTCTGAAACACATTACTTCAGTGCAATGGAATCTTCAATTAAATCATAAGCTGGTCCTAACTTTTGCTATCAATCACTAAGTGTCTTGTATATTCAAAACTGTTTGATTTACTACGAGTCGTATAACTCATATTTGTACCAAGGGACTTTTAGAAACAACTTCTATGACAGCTCATGTTAGAAGTAAGGTTGCATACATCTTGACCTCGGACCTATGAAGGCAGGATTTTATGGGTTTGTCTTTATTGTTGTTTCCTCTATTTTAAACGACAAGGTTATGCTTTCATGTTGATACTTAAGAACCATTGGAAACTAAGTGTTAGTTAAGTGCTCTATAGGTTAAAAAAGGGCATCACTTCTTAGAATTCCAATAGCTTGAGGCATCCATGTGAACTTTCCCAATTCTCAATTTACTTCCTTTCTATGCATTACCTTGAAAACTTTTCCTCATTTTTGTGGTCGCAGGGAAGCTAAATCGAGGACTTTCTGTTGTTGACAGCTACAAGTTGCTTCTGGAAGGAAGGGAATTAAGTGAGAATGAGATTTTTCAGGCTTCAGCGCTTGGCTGGTGTATTGAATGGGTAAGTACCTGCAGATTATCATCTAAAGTTGCACTTCTCTTCTTTCAAGGGTCAGCAAGTGATTGAATCTCTTTTGTGTCCCACTCTGGCAGCTTCAAGCATATTTTCTTGTGCTTGATGACATTATGGATAACTCGCATACAAGGCGTGGTCAGCCTTGCTGGTTCAGAGTTCCTAAGGTATTCATCCATTGTGAAAACCGAACTCCCTGTGAAGATGTGTAATACTACCATGAAATTATGACTCAAAAATCAGTTGTAAATGGAAATTTGCTAATCTTTTTCAGGTTGGCATGATTGCTGTTAATGACGGTGTAATACTTCGTAATCATATTCCGAGAATTCTTAAGAACCATTTCAGAGACAAAAAGTACTATGTGGACTTGCTGGATCTGTTTAATGAGGTACATGATTTGTGTAAGGCTTCAACAGGGGTTTTTTCTATGACTATGTACTGATAGCTTAGCTTTCCGTCTCCACATCTGTTACAGGTGGAATTTCAGACTGCCTCTGGACAGATGATTGATCTCATAACCACCATTGAAGGAGAAAAAGATCTTTCAAAATATTCATTGAGTCTGTGAGTGCAATTGAAATGATTCTCTCGACTGAATTCACTCAGAAATATCTTTTGGTTATATTTTGAATGTTGCTGAGTTAATTGTTCTGATGCAGTCACCGCCGCATTGTCCAATACAAAACTGCCTACTACTCGTTCTATTTGTCGGTAAGTCAGCTTCCTGAATTCAGTACCATTCCAGAATTTCGCATGGCCCTTTGACAAGTGAAACACTTGGTAGTCTTGACCAAGTTTCCTCTTGGATAGAATTCTTGATATTTGATAAATTAATATGAATTCTTTTAAACGTTAGCGTTCACATGAATGTGCTTATGCTGGTTATTTGTTTCAGATTCTCATCTTATGATCACCGTTGTGTCTGAAAGATGATAAGCTGTCACTAAGTTCTCACATTGAACTTTCAGCTCCCCCCTCTCTCAACGTTCCATTTTCTAGGGGGTGTATAGACAACCTTACCCTTAGAATGGAAAGAGCTTGTTTACACTGACTCCTAGGATTAGCAGATGTTGATCACCCATCACTCCACAGTAGAGTCATGCTTTATAGCCATTTACTTGAGCAACAGAATGCAAAGTTGGAAAAAATTGTCAAGTATTGGTTTTTTCAGCTTCCTGGAAAGCAGACAGATTCATATTTTGAGGTTTATGATGTTAAATGTTTGATCATACCTTTGTTAAAGGTATACGTGGACTCCCCATGGACTTGTTCTTAATGGTTTAGCAGGGAATTATCAAATATATTGACATCATTTGGTAGTTTTTCTCGTAAAAGGTTTCCCATTTCCTTTTGTGAAATGTTGCTATTGCTCTGTATTACCCAGGTTGCATGTGCCTTGCTAATGAGCGGTGAGAAGCTTGAAGATCATCTTGATGTCAAAAACATTCTGATTGATATGGGCATATATTTCCAAGTCCAGGTCAGTTTCAGGCCATATGTATATTCTGAAATATGTGAAGAGAAAAGTTTTCAAGGTTTTCTGACTCAAGCTTCAAAATTACATACTTTGATGAAATACCACTAAGCACTTTATTGACTGAATTGCTGATATATTTACAAATGTTTCATGCTGTTGTTCCCTTTATTAGGATGATTATCTCGACTGTTTTGGCGACCCTAAATTTATAGGCAAGGTGAGATGCAGAAACATTCTCTACTGAACTGTTGAAGTTGCTTGTCTGGATATCACATTTCTTAATTTCGTGCTCCATACCTCAGATTGGAACTGACATTGAAGATTTCAAGTGTTCTTGGCTGGTTGTGAAAGCTCTTGAACTCTGTAATGATGAACAGAAGAAACTCTTATATGTAAGTCAACCCTTGCCATTCTTATGCAATTAATCCCCTAGTAACCCCCCAAATCCTTCAACCAAAAAAAAAAACAAGCACTAAACCAAAAAAGGGGAAAAAGTGGGTCCTAGGTGGATCTGAAAGGATAAAGGATGTCAAGGAGTTCCAGGCAGGGGCAGCATACCCAGGTGGGCTAAAGTGCCACCTATTATCATTTTCACACTCTTAAGTGTGGGCATCCAAGGTTAGGTCAACTTGGAATGTCCTGGTGAAAAAGGCGGAACATAGCTGTCATCAGGACGGCATCTCTTCAGCATATGCCCTCTCTGATATCTTTCTTGGTGCTAGGCCCAGCCAATTGGGTCTCGTAGAACAAAACCCCACTACAAGGAAGAAAAAGAGAGGGAAAACTTGCCAGTGGTGGGATTGGAATCTCTAACCTTTTATGTGGAAATTGTGTCATCAGATAGGGTTTCTTCTATGTCATCTTTGATAAAGTCATGTTTCGATTTGCTTTTCAGGAGAACTACGGCAAAGAAGACCCAACATGTGTAGCAAAAGTGAAAGAGGTTTATAATGAACTCAATCTTCAGGTTTGCCCTTTTTCTCCTTCACCCATATTCTAAACACCCGTGGGCACCAACACGCAAAAATGTTCTTGGCCTTCATACATGGTCTAAATTATTCACAATGATTTTTCGTAGGGCGTATTTGAGGAGTACGAGAGCCAAAGTTACTCTAAGCTGGTGAAAAACATCGAAGCACATCCTAGTAAGGCAGTGCAGGCGGTCTTGAAGTCGTTCTTGGCAAAAATATACAAGAGGCAGAAGTGAAGCCTGTCAGAGTTGACTTCTCACCCCTGTTTGAATAATTCTGTTCAACCTTGTGAGTCTATGTAGGTGGTTTTGGTGTTTGTATTTTCTGCATTGACAGTCATTACTTATCATTGATGCTCCTAATGGAGACTGGCTGCCTCTGTATCTCATTTTTTATCTTCAATTCTTTAGTGTTGGTTTTCTCTTTTTCCAATTCTCATTTCCTCTCTGATAAACTCCTTAGATTAGATGCATATTCTTTGGGGTCAGACTTAAATGATGCATTATTTTCCAATGGCTAGCAAAAATAGAACAGCGTTAACCTTTCCTTTGCATCACTAACACGCATCACACATATATATACAAATGCACGATCAAAAAATCATATTTACAACAAATTGTTGGTCTTAATTGAGACTGTCTCATATATATAAAGACCTAAATGTGCATACTTATGGTCTCAATGAGAAGACATGTAAGACCGATTTATATTTTTGTAAGTTCACTTATTATTTACAACAAGTTCTTGTGCATTTTTCTTTTCTTTTTTTTTCAAATAGATAGACAAAGACGCCAACATAAACAAAATTCAAACCAAATCCCTAGTATCTTGAAATATTTTGCTAGAAGCAAAACCGTATTTGCTGGAAGAACTATTTTATGGTTAATGTTTCCTGCGAGAAAATCCAATACATGGTTAAGTTGGAAAAGGAAAATGCCACTCTAGATATTACTGTGTATCTGATATATACCATTCTCTAAATTTGGTTTGACAACCCAAAGACAAAAATGCCCCCGCCCACGTCGATGCTCGCACAAAATTGCAAAGAAACATCAACTTTTTACCTAATTAGAGGAACAATACTATTCATGAAAGAAGAGGCAATTTAGGTATGAATTATTATTTAAACCACAAATATTAAATTAGGCAACATCAAAAAATAGGTGTGGGGAAAATTCTTTGGATTCCCAGAAAGTAAGGAAAACTCAGTTTTTTTTTTTCTGAAAATGGGCATATTTTCTGTATTTATGTTTCTTGTATTTCCCATTCTCCTCGGGGCTCTTTCTCACTTTTGCTTTACGTTTCTCTGCCACCAGAAACAAAAACCAATAAAAAAACAGCAGAATAATAACTTGGGTAAATAAGGCATCCCAGCCTCTCATCCTTCCTCACAAATCTTTGCCTCGTTCGATCATTGAGGCTAAAGCACTGAGGTGAATTTTCTTCAATTTTTGTCCTCATTCCTGTGTTCATTGTCTTGTTTAACAGGTGTCTCAATGGATTAAGAGCAGTGGCGGAGTTAGAAATTTTATTTAAATATTTTTAAATTTATAAGTACTAATTAACTTTTATGAATGTATAATTTAACAATTTTATGTATTTTAAAAATTTTTACATATAAACTTCAATATATTTTTTCACCAGCAGTATCATGGGATACTGTTGCGAGCAAAAGGAGCTTCGTCCATGTATAGGAGGTTAGATAGTACAATTAATGCCTTTTTAAGAGTTTGAATTGCGTCTTTGTTTTCTACGTTACTCCTTCCATTTTAAAATTATTGTCACTTCAACTAAATATTTTTGCTTCTCAATACATGCCGCTTTACAATTTCAATGATGGTATTTTCTCCCTGTCTTTTCTTTTTATTTTCCCATTGACTTTCCCAAGAGCAGTTTGGTCTTTTAACTTAAATTTATCATGTAATTTGTGCTTCTTTAGTATTAGGTCACAATTTCAAAATCTCAGTTAACACATATCTACAATTAACTTGAAAAATTATAAGTTGCAAATGCCAACGTATGTAAAATATTAGGAGGATGGCAATGGATGAGAAGCAAACTCAAAAGGGACTCAGACGCAAAAATTCACTCCTACAAGTAGACGTGGAGAAGGAGGTCCAGAAGCTGGTTCAAGACCAAGCCCAATTAGGTTCACCATTAAGAAGCCCATTACCGAGCCCATCATTAAGGCGGTCGCCGAGCAGCAAATCCAACTGCCTCTGCTCTCCGACAACCCATGCCGGGTCGTTCCGGTGCCGGCTCCACCGGAACAGTTCCAGCTTCCGCCGCATCTCGATCGGGTCGGGTCTAAATGAGTTGGATGCCAAGTCAAATTTGACAGTTACACCGTTGGAAACTGCTTAATTAAGGAAATTAACTAATCATTAATCCAATTAATTGGTATTTGAAGTAGGTGGTGGGAACTTGTAAGATCCCTCGTTTAAAATTAATCATAACATCAATCATATGTTTACTTTCACTAACCTCTCTTCTCTTGCTCTATGTTGATGTTTGTGTGTTGAAGATTTTGCTGGTAGAGTGAGTGATTGAGTCAGACTTGAGAAAATATTGTAAATTGGAAAAATGAAAACATACATATTGTTCATCAGAAATATATTTCAATGTCAATTTTTCATTCATGTTTATTTTTGTGATAAAATATATGAATGCACAAGACTCAACGCGATCAATTGCTAAAAACTATATAAGAAAACTATAAGCATTAGCATGAGGTATACATACAACAATAAATAACCAAGAGTTCTTGGCTCGATTGGTATGGGATGAGGGATGAAAGTTCAACCTGAACCGCAAAAATCCACCCCGAACTTGCCCATTCTTAACGGGTATGAGTGTAAAAATTTGCAAAGGAATTGATATGGGATAGTTACATTGTAAACGAGTACGGGTATATATACCGCTGGCAAAAATTCGGATTCGGTCAATTCGGACATTCGGACACATCACCACTACCCGAACCCTGTCCGAATTTCAATTCGGAGGCCTTTTCAAACCCCAACCCTAACGCGGTTGTCCGATTACCGAACCCGATTGTCCAGTTGACCGAATTTATATTTTGATTGCTGATATAAATAGCTATTCATTAATGAAAAATGAAGACTAGATAAAGTTTAAGTTCTCTAACTTTAAAAATTACATTTTACATACTATTTTGTAAAAAAAAATATATTACAAACACATCAAAAACTTATAAATAAAAATCATACAAACAGTATGCATACAATATTAGTTACAAGCATCCAAGCATAAACATAATATACAAAAGTAATAATCATGACAGTTAAGAGTTAGAGATATTGTTCGGAAATTCAGTAGCATTGCTCGAAAAATAAATCCGCAAATCGAGCAACACAGCATCAACACGAGCAATCTTGGTCTCTAAAAAGACAGCAACACAACAATCTTGGTCTCGAAAAGATGAACTTTAAATCAGCAAACTTGCCCCAAAAAATTATTCACACACAGACAACTTGCACCATTCAATCAACTCTTCATATAAAGGTACCTCCGATAAAGAGAAACAAAATTAAAATCTAAACAAAGATGATAACTTCAAATTACAAAAAATATATAAAAGATTAAAAATAAAGTACTTAAAAAACTAAATGATAATTCATACCTTTAAAGATTTAACTCTCATTAATCGGCTGGTTTGATCCGACTTCGAACAAGATCGATCAACATCAATATTTAGATTGCCCAACTCGGAAGAATCTATATGTCCTTGATCCTCCTCTAAAAAGAAGGTAAATAATTATTAATTATCAAACTGACTGAAAAATATTTAAAATAACACATAAACACTTTACATAACGTTATACCTTTCAAACCAAACAGCCAATTACGAGCACAAATCAAAGCTTCTATAGAATCAGGAGACAAAGAACTTCTTGAAGGCTTTAAGATTCTTCCACCAACACTGAAGGCGGACTCGGAAGAAACAGAGATGATAGGAATACATAAAACATCACGAGCAAGATTGGTGAGACAAGGCCAATGATATTGTACTCGTTTTCCACCATTGCAAGATGTCCATATCTGCAGATACGATCACTGAGAGGCTCCTCCAAATATAAATCCAGCTCGATTTACGTTCACCAAATTTAGAAGAATTCACAAAATTTTCAAAATCCTTACAAAACAAATAAGATAGAATAAGTAAACAGAAAAATCAATAGCTAATGAACAAAACAAATATTCAAAATGACAATTAAATTGTTAATGAAACAAGAATAAAAATTGCTTAAAAACTTACACATTTTCTCGCAATAATTATATCACAAAAATTACTTACATTAGAATACAAAGCAGAAATAGCTGATGTTGAATGCAAATCGTAGAAGGCTGCACTTGTAATAATGGTGATGGTGGGTTTGGATCGGTAGTAATGTCAACAACATACTCATTAAAGAGAGCAAGTAGATTATCATAAACTAATTTACATCTCTTTTCACCCTCAACGGACCCATACAGTTTATCATAAGCAAACTCAACCACCTTCATCTTATAACGAGGGTCTAGGACAACAAGCAATACCCAATACCAAGTTACACTCTTGCCAATAACTATCAAACTTGTTTTGCATTCTAACAACCATTGCTTGAATAAAAGGATCGAGATTTGTAACCTTTTCTTGCGAATGGTGTTGGATGACCCACACACCATGAAAGAACAAATTAGAAGTAGGATACTTGCTTCCCGAAAACATATTGGTCAAGCCAAAGTACAGCTTGAAAAACTTGCAAAACACCTCAACTTTATCCCATTCATCGGGAAAAGGACAATAAGTATAGTATTTATCAATTATGGCCAAGTGAGACAAGACACCCCTATAAAATAAAGCACACTCAAGCATAAGAAATTTGGAATTCCACCTTGTTAAGGAATCTTGTTTGAGTTTCTTAACAATAGACATTTTCTTAACTTCTAGCGAGATGAACCCTTCAAATATTTTCCAATTTCTCTAATCTTAAAGATAGCCTCATGAAGCTCCTCTAAACCAGACTTCACAATTAAGTTAATTACATGTGCAGCACATCGTATTCTAAAAAACTTACCCCTTCCAACCAAAGCACCCTGAGAGAACAATCTAGTCTTACATGTACCAACAAATGTATCATTATTGTTGGCATTATCTAACGTAATAGTCATGAACTTGTGTTCAATGTTCCAACCACTTTCACCCAGACAATTTGGAAAAGTGTTCACCGATTCATCGGCCCATTGTGAGGAGGAGCAAAACAATAAAAACCGAGAATAAAATCTTGAAGCTTCCAATTTTTGTCAAAGAAATGAGCAATGATAGACATATACGAATCGATGTACAAGAACCCCAAAAATCAAAAGTTGACGAAATTCTACCCGGACATGACCGTAACAAATCCATAACCTAACTCTTGCCCTTTTGGTAGAGTTTGAATATATCAACTTTTGCAGTATTTCTAGAAATATGCTTCACATCGTGGTTCGAGATAGATATGTCAATCCCTAACACCTTCATACTCAACAAGAGAAACAGGCAATTCATGACGCACAATCATTTTTGCAATAAACTCCTATATATTTCATTATCTAGTTTCGGCCCTCTAATTGACATACCACTAGTCAAAAGCATTTCTTTCACATCATTTTGACCTTGCAACTTCAAACAATTTTTAATATGAAGTTTCAGGTATGTAGTACCATACCTTACATCGCAAATCATAATAGTATTACAGCCCAAACACTTACCCCTTTTGTAGTCATCACCGTCCTCAACCTCATACGTTCCTTCCTTTAGTTTTTCAAAGTAATCCCAAACTTCGATCGATTTTTCCTCTTTCTCTTCGTGCCGAGTGCTTGTGACTCTAGATTTTGTGGGCTCTTTTATTACGGAATGGGTGGTATTATTGACATTCTACAAGAAAAAATTGTAATAATTAAAATTAACAGACACAGTAACAATAAAACAAAATCAAAGTAAGATAGAATGCTTACCACTTCTACCAAATCGGAAAGAACATCAACATCAATTGTTGCCATAATATCAAATTGAAACAATTAAAAAATTGTAGTTAGGGGCTTAGGGTTTAGGGTATAGGGTTTAGGGTATGGACTTTTGGGGTATGTGGTTTAGGGTTTAGGGTTTAGGATTTAGGGTTTAAGGTTTGGGGTTTAGGGTTTAGGGTTTGGGGTTTGGGGTTTGGGGTTTGGGGTTTAGGGGGTTCGGGGTTCGGGGTTCGGGGTTCGGGGTTTGGGGTTTAGGGTTTGGGGTTTGGGGTTTAGGGTTTGGGGTTTGGGGTTTGGGGTTTGGGGTTTAGGGTTTGGGGTTTAGGGTTTAAGTTTTGGGCTTCCGATTTTGGGCTTGAGCATTGGGCTGTTGGGGTCTAGGGTTTTTATTTAGAATTTGAGGTTTAGGGTTTCGGTTAGGGCTTGCGGTTTTGGGCTTGGGCATTGGGCTGTTGGGGTCTAGGGTTTTTATTTAGGATTTGGGGTGTGGTGTTTCGGTTAGGGCTTGCGGGTTTAGGCTTTCGGTTTTGGGCTTGGGCATTGGGTTGTTGGGGTCTAGGGTTTTTATTTAGGGTTTTCAAACTCCGTTTTTGAGGTGTCTAGGGTTTTTTATTGATGGTTTTCAAACTCCATTTTTGAGTTATGGTAGGAGATGGAAATTTTTTAAATTATATAAAAAACAAAAAATTAATTATCAAAACAAAAAAAAAAAAAACAGACATGCAAATTAAAGGAATTGATGAATACAATTTACAATTTGCAAATTATATAAAATACAGATTTCTACAGATATATTTTATGAGATTGAGAAGTTAATTATTTTTACGTATTTAAACTAAACAAATTCTCGGCCAACCATTTATCTAAACAAAAAAATCAAACAAAAATTCCCGGCCGGCCGTTTATCAAATTAAGAAATTCAGTCATGGAATAAAAATCAAAATACCAGATTTAGAAGACAAAATTATAAAAATTAACAAATTTATGCTAGATCTAAAAGACAATTACACATAAACGACGGTAGAAAAAATCAAAATACCAGATATAGAAATTTACGGTACTAATTTATGGTAGAATTAGAAAAAATACCAGAAAGAAATTCATGAAATAAAAAAATTAGACAATTACAAAAAAAAATACACAAATTCATAACTACAAAACCCTAGATCTAGAATTCATAAAAGCAACGAACGGCAGCGAGCGGGCAATGAATGACAAACACACATAAAGAACACATACACCATGAACACATACACCAGAAAACCATGAAACACAAACATGCATGAACATGTACGAGAGACAGAAGCGAGAGGGAGAGGACAAACAAATCCGGTCATGGGAAAGTGAAAAGTTCAGATTTACCTGTTGGAGAAGATTAAAGCAACGATCGGAGGCAACGAACGTAGGAAACAAACGCCGACAACGAACGGTGGCAACCAACGACGGTAGCGAACAGCGGCAACCAACGGCGACAACGAACGGTGGCAACCAACGGCGGAACCGACAAGATCTAGTCACTTGGATAAACAAGAGAAATAAATTCGGTGATTGGAGAGAGAAAGCGAGGAATCGATTAAGGATTGAAGGAGTGACTAGCGCATACTAGAGGTAGAGCGAGGCGGCTGGAGAGTGGAGAAGGTGGAGGGAGGGTGGGCTGCTAGGCGTCGAAGGGAAAGAGGGAGGTCACGGAGGTGGGAGTGGGAGTGATGGGTTTGAATGAAAAATAGGGTTTCTTTATGCTTTTATACTGGAGTTGGAGAGAGAGGAAGCATCTAGAATTAGGTTTATTTTTGGGCCGCGTGAAACCATTACCTTTGGGCAGCCCAAAGTCCATTAAACCGCCCCGGCCAGGCCTGCAATGCTGACCATTTTATATTTTGGGCCTTATGCATGATGTAGCCCAATTTTGTATGCAAAAGCAATTCAGGTTCGGACGGGTCCAATTGACCGAATTTGTCCGAACCCGAATTTTAAAAAATTCGGTCAACCCGAATTTCCCCTCAATACCCGAACCCTACCCGGTTTACTATTCGGACATGTTCGAATGACCGAATTTAAAATTCGGTCAAAAAATTGTGACCAAACTCGATTTTTTCGGGTCGTACAAATTCGGTAATTCGGGTCGATCCGCTTTTGCCAACGCTAGGTATATAGCGAATTTGGGTATAGGCATCACCCATCCCATATCCCAATGCCAATATGTACCTGATTTTTTTTCAAATTTTGCAAAATGAAATTGTGGTTAGCGCTAGCAAAAATTCGGGTTTGGGTCAAAATCGAGTTGAAAAAACCGGTCATCGGACCAAGTTTTTTTTTTTTGGGTCGGACAATTCGGACAAACATAAATTCGGGTTAAAATCAAGTTTAGACAACATAAATAGGAAAATTTTATGTGCGAATTTAAAATTCGGATAAAAAGTTATACCCGTACCCAATTTTTCGGGTCAAACGAATTCGGGTAATTGAGTGGGAAAAAATTTTACCAACGCTAATTATGGACAATGGGCGGCTTGACAGTTGGCATGTGTTTGAACTTTTGTGAAAAAATGCTCAAAGTTGTGTGAAAGGAAAGAAATTTTTTCCCTATTGAGTACTAAAGCCAAGCTAAACAAGAAAGAGTTACAGGACAAGCAAGGAACTATTACATGCGAGAATTCACCCAATTTACAACAAACCATCACTCGGCAAGAAGCAAGCTTATGCGTAAAGAATGGGGATAGAGTTGAAATTCCTTGTCAACGTCTCAGGTGTATAGGAGACCCTTTTCTTTTCGTGCTTTGGACTACAATGCAATTCTCCATTGTATAGTATAACATAGAGTTCTAAGGTCTGACTTAACTTGTTCGAAGACCATTGCATTCCTTTGCATCCACAATGTCCAAGTTACAACAAAGATTATTGCAATTCAGAATTTCCTCCCTATTTCGCTTCTTTGCCTAATATTCACTCACTTCTCATAATGTTGCCTTAGTGTTGCTGATTTGCTAATTTCCTGACCATAAGTACCTATGGTGGTCCTCCAAATGTTCCATGAAATTGGGTAGTTGAGCAGTAAATGGTCAATAATTTTAGGGCCATTTGAGTACAAGTTGCACAGATTTGCTTCTTCATTGATCATGCCCTTTTTGTATAGCAAGTCTTTTGTGTTGAGTTTCACCAATAAGGCAATCCATCATCATTTCAACCTCTAGTGGTGCTATGTTCATCCATACAGAGCACACTAACTTGTCAATTTCAACCCCTTGCTGTGTAATTGCTTGCGTTTTGTGTATCAGACCTTTGACTGTAAATTGCTTTTTATCTCCACAAACTGCCTTGTCCATTTTTTGTCCTTACTTGGCGTGCTAGGATTAGTAGGTCCTCTAGCATTTGTGCTTCTCTCATTTCTTCAATTGAGAGCTCTCTTCTCCATGACAGCGTCCATCTTCAAGTATTACCTTCAAACCACCCCTTTTTGAGATAAGCTCTTTGTTTTAGGATGAAACAGTATATAGTCTTGCAAAGGTGGTCTTGAGTGTTTTCTCATATAGTCATGAATCTTTCCAGAATTTAGTTTTTCCTCCATTTTCAATTTGCATCTTGAAGTTTTGAAAGAGGGCACTTTGGGTTGCAGAATTTTCTTTGGCAAATTTCTTTACCTCCTTCCAAGGCCTGGAACTTGTGATAGGCTATTAGCAGGCAATGCAGATAGGTCTTCATTGTGAATGGAATTAATCACTGCTCTCCATAAGGCACCCTCCTCACACACATACCTCCACCACCACTTGAATAGCAGTGTTGCATTTTTTATTAACATATCTCCCACACCTAACCCTTCTTAAGCCTTTGGTTTTTGTACAATTTCCCATTTAACCAAAGTTGAATATCTTCCTTCATTCCTCCCACACCACAAGAATCTTCTCTGTATTTTTGTCATCCCTATTGATGATTGCCTCTCTAAGCTCTGTCTATCTCTGTCATCATTTCTCTCTCCCTCCAGTTTGTTGATGCGTATATTTCCGCAATGCATGTTCTCTTACTAATCAATAATCAATAGTCATGTCCAGCACTCTTCGCCTCATGTTATTTGGAAAACATCCTAGGAAAAGTAGCCTTGGATTCTTTTATTTTTTAGAGAACAACAAATTAGTGGTATAATCCACATTCAACTAAATTATTTTTTAGGGGATGTTTGGTGAGGGTAAAAAAGAATGGAGTTGAGTCAAGTTTTAAGTTTTTTGGAGTTGAAGTGGAACTTAAACAATAAATTTAAATGTTTGGTGAATATTGTGAAAAAATATATAAAATAAAATGTGTACCGCTGTTGTAGAATTGTAAAACCAAGCATTTGAATCACTATACCAAATTTAATCATTCACCCACCATCATACGATCACCATCGGTCGTCAACCTTCGACTGACCTCCCTCATGCCCTCACGAGAACCCTAAAAGTCACAATTTAAAAATTCAAGTTAGATATGTCCAAACCCTAAAATCCAAATTCGTCCTCATCCATCAAAATGTATCCAAAATTGGACCTACACCTCGATTAATCACTCCATTTCATCGAAAACATCATAAAATTAATAAGCAAAATTACTTAGGGATCGACATGAAGAGATTGAACGCGAGTGAGAAATACAAGAAGAATAAGAAAAATAAGAAGAATAAAATTTGAAAAAGGGAAAAAAAAAAAAAGAAAAAGTAAGCGGCCAACGACAACGCATACACCTTCCTCGACGTTGAACCATACTTCTCTTTGATTAAAGTCGGTGACGATACTGCCCAGCAATACCCCTCCTCCTCTTCCTTCCCTCTCTTTTTCTTAGGGTTTTGGTGAATTGAAACTCTGCGAGTTGAGACCAAATCCATGATTTTTTTAATTAGGGGGGTTGACACTCGTAGATATCCAGTCCTTTTTCCTAAATTCCTCACCAAATACAAAAGAAGTGAATTTTAAACAATATGTAGACTTAAAATGAAAATCATTTAGACTGGTTATGATTAGAAAATTATTAGATCTAAAATGAATTTTAGAACCTTGTATTATTAAGATTTTATAACATGAAGTATAAAATATATGTCGTCTATAATAAATATCAACCTGCATGTACATACACAATAACCTCAGGGTACAAGTGGTTGATAAAACCTGGCAAAGGCACAAAAGTGGACAATAATATGAGTATAAAATCCAATGGATATTGTTTTTTATCATCTATACATACCAAAATAAAATCAAACATACGCCTATATATCCGACGAGTTCCGTATAGAAAAATTTTTGAAAACTCAATGAGTATAGGTATTGGTACGTGGATGGTTTTTATAAATGGACGTAAGTGCAGGTATAGCTCTACCTGCCCTACGTATTTCTATACTCCTCACCAAGGTTCAAATCCTGCATTCTCCTTGTAAGTCCAGTTCCAGTGGACTTGACTTAGTCTAGTAATTGTGCTCCACCTATCTTCGAATCCACTATAATTATATCTTGTACAAAGGGCTCGGTAGACAATGGCGGAGGATAACGTTATATTTAAAAATTCTCTAAAATTCATAAAATTGTTAAAGATACCCATAAAAAATAATAATACTTATAAACTTCAATAATACTAAAAAAGGGGGACACTCTTAAATAAATTTTCTAACTTCATCACTACTATTAGATGGACCTACTTACTATTTATACAAACTCACCAAGGAACCAGCTTAGAAAAAGTACCTTAACTGAACCAATCGATAGATCGCAAACCCCCCTTCTAATTAGAAGAGCATAAAATAGATTATAAGCACAGAAAGTTGATATTATATTCAAGATAAAAGAATAAAGTTAGTTAAGTTAAACTTAAGTGATAGTTGACCCATACCATACAATACTTTGAACTCCATAATAAACCACCACAAAACTTCATAAAATCAATAAAAAAAAATTTGTTCTTTTTTTGAAGAGAATCTCATACTAAAGAAAACCTTAAAAAAAACTATGATAGAAACAAAAGTACAGTTATTGAAAACTAACATTCTTAAAGTTTCGAATTTTAAAACTATATGTAATTTATCAAACATTAATATTCAACTTATTAATATTTTCACTTAATCATAACACTAAATACTGTTGAAATAGTTGTTTTCAAATAGGGTCTTAAAAATAGCATCTCATTTTGAATATCCTTCATCTCATCTCAACAATTAATTGTTGCACACATTTCCTTCGATCATTTAGTTTAACATCCATATGCTAACAGTTATGTAGTGCTTGATTAGATATTATCAATCTTGTAACGTAAATAAATTTGTAATTAGGTTTGCTATACTTTTTTTGGTTTTATACTTGTTTGAGAGTATTAGAACCCCCTTCCCCCCAAAAAAAAACTACCTTTTCTTATAATTACCATAATTTTTTTATAAAAAGAATAATTATTACAAACTATATAATAATCACATTGTAAATAACTACTCCCTCCATTTCAAAATAATTGTCGTTTTAATGTTATGAAGGAGTACCAAGGAAACACTAAATTAATGACAAAATTTATATTAAAAGACCAAGTTGCCATAAGATTTCATTGAAAATGAAAAAAATCAATGAGAAAAGAAGAGAAATAAAGCAATTAATAAGGATAAAATAGGTAATCTAGTCATTAATATGTCATTGAAATTATAAAGTGACAAATATTGTGAAATGAAAAAAGTTAGTTAAAGTGACATGTATTTTAAAATGGAGGAAGTATATTACATTGCTGTCATATTACATTTAATCAAACATAATATTTTTTATGAAAACCATAATATTTATTCATAGCAACTATCCAGTATCACATATATATATATATATATATATATATATATATATATATATATATATAAAAGGACTTTTACTGTTCATTGAAAATTAAGGGTATTATTGTAAATATATAAAAATAGACGGTTACAAAAATAGGTGGTTATTTTCTTAGTTATTTTTCTCTTGCTTTCAATCTTTCTATCCCTCTCTGCCTTCCACATACTCTCCTACGGATGAATAAATATGTTACTATGAATTCACAAGATCACGACTCGCTGCCCAAGCCCTTCAACCATCTCTGAAGCAAATTTCTACCAAATATTGTGTCGAAGACACTTTTTTGGTGCTACTATTCAAGAAAGCAAATTGTACAGGATGGTATATTAACAGGTATATATCGCCTTCATCGTCAATGCTCAAGGTTTCCAATTTCTTCTCTCATTGCATTTAATGATTTTTGTGTTCGAAACTGATTGTCAAATTTAGATAATGCGGAAACTGTAATTAGTAGAAGGCTTTGTATCTTATTTTTAATTTCTTCTCTCACTGGTTATGATGTGTTTAGTACAACGGTTTTGTGAGTCACTGCTCCTGGTGCTTCTCTTTCTCTTTCCCTTCTATTTCGAAGTGTGTTTTTCTTTCATATTTTTGTCAAATTACCTTATTTTTAATTTATAGGTTTTGTTTCCTCTTCCTTCACGATGTTTGTCTCTATTTTGTTTCCTGGTTTTGGCAATGGACAGCCGCAACACTTCCTTTGTCTATCCGGTGATCCAATGGCATGGCAAAGGTTGTTTCCAGTGACCCAACAACTAATCTTCATGGGCTCACTCAGGTTTGTTTTCTTTTCAATTTCTCTATCATCTTCCCCCAAATAATTTTGTGGCGATTTTTTTTCTTAAAGGAATTTGCTGATTAAAATAAAACAAATCGCATGAGTTATTATTCTTTTGTCAATTTTGATTTGGTTCTCACCATGCTTCTGTCTCTTTTGATGGATTGCTTCGTTATTGATATTTTTATTTTTCTCTTCTTCTTTGCTATGAAAACCTTATTATCCTTCCCCAAAAGAAAAGTACATGAGGAGGATTATGACATAAATTATTAGTTAAAAGATTATGAAGCAAAAAGATGAAATGTAGAGAGCTTTCTAAACTGGTTGTTTTTTATTGACCTGATTGATTGTCAGTCACTCAGAAGATTAAACTGGTTGAGATTTGTTAATTGTCAACTAATTAGTTGAGAGATTATAAGATGACTTGTGATTTTGTCTTTTTTCTTGCTCTTCATTTGACAAATCATGTTCAAAGTTGTACCTTTGTTTTCATCAATTTGGCATGTGGCATTGCTGGTTCATGAACTTATTTCCTATGTACATGAACAAACTTCTTGGTTTTTTGATTCATAATATTTCATGATTGATTATAGTGCAGCTCAACACAAGAGAAGAATGACTTTATATGTTGAGATTAAGTCAAGTTACTACCGTACCATTGAATAATACTTGTTGAATAAATAAAAAAAAGGACTAAATTTACATACATAAGCTAAAGATACCATTTAAATTTTTGTAAGTTGAAATGGTCACTTGTCATTTTCCTATTCCTAACTGATGAGATAGTTGCCAGCAGATTTAGAATGTACAATGCATTCTAATAATGGCTAACATTCATGTTTGTTTCAATGTAATTATAAGAATTTGATTTGCATTTCATGGGCTTCTTACCTACAATTTTTGAAAGGAGCTAGGTACTATGTGGTAATACACTCACTCACTTTTTTGATTCATGCCCAAGTTGATGTTCAATGACCACTTACATTGTCTTTTTGGATACAATGGATAAAATGTAGGCCTTTTCTTGTGTTCAGTCATATTGTCGGCTGGTATAATAACGACCGCGTGAGATTTATGACAGTTCTTAAAAACTATTGGAAGCAATTTTGAGACATATAATGCGTGACAATTAGGTTTTGTTGCTTCAATAATTGATTTAATAAGTGATGATACTTTAGATTAAGTTACATAAAATTTTATTTGTTCTTGTTGAGTGTAAACTGAGTGATATGTTTCAAGTGAGACTTTAAATTATGTTGAGGCCTTTCTTTAGCTTTATACTATATACAATGAAACTATTTTAGGGAGACTAACGCTCCGATATGCCAGGAAACAATGTGTCTAGAGCTAATTACGCTGCTAAAGTGGAGGCCAACATATATTTGAGACTTCTTTGGGGCTAATGCAAAACTTTGGTTACGGAATGGTTCAAATGACCAATTGAGACGTACAAGATCACTTCTGATGCCACAATTGGAAAGACTAAATGAAGGACCTACAAGATCAAGGTCCTTGAAGCATTTGCTTGAAAAAGCTCCACACATTGCTCAAAAGAGGGATGTTTTCTTTTTGGATATAAGTCTTCATAATTTTTTAGAGGTTAGAGCGACGTAATAGGTTCAATAACATATTTTTGGACATAAATATAAATGGTTTGATTTTAAATTATTTATTTTCACCCGTTAATAGAGATGTGAACAAGGATGATGATAAGGATCATATATGAGCAATGGGAAGAAGGGGTCTATTGTTCACAGGTAATCTCATCAATTTCATTCTTCCTATTTCATTCTTCTCTCTTGATTGGATTCCTAGCTTTCAATTTTTGGCAATCACTTTCCTATTCCGTGAGGATTTTCTTCCAATCATTTTTTGTCACGTCGGTGATCTCATATCTTGATGTTCGAAACTTTATCGGTGTAATGATTTCACAATAGTTCACATACTATCTACTCTTTGTTATATATGTTTCATTTTGACTGACGAGTATAAGATTGATATCAGTAAATGTGCTAGCACAATAGCTGAGCCAAGTTTGTTACGAGGTTATACTTATTGTATCCTATTTGACAAGGTTTTAAGAGATAACTTATTATATCCGATCCTATATATAAGCATTTAGCGTGTCATGAGTAAATCTTCATTTGTCGGTCTTTACAATCCTAAGCTTAGAAAAAGGAACTGCATATAATTTTCATGTTTCAAATGAGAATAATGAAACCTCTATACATTTCTCCTTGGAGAGTTTGTATGGCAAAAAATTATAATGTTATTTTAATTTAGTATTTCTAACCCTTCTTTGTATACAATAATTTCTTATACATCGAACAATATTGTCAAGTCTTTTGTTGACGTTATATTTTATTTCACAAAATAGATCGATTAACTATATTTACTACACACGTCGCGTGCAAAACTCCGACTAGTATATATATATATAAGCTCTATATGAGTGACACATAAGATATTTATGTGGAATTATTTCGTAAATATTAATGTAGTATTTATGTAAAGTATGCATTTAATTATATTTAGATAATTAATGTATATGAAATTGTATACCATAAATTAAACAATTGATCCAAAAATTAATTTATTCACATTCAAACATTATCATTCTATACATGCATTACTATACTTTTTCATAATTTATAAAAGTTAGAGAGAATTAATGTATAAGTATTGGTTCAAAACGAAAAACATATGATAATATGTGTAACACATATGTAATAACCATATAGGATTACTTGACTACATAAATATATGTCTTAGGTTAAATTAATACAATACTATAGTTAAATAAAACAAATGTCTTTTTATTTACATATTTATAAAGTAATTAGTAAAAATGTAATATAATTATTGTTAAATTAATTAATATTTGAAAGATATTTGATGTGCCTATCAAAAATTTTAAAAAAAGTCACACATATTAAAGAATTTTAAAAAGTATTAAATAATATAAAAATAAAAAATAAAAATTATATAAAGAATAATAATTACATTGTTATAAAATTATCGTCGATTTTAAAACTATATATTTTATTATTTATTTACATTAATAAAATTAAAATTAAAAATAATTAAAAATAATTAAAATCCTTGAATCATAAGGGTATAATACTAATTAAATTAAATATTCGCTATTTGAACATTTATGCACTTGCTTGAACTGCTAATTTTTCCTTAAAAAAGCAACTAATATTTACGAGCAATGAACCGAAGCAACCTTTAACCCAACCCATATTAGATACGAGACACACTTGATACACCGCCATAGAGAGGCGAAAAGAAGGCCAATTTGTAGTGGACCCCTCTACAACGACGTTTGCGCCTCTTTTAATCCCCTTTGCTTCTTCTCTCTCTCTCTCTCTCATCCTACCCAACTTTGCTACCTTGGTCGGAGAAGCCCTGCCTCTGCGAAATCGGCCATCTTTCCGCCTCATCTCTCTCTCTCTCTCTCTCTCTCTCTCTCTGTTTTCATCGTCTTCTCGCCTACACGTGAAAATTTTAATGAATAAACTCATTTATTTTGGTTAAATTGAATAAGAATCTATTATGATGTTTGATTGTATATCGTACTAGCTTGGATTTGCACGCATACGTGCATTGAATTAAAAGGGTTTGGATTTCAAAATAATACTAACATTATATCATTTGGATAATAAAAATACATGATATTATATATTATTTATATAATATATTATGCATTATATGTTATATTAGGTGTTTTTTTCTAAGATCCCGAGTGCGAATCTCCATTTCGGTCTCAATTGTCCCTTAATTGACAACATATAGTCTAGTTTCATTATATAAGTCATTCATTGTGTCAATACTGCATAAAAGCATGATTAGACAACCAACTTTTAATCTATGAGCGTGTGGTGAAATCCTCCAAAGGGGAATGCGTTCAAGAATTTGTCTTGATATATATGTTTGACATCATTGGGGACATAGTCAACAGGATAGTAAATCTTTTCAGTTTCACCAAATTTGTCAATTTTTTCTCATTCAAAGTACGAACTTCTTCATTTGTAGGAATGAATACAGCTCTGTCAATCATATACGTTGTATCACCTGTATGGTTATTCAAATTAGGAAAGATCGCATCAATTAAATCATCAACAGGATTACCATAATTAGGTAATATGTGTATTGATGGTGGCAACTTGATCATATCTTTATTGACAAGTACATTCACGTCTATTTCCCACTCTTAGCAAGAAAGTTGCAAAATCCTCATCAAGTAGAGACCTCATGTTTTGTGTCAAATGGAGTACTCGAACATTTGTCTACAATGTTCACTTGATGAAACATGCATTGATTGTCTCAACTTAAGTACCCTTTAGTATAACCTCGTGAGACTTGTCTAAAATCTCCATCAAATATCATCTCTTTGTGAAGCTTACTCCCATAATATCCCTAAAGCTGTAATCAATAGTCTTAATGCATGTTGATGAGTCACAGTGGCTTCATCTCATATAATAACTACAACATGTTTTATCAAATGCAATTCTACATATTGTCTAGTAAGACAATACATTGACGATGCATGTAGATCAACTGGAAAAAGGTCTTATATGCTATTTTAGCTTTATATAAAAGTATTGCGAGCAATTCAAGAGCTTATTGTAGTGAGTCCGAATTGACCTTCAAATTTCACGAGTAGTAAGAATGACATGTTATAAGAATGTTTATCTTGTCCCACCAGGGCCATCTACGAAAAACATGACACCATTGTTTATGCTAATAACCTCCGAATTGTAATAAATGCATATCATTGGTTATCATTGAGATTTTGGGTACAATGAATATCTTTAGGTGGCACTGGCGCAGATAATTCAACATGTGAAGTCGTAGACAATTGAACCCCTTCATCAACTTGTAGTTAGTTGTGGGAGATTAAAATTTGTAATTTTATGACCTAACTTCTTTAGCATTCGACATATTTTAAGTAGAATATAATTGAGTGCAAAATCATGATCTGCTGAGGAGGTTGAAGGAAAATCCTCGGACTTGAATGGAAAGAATTCATCCTAATAGTTACGGACTCTAGTTGGTTGATAGTATACCAAAACAGTGACAAATAACCATCGAAATGACGATGATTTTCTCGTTATGGATGTATCCATTAAATATTATCAAATATTGGCGTCATTATGCATGAAACTTAATTTTTTACAACTCATATGAATGTTGGATAAGTAATACCGTTAATAGTTGTGAGATGTGAAAATGATTACGGGCCTTTAACATGATTGAGCAACGATCGCATATAAAATCTTTCTCCATCAGCTGGATTCGCATATATATATTCGGCCAACGACTCTTTGATTAC
This sequence comes from Talinum fruticosum, assembly GCA_021018815.1. Classification (NCBI taxonomy): domain Eukaryota; kingdom Viridiplantae; phylum Streptophyta; class Magnoliopsida; order Caryophyllales; family Talinaceae; genus Talinum; species Talinum fruticosum. The sequence continues at coordinate 5,253,186 of JAITYX010000037.1, read as the reverse complement.
TTTGTCTCGTTCTCTAAGTATGTGAAATTTTAATTCATCTCGTAGTGTTTAGGGAACTCTGCATAAAGATAGTTTCTTGTATCTAGATAAATAATCTTCATATTGAAGAATCTATAAGCATCATACGGGAATTCGTAAGTTGATTTGCCTTGTTAATTTTACTATCTAAAAATTAAAAACTAAATTAAATTAGATTTCTTAGAGTATGATATATTATACTCTTCACTCTTCCGAACATTTATATGCTCTATTAGATATTAGTCACTTCTTCCTATTTTATTTGCATAGGTTGTTGAACATGTTAATAATTTAGTGAACATAATAAAAATTGCTAATAATATGCTTAGCTTATTTCAAATCGGTGTTTGAATAACATACATTACTTAAAATAATGATAAAGATCTTCATAAAATAAAACTTATGAAATATATATATAATAATAATAATAATAATAATAACAACAACAACAACAACAACAACAACAACAACAACAACAACAACAACAACAATAATAATAATAATAATAATAATAATAATAATAATAATAATAATAAGTCTCGTAATCAAATTTTGTCTACTTGTAGTTAAAAATAGTACATATAGCAAATACGTAACTAAATTGCAAACACATAATTAAAATGAATTGAATGACGATCATGGGGTGCTGCAAATAATCAAGATACACTCAACTCTTTTAATTCAATGACTTATTATATATGCAAACACATAACTTTCAAATTTTAACAATGTTATTTATTTCTATTAAAGAATATTAAAATTTATCAATGTAATATGATTGGAACATTAACATAGAATACTACTATCAATAGACTAATTATACCATAGATTATATATTAGCTTGCTAAATCACGAACTTAATGTATCTTATGATATTACTTATTTTGATACCCATATTATGAAGTATTTAGTGAGGATTCGGTTTCATAATTTTGAAAGCATAACTCGGTTAGAAGTAACGAGAGGAAGACAAAAAAACTGATCCTTTAGAATAGTTTAGATTATATGAGAGAAAATTAATCATCGATCAGTGAATCATATTTAATAAAATATAAAAAAAATGGTAAATATACAAAGTAAACAATAAAAATTAATTCCTTTATTTATTTAAATTTAAATTTAATTTAAATCATCATTATTTACTACTATTTGTTATCATATCAGTCGCTTTCGAGGGGAGATCCTTGAAAAAAAATTAGATTTGATTGTCTGTTTTGTAAATTGGGTACATTCTCTATACTTAAATATGAAAACACACTTCACAAAATAAAAATTTCAACCAAAAAATTTTAAAAATTCAATTAATAATTTCTCTTTCACTAGACTCTCTCTTCATTGCAGAATTCACACTTCTCATTGTACTTCTAATTTTCTAATTACTTAAAATGATGATAAAGATTTTCATAAAACAAAACTTACAAATTATATATAAAATAAAATTTTTTAATTAAAATTAATTATTTAAAAAATTTATAATGAGTATTTAAATAACATTAACTACTTAAAATAATAATAAAAATTTGTATAAAATAAAATTTGTTAATTATATACAGTATTAAATAAAAAATCTTAATTATTAAAAATATTAAAAAAATTCATAGAAATATAATTCTATAATTATGAAGATTTTTATAAAATAAAACGCTGAACTTCAACTCTCTCTCCTTGTTCTGTCATTAGCCGCAGTGCCGCCTTACCTCATTCACCTTCCTCGTTAACCCCCCGGGCTCCCCGTTCAATCGGTCTCTGCTCCAGGCTCCCTCTCTGCCGTCCTGGGCTCTCTCTCCCGGCTCCCTCTTGCTCTCCAGCTACCTCTCGTTCTCCGGCTCTCTCTGGCCCTCCGGCTACCTCACGCTTGCCGACTCTCGCTCAGCCATCGCTGGCCTATTTCTCTCCGGCTCGTTCTTGCTCTTGATATCCGGCCCGGTTTTGCTCTCCGGCTCCCTCTCGCTCTCTCCGTCGTTTTTAGGTATGTTTTCGAGACAAAAGGTTCAGATGTATGTAATAATGTGGGTTGGCCATAACATCTACAATCCCGAATTGTTGTTCTGTTCCTCTGCCTCCTGCTGGAAATTTCATCCTCCTTCCCCTGTCTTTTCTCCTTTTACCCGAATTCTAGATTTTACTTTTGTAAATTGTGAGTTTGGATGGAGTTGGATCTGTGGTGTCTTGTGAATGCTTGGTTGCTTAAATTTCTACGGCTCCTTTACAGATTTTAAACAAAAAAACTCAATTAACAAATAAATAACTGACGTTAATTGGTAATCAAATCCAAAAAAAAATTGGTGAGCGGCTTGATAGGGAAACTGACGTGAGGAGAAGAGAGGAAACTGACATAAAAGCAATTTTATCCTTTTAATTTAAGCTAAAAAAAAGGTAAATATGGTAAATTAAAATTTATACAACAATTTTATCCTCTCTCCTTTATATATAACATAGATTTTGTAGTATTTAACCATCTATTTTGTTGTTTTAGGTTTTTTATTGTTTATTTATAATTGTTTGACATGGGTTGCATTGATTAGGTCAAGCTTTTGGTGATTTATAAATGGCGATATCTTCGTTAAGTGCCACTTTGGGTGTTTTCTCTGTGTTATCGCCTCCAGGTATGTGAATTTACGTATGCATTCATTTCCTAAATGAAACTGTTAATTTGGTTGAAAATTCAGGTGTTATTTCATAATTTATTTTCATTTTTTAAGCGTTGGATAAGAGTTTATTGTGGTGGTATATGTGAGCTGGTTTGGACAATCTATATGGCCTATTGATTCAACTTATGAACGGAGACCTCTTCTGGCTCATGAGATTTGGTTGGGTTTGAGCAAAAGAAAATATGTGGAGTTTAGGTCGGACTTAATTACTGAGAAGAATACTATCAGTTGATTTTCTCACCATTCAAGATGCCCCCACTCTGCAAATGCTGGATTGTGTGCATTTTGGTTTTATACGCCCTAGAATTGCTGTTGTGATCGTCGTCGTAGTAGATTTTGTTCATTTTCTATGTGGGCTAAAGTCAGGAGGGATTGGCAGGCTAACCCCTCTCGGGATAGCAAACAGATAAATTGCCTTAAAGACATGGATGAATGGGAAATTCTGGCAAAGTGAATATTACTGGTCTAAGAAAAATCCCCTCAAATTTTTCACTCTCAAACTTCTCCAGATAACTAAGAACATCCAAATAAACAACCAAAATATAAACTAGCAAGCAATTAAACTCACTAAACTTTGGAGCTAACGGAATAAGAACCATACAATAGTGACCTTTTCATGGTACACATTGTAGTATAATCAAGCAAATAATGAAGGGCCATAGAAGTAGCTGTGGGGCAGTAAAAGGGCAGTTGGATGTCAGAGCAACAGTTGCAGAAACAGAATAATAAGAACTTAAGGAGTACAATTGGTGTTGCACTAACATCTCATCAACATAGCTAATCAATCTACCCAACCAGCTGACCAAAAGAAACTCCTTGATAGGCAGATATGGGTATTCTTACCCCTGAAATGTCAAACAGGTTGTATCCTTTGGCCTTCAGTACCTAAATTAAGCACTGACATAGTACTATCCCATGACATGAGTGGATAACAGTCTAGTGAGGTATTATACATTTATACTACCTAACACTGAAATTTTCCCATGATTTAGATTTTTGTCAACATATAAGAAGATAAGTGAAAGGCACCTTAACACCCCCAGCTTCTTGTCCAAAGAATGATTTTCTAGTAGCTCTTTTGAACCCATTATATTCCTTCACTTCCAAAGAACATAAATACAAGTAGCAAGAACAACCTTTTCAAATGACAGTTTCCATTTGATGTTGTTTCTAAGCCATCTGAATTCATTAATATATGAATATCTCCTATGTTATTTACATCACTCCAAACAATATGTTCCCCAAGAAATCGAAAATCACATTGGAAAATTAAATGCTCATGAGATTCATCAGCATTACTCCAAAGAATGCATGTAGGATGCCCAACTTGTACAAGCCAAGAAATACGGCAGTATGACACGAGCAGAGCTAGCATCCAAAAAGTACGTTTTGACCTATGCTTACTTAGCTTCCTAGATTCAGCTATGCCATAAGATACTTATCTCATTAGCTTTAAAAACTATTAGTCAAAATAAAACGTACTGTAATACCCAATCTTCTAAGAAACCCTTTAATACAATTGTTCCGACTAGATTTTATTTTTTTCTTCACTACATCTCTTTAGTCCTTTTTTTTTTTTTTGGGGGGGTGGTTTCAGTTGTAAGCAACCTTTTATCCTAGTTGTTCAGATTACATTGGAGAAGGAAAATACCACTCTAATTTGTATTTTACTTTTGGTGTATTCTTCTTGTGAATGCTTTCATCGGCACCATATTGTAGACATGATTCTACAGGTCCACAAAAATGGGCATTACAGGGTAGGACTGAGTCATGATTCTATAATGTCACAAAAATGGCTGTTATAGTGGCGTACGATTTCTGTGAACTATTCAACCATCAAAGTAACGTTCCAGGGGAGGACACCGATGACTTCCACTGGAAGGAGTTGGGTTTGAATCAACTAAAGCAATGTGGGCCTTGACCTCTCTCCGCTTCTCCCATGTCTTCTTCTAGTGAGATGGTCCCATAGGATATGGGCCCTTGATTGGAGTTAAAAATATAAAATAAAAAACTGTCCCGAGTAGACTTCAGATTCTGGAACATATTTTGAGATTTAAGTATCAGGTTGCTTTATGGACGTTTTTTCAATGTTGAAAACTATGTATATTACCCTTTGTTTTCTGGCTCCAAAGTGGTTTGGCCTAGGGATTCAAAATGCGGTTTCGGCCGCTATTGCTGTTTGTGGTACTGTGAAATCATCCTAATGCGGCCATATCAATTATGCCTTTTGAAAATATCAAGAATATTATCTTCATGATTCATAATCATCATGGATATCTATTGATTTCAAATTGTGATTCTATAACCTGGAAAGAGGTTGTACCATACACTTCAAGCTAGAGTTGTCCTATAATTTTCCGAATGGTTAGTAAGGGTGTATTATCATCACCTGTAGCCTCTTGGACATTCTTTCCAAAATCCATGTATAGTGGCCTTTATTTTGGGGTTGGGGGTCCCTACTGACCACTCTACTACATCCAGGGCCTCATAGAACATGTTAAAATATGCTTCTCAAGAATTTCGGTCATTGTAATGGCCTTACTAGCATCATCTGATTGATTTTAAAGTGTCATTCTAATATGCCACTAAAATGCGCATCAAGTTGCTATACGATACCCCTTTATCCATAATGATCCTAAATTACTATAGGAGATTGTGGGGGCAACTAAGCACTACTTATATTTTTGCGAAACCCGAAAACTTGTTGATTATATAGCTTTGGCTTTTGGGGGTCCTCATATGCTCTTGTTAATAGTCATTCTTCCTAGTGATTTTGGTGTTCATAATTACTTTATTATCACTACCTTGTCGTCTATGAAGCATAGTTCTAGAATGACACAAAATTGTTATTGTTTGTTTGTGATGCATAAAATAATTTCCAACTAATGCCAAATGGACATAAAATATGATAGAACATTTTGAGAGTCAATAGGACCAAATAGTTGGCAGTTGTGGAATATTTGGATTTTTTCAAAAATCTTAGAAACAGTTTATTAAATCCTACTTTTTGAGTGTGATAAGACACTCCATGCAATCTACCTCCAAAACGACCTGCTTTCTTAATATCATTGTTTGAACAATTTCAATGAGTATAATGGTGTCGTGAGTAGCACCTTTCGTGTTTTGAAACATTCTTTCAGAATGGCCAAAAATGGACGCAATGGTGTTTGTCACACTCTAAACTGTCTATAATAGCCTTGAACGTCTTATAACCTTTTTAGGTGTTGAGTACAAAGACATCAGTTATCAACTTCTTGGACGTCTCCAAACCATAAAGACTGTATAATAGCCATCATGTGGTTGTTGCATAGAGCTTATTTTTTAATAGCCTGAGGCTAATAAGGCCAGCAAATTGCTGCACAGTAATTGGAGACATTCATTGATGTATTCAATGATAGAGGGAGGGACAAGATGTAAGGACGTTAAAAGGGCTATATTTACTTCAAAATGATACTTTCTAGAGATAGTTGATACGATTTGAACAAATGCCTTTAAACACTTATATGAGCTTCCTCACACTAATATTTAGATTGACAATTTTCTGAAGTGCATGTAGGCAGTCATAGATGGGCTTTCGACCAACCAAAGAAGATTCATCAGATTTTTACTTTTTTTATTTATTTATTTTTAATTCACATTTTCTACTACATAAAGATTACCACAATTGCTTACAGGAAAACTTAAAATATAAAACAATAAAATATTAGTTATTATGCATCTTAGCAAAATTTCAGGCCCTATATGAGCTATATCTGTGATGCATGCACCTTGGCTTACACGTCGCATCACAGCTTTTGAGACTCTGCCTCAGTACCTCCTTTGCCACTGAAAAACTGTGGTCTTGGCAGTTGCTAGGTGTTAAATTCAGATATCTTCTGGCGGAAACATGTGATTGGATAATATATGTTCCCCCGAAGTCAGCCTATTTTCAAGACAGGATATTGCTAATTCTTCCCATTAATGCCCCCCTTCAATTTCAATATTGTACTACGAAGTTAATATTTCCTAAATCTAGAGTCAAATAGGCACACAATATCTTGGCAATTGAAAGGCTGCATGGTCCAACCTCCCTCCCATCTGCATACACATATTATGTTATTTGATAGTTTCCTTTATTATTCTTGAAGCTTTCTGGTGGTTATTTCCTTGTTTAAAAGCACTTTATGCTTTAATTTCTATTTTGGATTGCTAATTTTGGCTCTTTGAACAGTTAAACTCGAGGGTCTGCAGGGCCGTTCATTGAGGAATTATAACAGCCAGGTGGCTGGCCTTGGCAAGCTGTCTCTGTGTCTGAACCACAAACAAAATCATGCCACCCAAACTTTTGCTTTTGGCAAGGGCAAAGAATTGTTAACTCGTTCTATTCGGGTGCATTCTGCATCTCTAATATGTGCAGCTGCTCTGGTGAGTTTTTCCACTATAAACTAAGAGCCTCTTCTTGGCCTTTGTTTTTCACGTTTCTTACTTAAACAACCTTGTCGATTTGTTAGATACAATTATTGTAAGAGCCAAAAATTTCTAGTAGTCTATTGTTAAGTTTCATGTAATCACGACTCACGAGTAGGGAATAAAAATTATCTGTGTTAAATGTTGGCTATCTATAAGCTGTATGTCTACTGTCGAGACTGATGCCTTTGATTGCGACACTGTAAGGCATCATTTGTGGACGAAGCAATACGTTTGTGATTACCTTCTGCCAAGGGCGTCCTTGAATGTCAGCTGTACAGTCTTGTCGTTAGCTCCCTGCTTCGTCAGTTTCATGTGCTCCACTATATACCATTTGCGTGAGATGCAAAAGTGGATGTGTTATGTAGTTATGAAGTTGCAACACAAGCGTTTGTATACACTGTCGATCATAGTATCAGATGATATCATTCTTTTGAGAGTCATGGTACTTGGATCAGTTATATCATATAATATCGCATGAAATATCTCAAAAACTACATTGATGCACACAGTGAAGCATCCTAGAAATATGCTGATGTCTTGTGTCTGTATCTGTAAAGCTCTGAACCTGCCTCATGAAAATAGTGAATCTTTCAGTGCCCATGCATGCTGAATTATAAAATGACGTGTAGAGACACTCTTATTCAGTTTTAGACATCATATAATCTGAATCATGGATTGTGCTCTGAGGGCTTTAATAGTTCTGGCTGCTTCTTTAGACCTGATGAGGCCATCTGATGTTAGTAGTTTTCTCATTGTGCATTCCTCCAGCTTTCACTGCTGTACAGTTATCTGCATGAATGATACATGCTCAATAAATGTTCTCCCACTTGCAGAATGCAAGATGTGGTGCAGAAGGGCAGACTCAAACTGTGGAGAAGCCAGTTTCTGTTATTTCAAATGCACCTGTTCACGGTAGATTCCTCTTTTCTGTCATTTGCTCATTGGTTATTTGATTTATGTTGCATTAAAGGCAGAGAAACTTGAACATGGGCTTATAGACTAGAAGCAATTTATTTCGCTCTAGTAAAGGAGAATCATCAGGCAGAGGAAAAAAATGAGCATGTTTGACCTGTGTACGGGATTGCACCTCTCTTTTTTTAGATGATCCTCTAATCCCTCATTGTTTACGCTTTGGTTTTTGTTACTTCATAAGTGATTCCCTTCAGTACCAGATACCAGTGGACATCTATACATTTCAGCCAATTACAGAGTTTGGTCTTAACGTTGAGAACTTATTTTATGTGCTTTACACAACATGCATTTTCATATGGGTTGAAGACCACCTGAAGTATAATCATATGGTTTCAGGCCCTCCACTATATGCAAAGACATCACCATTTAGCTTAAATTATCATGGCATGGCGTTCTTTCACCTATCTGTGGGTCTTGTTCTAATTCTCAAGATGTCATTGCAGGCAAGGAGAAATCACCAGAACTTGATGATGGTGGAACTGGGTTCCCTCCTCGTGATGATGATGGTGGCGGGGGTGGCGGGGGTGGTGGAGGAGGTGGCTGGACTGGTGGGTTCTTCTTTTTGGTTTTCTTGCATTCCTTGGATTCTTGAAAGATAAAGAAAGTGAAGGGCCATATCAAGGTCCTAGACGGAGATGAGTTGCTGAAACTGAGCTCCTTTTTGAACCCAAAACACTGTATGTCACATCGACAGCTACTACCATCGTCTTATTCTTTTAGGCTGGTGAAATGATGCCCGCAGAATGATACGTATGTGCATTTGCCGCATGCAGTGGCATTAGCAACGGATCAAACCCTTGACCAATTTTTGTTATACAAAATGTACCAATTGTTGGTTTGATGTATTAGTAATGGATTTCGTGTACTTAATGTTGATTATCGGAGCTCCTACCATTTGTGCAGTACATTTTCCTTTTCCCTTTTTAACCATTTGAGGGGTAGGAGGAGGGTAAGGGAAATAATCCTTAGTTTATGTGCTCCCTTAAGATCCAAGTTTTAAAGTTTGTAAGACAGATTCACGGGAAATAATTACGTAAAACTAAAATCTTGATGCCTTTAAAATTCTAGTCATCTTCTTAATCAAAAGATTAAGTCCATTCATATTGCCAGCTATAAAGCCTTTTCAAAGACGAGCAATTGAACTGCAATCAGTAATGTTGACCATTATAAATTTCAAATATTATTTGACCATAATAAGTTAAATATCGTCTTTGCCCCCATACCCATAGTAGCAATTATAGTTTCGTCCTATATTGCCATCTTTTTCCAAGCTCCAATTTCAAGGTTGATCTTCTCGTAATCTATGTTATCAATGTTGGATGGGACCGACCGATTCGACCGGTTTGAGAGCCGGTCACTTTAGAGGGCGGTTTAATGTGTAAACTCATTTAGGTTATCAAATCCGAAAAATTAGTCCGAACCGGTCAACCCGGTTGATTCGGATGAACCGGCCGACTTGCAGTTCAATCATGATTTAAACCCTAACTCTAAATCCCTCCTTGTTCATCTTGCGGGTGTCTCACTCGGTCTTCCTCTCTCTTGTTGCGCTAGTCCCCCATCCTCTCTTCTCCTTGCCTTGCCTCGGCGGGCCTCACCTCGGTGGTGGTGCTTGCCGGTGTCTCTACTTTTCTCAGCTCTTGCTCTAGCTTGCCTTTGTTGGTGGTGCTCCCCGAGATAGAAGGGGAGAGAGATGGTGTGCGTAAGATGAGTAGAAGAACGAGAAAATAGAGAAGGGGCAAAGAAGAGAGGAGTAGAGAAGGAGAAGAAGGGGCAGCGAAGAGAGGGGTAGATGAACCTTGTCAATGATCGAACTTAAGATATAAACATATCTTTAAGTTCGATCATTGACAAGGTTCAAAGAAAGGGTGGGTTTTCGCAAGCTTTAAAGAATCGATTCCCAACCACAACGCTAGCAACAAAAAATGGGCCTCCGGAAAAGGCTATATCACATCGAGATGTCGAATCGTTTTCTACCCTCAATGAGATTGGAAAATTTGAACCTCCTATTTATTTAGACTTTTTGGCTTAGATCAATTGATCCTTTTTAAAGTGGGGAAGAAGCATGTGTATAGTCCCCCATGGGAGACCGAAACATGGGCGAGGGTTGCCTCGTTGCTCTTAGTTCACCCCCTCCATATAGAGTGCTCGGATTAAATTACCCTTTAATTATTTAAAAATGTCAAAAACTCCACTAATTAAATCGATGGCAATCGTCTGCCACTAAGTTAGTTATTAAGTGCAAAAATGCCATCATGACTCGAGTTTTACCTACTATGGCGAGTAAAAACGGGAGGAACCAGGTTAACAAAACTATTTTTCTTTTTTTTTTGTGAACTATTAAGAGTTTTAAATCTCTTGCAATGAATTCCCTCCAAATCATTGTTCATTTGCAAGCTTCATCCCCAAATTGAAAATTTAGGGTTTGAGCAAGAAAATTCCAAAAACGAAATTGAGTAAAATTGGCTACATCGGGAGAGGAATTAGGGTTTGTGTAACAAAATCGAAGCAAAATCGAAGGCAAATATCTGCAATCATATCTCAATCTGACGGTCGTAGTCCCATCGAGTGTGCAAGAGTTGCCCCTGTTTCTCATATGTTGAAAGCTTCGTAGTTGTGGCGAAAGATGTGAAATTTACACAAGCATGACCACGAAGAATCCTGGTAGGAGGGTTGCAAGGTGCTCAAGGTGCAGCACGCTTGGGGATTGTGGTTACTTTAAGTGGGTGGACGAATCTTTATGTGAAAGGGTGAAGTCAATGGTGGTTGAATTGATACTGAAAAACCAGGCATTGAGTCGAAGAAAATGAGAAGCTCGAGACTGATAAAAGAATCAAAGAAGTTGATGAAGAAAGGTTGAAGGTTGTAAAAGAGAAGTATAGAAGGTTGAAGATGGAAGTCACATGATATCAAAAGAGGGAGAAAATTGTTATGTGGGGCATAATTTTCATATCTGTATTGTTTGCATTTGGTAAAGGTTTGGGGGTGGAGTTGTAGCCTAAATGTGAAGGCTTAATGAATTATGAACGATGTGTTATGTTAGCTTTTATGCCTTCTATTGTTGCCTAAATGAAATTGTAGCCTAAATGAATTATGAATGAATGATGAAACTATTTTAACATTTGTGAAATTGCCTCCCCTTTGTGCTTTCTGTTTTTGCACATGTTGAGATATAAATGTGCTTTGTCTCCACATTGGCTGCATGATTCAAGATATAAATGTGTTTAAATATGCAAATTGATTTGGCATCATTGTTTGCTAACTTGAAAAGAATTGGCTTAATTTAGAAACTGTGACTTTCTTATATTGAGATATGTAATGGGTATAAAATGTCCAACTTGGACACAATTGGCATCATTGTTTGCTAAAAAAAAATAAAAACAAGAACAAGTTGAAATTGTCAATTACATAAGGATGTCAAAAAATTACCACAAAATACATATCTCCTAACATTGGAGCCCAACTGTTTCATAAGAAAAAGAAAAAAAAAGTTGCGAGATCAAGCTAATAATTCATCCAAGCACCACATATGTCTTTGTTGGGTTTACACATTTCCTGATTCGATTTGACCTCCTGGTTGGTTGACTTCTTCTATGATGATCTGGTTCTTGGAGGTGGTGCTGAGGACAAATTTTTTGTTGAAGAAGATGGGGCGAGAGGTTATTTTGGGTAGCATAATCTTCACATGAAATTTCTTAGGAATGGGTGGTTGAGTCATTTCAATTTTGGGGGGAGGGCTCAAAAGGATTTTCCGTGCTTGATTGAGGTGGTTGCTGGGGGATGCATCACATTTCCTCCTTTTTGCACAACTTTTTCACAAGTATGCCTCCTTTTTACACATTTTCATTGTCGGTTGGTGGTTGGGCTGCTTTAATGTGGGGTGTCTCGAGGTTGGGATGACTGAGAATTAGCCCTCGCTTCAATCTGGGTAGACTGCTAGCCCCTACTCAGGTTGCACATTTTCACAATGCATCACATACAAAGTTATACAATATAATTAAAGTAAAACTAAACAACAAAATTATAAAAATAAGCAGTGAGAAGGTCGGACCTGCTTCGATACTGGGGTGGCTCAAGTTGTGTAGGCTGAAAATTGTTCACCTCGGTTTGGGCAGGTTCGGTTGGCCTTCTTCTCACCTAAACACAAATACCATTGAATCATATACCATTGTAGCAAAGCTGAGGTTGGGCAGCGTCCCTCACTCAACACAGCCACACAAACAAGCACACAAATAGGAGAAAGAAAATAAAAAACATAGGCGAAGCTGCAGCACACCGAGCATTCTGCACTATTTACCATTGAATCATATACCATTCTGCACTATTACTTATGCTCGGGTTCTACACTTAACAAAGGCACACAAACTCAGGTTCAGCTTGCATACCTTCAGCTTGGATACTCTTTGTATGCATGTGGACCTGTTGTGGCCTTCTTGACCACAATTGGAACAATGGATTCTCTACCCATCATTACTAACCTTGCCTTTCTTACCCCCTTTCCTTTGCTCCCAAGCTTTAGACCTTCTTCGAATTGTGAAGTCCCTTTCCTCTTTGGCTTAAAAACTAGAGCGAGTTATTAGTTCACCATTGGAAACTTCCCACATATCTTCTCCTTTGATAGGCATAAGAGTGTGTGAGTATGTGATATTCAAATATTCAGTTGAGTAGCAGATCATGCACAAACTTCACGAGGTCCAGCCTCTCCTCTCTCATTACTGCAATGGAGTGTGCACAAGGAAGTCCACTAATCTCCCATAACCTACAACTACAACTCCTATCATTCAAGTTCACCACATACTCTTCACGTGCCATGACAAACACTATAAAAACAATTTGCTCCCTTGATTGCCTTCTAAAACCTTGAGTTGTCCTTTTTTTGTAACTTATCTAATATCCTAGGAGTAATAGCATCGAAATGTGTTATGTTCATTCTTTCTTGTCTGCAATTCTCTTCATTATTGCTTTGTAAACACTCTTCAACATGGACACAATCAGCATGTATCTAGCATTGATAATGAATCCGTTGAAGATTTCAGCCATATTGTTGTCCACTGATTCACACTTGGCATGTGATTTGAAGTATACCCTACATAAATGCTTTGGACCCTTTTTCTCCAAAAGCTGCCAAGCAATTGCATCAAGGTCTTGCATTTCTTTGATGTATCTCTTCAGTTGCACTTCATGAGTTGACTTTGCAATTTTCCAAAACACCTCCATATACTTCTTACCTCTCCAAGTGTTCCTCAAATTTGCATAAACATGCCTAGCACACAACATGTGCTCAGCTTTAGGCATCCGATTCAAGACTTCATCAATTAGCCCCTATTGCATCACACAAAAAGTTAGAAAATATAATTAAACTACTTAAATTAAACAACAAAATTTTAATAATAACATACCTTCGTTGGTGAGAGATAATAGTCCATTCATATCCATTTCCAATTTCCAAATCAGCAACCAATTTCTCAACAAACCAACCCCAGCTTTTGCTTGTTTTCACTTTGTGCAACACCCCATGCCACAGGATACATTTGATCATTAGCATCCCTACCAACTCGCACGGAAGAGCTGACCATCCCATGAACCCTTCAAGAAACAGGCATCAAGAGACAACACCTTCGTACAACCATCTAAGAAGCCCTTTATCAAAGGCCCTAGGCATATATATATAAACCTAAATATATACTTGCCTTTGTTCCTTCCAAGTTCTTATTCTTAAAGAAGTCCCTAGGTTTTGTTTGTATACCTCCTAAGCATAATCCCTGAGTTGCCCAAACCGACTCTTATAGTCACCCATAATTGATCGCAAAGCTCTTCTCCTAGCTCTAGCACACATAGATAAAGTGGCATTATAGTTAAGTTCATCCTTAACTATGCCTTGAAGATCTCTCCCGATCAATGCGAGGCTGTCTTCTAAATGTTTCTTTATAATGTTTAACTAACTAATCAACAGACATGTGCCTCTTGCTCGCCTCAAAACTAAAAGGCAGACATGTGTGCTTTTTATCCAAAGTCTTTATCTACCATGTCAATTCCTTCCCAACCTATGATCCCCATAGCCTCCACTCACAGCCTTCACCCAAGCAACACACCCGATACTTCAATTTATCACTCTTCTTTATCTAAAGGTGATACCCTTTAACAATCCTGTAATTCTCAACTGCCTTCACTAAATCATCTTTATTGGGAAATTTATGGCCAACCTTAAGCTCAATTGAAGAACTACCCTTATATCTTGGGTATTTCACACTTTTCTTCATTTTTGATTCATTCTCATCTTCACTTTCACTACTTGGACTCTCTGCATTGTCCGAATCATGATACTTTTCCTCACCTACTTCTTCCTCATCTGTTTCAAGCATCACCGCCACACTTGTCTCTTAGTAGCTAGTTCCTCTTTTATTTTCTCTCTCTTTTTCCTAACCTCTCTTAATTCATTGTCCTCAACATCGAATTATCAACATCATCGCCCTCTAACCATAGATCATCATCATCCGACCCTACTCCATCATCCTCCGACCCTACTCCATCATCAATCTCATGTTCATTTTCTTCACCTCCATCTATTGTATAATCATTGTGGTCAACATACAAGTATATAAACTCATTTTTTTAACACAAATCACTCAACTCCCTTATCTCATCATCGCTCTCTATTGCTACCAAACTATCATCAAAAGCTAATCCGCAAAAGTAAATTGTTTTTATTCTCTCTACGAGTATAATCCAAGTTTACCACATTTTCTTTGACATCCTCAACGCTCAATAAGTCAAGATCACCTTGTATCTCATTCATCTCATACTCACTATATACCAAGTGTGGAACTCTTTGGAATTCCCCCGCGGAAAATACGCAGCTTACAATTTCCCAAACCACTCATTATGAAAATTACAATACATAATCAAGTAAAAAATAATGACAAACATTCATAAAAAATCAACTTCATAGCCAAACAGAGCACTACACCTTCCCCACCCCTCAAAATACTAACTTTCAAGCATTTAACAAATTTAAACTACTATTTTAGAAATATTTCACTTAGTATCAACAAGTATACAAAGTAATTGCAACACCAAAATCTCATAATTCCAACACCAACTTGTCATAATTTTCAAAAAAAAACCCTAAAAACTTACCTTGCCTGTTGATCAAAGTTCCTCTATATCCCTTCCCCTGTCTGCGGATGATCACCTCAAGCTTTTTCTCGGTTTCAAGCGGTATCACAACCATTTAGGGTTTGAATTTGCAATTACAAGGAAGATAGAGAGAGAGTGAGCGAAAATGGCGAGAGTAGAGAGAGAGAAGAGAGAGAGAGAGAGAGAGAGAGAGTGATGATGTTTTTCAATGATTTCATTCAAAACGAGGGAAGAGAGAGAGTGAGGCAGTCTAATTGTAATAAACAGTTAAAAAATGGATTTTGACCGGTTCCGTGGGTTTTTACCGGCCTCAACGAGTCAACCTCACCTACAGATGGCATTTTTATCACTTAATAACTTAGTGGCGGACGATTATCATCGATTTAATTATCGGCATTTTTGAAATTTCTAAATATTTGAAGGGTAATTTAATCCGAGCATTCTCTCCATATGAGGAGCGGAAGGGACTGTGAAGAGAGCTTAGAGAGGAGGTGCGGCTAATAGGAAGAAAATAGAAACCTTAAAGCTTTGCTTAAATTTACTTTTTGAAAGCCTTTTTAATGAATGTAAATAAAAATGTGCTTTTTCCTAAACCATATAATATGATTTGGTAGTTTTTATCTAATAAAATATGTCACTTTTTTATTAAATATAGAAAAGACAATAACAACAAAAAATTAAGTAAAAAATATATAACGAAATAATTTTATACCCAACAAGATCATGGCAATTTAATCCGATCCAACTAGAAAACCGAGTCAATTGGTGTAACCCAGTCTAAGCGGTTTGACTAGTTGACCCATTAACTCACTCCCCAACCAAATCAATGATCTGGTCAATTCTCTTAACATAAGGACTTGTGACCGGGTCAACTCTATTAACATAAGGAGACAACAAATGTGATACGGTATTTGGCAAATCTAAGACTATTATGAAAGTAAAAATAAATTAAAACATGAAAAACATAATATTTACATTCCCTTGGAGAGATATTTCAGGCTACCTTATGCTATTCATTTTTCCTGACATCACCTAATTGTGAAGAAACACAGGGATACTTGAAGAGTAGATCCATCTATATGACTATTGGTTTTCGTATTCTGAAAACCTCAAAATGCAAAGATTTGAAACAACACTTGCAGAAACTACTACACATTTTGAAGAATTGATAAGCTATCAATCTAAAAGGATGTGGAAGGTCATAATACAGTGAGCACCACCAGAAACAAAATTTTGTTACCAATCAAAACCCTAAATGTCTATACAAGCTCCTTCGAAACACTTCATCTGGTTGGTTTAGTCCATGTGGTCTCCAATGTGATTGAATTTGCGTAGTAAACCTGTTTTGAGGAATCATCCCAGAAAGCCTGCAAAACAGAATTACTGGTGTTTAGTAATACTAAGTATGATAGATCACCCCAAACAAAAAAGGTAATATGAACATAAATAAAATTGTAATAATTTTTTTATGGAAAAAAGGAGATAAAATCACAATGGCTTACATCTAATAGGATCCATACTGAGCTATAAGAGCTACCAAAATACTTTTCCCTGGCATAAATCTCAATCAGTCATTAATTTGTCGTCTGAATTTCTAGTAAGGCACAAGAGTGTTCTTATTTTCTATTCTCATTTCTCCAGAACTGATTGCAGATGAAGTTTGTCCAAATTTTGAGAACGTCACTTTGTCTTAATCAAATTAAAACATACATGAATTCTTGCAAATTTTGACCACATCAGGAATAAACAATATGCGTATTGTTGGTTGATGAATAATGATCAAATCAAGCAACAAATGACACCATCAAAAACTCTCGAAAGCCTTCAGCAGCAGCCAATGTTGGCTTACATCTCTTATAATTTCACTGAAGCCACAATCAACCCTTCTTCAAAATGGGAGGAACAAACTTGAAAAAACCAGCACAAAGTTGCAAACACAAGGGAAGCAATTGAGGACTATACGTCCATAGATACAGTATAACTATGGATGCCTGAACATGCAATACAGTAGACCAAATTGCAGAGAGATCACACAGAACACTACAAGACATACCTGCCACCCCGGAGGAAGATCTCTAGAAAGTTGGTCTAAATCTGGTTGCCTGGTTTCATTGTTGATAGCATCAGATGATGACTCTGGAACAGCTTCTTTCTTGGCTCTCCTACGCTTAACTCTTTCACGCCTGTGAATCAGAGTGACAACAGACTAGTAACCAATAGTGTTCTATGGATTTTTTTTCCCATTTACTCGGCATATTAACAACAATCATATGATAAAGACAACAGGACGTTTAACACAGGAAAGTTTTAGTTTAGTCCTCACGTACCAGTCACCACCAAGTGGTTGGAAATTAGCATTTTCTTTAGCCTCCCGCTTGCAATCTGTTGTGCACGCCATTCCTGCAGCCACACAGGGTTTAGACAAAGCAAGATACTATATTCACAAAAAACATTAAGCTTCTAACATTTTTACCTCTATCTCTCGCTGCCGTTTCTTTTCCAGAATTTCCAATGGAGATTCATACACTTCTTGTTCCTCTTCCTCCAACTCCTCTTTTGCAGCCTTCCACTGATGGAATCAATGAACAAAATGATGATGTGGCTTTGCAACATGTGAATCATTCAATTTTGATAACAATGCTTATAAAAAGTATATGAATAAATGAAGAATTTACCTTATCCACCAAGCTGGAGACTTTCTTATTAGACCTTAGCGAGGAAGCCACAGTAACCTTTGGCTTCTTCATTCGCACGGCTGCAATGAGGGGAGAAAAAGAGTTTCAATACTGTCCCATATAAAGAAACTTCTTAGTGTAGTATGCATTCATATTCCAAATAACTTCATATACCAATAGGAGTGTCACAATGGATGCCACCCTTTCATTTAACTAACCTCCGTCGTGATGCTTTTTAACTCCGAGGACAAAGAGAGAATAATATAAATCTTGTGCTACAGAGAGCATCCCTAACATCCTCTCATTTTCATTTAGGGAAACAGGATATACAACGGGAAAACAGCATTAAGGATCAAAAAGCTTATGGGCCTAAAAATGAATGCTTATCCCTTGGCAACACTATTTACTAGCTTAGAGGCAAAAGGCACACTAAGGCACAAAGGGCAACTATGTGCTCCCCAGAACTCCTTAAAATGTTCTATAATTTATGCCCATTTAAACCACTCTAAACAATTTAAGACGTCAATTGCATGTGACCATAATTCCCACTACAGGTCGCTCGGGAATCATGCTTTCAGATCTACAAGATGAAGTAGATGAAGCTATTGTGTTCATTGTTATTTAGAGGGAGCCTCTTAATAACCTATAATGAAGGCTATTTATAAACAGTTCTACAGATTTAACAGCAGAAATGCCCAAAGAGTCATCATGGTGATTATACGCTCTCCCCTAGTCCCTCAAATGTTTTAGGGCATTTCAGGAAAACCCTAAACAATTTCTACTAAGGGCATGTTCGAAGTTACATGAAAAACATAATCTATTTATGTTTATGTTCGTTTATGTTCGTGCGCTTCTTATTTGAACAATTCATTTCTGTTCGTTTATGTTCGTTTCTGTTTCTGTTTATGTGCGTTTTGTATGTAACTTCGAACAGGCCCTAAAGAGCACTCATATGGGCATTTTTTAATCAGATTATCTACAAGATGATGCAAATGAAGCCATACACTCATTCAAATTGTTTTAAGAGGATTTTGAGCGAGAGAATAAAAGACCTCTAACACAAATTATAACCATGTATGCCCCCTAGCCACTCTAAAAGGTTTTAGGCTTTTCTTAAACAATTTAAAGCACATTGTATAGATAGCCGTTCATGGCATTTAGGAGTCGCACTTTAAATCTACAAAACCAAAAGATGCAATACAGCCATTTATCTCATAAATTGTTTAGAGGAGCATTTCCAACACCTTAAGACGCTTTGGATGTAACGTATGACAGGATCCTCTAATATAATTATTTAGAGGGATATTCACAGGGTTTTGGAGATAGTGTGAGGCTGTGAGCAAAGGCTCTAATAAAGGCCCCAAACCAAAGGCTATTATAAATAGTTTTTCATGTTTAAAAAATAAATAGATAGTTTTTCACACTAGAGAAATGTCATAGTAATTACTCAAATAGCGAGTCTGTGCTCCTCCTAACCCTTCAAAATTCTTTGGATACCTTTAAGACCATTCTAGACAATTTAAAATGACGCATTGCACAAGACGAACATTACATATAGGCATTTTGGAATCATCTTCTAAATATATAAGATAGTGCAAATGAATCTACTGCACTCATAGGAATGCAAACAAGTCAGCAAGGAGTAGTCCACTATAACATGATTACTCAAGTCATTGGACAACTATCTAATCTTAAAGATTACCTTTTGACTGAGCCTTTGGTACAGCAGTTGAAGAGTCAGAAACAGTTGATGTACTAGTGACTGAAACAGAAGTAGCAATGGTGCTGAAAGAAGGAACTGAAACATATTCTTTCACTGATACGGCAACTGGAGCTGAAACTACAGAAGTTGAAGCTTCAGTAGAGACAGCATCAATCCTAGTACCACGCACATGTGGCTCAATAAACTGATTGGACAACGAAGATGTCCCTGCCGATGCATCAACAGTCGCGATCTGATTAGAAGACAACGGAATAGACTTAGATGCAGCTTCAAGCCCGAAGACCCAATAGTAGGATCCACAGGGACCACTGGCAACACTCCATTCTGAAGGCCATAGTAAACTGCAGAATTCACAGGAGTTGGAACAGCAAGCTGCACATTAGAAACTGCGGAATAATATAAGGGGGATGCAGAACAGCTATCTGACTTCCATCAGCTTGCTCGTAAAAACCAGTGGCTGACATTCCTGTGGTAGTGCTTCCATAATAGTTCACGTTAGATTCAGCATACGTCAGATTGTACTGATCACTATAAACAGGTTGCAGTGGCTCTGGTTCAGCGGGTGGTGGAGGTGGGAATAAAGAACCAGGTGGTTCATCAGGTGGAGGAGGGGTATATCCTCATTATCAGGTGGTGGAGGCGGAATCCATTCGTCATCTGGAGGTGGGGGAATGAATTCACCCCCAGCTCCCAGGGACTCCCCTGCTGCAGAAATATTTAGCTGAGCTGGCTGCTCTGATGGGGCGGCCATTTGACCTCTCATATCTAGGGTCATGTTCCTTTCAGTGATCGGATCTTCAACTTCCATATCAATGTCCATATCAACATCTTCACCAGATTGAAATCCAGACTTTGGACTTCCGTTTCCCTGAACAGATTCATTTATTTCTTTGCCTCCTTCCTCTACAACATGAAGAAGTCTTGGATGGTCATCTACAGAAACTTGCTTCACATTTGATATCTCAACATTTGAAGCCTCATCATCCAAAGCTTTCTTGTCTACTGATGCATCAACATCATCCATAATAGCAGAAGAATTTTCAGGAGACGACTTCCTTGTATCTGTGTTCACTTTGAATTCTCCTTCTTCCAAATCTTCCACCTTCTCCTTGTTCCCTTCAGCAGAAATCAAATGCATTTCACTAATTTTGTTCTTCTGCCTCTCAATTTCAGCGTTGATCCCATTTTCGATCTGATTAAGTTGTCTTTCTGAATGCAGCCAAAATGGAACCAAAGATGATCCCTGGGGTAAAAGAGACCTAATATCAGAGAGCCTAATCTCAACTTCCGATATATATTTTGATATCCAGCCATGTTCGTCGGAGTCAAACCCGCACCTGAAAACAAAAATATGGCAATTCAATTAATATGATTTACTAAACAAAAAGCAACAATATATGGGCTGAGGAAGAAGGCTGAGACAATTATTGATAACAACAATATTAAAACCCTACCATTGCAGTGACTTCAGCCTGTCTAGCAACGCTTCACCATGATTTATGAGTTGCAAAGGATCAACTGAGACTTGTTCATTGCTAATTGAATAACTGTGTACATCGTATCCAACAGCACTTGCACTTCCAACACCCGCATTTACTTGGTTGCACTGTGAATAGTATGCTTGAATAGCGGTTTCACAAGGCAATGCACCAACCTCACTGGAGCTACCCAGCAACTGAGTTACTTCACTGTTGCTTTGCTGCATAGATTGATTTGCCTGCGGTCCAAGTTCACATACTCCAGCCACATCTGAAACTCCATTCATGTATGCTAAACTATGCATTGTAGAAAAATCTTCTGACTTTGCACCAAAACTAGTGCCTGTGGCATTGATGCCTGCACTACCAATCTCATTAATTTCTGTCCCCAAAGTTTCCAGTCCATTAGCTGTCCCAGCTCCCTGAGACAAACCATCTGGTACTTCCCATGAAGTTTCTCCAGTAACAGTGTTCCAATAATAGTACTGATTACTTTCCTCATGCAAAACCACTTTCCAGCAGGAACTTGCTCCTCCAGCAGTTTGGGGATCAGAAGCCTCAGGAAAATGATTAATGTTCTCGTTACTAGCTTCATGTTCTTTGTCATCTGCAGTAGCTTGCACCACTGGTGATGCACTTACCACGCCAGAATTTGTTTCCGCATTGCAACTATCAGCTTTTTGAACAGCAAGGTCTTCATCATCACCGGCTTCCCGTTCTTCAGATGGTTTACTAACTGGCACTCTTGTCTGTCAAGGTCAAATAATTAAAAAAAAAGGTATCATGTCACTAAATGCATAATTTGGATATACAGATCCAGAAAAACACAACTGCAGAATCAGACGCTACTTCTAGATGCAGAAGTTAAAGTTAGATACTCCATTTACCCTAAATTAGAATCATACTTTCAAATATCAAATATATTCAATGAACAAAGTATAAGCAGGTCACCAGCAAATTACACATTCATGAAAAACAAGATCAGTCGGCAGTAGTGATGGCATAATCCCTGCTTAAGAATCCCAAATTAGCACAAAGGTATCATGACTCACAACCAAAACTCTGCATCAGCAGGTGAAGCAATGAACTACTATTACCTGGTCATCATCGTCGACCAAAGAGTCTTTTTGTACACTTCCTGTCTCATTAGATTCTTGATCCAATTCATCATCACTATATTGCCCAAGTAATGACAGGGGATTATCTTCTTTTTGACCTGAAACACAACATTCAGCAAATTATACATCTGTGTAACAATATCTACAGTCCTAATAGCAATCTAACATATATAGCACCAGGCATCTAGAGTCTAGACAATTAAGAACGTAGTGGACGTTTAGGCATCAAGAAAGCAAATGGAGTTCAAAAAACTGAAGATGGACTTGTATAAGAGCATTTACATTCTGTCTTCCACCAACCTGATACAAATCAGGGCAAGTCAGCAAGGCGTCATGTCATGTTAATGAAGTGAGAGATATACGAACCGAAGAAAACATTTCCTGTCGAATTCTCCATAATGATGCCAAGCTGCCAGAAACAGCATTTCAAGTAGGAAGACATTCATTACATCCCTGTGGCAGGGCAGGGCAGATCTCACCAAAGAATGTCCCCAACACCACAGCCACTCTAGATTCTGAAAATAGATACTTGGAAGAGAAACAAGCATTTCTTATATCAAAAATTCCATGTTCCATGACGACAATGCCGTATACTCATGTCTTCTCTACAAAATCCTTTCGAAGAAATCTGACAGAACCCACCTGAAGAAGAGGGTGAATTGGATAATTCTGCATCAAGTTTAGCATCCATGTCTTTTCCAACTTCATCTTTTGCAGAGGAGCCACCCAAATCTCCTAAAACATAAAACCATCACAAAAATATTAAAAAGGTATGGTAGCTTGATCACAGGGAAGATATAGCATTGACTGTGGCAAAGATACACAGGTCACTGTAGTTCCTACATGCGAGTAGTGAATAAAGCCCAAAGACCTCTACACTATCGCAATTAATGAATCCCTATAGCTTATATGTCCACATGCATCTGCCAAAAAAAAAAAAAATTCAGAGGAGACATGCATCTACAAAATGTATTCATGCAAAATAACTAAATTCAAGAGTGCTATAGCTTTCATGAAAGGTTGACTGTACAAAAGCAGATACTGCTCCTTTATCGAAATCATCTGTTTTGAGAGAACAGTACATAGTGATATCAGCAAAGCAATGGCTTCATTCATTTCACCTAACAATTTCCATACACGACTAATATTGCAAGAGAAACCATGTTTCACATTATCCTCAAAGACTTGGGTGTATCCCTCTCCTCAATTTACAAATCTTCAACAAATCCCAGGAATATTCTCCAATGCAACAGCAGCAGCATACCGAAAAACCATGAGATGTAATTGATTGCTGATGTTCAATCAAAATTGCTTCGACTATATGTGTAATTAAACAGAAGTGGCCACATAAACCAAAAAACTAGCCAAATTCATGTCTTCTACCAAAACTCAAGCTAACAAAAAGCCCAACAAATCTGAGCATCACCTTCTTTTTTTTTTTTTTTTGGGGGGTCAACTTTTAACTTTCGCTAATATTCAACCAAACAGCAACTCCATTTCACCATTAAAACCCCAACGAGGGTAAAATCAGGACCATTAGTGCATACATCCACAACATAATCTATGTTCGAATATCATAAATGCCATTCTTTTCCAATATACGAACTATATACATGCGCAATTCTCGTACAAAACCTAACCCAAGCTCAAGGACAATAAATCAGTCAAAAGTAAGTTTTTTTTAAAAAAAAAAACATCGTAAAAACGGAAACAAATCAAAACGTGTTTTCAAATTGGAAAATAAACCCTAAGAGAGAGAAACGGGAAGAGAAGTACCAGAGGGTTCAGCAAAGAGATCGAGCTTAACTCTGCGACCAGCAGCCATCATCGCTGCTAACCTCCTCTCTTTCCTCTTCCCCATCACAACTTCAGAGATTTACGAATTTTCCTTCCTCGAATATTCAATGTTATCCTCTTCCCTATAAACTTACCAACTAAAGTCGAAATCTTCCTCAAATTCCCAGCAAAAATTTAGAGAATTTGAGGAATCGCCGTAAAAATTTGGCCAGAAATCTCCCCCTTCTTCCCAAGCGTGTGAATTTCTCTCCCTAAAAGGAATTTCGGCAAAAAAATTGGTTAGTTAATTGTTCAATTTGCCCTCCCTCTCTCACTCTGTGTTCCATACAAATCCCTAACCAAGGGCGGTCGAGCCTGGCCCAGTTTTTGGGCTGGATTCGGGTCCAATACATTTTGGACTTTTCAACAAAGATTTTTTTTTTTTTGTAATTTTTTTACTAAATTTGACAATTTTTCAACTAATAAGACGCCAATAAGATACACGTGGATATATCCTTAATAATAGATAAACTAAAGATTAACTATAAATTTACAGCACTATTAGTGTGAATCCTGTACTATTATTTAAATAGCTCATATATTTTATATATTTTTGATGAAAAAAGTAAGGGATTAGTCATAATTTTTTTTAATGATATATAGTGTCATTTTTATCCTGTTATAAAACAAATAATAAAACCTTGAATAAATATACTCAATAAACATGACATAGGTAATAGTTTTGACCAAAATTATTCATCATAATAGCAAAAACGTTAAAGATAATCAATATAATTTCCCTACTAATTGCTAACTTAATTTTTTTTTGTTGTTGAAAATTGAAAACAGTCATCTACCTTAGGTAAATTTTGAATAACCATAAAATAAAAAAATATTTATAATAATATATGTTAAATACATTTTGGACTTTTCAACAAAGATTGTTTTTTTGTGAATTTTTTTACTAAATTTGAAACAGTTTTTCAACTAATAAGACGCCAATTAGATACATGTGGATATATCCTTAACAATAGATAAACTATAAATTTATAGCATTATTAGTGTGAATCCCGTACTTCGCACGGTTATGTGATATTATTTAAATAGTTGATACATTTCATATTTAGATATATTTTATATATTTTTGATGAAAAAGAAAGTAAGGGATTAGTCATAATTTCTTTTAATGATATATAGTGTAATTTTTACCCTTTTATAAAACAAATAATAAAATCTTGAATAAATATACTCAATAAACATGACATAGGTAATAGTTTTGACCAAAATTATTCATCATAATAGCAAAAACGTTAAAGATAATCAATATAATTTCCCTACTAATTGCTAACTTAAATTTTTTTGGTTGAAAATTGAAAATAGTCATCTACCTTAGGTGAATTTTGAATAGCCAATAAAATAAAAAAATATTTATAATAATATATGTTAAATACATTTTGGACTTTTCAACAAAGATTGTTTTTTTTTTTTGTAAATTTTTTTACTAAATTTGAAACAGTTTTTCAACTAATAAGACGCCAATAAGATGCATGTGGATATATCCTTAATAATAGATAAACTAAAGATTAACTATAAATTTACAACATTATTAGTGTGAATCCCGTGTTTCGCACGGGTATATGCTATTATTTAAATATTTGATATGTTTCATATTTAGATATATTTTATATATTTTTTATGAAAAAAAAGTAAGGGATTAGTCATAATTTCTTTTAATGCCATATACCTGTAATTTTTACCCTTTTATAAAACAAATAATAAAACCTTGAATAAATATACTCAAAACATGACATAGGTAATAGTTTTGACCAAAATTATTCATCATAATAATAAAATACGTTAAAGATAATCAATATAATTTCCCCTACTAATTGCTAACTTTTTTTTTTTTTTTGGCTGAAAATCGGAAATAGTCATCTACCTTAGGTGAATTTTGAATAACCAGTAAAATAAAAAAAATATTTATAATAATATGTGTTAAATACATTTTGGACTTTTCAACAAAGATTGTTTTTTTTTTTGGTAAATTTTTTTACTAAATTTGAAACAGTTTTTCAACTAATAAGACGCTAATAAGATGCATGTGGATATATCCTTAATAATAGATAAACTAAAGATTAACTATAAATTTACAACATTACTAGTGTGAATCCTGTGCTTCGCACGGGTATGTGTTATTATTTAAATAGTTGATATGTTTTATATTTAGATATATTTTATATATTTTTGACGAAAAAAAGTAAGGGATTAGTCATAATTTCTTTTAATGCCATATAGTATAATTTTTACCCTTTTATAAAACAAATAATAAAATCTTGAATAAATATACTCAATAAACATGACATAGGTTATAGTTTTCACTAAAATTATTCATCATACTAGCAAAAAGCGTTAAAGATAATCAATATAATTTCCCTAATAATTGCTAACTTAATTTTTTTTTTTTTTTGCTGAAAATCGAAAATAGTCATCTACCTTAGGTGAATTTTGAATAGCCAATAAAATAAAAAAAATATTTATAATAATATGTGTTAAATGCCTAATAAAAATAAAAAATAAATCTTAAAGAGAATTATATAAAAGAGTCACCAAAAAAACTACACTAATCTAATAAATCAATTGACTAATGAACTAATTAAGCAACACTAAATTCTATTAAACAAAATCTAATTGCATCATCCATTGAATAATAAACCTAAATTAAAATAAGCAAAAAATAAAAAAAGGAGACATTAATAATTGTAAAATCATGTACATTATCGAGACATATATATAATAGGGGAGAAGATAACTTAAAATTAACAAAAAACTACACTAATGCAATAAAAGTATATAATTGTTAGCAAACAAATCTCAAAAATATGGAAATAACGATAGCTGATAGATTGAATCAAGACAAAATATGCAAATAAAATCAAAATAATTTTTTTAAATAAAAAAAGGTAGAAAGAAGAGAAGTAGAACGATTACCCTAATAGGACGGTTTTGGAAGCTTAACTGTTTAGCATTCTTGCTCTCATCTAATGTTATGAGTCAAAATTGAAATGTTGTGTATTAATAATAATGTTGCCTATTAATTTATTGTATAACTGAAAAGAATAAAGTAAAATTTGAATGGCCAATGATAACTTTTCATTTCATATATAATAGATTTTAGTTTGTTATATGTAGGACTGGGGCAATGGGCCGGGTCAGGGCCGCCCCATTACTATAAAGGATCGGATCGGGCCAAGGAAAAATAAATGGGTTGGGCTGGGTCATGGGTTAGCTGACCTTGACCTGCCCATAACCCACCCATGGGTCGGAGCTAAACATAAATTGACGTTAGTGATTGGTCCTTAACACACCCCCTCCCCAATATTTTTTCTTTTGGAAGAAATTCGCCTTTCTTTAAAATTTCTTTTTAATAATTAAAAAAAACTTGTAATGAAAATACTTTGCTCATTTTTTGGATCAAATCAACTAAGGTTCAGCTTGAAATCATGTCGTACTAATTTCAGAGGTGGGTTTGTTTTAAAAGCATCCGAAGATTTTTCATAAGCTTACAAAATCTGATCCTGAGGATCCAAGGCAAAGGTGCCATAAGTCTATAACACATAGGCAAGCCTATGAATGCTTAGTCTGATGCTTATAAACTACAGAAAACATAGTACAAAAGGGAAAAGACTGGAATGTTCCCCCTTGATCTGCTAAGTTCTGGAGAATTTCTTCCTGCCATGAGAACTCGAGGAAAACGCAGAATCATCCCTTCTGCTTGAAGATTTCTGGGCAAGCTTCTTTCTGGCAACTGTGGGGATAGTATCTTTAAGTACCTTTGGAACAATAAAGCTAAAATCATCCTGATTGATATGGTTGTATTGTGGATTCTTCTCCAGAAAATGTATAACTTCATAAAGACATCTCACTTTCTTGCCAATGGGAGTTAGATAATGAGCATCCAACTTGGAGTAATCTGATGACAGTCATTGCAATCAGCACCGATGACTCATATCTAGTGACCCCTGAATGAAAACCCCAACAAAAAACTCATCAAACATAGCAGTGACTGAATACCTGAATATGCATAAAAAAAATTAAGAACACCATTTCTAACTCTAAATATTGAAGCTTTATAATATCAACAACCTTCGCAATCCCCACTCCTCCCTCTTGTATCATCATCCTCTTTGTGATTGGTGGAATATGCATAAAAAAATTAATTAAAATAATTTAGATATATAAATATAATCTACTACAACAATTAAAAAATTTAATTACTTAAAAGAATTAATTACCTAAAAGAAGATACTTATATCATCATCCTCATCCCTTCCATCTTCATCTGAATTAGAATCGTTGCTAATTGCTAGAGTTGTATCATACTCTGCCCGTCGCCAATCTTGAAGACTTACAAGTGCTTGTATGGTTATAGGCTTCAAAGCACTACGAGTACGGGAGATGGTTTTTCTACCAAGACTAAAGGTAGACTCCAATGCTACAGTACTAACTGGGATTGTCAACAGATCTCGTGCCATCATAGAAAGCACTGGGTATCTCACCGAGCTCTTGTCCCAAAAATCCAAAACATCTAACTCCAAATTCAAATCAAGACCCGCCTCCTCCAAGTATAAATCCAGATAGGACCTCCCAGTTTAGGGCATAGAGCTTCTACCACTAAAACTACTATAATCATCAAAGTAGTCATCCCCGATAGCACTAACAGCAGGAGAAGGATTAATGATAGGTGAAGTTGATGTCGAGTGTAGTTTGTACTCATTGTATAAGGAACGCAAAGTGCTTAAGACATTATCAACACGTTTAGTAGCTTCATTAAATCCAAACAACTTTCTAAAACAGTACTCAACAAATTTAACTCTACACCGAGGATCCAAAATGACAGCACATGACAAGTACAAATTATATTCCGACCACTACTTGTCAAATTTTCCAAGCATCACATTTGCCATATTAGCTAGATAACCATAAGGACCCTGAGCTGTCTCAAGCAAACGCCTATGAACCATCCATGATCCCTTGAAATACAAATTAGATGTTGGGATCTTCACATCACTAAACATGCAAGTTACCTCATAAAATAACTTGAGAAACTTATGAATCAGACTAAGTTTCCCCACTCCTCCTCTAAAGGCACATAGGTTTTCAATGGAGAATCAGTTGATCCCAAGTAGGGAAACACATTCTTATAATACAAGACATTATCAAGCAACTTGTAAGTGGAATTCCAACGAATTTGCATGTCCAAATTCAGTTTTGTTTTTACATCCAAATGAAAGATCTTTTGTGCACTTTCATAAAATTCTTTACCTCTAAGAGAAGATCTAGTAATCAATTTCACCAAATTTCGAATCTTTTCCATAGTTTCCTCAATCGACTTTAGACCTTCTTGCACAATAAGATTCAGGATATGTGCATAACATCGTACATGAAAGAATGCACCACTACTTATCAGTCCACTTTTAGGAAGAAGACGCTTTTTAGATTAGCCATCATCACATCATTGTACTTAGCATTATGCAAAGTTATGGTGAGTATCTTGTCCTCGATATTCCATTGAGTAAGAAACATAAGCACTTCATTTGCTATGCTTTCACCATCATATGGAGGACCTAAGGATTCTTTTGTGCAATTTCTAAGCACTATCTACAAAGTGGGTTGTGATGCAAATGTAGTGTTGATAAGTATGATTTGACCTCCAATTATCAGTTGTCAAACAAATCCTACCGGGATTTTCAATAACATATCTTTCAACTTATCTCTCTCCCCCATATATAGACATCACTTCTCTCTTAGCCATTGAACAACTAAAACTCGGGTTAGCTTTAGACATCATCCGTATAAAAGCTTTTTCCTTTAACAGTCATAAAGGAATTAGCTCCTTCAACTATATAAAGAACAATTTCCTTACGAAGCTTGCTCATATTAAACACAAATTTCACATTATCACCATCACTATCCCCTTCACCTCCTTGAAACCCACTAGGTCTCACTGGACATCTTTCCAAATGACGCTTTAAATGAGAAGTCCTACTCCCTTTAATAGCATATAAAGACATTTTACAATGCATGCAAATTGCAATTGGCTTACCTTATGGATTAGTGTCTTCCTTGAGCCCTCTCCATACTTTAGACTTTTTCTTCCTTTTAGCTTATGGAGCATTATACTCACTATAATCATCTTCCGTCACTTGCCTAGAAGATATTCCTTCACTATCTATCCCTAAGATAGGAGAACAAAAACATTATTAATCACATGAATATCTTTCCCATTGAATTAAACACAAGATTGTGACAAGCTAAATCCTTCCTATGAAATTCTGTATTCACAAAGCTCAAATCCCATTACTAATCACATGAATATCTTTAAAATCATATATAGAGAACATCAGAGTTTATATCTATCATGGAAAATTTCCTTCAAACACAAAGCTCACCTATGATCTAACTACTAGCTAACCAACAGACTACAAGGTAAAGCCATGTCCCTTTTTTTTGTGTTCAATATGCCTCCCATGATTGAGGAATTTATTCCTCGTGATCATTATTTGGCCTTCTAAGACTACAAGGTGGAATATAAAAAATCGTATCATCAGTAGCTAATTATCGTCTTGAATTGAAAATGAGTAGGTCGGCAGTTCCTTTAGAAGCTGCGGAAGACATAGTGGAGATTAATTCGAGGGCCTTAGAGGCCAAGGCTAAGGGCTATGGTGTTATTGTTAATAGCTTTTATGAGCTTGAACCGGACTATGTTCATCATTATAGGGATATCGTAGGTAGGAAGGCATGGCATATAGGTCCAGTCTCACTATGCAACCGAGAAAATACTGAAGCCAAGTTTCACGTTCCCTTCCTATATTCCATACATCAGTTTCTTATCAAACTCAATTCCATTGCAAGTGAAACCAACTCGGGGACCACATGGAGTTTAATTTTCCTCGGCCACAATAACCACAAGCCAAAAATCACACATTATCACAAATAATTATAATTTACCTCAAACTGTCTCAACTCATCACAAACTGTCATGTTTGATCCCCACTCACGTATTAAATCTCCCTAACCTTTCAATTTGCAACTTTAGTTTACACGAGCGACAATAACCACAAAAACAGTAACCACAAACAATTACAATTTTAACCCAAGGAGTCCCAACTCATCGCAACCGTAAAATTCGATCGAATTCTCACAATTTCGTTTAACTACCCAATTGATGTACTACTTCCATTTTCTCAATTCTTAGTCACTCCAAACGTTAGTTAAATCCATACTTTCACGTAATCAGGCACTAAATAATTTAAACTAAACTTCAATCATTCGGGAATCGATTCACATGCTAACCATCACATATTAAATCAATATACTAATTCCATTAATTCAAGAGTTAAATTACCCACTAATCTCCAAATATCACAGGCTCTATAGATGCCAAAACTCAACTAGTTCAACATAAGTGATATAGCACCATCTAGGACTCCATATCCTATTCATAAGGCACCTAGCCAACTCCTGTCACCTCCAATCTCTCAAAAGTTGCCAAATCAATATCACAGTCCATGATAGATCACAAGATACGTGCTCAATATATAAATTCTGACCACAAATGCATAACTAACCACAAAGATTATTCCATCAAGCACGCTTAAAAGGAGATCGGTAGGTATCATAATCGAAATTCCGACATAAATTTTAACATGAAATTGCAAAGACCCACATGTAATCACATAACACATCGCGGATTGTCCCTAGGATCTAATACACAAAACATATTTCATGATTATGCAAAACCTAAGCTCTGATACCACTAAATGTAACACCCCGACCCCGGGTAGAGACGTCACATCGCCAGGACCCTCTTCGAGGATCCTTAAGGCTGATCTAGGGAACAACTTGCCAAACATAACCTGTTTGCTAAACTGTTGGAAGTTGAGCTAGAAACCCCTTTTTTCGATAGACAAGTTGCGATGAGCCTTAAGCCCACACGGCTTCAGGTTAAACTTTTGGGTTCATAAAACCTTATACCATAAAACAAGGTACAATAATGACGAAGTTTTTGTGGGGTCCACCAAGGCCGAATAAGAGCGTCTACAAATGCCAACAAACCTCTAGCTACAGACATGCTTGGTTACCAAATAAATCTTACAAATCATACTCAAAAGCACACATAATTAAACATAAGTAATCAATGCACTAAAGTTTCTTGTATCTAAGAGGGCATCAAAACGACCTCCAAAATGACAAAACTGTCCAGGAACCTTACTATTGCTCTGGATCTGAAAATATGAAAAAGTAGGGGGATGAGCAACCACAGCTCAATGGGAGTCCTTCGCCTCCCAAAAACCAAAATGACTTTGCATGCATACATATATATAGATATGATAGCAATCAATACATAATGACCATAATATTAGTAATCAAGTCCCATCATAAAGATAATCTTACCTTACTCAACCCTTAATCGAATGGGAAAACCATGATGCATTAGAACTCAAGTGAACCACTTTTCCTCCATAAATGTGATCAATCAATTCCCAATCTGAAACTTAGCTTAATTTTTATCATCTTTAATTTCTTAGGGAAAAATCTAGTACCCTGGTACTCAAATGACGCCTGTGAGCCGACCCAACGTACCACGGTACTGGGATTCGGAACCACTCACGCGTGTGTACAAGTTTCCTATCCGGGAGGTCTTGTAATCTAGGAGTGAAAGTCGCTGCCCTCAGGCCGAAATATGTCACCTTCCTAGATTTTATATTTCGACGCCTGTGAGCCGACCCAACGTACCACGGTACAGGGATTCAGAACCACTCACGCTTATACCCAAGTTTACTACCCAGAAGGACTCGTAATCTAGGAGTGAAAGCCGCTACCCGTGGATCGGAATGTGTCACCTTCCTAGACTTGGTATTTCGACGCCTGTGAGTCGACCCAATGTACAACGGTACAAGGATTTGGAAACACTCACGTGTATACTCAAGTTTCCTATCCGGGAGGACTCGTAATTTAAGAGTGAAAGTCGCTGCCCTCAGGTTGGAATAAGTCACCTTCCTAGATTTCGTATTTTGACGCTTGTGAGCTGACCCAACGTACCACGGTACTGGGACTCGGAACCACTAACGCGTATATCCAAGTTTACTACCCGGAAGGACTCATGATCTAGGACTGAAAGCCGCTACCCGTAGGCCGGAATATCATCTCATGTCACCTTCCTAGATTTCGTATCGGTAAAGTGCTCACACCCAAGGAATCAACTTCCCATTTAACGTTATGGTTGTTATCTCTATCATTTCTTCATTTATGTATTTAGTAAATTGTTTCATGAGACCCAAAGCCATATTTCAAGTTTTAAACTTGCTTTTCGACACAACATACAAGGTTTACAAGCATCACGGGACAAAGCCCTCAAGTTGTTGTGGGAGTCCAAAATTGTTTTGGAGGTCTCCACGGACCTTCCCACGGCCAGTGGAGGTCAATGGTTGGCTCTAAAGGTCAGTAAGGGCCTTCCCACGGTCAGTGGGGACTTCTGGTGGCCACCACGGGCTACCCCACGACTTATGGGAGCACCCGCGGTGGGTATTTTGGGTCAATTAAATCGCTGCTTGCCCCCACGGCCTGCCCCACAGCCTGTGAGGGTATCCGTGGTGGGTATTTCGGGTCAATTAAATCGCTGCTGGCCACCACGGCCTGTCCCACATCCTCTGGGGGCACGCGTGGTGGGTGGCAGTGCTCCCAAACTCCATTTCTTATCTTCTACCTATTTTATCCTTGTGGGATGTCTATGAAAAGTTCGTTTTGTAAAATTTCCAACATTCTAAGTATCATACTAGCTCAATAAAACCATTAAAATGCACATGCAAGATGCCTACTTCTCATACCAAGTTTTGGGCAAACATACATTTCCAATCATCGATCCCCAAGAGCATTATACCAAGTATATTCTCTAACAAATGTCAAACCCAAACCTCAACAAAACTACAGTTTTCACAAAGATTTAAACATATTTGATACACTTCCATCTTCATGCATGAAATTATAGCAACAAAAGAGAAGCATAACCAAGTACATGATGATGATCACGTTTCCACTCCTGTTCCCTCTCTAACATCCTCCTAGCATATTTATATCAATGAACCACTCCAAAACACATGCATGCAACAATTTCTTGAAGTTTTGAGCATTCAAGGTTGGTCTACAAGCACACTTACGAAATTTATTTTGGTTGGAAAGTAATATACATTGGGGAGAAGAAGGAAACTCACCTTAATTATGATTTGTGTTAAGTCCTTGATGGTTGTATCCTTGAACCTTCCTTCTATTTTTCTACCGTTATTCTTACCTCTTTCCTCAGTGAAAGTGATTAAACATGAAAGAGTTAAAGCTTGGACCAAGGGAGGTTGAAGCAAAATGTCTCCTTTGATTTCCCTTCCCCTCTCTCTCTCTTCTCTCCTCCCTCTATTTGGAGTTGCTGGATTTTCTTTACCAGAGAAAATGAGACCACCCCTTTGGTTTATGCCTCACCTTTGATCTATGCACCAGATTTGGAGTTGGTGCAATAATGGTGAAGCATGGGGGACTAGGAGCTAGTAGGCTAGGGATGATGCTTGCAGTAATAGGCCAAGAAAAGGGTACAAGCTATCATATATTTTTTTTTCTTTTGCCTAAATGCTCAGATTTTTGGAAGATATGAGCATGTTTTGCATGTTTAAAACTTAGGATGTTAATCAAGTTATAGTATTATTCCATCTAAGCAATTAGCAAGCCAAATAAATATTTTCTAAGCTTACTCATAATATTATTTCCAAATAAGTTAACCGTTAACTAACAAATTTATAAATAAACACATATATATAAGCTAATTATTACATTATGAATTTTATTGTAACTAACTATTAAATTAAGTCGTTTAGAGAATAAATCATGTATATTAATCAAATATTTTTTTCAGGTCGTTACACAAGCATATTTTATTATTGATCTTGATTAAATGTTAGAAGTTATAAATCCTAATCAACTAATCAAAGATAGGTTAGCAAATACGATCCTTTTTTTATTAACTGAGACATGTATAATGAATTAAGTAATTTTTATAACTTCAAATTAGGTAACTATTATAAAAGTGACACTCGCAAAAGTTTTCATGTATTATTATTAATAACAACATAGGTAGAACCCTTAAAAGAAACGCTATCTAATGTTCTTTGTACTTATCTTTCTAAAAAATATATATATTTAGGAATAAAAATATTTCTTGGAGTGCATTTAGTACAAAATGAGATGAAAAACAAGAGATATGCATATAAATGGGATGGTCAAAACTTTTGCATCAATTGAGGTGGAGTTGTACTTAAAAAGGCACTTTTATTTATTTGGTCTTATGGAATTTATTTGTCCCAATAGCTTTCATGATGGATTCTTAAAATATTGGTGCAATTAGCCTTGTGATCATTTTCATATATATGGAGACATGATCTTAGTTTTTGGACTAAAATTAATTTTGTATTTTTATTTTAATAATCATATAAATGACACATTCTCGGTACTATATTATTGAATTACACTTATAAAATGGATAATAAATTGACATTTATTGGATATGGCGCAATCAGATATAATATATCACTATTAAAATAAAAAATTTTAAAATAAAAATAAATAACCAATTAGAATATATTGGTATACTTTTGGTATATATTTTTGTTGGTGTAACAATTCTTTTCCTTTGTTTTATCGGCTTTTGTTTGCCCCCATTTGTCCTTTTCTATTACATTCTTCATTGTCTTTACCAATTATTTTGGATGGTATTCAAATTTTTTCAAACATCAACCAACTTTCATTGATAAGTTATACACACACACGGCCTTGTAATTAATCCGTTGCAATTTCATAGGTGTTCATACCTTTTCTTTTTTTTTTAATCAAAGCATCAGATTTCATTAATAATTGACATACTCTTGAAAATTCGAAAGACAATGGACTAGACATACAATTATGACATTTCTTTGGTAAAATTTTAATATTTTGGTCCTTTTTCTTTATATATAATTATCTAACACTTCAACATATATCTTATTTACACCTTAGATTTATTTTGAAATTTTTATTTTTTCAAATTCTTGGAGCCAATCTTGTCTATTTTGTTTTATTTGTAGTAATAATAGAAGTAAAAATAAAATCCCAAGCTAAAGGTCCATTTTTTTTTTGATTCCATGACAAATGACATATGATGGGCTTATAATTATTATACATAGACATTTATATAACACTTTATTTTTGTATGAGAGTACAAAATTTAGAAATTGAACAAATGCTGCTAGCCGGAGATTATCATATTCAATATTGATTGGATGTCAATTTCCTAGGCCCCATCATACATAATTTATTTATATTTAAAGAGTGGGATTTTAATTTGCTTAATGTACCTTTTTTTTCTTTTTTTAGATCTGTAAATTATAAAAAGGAAAAAAAAGTTAGAAAATCAAACTCTGAATCTTCCTTGTGGAAACTAGTCATTCTATTATTAGGTTACCTTCTAAGGAGCTCAATGGCGAAGTTAGAAAATTTATTTACGAGTAGACCTTTTTAGAATTTTTAAATTTTATAAGTATTAATTATCATTTATGGGTGTTCGTTTTAACAATTTTTAAAATTTTTGAAGATTTTTACTTTTAATAATTTTTTTCACCAACGGTGTCCCAGACACCGTCGACCAAAATAAATCTACGCCATTGAAGGAGCTTATACCTTTTGTCTATATTTGTTATATTTATTTATTAATTTTTATTTTTATTTTGATAAAAAGCAAATATGTGATATTTATTTTTGATGTGAAGAATCAAGTCAAAATCAGAAAATGCCAAGTTAGCAAAATAGCCGTTGGAAAATTGTGATTGATTACTAGTGAATTTATTCAAAAGGGTGGGCCTACCATATCTAGCACCACAATCCTTGAGCCCCTATTAGGCACTTTGTTTTTTTTTTTTTAATTAGTGATCTAGTAGTTTTTTTTTTTTTTTTTCTACTGGGGCATTTTTACCTTTTTTTTATTTATATAGGTAAAATGTCCGTAAATATTCTATCTATAATTGGGGATTGAACATGTTGTCTTGTCCTATATGTTTTCTCGTAAAAAATTATTTAATATATAAAATTAATAATATTTAATTCAATTTAAAATTAAAATATTATAATTTATATTGTTGTCCGGTTTTTAGCAAAGGTCCCGTTTGGTATGCAAAACTGGAATGGAATGAAATCAAGAAATGATACCGAGGGGTTAGGTATGAAACTTGAATATTCTCTTCAAGTGTTTGGTAAAAATAGGAATGGAATCAAGTTCCAGTTCTTGTTGTTTGGTTGTTAATCATGAGATAAAATTAAAATTGTTTTATTTTTTAAATTATTTTATATCATTGTAAATTATTATTATTATTATTATTATTATTATTATTAATACATATTATTATTATTATTATTATTATTATTAATACATATTATTATTATTATTATTATTATATTATTATTATTATTATTATTATTATCATTTGATTCAATAAAGTTGAAGCTCGTGAGCATATTTATTGATATTGAGTCTTATATTTATTTATTTTTTTAATTAACTATCTTGTAATTTTTTCAATAATTAACAAATTTTATTTATAGTTTTTAGTAAACCTATTTTCAAACTGTAATGTTCTATCAAACAATATGAAAAAAATTATATATAATAAATAAATAAATAAATAATAAAAAACAATAACAAAAAATACCCCAACCTAATGACAAAAATAATAACAATAACCAAAATAATAATAATAATAACAACAATAACGACAACAACAACGACAACAACAACAACAACAACAACAACAACAACAACAACAACAACAATAATAATAATAATAATAATAATAATAATAATAATAATAATAATAATATACCAAATAGGCTAATTTTTCTTTTTTTTAATAATTATAAACCGATCCCCGAGGGATTGAGAATTGATTCCCCTTCTATTTGGGGGATTCAAATTCCTTTATTTTGAGGAGAACTTGAAACCCGTAAATTTCAAGTTCCACCTTCAAAATAACCAACCAAACAACTGAAAAGGAACTTGAAACCGGAGGAATCAAGTTCCATTCTACTTTTGCCCAACCAAACGGCAATGTTTTTTGTTGTTTGTAGTATGATAATATAAAAGGAGCTCATTTGAATTTTTTTAAAAAACTGGGCTGAAATAATCTAAAATATGATGTTAAATTAATCAATTAATCTCTCCTTCATCCCATTAATTCTTATTTGAGTAAAAAAACGAGAAGAATATTGAGGTAATGCCTGCCGATTTTTCTCTCCCCTTTAGTTCTTTTTCATTTTTTTAAAGAAACAAAAAGAACTAAATTTCTCCTAAGAAAAATTTCTTCCCCTTTAATTTTTACATCAAACTTTCCCAAAATAAAGTTAAAAGATGTTGATAAATCTACATTTACAAAAAGTTATTATGTAGGAAAAAATTGTTTTCATGAACAATAAGACTTGAGACATACAAGCCACCAAGAGATAATCATATAGGAAAAACCCGTTAAATGTCTTTTTCAATGTGTTTTTATTTTCAATTAGAAACACATGCTTTTAAGATATTTGAGAAAGCCACTTGTTAGCTTTCAAATACATATTAAAAGGTCTTGTAGCAACCGAAGAAGCCTCGGCCGAGTGTTCAAGTGTTTGTTTTGCAAACCTATACACCCAAGTTCAATCCTGAGGGACAAATTTTCAGTTTGTGCATGACAATTTATGGCGGACTTTTGCTCTTGGGCTTTGGCCTAAGATTTGGTACCTCTTCCCCCTGACCTGTACCAATCGGATTATATTGTGTTCGATTGCAGCATACTAAATATAACATACAAGTAATTTCAATAACATAAATGGAGACCAAGCTATAACTTCATATTTTATAATGCTCTGGGTAGTATGCAAACTCCCAAAACTTTTCAACTTCCCACTTGAATCTGTACATCTAATGGTACATTTATACACACAATATGATAGGCCAAACATTATCAACTTCTTTTATCGGCAGTCAGTACACCTCTACTCTTTTGTACAGCACAAAACCGAAACTAGACTAGTAGAATTCCTCCTCTTCACCTGTTGGTTTAGTTATAGAAATTGCCCACCTTCCCAAATGAGCTGTGTAGTTTATGCATCGAATAACGGCCCGCCCACTAGGTCCATCGGGAAGTCGATGACACTGATACTACCTTCATCGAGATGGAATGACGCCATCCTGCGTCAAATTCAGCTAATGACCCATCAGACCAATGTGGAGTATTGGATGTCCTACTGCAACAACTGTCTTTTGTTGGTCCGAGGAATTAGGTAGTTCTTCCAATAAAGATTGCCACACTTTCCCAGCCTGGTTCCACAGGTCCATTGAGACTCTATTTCCAAGTCCACTAAGCTGAGGTGAGAGACTTGTATCAGCAATTGAAGCCTGTGAAAGGAAACAGAAAGAAACCACTTTCAATTGTCAGCACTTCAAGCATAGGGTTCTGCCCAGCACCATTTACTTACTATTCATTTATTTTTTGTACGGGAATAATACAATACCTAATAAACCATGCAAACGTTGCTGTGCAAGTGAACATATACTCATGCACTAATTTCACATATGAGCAATGAGTGCTTACTTCTTTTGACTGACTAAGCATGGTTTCCACATCAAGTTCCTCAATTTCTTTAACATCCACATATCGTGGCACAGTCAGCACCTAAACAATCTGCAGCTTCTT
The DNA here is from genome assembly GCA_021018815.1 of Talinum fruticosum. Classification (NCBI taxonomy): domain Eukaryota; kingdom Viridiplantae; phylum Streptophyta; class Magnoliopsida; order Caryophyllales; family Talinaceae; genus Talinum; species Talinum fruticosum. Next base: position 5,213,395 of record JAITYX010000037.1, on the reverse strand, counting down.
GAACCTGATAAAGAACAGTATTTTATCATGGCAGAACTCTTGCATGCTAAGTGATGGCTCTTAGAATGATGATAAACAAGTTGAATTGTCTTGAGGAACCTTGTCAACTTACCTGTGATATAATCTTAGCCGCCTCAGCAGAGGCCTTTCTTTGGCTGCTGGCTACTGTGTCCATTTTCAGATCAAGCAGCAGCTCTGCCGTTTTCTGGGACTTTTTTCATTTGAAAAGTAATTATAAGACATGGCAAGAATCAGTACAGTATAATTGTATAAAAGAGATCATGGACAAATTGAACCACCTGGATGACTCCAAGCATGTTCATCGGCAAATCCCCCACATTTGAGATGTTAGCCTGTTGAATACACAACTTGAAGTTTCAGATCTAAAATATTTTCGCAAAAGACCTGCAAAAAGTTATAAGAGAACTGGACACTTTTAAAATGAATCTCTATATACAATAACAGTTCTGCAAGTGCAACAGAAATCAGATGTGAAGTGCACTATGTAATTAGATACTCTATGGTTAACATATACTATGAATCCAAACGAATTAATATGCATCCTAGAGCTGTCACTGATTGTATTTAGCAACATTTTATAACTAACACTTGAGTGTAGTTCACCTATGTCTTATTGTCTTTACGTGTCACCAGCTCAGTTGATGTATCATTCTCCTAAAGCCATGGCCCAAACTATGAGTCCAGGGTAAATATTTGGAAACCTATGACTCAGAACTAGGAAAACACCACATAAAAAGCTCCACTATGTCAAAGCTCCTCTCTCTAATGCATTTCAAGTTGTGCTTACTGATCCATCAATTGGATTGCAACATGATATACATTGTTAAATGTTTGTTATATTATTTAAGGTTAATCAATGAAATGAAGACATTCCATGAAAAATCATTGAAAACAGTGATTTGATCATAGTAATAATACCCTTAATCAGTCATGAATTAAACGTATGACTTAAAACATAGTAACTTAACTCTTAGGCTATTAGCAGTAAAATGTAGAAACTTCAATTGTGAATTGTGTGAAACATTTTGAACAAGTTATCATACCAAAAGAGTTTTTGGGCAGGGTGACAGATTATTGCGCAACTTTGACCGGTAGACACCAACCCAACCATCAATTTTCAGAATTCTTGATGTTCCAAACTGACGAAAGGATGAAACCAATAAGCTACTAAGTGAACAGATATTTAGGTAAAGGAACATGTTTTTGTTGAGATAAACATAGAATGAAACATTTTTTAGGGAAACCACCACCCCCCCAACAAAAAAAAAAAGAAGGAAAAGCCCATCTCTAACGGATGACACATAATCTGGCAATTGTTTTTGGCAGCATGTCACATCTTATCTTATCCCATGATTCCATGATACATCACAACCAGGCAAATGTCAACTTATGCCCTGTGCCTTCTCAAAATCCATATATTTACATTTTTTCCCTTGGTAAACATACAGAGCAACCTATGAAGGGGCAACAAGAATCTGTAAACAAAAATTCAATCAGTTACTTGCACACCTCTTCAGTATTCTGTAATGATCCATAACAAACAAGGACGATCCGCCGACTTGTTTTCCGACCTCCAGAACTGCCAGAAGCAAGAGGTGAATTAGGAGTCTGCAATCCAAACAAATACATGGCAGAAAGTTATAATAATCAAAGATAATCATAAGTAGCAGAGGAGAATAGCTTATATATCAGTGGAAAACATGCAACCAGTTATTATGGTGTGCAGATCCGTTAATAATACATGTGCTAGGTTTTGAAAGTACAGAATGCCAGAGACCGTAGTGGCTTTTCACCAAATTTTAAAGAAGGATGAGATACAAAGGGTACTGCTATGGTCATCCATCAATATACAATCGGATTAATATGAGCTGGAACTCTCACCCTGCTTTCAGTTTAGTTCATGCTCTGCTTGTTACAATGATACTGAACTACATTTCCTACAGCTAAAGGGGCAAACTAAATGGAGACCAGATGTTAACTACCAAGGATTTTCTCACATTGTTCAGCAATGCATTGAAGCAGAAGAATGATAACATAATGCATTAATCCTCGAAAGTGTTGGGTGGTGTCTCAAAATCTCATATTATAGGAAAGATTGTTTCCTTATAGAATTGGGTATCATAAACCTAATTGTATTCAAATAAGAGTTTGATTCCTATTTGTATTAGGTAATTGTTACCTATTAGAATTAGGAGTAAGAGATTTGGTAGGTTTAGGAGATTCTGTTGGGTTAGAATTTCTTTCCTATTTAAAGGAGGGTTGGCCTCCATTGTAAAGATCAAGGGAGTTATTGTAAGGAGAGTGCTGTGAGATTGTGATATCTCGGGTTTAGGAAGATCTCTAGGTTTGAGATCGTATTGTACTATCTCATAATAGTGAAATCATTGTGATTATGTCGTTCGTGGTTTTTCCCACTTTGGCTTTTCCACGTTAAATTCTTGTCTCGTTCCTATTTTTCGATTTCCATCTAGTTTTTGATATTGTTTTTGTCATCCTAAATCGCTTCCGCATCTTTGCTCTAATTTCACCTAACAAGTGAGGTTTAGAGTGGGGCTAATTTCCTAACAAGTGGTATCGGAGCTCGGGTTCTAGGATGGCATCGTCATTCACTAAATTTGATATCGAGCGGTTTGATGGAAAAATCAGTTTCAGTTTATGGAGAGTCAAAATGAGGGTCGTTCTCACACAGAGCGGATTGAAGAAGGCACTTGGGAAGAAGCCTAACTCTATGTCCCAGGAAGATTGGAAAGACTTGGATGAAAGGGTACTTACTACGATTTAGTTGTGCATTACGAATCAAGTACTTCGTAAAGTTGTTCATTGCAAGACTACTATGGATATGTGGACAAAGTTGGAACAAATCTACATGACAAAGAGTCTTGTCAACAAGATTGGCTCAAGGAGCGATTGTTCACGATACGTATGGGTGAGGGTACATCTATCCAAAATCATCTTGATGAGTTTAATTCTATTCTCTCGGACTTAGAGAATTTGGAGGTTGATATAGATGATGAGGATAAAACTATTCTCCTTATTGTCTCCCTTCCCATTTCATATAAGCACTTTAAAGAAATTATGCTTTACACTAATAGTGAAGTGTTGAGTTATGAGGATGTCAAGTGCAACTTGGTATCCAAAGAAAAATTTTACTTTGAATGTTTTGATGAAAGAGCCGAAGGCTTGTCGGTAAGGGATAGTACTAAGAAAGGTTCTAAGTACAAGTTTGAGGGAGATTGTTACTTTTTGTAAGAAACCTGGACATAAGAAATCTCAGTGTTTAAAACTTAAGGCTTTAAAGGCTAAGGAGAAAGAGGAAGACTCTAACAATATAGGTGAGACCAGTTTTGCCCTTGCTAAAGATGAGTCGGATGGTGATGTTTTACTTGCTTCTCATGAAAAGGGAAGTAATTTTGAATGGGTTTTAGATTCTGGATGTACTTTTCATGTGTGTCCTAACAAAGATTTGTTTTCCACATATGATATTGTTGATTATGGTATTGTTAACTTGGGCAATGATGCCCAATGCTCAATTGCTGGAATTGGTACAGTTCATACTAAGGTCCGGCATGTTCTTGGTATAAAACGCAATCTGATCTCGTTGGGTGCTCTTGAAGCTAAAGGGCTAAGGTATTCGGCTAAAGGTAGAGTCTTGAAGATGTCCAAAGGTTCTAAGGTTTTGTTGAAGGGTTTGAGACGCGGAGGTCTCTACATCCTTAAAGGTTCAACTGCAGGTACAATTACATATGATGGACTGATTTATTTGTTTGATATGTGGTTGGATCATGTCAAGAAGAAGGGATTAATGGAGATGATTCCTTTAGCTAAGTCCAAGGGGAGCTTGGATTTAGTGGATGGTGATAACGTGTGATTGCCCTTCGGGGTGGAGCCTTCCGGGGTGCTACTTCTCGGAAAGGAGAGGTAGGTTGAAGGTGACAAACGTGTTTTTGAGATTTAGGGATTTTGGTCCAAGGTGGAGATGGTTGGGTGGTGTCCCAAAATCTCATATTTTAGGAAAGATTGTTTCCTTATAGAATTGGATATCCTAAACCTAATTGTATTCAGATAAGAGTTTGATTGCTATTTGTATTAGGTAATTGTTACTTTGTATTAGGTAATTGTTACCTATTAGAATTAAGAGTAAGAGTTTTGGTAGGTTTAGGAGATTCTATTGGGTTAGAATTTCTTTCCTATTTAAAGGAGGGTTAGCCTCCATTGTAAAGATCAAGGGAGTTATTGTGAGGAGAGTGTTGTGAGATTGGGATATCTCGGGTTTGGGAAGATCTCTGGGTTTGAGATCGTATTGTACTCTCTCATAATAGTGAAATCATTGTGATTGTGCCGTTCGTGGTTTTTCCGCTTTGGGTTTTCCACGTTAAATTCTTGTCTCATTCCTATTTTTCGATTTCCATCTAATTTTTGATATTGTTTTTGTCATCCTAAATCGCTTCCGCATCTTTGCTCTAATTTCACCTAACAAGTGAGGTTTAGAATAGGGCTAATTTCCTAACAGAAAGAAATCACACTTAATTTCTCAAACATGTTTGTTATACATTGAAATATCAATTACCTACCACAATCATAGATATTAAACCAAGTGTATCACCATTAGAAGAAGAAAATTCAATCACAACCAAGAAAGCATATTTGCATACCTGATTTAAACGATTAAGGCAGATATACGGAGACCCACCCTCAGCTTGAGGAATGAAATCCAATACACCGACACCACAATTGCTCTGAAGTAAAATTCTGAAGTACTCGGTTCCCAAGCCTAGTTAGACAGATAACAATAACGAAGAATTAAGATGAGAACTGATATTTAGGCTTTGAACATCGAACACATGAAAACTGTAATTAAGACGCGTGCATACATAGATCTCAAACATAAGACAACAATTACCAATGGCTGTGGCTATAAGAGCCTGATTCACGGCATTGTGAGCAACCACAAGAACAGACTTGCCTTCATGGGTTAAGATCCTTTTCCAACTGTCTCTGGCTCGTGCCCACAGCTCCCTAACAGGATAATGACCATCTATTATGAAGTTTGGAGCATCTACCTGCCATTGACGATAAGCATCACCAAACTTCTCCTTCCCCTCGTGCTTTAAGAGGCCGTACAGGGAATCACATGAAAAAACCATACCCTCAGGACACGATTTCTTCAGGCTTTATCATTTAAAACAAACAGAAAAATCAAAACTTAACTTGAAAAGAATAAAGGTCTATTTCTCTGAGGTCAAAATCTGGGATCATTGGCTCCTCACGGTTATGCCAGATGATTTCAGCTGTTCGCTTTGATCTAGCTAAGGGGCTGCAACAGAAGCATACTAGTCAAGCACTAGAAGTAAAACAGGAACGTGTTGAGTAAAAGCTAAGGCCATTTATTCAGAATTCATTCACTACTGGAAAACCTGAACATTGAAACTGCTGTTCAATGTCCAAAGTATCTAACTAGTGATCACTACGTCTTTATCCTGAAATTTGACTCTAGCCTGGAGAAGACCAACCTCATGTGCGTTGTTCTTTCATGGGAATCACAAAGTAACTTAAGGTCCTTGACAGTTCATCTGGTCTTATGTTTGATGCTTACCCTTCTAACCCTTCACAAACCCTACATTACCTGGAATCTTCATAAAGAATGCGACATCCATGTCATGTTGCAAAGACACAGGATGTGATATGGGAGGCAGGTCCAGTATTTCCAGTAATTGCACAAATTCCTGATTGTAGCATCTTTCCATCCATACAATGCAAAAGCCAACATACAAAGTAAATTTTTTTGAATCACAATCAATGAAATGCTAGGGAGATAGAAATAATGACAACTCAAACGCCTGAGCTCTTCCACCTAGGGTTGTCGGGAAGGAGTGTGCAATCATTCTAACCCTAATCGCACATTGGAAGTCTAGAATTTCTTGAGGACTCCCCCACCCCCCCAAAAAAAAAACAGTTGGTGTCTACCTTGAAATACATGAGACACCTAGTCCTACACCAAATAACAGAGTCATTTGGACCCATTAACCTGATTTACGTAATGAGACACTAAACTAACTAAATACCTCCAAATTGACCTGTCTGACCCTTAGATAAACCCTATTTCTCCCCTAAACCTCCCCCACCCCCTTCTTTCTATGGTGGTTTGTAAGGACTAAGGATTTCTTTTCTACTAACAAATACCAAGCAAGGAGCCCTACTGCTACAAGTATAACATCAAATTCAAAACTCCGAACCTCAAGGTTGAGCGATGACTGCTGTAACCATTGGAGTTTCCCTTATTCTTAGCCACACCTGTACGTCACCAGTTCCCGAGACCCGAGTCCAATTGAACATTCCTACACTCTATGATCCATTAGTTTTGCAACATTAATTCAATTCATTTAAGAGCAATAACTTCAACAGATCCCGACAATGAGCCACGAATCATAAAAGAACAAAAACACATGAAATCAAACAAAACAAGAAATTCAACAACATGAGAAATCAATCCAAGCACTTGAATTCTCTTCCTCGGATTGAAGATAATACCTAGTAAAACAGACATCAAAGGAGTCATCGAGGAGCATCTGGCGAGAAGTCTCAGCTTGAGCTACCCCTTGGGAGTAAGTACCGAGAAATTGGAGCTACCTTGAATCCTACCCTCCGCATTCCACGTGCTCTGGCCATGCCTAACCAGCACCACCCTCTTCGCCGCCTTGATCGCAGGAAACGACGAAGACGACGCCGGTTCTGGCCTCAACTCTCTCTCCTTCTCCTTCTCTTCCCCCGCCACAGCCTCCTTCAAGGTGGAAGACGATCGAATCATCCAGAATCGAGGGATAGATGAAGAAGAGGGAGGAGAACGACATGGAAACAGGAGCGAGGGTTTTGTGAGGGAGAGAGGATGATTGAGGAGAGAGAGAGAGAGGGAAGAAGGTGAAAGGGCCAGCATTTGGGGGTTCGGTTTTGCTTGAGCACCTTCTTCTTCTCAATCTCTCTCCTTTTTTCCTTCTCTTTTTTTTTTCGCGCTGTTTAGATTTCTGGCATTCTGTGGTTACCGTTGGCCCTGGTCGTTATCCGCTAAACCAAATCCTAACTGTACTTCAAATTATGGGAACATATGCTCGACAGACACAGATATTAGCCTACAAAATTTCTCCCTTTAAAGAAGCGCACATAAAAAAAAAAATTAGATAAAAATAGTACAAACTTTAGAGATATTGGATAAAAATAATATAAAAGAATTTTAAAACCAACAATATGAACATTAACCTTATTCAATATTAGTAGAACAACAACGAAGTTAAGGTGTTGTGACTCGCAAAACACCACCAAGTTAAGGTGTTGCGACTCGGTAGAGTGATGACATGGCAGGTGAAGTTAGTGACTTAACTTGGTGGTGCAAATTCTTATATCCATATGAGAACATATATTGATAGATGTTAAATTATTATTTTAACCCACGAAATCCTTCTATTTTTCCTTTCATTCAACCATTGTTGACATGCTCCTAGGTGTATGATAGATCTTCTAACTTGGTGGAGCGATCTTGGGAGCATATACTCCAGATATATGATAGATGTTTATGGACCGATACAGGTGAAGTTATTGACGTGAATAAAGAGTTTGAAGATTTTGAATTTGACTTTTTTATTACACTAGAAATCATTTGTAAAAACTTTTAAATCTCAGTCTCCTTATTGACTCCTTGAACAACTTACAAATTATCTTATTCAAAATAATATTTTTATCTAATTTTATTGGTCCATCCTGTCTGTCATCCATTTAATCTAGCAAAGTTTATGTACTCTAATAATCCACAAAGTCATATGAAATACCCCTTGTCGGAGAAAGAAAATCAGTTAGATGCTCCGTGACCACAAATTTTGTTACATTTCACCACAAGAGAGTAAATTACTAAACGAAAAAACAAGAAAAGGTTCGCCATTTGCAGTACGACACGATAGTCAACAAAAACTGCATAGGCAATTCAGTTGTGCTCTGAGAGCATAACAGGTTTGATCACAAGCCTAAATCTAGCCATATTTTGCCTAGACAAGGAAATAACATGAATTCCTTCTTTGGTTCAAAGCTTATATTGATATAATAGATTAGTCTCACACAATTTACTCTTCCATGGCACGATTGTCCTCCTGCTGAGCCTGTGAAAGCTTGACTGGGATCTTTGGTAGAGTGAGGGAAGGATCTTCTTGTTGGACAGAGGGAGCCTTGACCAAGTTGATGCTCTGCTCCAACTCTTTTCTTGCCATGTCCTGTTCCTTGCGCTTGTTCCCCTTCATCCTGCCAAGACATGTTAAAATATCAACTTCGATCCTGACAAACAGTCCAAACCTATATTCGTTAGAGGAGAAAACAACAAACCTGTTCTTGATATGACCCTCAGCTCTGCGACTTCTGACCTTATCAATAGTCTTAATAGCCTTCAATGTCGTCTCAGCAAGGTTTCTGTCATATCTTTCTGGCCTGTTCCGCTTCCTCTCAAATTCAAATGTAGTATCCTAGAGAAATAAAAAAAGACAAAGGAAAAACAGAACATTAGAAAAACATCTTTTTGGTGTTTGGAATAATAGAATGCAACAAATTCTTTCTAATTTCTTCCAAGTATTTAAACTAGAGAGCTAACCTGCGTCATATCCTTTCCATGCAATCTACGGTAAGCCTTGGTCCATTTCACCTTGCGAGGATTTCTCTTCATCTTAAAATTCTTGTGACACTTGGATCTACAGAATCTAAATATCTGCAGATTGGATGCAATTTCAAAGAGATAATAAGCCCATGTAAGCAGCAGCACGCAAGATTGTGTAGACAACTAAGTGATGCTTCACATATAGCATCCATTAACAATTGTTGAGAATGGTACACTTTATGCCAAAAAACCATTGATGGAAATGTTATTGCTAAGATACTCAAGACACTTTATGCCAAAATCAATGCCAAAAAAACACAAAAACGAAAGAGGCAAAATAGACCCACAAATGCCTGAAATGGCCTGAAGACTTGCACCCATTTGTCACAATCCTCCCAAGATTAGTACTTCGTGCACTACTACATACATGATATTACCTCCACATCAGCAAGGACAAAACAAAAGTATACCAAATCAGAATTTCTCAACCGCTACAACTGCATATGCTTATGGCTTTGCTAAAAAGTAATAGCAATCTTAGCACTACAACTTCGCAATGGGAAGGGGTCCCATTAAGCCACAACATTGATACGGTTATATATGGTCAAGACCCCACACAAACCTCAAATGGAATTGGGCTCTTAATGGGCTACCCACGTATGATTACTGCATGCCAGAACAAGGTCATCAGATAATGACCTGGTTAGAGCCTTTTGTCATTCTCTCAAAGGAGAGTGTGACTCGATTCAGACCCAAGGTTAGCAGTTCACTTTGTGGTCCATATCTTCACCCTCTCTTTCCTCAACTCTCTTCTCCTATTCTTCAGGACAAGAAGGGCATGATCTTCCAAGAACTAAACTGCAATAACTTGACACAAATAAAACAAATCGAGCCTTTATTTGCAAGGTTGGCCTCGCAACTTACACCAATCATCTTCAGACAACTCATCCTAATGCTGTTTCAAATCCCCAATCCATTCAATTATGCGCACTGCATTCTCTTTCATGCAGGAGCTTCAAATTTCTTCATGAATGACACTGTCAGTCAAGGACTGTTAGATTCAGATGACCGTAAAAACTCTTTACATTTAATGATATGTGACCTGAATTGTGAACCCCTAATAGCTTTTCTATAGCTTTTGCTCCTAAACCAGAGAAATTTTAGGTGTTTGGAAGCTTGGATTTAGCTTCATTGGTTATCCTAATTGGTCGTATTAAGAATTTATAATTGGGAGACCCTGGGTATGCCATGGTCATCTGGCCCAAGGCTGACCAACCAGCCCATTTGCCCTATTTTGTACAATTCATGGTGTACCTGAAGTATCAATACATTCTTAATAAATGGAAGTCCTCACCCACTTTTTAACAGTGCAATCATGCAGAGAAATCATCTTGGGAAATTTCAAAAATCACATTAATTTATCCTTGGCAAAGAATAGCATAACGACTAGACAATGCATCATATAATACCATTGATGATTAAACCATGTAATAGCTAGTAAAATCAACCCTAGTGATGTTTGTCAATTAAGCCCAGGACAAATCATCACTTGTTTACCCACGCACCCACATTGTTGGCTTTTCAGTATTTTAAAGGTTGCTAAAAGAACTGAACTCAGAATACCAGAGATGTATGACTCAGGGTGTTGACTTCCAGAAAACAAGCCTTGTTTCAGGATTGTTTTACTTGCTATCCTTGCTTTCCGAATTACAAGGCATGTTCCTCTCTTCCAATCTATACGACAATTTGGACAACAACGAAAATAGTGTTTTCTTTGTTTTCCAACTGTTCCCTAAAAATACAATTTTATTAGAAGTTGAAAATTTAAAACACAAAGTTCCTTAATATTGATGTCCTTAGCAATTTCACGAAATAAAGATGATATTCCAGAACCTCTTTTTACAGTATGCCTAAAATTTGAAGCTATATAGCACTCTTAGATACAGAACATGGGGAAAATATACAATCATACAATAACCAAACAAAACATATTCACACAGAGGACTTCACAACACATCCAGTATCAATACATTAGAAAATCACACAGCAATAAGAACCAAATATTATTAATTATTAATAAGAAAAGAAAGCCACACAGCTAAATTAATTAAGCTTGCGAATTACCTTTGCATCATTGCGCACAAATTGGATCCCATGACCAGGATATATAGTAGAGGAACAAAACCAGCACTTTTCTAACCTCATTGTGGTCTTTAATTAGAACAAGTGCCCACTGCAAAGCAAGAAGAACCATTACTTCTCAGTAACAATGTCAAAAATCACTGGGATATAAGCAACCAACTGTGAAATTAAGGCAAATTCCCCAAGAAAAAAACCCCCAAAAAAATTGCCTCGGTTTCAGTGGCGGAGCCAGGAATTTCGAACAAGGGTGTCCACCTATTAAAAATTTTTCCCTCTTCAAATATCGTAAAATAGAATTTTTTCGACCCATATTAAACTGGACAAAGGAAAAAAAACTGAAAAAATTCAACACAAACCCCAGAAACACAATCGCACCAATCACAACTACACACAACTTGTACGGCTTTCATTATCCAAATCAAGCTTTGAGCACTCGAGCATAAATGTGGACCTATTGAATCATGAATAAATGTGGAGGACAAATCACAATATTACGGCACTGGAGTATAAATCAACTAATTGACAAAATAACAAAACAACTAATTGAATTATGAATAAAACATAATAAAATTGAAAATAACAAATCAAGTAATTGAATCATGAATTTTAATTCATATCATATTACAATTCACATATATTTACTATTTCTTTCCTGCAGTGAACAAATTTCACATAATTCACATCATAATGCACTGAATTTCAAAAACTTAGAGTTTATGAAGCAAATTACAATTCATATAACATTACAATTCACATAATTCACACCATAATGCACTGCAGTGAATCAAAAACTTAGGGTTTATGAATCATATCATATTACAATTCACATAATTCACATCATTTTTCTCCGTTCATAGCAAACACAAATTACAATTCACATCTATTTATACTGAATCATGAATTTTAAAGTCTAATTGAGGCTGAATTTTAAAGGCTAAAATTGAGAGTATACCTGAATTTCAAAAACTTAGGGTTTATGAATCAAATTGAGGGCTGGCTGAGGGGTTGGACCGTGGACTGCTTGATGGCCGGAGATGAAGAAGGAGCACCGAGCGAGCGTCGCAGCGAGGCAGAGAGGACACCGAGGAAGAGCGGTGGAGGCTGAGCCGTCGCCGTGAGTTTGAAAGCAGAGACGGCGAAAGCAACAAGTGGCGGAGCAACGACAGCAGAGCGAGACCGACGAGACAGAGCACCGAGCGAGACCGACGAGATTAGAGAGAGCGAGAGAAGAACCACCGGTCACCGGAGCCGTCGAGCCGAGAGAGGAGCCAGCCACCGCAGCAGAGAAAGATACAGAGAGCGTGAGCGAGGAACCACGGGGGAGAGACAGAGCAGCGAGCGAGAGAAGAAGGATGCGACAAACTGAGATAGAGCAGCAGACAGACCCACGGGGAAAGAGACAGAGCAGCAGAGAGAGTTAGAGAGAGCGTGAGCGAGGAACCATAGGAGGAGAGACAGAGCACTGCGGGGGTGGGGGGAGGGCACGCGAAATTGAGAGACCGAGTGGAGAGAGAGAGAGGGGAGCACGCGATATTGGGCCTGTCCATCCGAGCCCAAGGGTGTCCGGGTTTATTTTGGGCCAATTTTAGGGGTGTCCATTTACCCCTTTTTAATTTTTCTTATTTTGATATATGTGCTTGTTTAAATTTTTTTTAGACCAAGGGTGTTCACACCCTTGGGCTGTACATGGCTCCGCCCCTGCTCGGTTTGAAGCGCAAATCAGTAAAATAACAACCAGAATCATCAGTTCATGACAAGAAATCAATAAGACGGAAACTTTTCCACCAAATAAAGAATCCTTCAATTCGAAAGTGGAGAAGCAATTTCTTCATCGATTGGGTAGTTAAACAAAATTGTGAGAATTCGATCGAATTTTACGGTTGCGATGAGTTGTGACTCCTTGGGTTAAAATTGTAATTGTTTCTGGTTACTTGTTTTTCGGTTATTGTCGCTCATGTAAACTAAAGTTGCAAATTGAAAGGTTAGGGAGATTTAATACGTGAGTGGGGATCGAACATGACAGTTTGTGATGAGTTGAGACAGTTTGAGGTAAACTATAATTATTTGTGATAATGTGTGATTTTTGGCTTGTGGTTATTGTGGTTGAGGAAAATTAAACTCCTTGTGGTCCCCGAGTTGGTTTCACTTGCAATGGAATTGAGTTTGATGAGAAACCGATGTATGGAATATAGGAAGGGAACGTGAAACTTGGCTTCGGTATTTTCTCGGTTACATAGTGAGACTGGACCTATATGCCATGCCTTCCTACCTACGATATCCCTATAATGATGAACATAGTCCAGTTCAAGCTCATAAAAGCTATTAACAATAACACCATACTTAGCCTCGGCCTCTAAGGCTCTCGAATTAATCTCCACTATGTCTTCCGCAGCCTTCTAAAGGAACTGCCGACCTACTCATTTTCAATTCATGAGGAAGGTCCGGGATGGTATATTCTTCATCCTCGGGCGAAAACAATTTGAGAAAGAAGCATTTCCAAAAGGCATGGATAACACATTGTGCATAGAAGCCATTCCCATGAAACACTAACCTTGGTATATTAAACTTAGCTGCGAGATGGGTGGCAAAGGCAAACAACATATCCGCAACTAGGCAATTAGGCTTGAGTCTCTCCAACACCTGCTCAACTGCCTCTTCAAGCGTTTGACACCCCAAGAGGAAGTCCTTCGTCTCCCGGGAGGTAATGCAATGCTCGAAACTCTCAATGCCCTCCGGATAGCCGATCTCCTTGGAAGGAAAGGGGATGATTTCGACATCGATTGGTGGGTATCCGGGGTCTTTGTGGGGTTTGAGAAAAGCCGGGCGTTGAGAGGGGTGGTGACTATAGTGGTTTTGACATGGTGTGTAGCAAAGAGCTTTGCTATGTCTAAGATTGGGATCATATGGCCAGCCGCAAGGAATGGTAAGAACACCACATGAAGGTTTTTAGGTTTGGAATCCATTGAAGATAATCAACTCAAGGATGGCTAGAGTAGCTACTTTGAATAATTTCAATCGGTATATCAAGTTGTGAAGCATATATTTAAGTTTAATTTAATGCCATTCATTTTTTTTTTTTAAGACGGCATAGTTAAAACAAAAAAAGAAATAGTGCTTTAATAATTGTTTTATTTTTGTTTGATACGGAAAGAGGAGAATATATTAATCAACATTCAAAGTGGAGCAGCAGCCATCCAACCTTAGATTGAAAATGCAATATGTTTCCGGAGAAAACTGAGTTGATGAGGTGGATGATGATTCGAGAGAGGAAGGATTTACTCGCTCCGGTTCGAGGACGTGGCACGAATGATCCAAAACCGAGTGATGACTGCCTGAACTCGCAAAAGGCGAAGCCCGGGTGGTGGATCCCGGGAACGCCCTCCGACGCTCAAGTTAGTATCCGATTTGATTGAAAGGATCGAGGAGATCTTCCTCGATATGCATGAGGGGATTCCTTGGGAGACGAGAAGATTTCCGAAGATGGAAGTTCTCGGGGATGAATGTGTGTCGATGAACGTTGATGAACGTTATGAATGTAGATGAGAGTTGAGAGTTGAGAGCTTAGGAGCTTGAGTGATTATCCTCAAATGAGATGTCTTGTCCAATGAACATCACATGCCTTGGGGTTGAGGAAAGATGAGTATTTATAGGAGATTTTAAAGGGGTAAAACGGTACTTTACCATGGTTTGGGGAAACCCTTGCCCTAGTGGGCTTCGGGCTTTTACCTGGCCCGTTAAGGGTTGGCTTGGGCCGAGATCTCCGTTATCCGACCGATTAGGCTCGGTTGGCTGGTGACGTGGCGGGTGAGTTGGAACTGTCCAGGAAATACCCGAATCATTTAGCCCCTCACGTTCGCTTGCATGCCTCCCGAGGTAGGTAGGTGAAATGTGGAGATAATTCCGCTACGCCTTTATGACCCCAAGTTCTTATAAATAGGGGGTGAATCTTGAGGAGGATAGTAAGTTTCTCCATCTTTACTCTTCTCCTTTCTTTTGCCTCGAAGAAAATGATCGTTGGAGCGCTTCCGGTCGGATACGAGAAGTTGTGCCCTCGCTTCAACCGAGATGAGGCCGAGCAAACAGCGATGGAGCGTCGCCGGCCATCCTTTGTCGCGGAAATGTTCTACCAGCTTCTCATCGATGATGCTTGGAAACCGAGGTTGATAAATGACGGTGAGGAGTATAATAAATTGTTTCAAGCCACGATCCTCCCCGAGTGGGATATTTTCGAGGCCTGGGTGGACCGCAACCATGATCTCTTCGTCAAACTTCGGGCAACGAACCCTAGCTTTTCAACAAGCAATGCGGCGGGAGGAGGTGCCGCTTCGAGTGTTGGCTCATCTTCTAATCTTCCTATGGAGAGTGGCGAGTCGGTGGATGGCCCTTCTACCCGCTCCTTTGATGACCGAAGGGGCTCGCCCAAGGCGAGAGGGAGTAGCCTCCTCGCGGAGAAGAAAAGGAACCTTCCGAAGGAGAAGTGAGGTGGTAGCTAGGGCTCTCATTCCGTCTAAGTAGTGTAACTTGTAGCGTAGTAGTATAGCCGTAGTGTCGTAGCGTAGTATCTTGAGTTTTAGACGTTTTGCTTCTCTTGTAATGGCGCACTGCGCGTTCTTGTCTTAATGAATGAATGAGTGAAGGAAGTTTGCTTTGTCAACTTTGCTTTCCTTCCATTCCTTATCTTGTCATAGACGCTCTGTTGTGAAAAATGATTTTTACGTAGCCCCTCGGGCTTAGAGGTTAACTTTTGAGTCACCTTTCGGCTCCGGAGGCTTGAAAGTGCTTGAGTATGGATATCCCGCTAGGGAACATCCCACGGAGAACGCGACCTGTTAACTTTAAGTTAGGAGTGCAAGTGCCCATGACGGAATGAGTCTTTGTGCGACCTTTCGATTCTTGAAGGTTCGCAAGTGCGTGAATGCCCATGACGGAATGGGTCTTTGCGCGACCTTTCGATTCTCGAAGGTTCGAAAGCACGTGAGTGCCCATGACGGAATGGGTCTTTGCACGACCTTTCGATTCCCGAAGGTTCGAAAGCGCGTGAGTGCCCACGACCGAATGGGTCTTTGCGTGACCTTTCGATTCCTGAATGTTCGAAAGTGTGTGAGTGTCCACGACGGAATGGGTCTTTGCGCGACCTTTCAATTCCCGAAGGTTCGAAAGTGCGTGAGTGCCCATAACGGAATGGGTCTTTGCACGACCTTTCGATTCCTGAAGGTTTGAAAGTGCGTGAGTGCCCATGATGGAATGGGTCTTTGCGCGACCTTTCGATTCCTGAAGGTTCGAAAGTGCGTGAGAGATAACTTCTTGTAGGGTACCACTCTATGGGGCTGAGAGTGCGATCTTCGGCTCCCGGAGGCCAAGTTGTCGCTGAGTGCGAATTGACTCGGGACCCCAAAGGATAGCCCCTTGTGAAAGTAGAGATGCGACTTGTCGGCCCTTGAAGGCTAAGTCGTTGCTTGAAGAGCTTTTGGGCCTTGCTCGTTTTGTTTTTTCCATTCTTGCGATTTTTGTGATGATGATTTGATTTGACTTTTTACTTAGCCCCTTGGGGCTAAGGAGTCTTGCGGGGAGGATGAGTTCTCTTGTGATCCTCCTAGGAGCTCTTCTGTGGAGGATGAGTCCTCCCATGGTCCTTCTAGGGCTCTTGTGGGGAGGATGAGTCCTCGCGTGATCCTTCTAGGATCCTCAAGGCATTCCAGCCCCTATGTGCCTCGGATCCGAAGAAAGTGAGTTTGCCCACGGTAGCGTTGTCATGGGTCTTTTACGCAACCTTTTAGCTCCCGGAGGCTTGAAAGTGCATGAACGTAAGTATCTCGCGAGGGCATATTTTACGGAGAGCGCGACCCCTAACCCGAAGTTAGGAGTGCAGGTGCCCATGCGGACATGGGTCTTTGCGCGACCTTCCAGCCTCCCGTGGGCTTAGAAGTACATGATCGTCGAGCGCGACCTCCTATCCTTAAGTTAGGAGTGCGAGTGCCCATGCGGACATGGGTCTTTACGCGACCTTCCAGCTCCCGTAGGCTTAGAAGTGCATGATTCTCGCTAGGGAACATCCCACGGAGAGCGAGACCCCTAACCTTAATTTAGGAGTGCGAGTGCCCATGCGGACATGGGTCTTTATGCGACCTTCCAGCTCCCGTAGGCTTAGAAGTGCATGATTCTCGCTAGGGAACATCCCACGGAGAGCGCGACCCCTAACCTTAATTTAGGAGTGCGAGTGCCCATGCGGACATGGGTCTTTATGCGACCTTCCAGCTCCCGTAGGCTTAGAAGTGCATGATTGTGTGTCCTCCGAGAGGTGTTCCTTTTATGAAGTTAGGCGTACGATTTTTAGCTCCCCGTAGGCTAAGTTATCGCTACCGTAACTTCGAAGGATGTCCCCTTTGTGGAGATGGAAATATGACTTGTCGACTCCCGGAGGCTAAGTCGTCGCTTGACGTCGACAGACGTTTTGGCTCCGAAATTGTATGTTTCGTTGCGGAAATATTTTTTCGAAGTTACGCAACTTTTTATTTTATTTATTTATTTTTCGAACCCGACCTCTAAGACCGATCACCAACTATTACCGTTCGCCCTCACTTACTCGGCCCAATCTCTCTCGGCCCAGTCTCTCTCCCGCAGCTCTCTCACTCTCTCTCCGGGCTCGGCTCCCTCCCGTGGCCCACACTCTCTCCCTCACACCGGGCCTGCCCCCTTGGCCCACCTCTCTTTCAAACTCACTCCTTCCCGCCTCTCTCTCTCCTGCTTGCCCTAGCTTGCTCGCGGCTCCCCCTGCCGTGCTTGCTCGCTGCGCCCCCGCTGCTGCACCTCTCACCGCCCATCCCCCTCGGTCTCGCCACCTCCCTCGCCGGTTCTCGGACCGACCCCGGAGACGACTCCCGACCCCGACCCCCTCCCGAGCACCCTCCCTCCGCTCGCCTCTGCCCTCTCTCGCGCATCCTCTCTCCCTCACCCATGCTCTGCTCTCTCTCACTCGGTCGTACCTCCAGGCCCCCTACCCGGCTGCTCCCGACCCCCGGTACCGACCCCTCAGGCCGACCCCGGCCCCGAGTCCGGACCGACCCTTCCTCTCTACTCTCTCGCTCACGCACTCTCTCTCTCGGCCTCTGCTCCGTTTCGAGCCCCTCTCCTCTCACTGGACTCGGTCCTCCCGGACCGACCCCTCACCCCTCCCCTCCCCCTCCCCTCACCCCGACCCCTCCCCGACCCCTCACCCCTACGCCTCACGCACACCTTCGCTCTCGAGTTCTCACTCGCTGCGCTCGCGTTCGGCTCTCCCTCCCGCCGACTCTCTCTCCTCTCGGACTCGGTCCTCCCGAGACCGACCCCTTCCCCGACCCCTCACCCCGACCCCTCCCCCGACCCCTCACCCCGACGCCTCACGCACGCCTCGCTCTTGGGCTCTCACTCGCTGCGCTCACGTTCGGCTCTCCCTCCCGCCGACTCTATCTCCTCTCGGACTCGGTCCTCCCGAGACCGACCCTCACCCCGACCCCTCACGCCCTCGCTCTCTCTCGCATTCCACTCTCTCTCGCCGACCTCTCCGCTCGGACTCGATCCTCCCGGACCGACCCCTCACCCCGACCCCTCCCCGACCCCTCATCCCGACCGCTCTCTCGCCCCTCGCTTGCACTCTCAAAGCAAAACGTAAAAACGCCCCAAACCCTAACCCTAGAAAATTTTAATTTTTTATTTTTTATTATGTTGGCATATTTTTGGGGAAACATTCCCGACCAATTTTATGCGTAAAGATTTTCGAAAGAGACGGAAAAATTCCGACCTTGATTTTAGAGCGAAGAAATTGTAGGCTCCTCCAAACGGAGAATATCGACCCAATTCGAAATGCGATGGCCCCGGCTCCGTTAGTCGAAACATCTTAGGCATTTTATGATCGCGAAAAATCAAACCCTTCTTCGATGAGTTTGTGTTGACTCCCGTTGAGCTTAAATTCTATCAACTCTTTAGTATGGGCCTTCGTAGGGTGCCTCCGATTGTGCCCAAGTCGTAATTTTACATTGGAGGCCTTCATTAGCTTCTCGTTTGCCTATGAGCTTGATGTCGTCAAACGACGTTTAGCGTTGGGCTATAATACCGACCGTACGCCTTGAGGGGCCAAAAACCTTCTTCGTCTTCATTTTGCGAACCATCGCTCCCTTATAGTGTTGGAGCGGTTTCTTGCTGAACAAAAGTGTTCTTCAAGGGCGTTGACCTTGTGCCTTTTCCAGTGACTTAAGGCTTCGGTGATGTCTCTTAGAGATCCTCTATGATCTTATGGGATTTTCGCTATCGAGTCGCGTACGCTCGTAATTTTTTGTCCAAGAGACCTTCTTTTAACGAATGTACGCATTTGAAGACCATAGTCGTTCTCTTCGTGCTTGGCATTTACTTGTGTTATGCTTGGATCTCGCTCCGAAGGTCTTACTTTGGAGTCAAACTTTTGGCCGTATCGATCCCTTAGGAGGGAGCGCCAAAGGAGGGGAGATCCCCGAGGATGATGGCGTTGGCGAGGATGCCAAAGATGGCTCCGAGAATTGGCCCCCTTTCCATGACTCTTCGTGGAATATGAGTTATTTTTGACGTCCTGCGTGCCCTTATGACTTGATACTCTTTCGTTTTGCTTGAACTTTTATCTTCGACTCGATCCTTGCTTTGATGCTTGTTGGATGCTTACTTGCCTCGCTGCTTCTTTTTATTGTTGCCGATTTTTGCTTTCTTGCCGCTTGGGGCACATGATCACCCTTCATCATAGTTGGGTCTTCTTCGAGTTTTACAACTTGGTCTGTCTTAGGGGATTGTATTAGCCCCAGTGTTGCCCCAGAATCGGCACAATGAAAAACATACAACGAAAGAAACTAGCAAGCATAGCTGCCTTAGGGGGTCACATTAGCCCCTACTTTTTCTTCTAACTTTGACAAAGTTAAGAAAATACAACGAAAGGAACCAGGGACTTGGGTGTTCTGGGGATTGTATTAGCCCCTATTCATGCCCCCAAGATCGTCTTAAAGTAAAGTATGAGGCGTAAAGATGCAGAAAACTTGCTCATTGTATTGATGAAAGATCGAAGTCCGTACGTAAGGGAGGAATGTGTGCCCCGTTGAGCGCTTTCGGAAAAGTCGCGTCAATCGTGGGTGATTCCTTTACAAAATCTCTGGGACTTAAGCTGGGTGGGTCTTTAAAGAAAGGCCCCAATGCCGGATAATGAGCTTGATGTCTTCGGGAGGCGCAAGCCGGACCTTGACATAATCTTCCGTGGTGGTGGGGCATACCATCATAGTCTCGGAGACTTTGGTTGGGGATCCGCTTTAGCTTCTTAACCTTAGGATCATCATGACTCTTCCCCTCCTCTTTCGCTTCTCCATCAAAGGTCGAAGGGTTACTACATAGCATTCACGTGCGGTCTTTTAGTCTCCATAGGTCTCACCTACGGATCCATCATCAAGCTCATACTTCATGAGGAGAAGGTATGGAGCGACGACCGCTTTGATCCGGTTGAGGGTGGGACGTCCAATGATGACATTGTAGGCAGAGGGGATGTCGACCACTAGGAATTTGACTTCGATGTTTCGCCCCGACCTTCTCTCCAACCCCGACTGGTAGGCGAATCATGCCTATGGGGTGTATCGTCTTCTCTCCAAATCCGACGACAGGATTGACGAGGGAGACGAGACTTTGAGGGGCATACTTCAGCTATCTAAGGCATTCCATGGTGATCACGTCTACCGAGCTCCTCGTGTCGATAAGAACCCCGCGGACCATGGCGTCCGAAATCTTCGATGTGATGACCAAAGGATCCTCGTGTGGGGCGGCCATGCTTTTCAAATCTTGTTCTCCGAAGGTCATTGTGGGTACCTTCAGAGGTGGAGGCTGACCGGTGATTGGGACTTGTTGAGCGCTCCCGAGGTGAGCCTTCCAGACGAGAGGGTCGTGCCCCCGCAAATCCCCAGCGATAGTGGCTGCAATCTTAGTAGCATTGTCCTCATCGTAGTGCTCATATCCTTACCTTGAAGAACCTCCTTGTGCTCCATGAGTATATTTTTTGAGGAAGCGATCAATTTGCCCATTATCCGCCAACTCCCCAAGCGCCTTCTTTAACGCGCGATACTCGTAGTGTTGTGTCCGGTTTGTTCATGAAATTCGCAATATTTGTTGGAAGCTTGCGCTTCGCAGGAGTGGACATGGGAGGTGGTTTTTGAGCATGGGGTGCCCTTTGATCTCCATCAGAATACTCGGGGTCGGTGTTGAAGCGGTGGTCAACTTCATTTCGAGGATTAAATTTTTCATCTCCTCCTTTCTTTCCGATCTCATCTTCTTCCTCCGCACGCATCTCCGTGGCCCGAATAAAGTCGGCCGCCTTTCGGAGTGCTTCGCCAAGGTGGACACCTTTTGTTCAGCGAGGGAAAATTTGAATCTTCCGCTTCTAAGTCCGTTAAGGAAGGCAGTGTAGGCGACTCCATCTTGCAGGTCGGAGATAAGGACGACCTCTCCAAGAAACCTTCGGACATAGTCTTTAAGGGTCTCGTTTCTCCCTTGCTTAATCTTGGAGAGGTGGATGCTAGTCTTCTTCGCTTGCAACTCGCAATGAATTGTGCGACGAACTTCTCGCATAGCTCTTCAAAGGAAGAGATGCTCCCTTGGGGAAGATTGTTGAACCATTTCGTGTGACTCCCTTTAGTGTAGCAGGAAAGAATCGGCAAGTAGGTTGCATCGTCCCCGTCCCGAACGTACATGTGGGACTTGTAGTATGCCAAGTGATCTTCGGGATCGGTTGTGCCATTGTATGGATCAATGTTTAGAACCTTTATCTTCTTCATTCGGGAGCATTTATAATCTTCTTCGAAAATGGAGTGTTGAAAGCATTCTGGGTTGGCCTTGAATCGGAGCCGGAGATGGGGACGGCGCGGGGTTGGTGGTGTGGAACTTCCACCGGGGAAGGACTCTTCCTCTTCTCGGATCGAGGGGAGTGTGCCTGGTCCTCTCCGACTTCTCAGGACCCTTCGGATTTGATCGCTCATGACGTCTTTCTCTTGATCGTTCCCGCTCTCGGGCGGCGGACCGTTCTTGGTCGCGCCTTGGGGCATTGCGGGCTCGATGAGAATTGCGGCTACGTGTAGCCGATCGTGCAGGACTAGTGGACCTTCTGCTCTCCCGGGGTGTTCGCTCCGTGTTTGGGGCAAGGGCACCTCCATGATCGTCGAACCAGGCGTAACGCCTGTTGTGGGTAGCATAGGGGTCGAGGCCGTGTGCGAAGTTGCAATGTTCTTGTTGGCTTTATGGAGAGCTTTCTTTGCGTCGATAATTTCTCGTGCGTCGCCTTCTTCGTGACGCCTTGTCGGGAGGGCACTTGGCTGCTCAGGAGCAAGCGCAGCTTGGTGCCTTAGTTGGTTGTTCCGGGGCTGCGTGGGAGGGCATCCCGCCCGAGAAGTAGCCAACAGCTGACCTCCCGAGGGGTTGTGCCATACCCGGGAGTTGGGGCGTAGTGGAATGGCATGATTGGCATGCGCTGTTCCATGGTGGCTCGCACTTGCTCTTGCACTTGTTGTGCGACGATCGCTTTAAGGGTCTCTATTAGGTTCCGGAGAGCCCCTAGGGTGACGTACCCCTCCGGCTGGGTGTGGCGGTCGCCGGCAGACCGCCGAGACGATTCTGCGTCCTCGGCTTGAGGAGCGTCGCGGGATTGGCCCCCGTAGGCATTGAGCGATTAGGGTGTGGGACTCGGTGGGTTGTTCGTGTCACAAGTCATCTTGGATCGAGATCGAGTGCCACCGGCGACCATATGCTACCTTCCTCCCCACGGACGACGCCAAACTGTTTCCGAAGAAAACCGAGTTGATGAGGTGGATGATGATTCGGAGAGAGGAAGGATTTACTCGCTCCGGTTCCGAGGACGTGGCACGAGCGATCCGAGCCGAGTGATGACCGCTCGAACTCGCAAAAGGCGAAGCCTCGGGTGGTGGATCCCGGGAACGCCCTCCGACGCTCAAGTTAGTATCCGATTTGATTGAAAGGATCGAGGAGATCTTCCTCGATATGCATGAGGGATTCCTTGGGAGATGAGAATATTTCCGAAGATGGAAGTTCTCGGGGATGAATGTGTGCCGATGAACGTTGATGAACGTTATGAATGTAGATGAGAGTTGAGAGTTGAGAGCTTAGGAGCTTGAGTGATTATCCTCAAATGAGATGTCTTGTCCAATGAACATCACATATCTTGGGGTTGAGGAAAGATGAGTATTTATAGGAGATTTTAAAGGGTAAAACGGTACTTTACCATGGTTTGGGGAAACCCTTGCTCTAGTGAGCTTTGGGCTTTTACCTGGCCCGTTAAGGGCTGGCTTGGGCCGAGATCTCCGTTATTCGACTGATTAGGCTCGGTTGGCTGGTGACGTGGCGGGTGAGTTGGAACTGTCCGGAAATACCCGAATCACAATCTAAAAGTGACATAATTCGATAGAATAGTCGTATAAAGAACATAAAAATATGAGTACTGTTTCATATTAATAAAAAATATAACAAAATAATTAATAGTATTAATTAAAAATGATACATAGCAAAAAAAGAGTGAAAAATTATATTAATTTTCATTTAAAAAAAGTGAATCAATGATTTTAGACAATGCAACAAAAAACAATTAATGATAATAGACGAAAAATCTGATAAATGGCAAAGAAGTACGGTGGGATCACGTGGTTCCATCCCTTGAAACATGAACCATGTAAATCAGAATCGTGATTATTTTAGATTTTATATAAAAATAATATCTTTTAATTTAAAATAAGTATCATTTTAGTCAATTTTTTTCATTTCATAATATTTATTACCTTATAATTTTAATGATGTATTAATCATTAATTTACTAATTTTATTTTTATTAATAATTTTTTAAAAAAATTCATTAATTTTTTTATTTTTAATAAAATCTTAAGATAACTTAATTCTAACATAAATTTTATAATGGATTTTATAATTTCTTGATATTACCTCATAACATTAAAACGACAAATATTTTATAAAAAGGGAATAGAGAAAATTAATTGAAACATTTTATAACACTTGAGTTCTACTTATTGTTTGACGAGTAATGAACAAGAGCAATATTTTCAGTATGAATTACATTTTTTTAATTTATAAATTTAGTGATAGATTTAGAGATTTAAAGTATGTGTGTTCCTTAAACAATGGGGAAATGAGGCGAGGACGGGGATAAAATTTGGTCCTGTCCCCATCGAGGATGCAACTCCCCCCGTCCCCAGCCCATCCCCATCGGGGCGGGAATTTTTCCCCACTTCGGGTTTGATCCCCATCAAGGACGGAGAATCCCCACCCCACTGCCATCCCTAAAAACATAATCAGCAAGCAAATGAACAGAAAATTGCTCAAATGACAAAAACAGTCCCCAATTCATATTAGACAGTGAAATCAAGCCCAAATTCGAATACTATAATATAAAAGAGCGAGTAAAGGTCTCTCGGTCGTGTTGGTTTAGTTTTCCTTCTCCCCATCTCTCCTCTCCATACTCATGGAGGATAACATAGGTAAAACCCTTGCGAGAAGGGCTACCTAATATTGATGTACTTACCCATTTAAAAAAAAAAAAAAAGCAAGACAGGCAAAGGGAAAAGAAAACAAACAAAGGAAGACAAGGCTCGATGAAAACCGGCCAGCCATACAAAATCTCATAACATAAAGTGACCATAAGCAAGGTTTAGTCCTAATGATAATGATAAGAATAACAATATAACAATAGCGAATCTTTTAAAACCCTAGACTCATTCTCTTCTTTCCTCCCCCTTTCTAGAAAACCCTACCTCCTTTTCTTTTCTTAGGGGCTGATATTAACTTTTTGTCAATGGTAAACCCCAATTTATATTTCTTTTTATATTTTATTTAGTATCTTTTCCACAAATAATTGTTCTCTCTCCATTTGTGAGAGTCTTTCCATAACCTCTTCGAATAAGTGGTATTATCTCTCGCTTTTGAAGCGATTGTATCGGCTTGTTTTTACGAGCGTTTATGGTTGTATGTGGTTGAATTGTTAATTGATTGTCGGATCGGTTTGCAACGAGCATTAATTCTTTGACTACTGCAAAAAATAAATTTATTCAATAGGAAGACTATACAAGATTTGTGGATCTCCTCGTTAAAGATCGTATGATGAAACAACGATCGGATAGAAGAGGAGCGTTCGGAAGAGTTTCAATTAGTTAACTCTCGTTCAAGGCTGTGGATCTCCTCGTTAAAGCAAGGTTCAATCAATAAATTTATTAAGCCTATATTTAAGTACAAAACAGTAACTCTCGATTCTCGAATATGAATTTTGGATAGCTATTAACAAACCCGAGTTACTTTTGTTGACATTGATAACACAGGTGGTCCATTGATGATGGAGAGGCAAGGAGTGGAAGCAGCAAGGCCCGATGGGTGCTTAATTTGCAAGGATCGTTGCATGGGAATTCCATTTTGTTGTGTTAACAGTAGATGTATTTGCTCATCTGCTTGCCTATCTATAGCCCGTTCTAGTTTGGATCCTTTTATTTAATTATGTATAAGAATAATTTAAATAATGGATCCCTATGTGGGAATCTTAATTATGGTTTTTCTTATTTATACAGTAAAAATGTTATATCAATTTTATATTATTGTCCCACGCATGCATTTTATTATGTTTTTAAGCAATTTGTATGGATTATATGAAACAATTCAAAAGAAAAAAATTCTAATATTTAATTAGATAAATTACCTCAAAATTCGGCATATTTTATATATCTACACAATGAGAAGATATATCTCTTTCAGCTTATAAGATATAGACTTTCTTAGTGTCTCCCTCGCCCCTCCAAAAACATATATCTCTCTATTTTATAATACTTATCACTTTAGAGATTAAGCGCTCTATTTGATTCGAAGAAAATTAGAAGGAAAGAAAAAATGTGAAAAATGAATTTCTTTCCCTTGTTTGAATTGAAGAAAAAGGAGAGAAAAAAAGTTTGATGGAAAAACTCATGGAAAATTTGTCAATTTGATCAATAATATTTTCCTTCCAAAATTGAGAGGAAAATGGAAGAAAAATTTCACAAAAAGAGAAATGGAGAAAAGAGAGAATTCTATTAAGTAATGTCATTAAGAATTTTCTCTCTCCTCTCAATTAATCAATGCTATTGAATATTTTCTCTCTTCTTTTCATGACAATGTGGTGGATGGGTAAAAGGTTAGAAAATGATTATAATTTTTTTCCTCTATTTTTCCTTGAACCAAACACAAGAAAAAAATTAATTTTCCCTTAACTTTTTTCCTCATCACTTTTTTTCCATTTAAATTTTCTTTCCAACCCATTTTCTTAGAATCAAATAGAGCCTAAAGAAAATATTGATGAAACACTAATTTCATAATACAATTTGTGTTAAAAGACTAAATTATCCCGTAATTTTATTGGAAATAAAAAAGTAAACGAAAAAAATAGAGAAAAGTTTTTTAATAAGGACAAAATTTGTGAACTAGTTACTAATGTATCATTGAGATTTTAAAGGGATAGACATTTCAAAACGAAAAAATTAGATAAAATGACATATATTATGAAATAGATTGAGTAATTTTTTAACAGCTTATTTCAGTTAAAGTTAAAAACGTGTTATAATTATGAAAAAGGCCCATTAAAAAATTTCTCAATCTTAAATGTTGAAAGTTGAGATATCATGAAAAGAACTGCTAAAGACTCACCTTCCAAAAACAAAGGTATAGATTTAAAGTCAATTAGAGATGTGGAGGAATTTTTCTCACTTTTAGGCTGCATTTCTTCTCTGTCTTTTTTCTTTTTACCTACCATTGAAAAATTATCATGGGAAGATCCATTAAACATTTTCTCATTTTCAAATGTTAAAAGTTGAAAAATACATATCTCATGGAGGGAACCTATTAAAAAAAGTTACCCATTTCAAAAAAAAAAAAAAAAAAAAAGCAGTAAAGGCAAAGGGAAAAGAAAACAAACAAAGGAAGACAAGGCTCGATAATAACCTTGGACTCCAAAACCCTAGCACAACTCCTCCCTGTAGGCATTCGATATCCTTCGCGCCCTCATAAACCTCTCTCCCTCTCACCCCCTCTCTCTTTCTCCCCTCAAGTCCCGGCGAAGTCCTGCCGTCGGTGATCTTTCGACTCTGTCCCTAGTTGTCTCCTTCTGGTAAGTCTCTCTTTCTCATCTCTTCCGTCTTTCTCTCTTGTCGTTATCGTAATCTATATATGCTTCTCTTTGCCGCTTCGCTGATATATGGATTTTTGATGAATAAATTGTTTCTCCGCTTTCGAATTGAAGGATTCTTTATTTTAGGGGTGTGCAGAAAAAACCGAAACCAAAGAGGCTGAGTGAGCTGAAAAACACAATTTGGCTAATTCCAAGGTGCTTGAGGAGATGACCTTGGGTGGGGATTGTGTTGCCTTGTAGGATTCACATGATCGACTCTAGCAAGGGAGTGTCTTGTGTCCATGTGACTAGTTTCATTTATCTTTATATATCCTTGTATTATCTTGGTTTTCCTCATGATCTTAAGCATGTGCTCAGTCAACCCCCTTAGAACCTCCTTGATGTGCCTTTAGCTTTTACTCCAGTTCTTTTAAATTTGTTTTAGAGTTCTTTTGTACTCCCTTTCAAATATGCATGTGGGTCTTTTTGAAACCTATCTAATTGTATGAGAGGAAGGCTGCATACATCGTTACCAGAATGCTCACCATTCTTGTCTGTGTTTCATGCGCAAGCAATCTGAAGTGTACTAAGTTTGTGTAATAAGTGGCAGGTATGTCGCAACTAAGCAACTGAGGTGTTCTTGGTAATTATGGGCGCATACATTTGGAATTTCCAATATGGCTTCAACAAGATTCACATTGGGATTACATCTTCTTGTTGATGTTGTTGTTGATGATGTTGTTTTGTTGTAGTGTTGTGTTGGTTGAGAGGTCATGTATATACCTTATTTTCTTCACATGTTTGTGCACAACTATGTGCAAGGACCTAAAAGAATATGGTTGTATCTAGTAATTATTTTAGGAGTTTGGTGTCATGAAGCATTGTGTGAAGCACCTATCATACATCTAAAAGAACCAACCTAGTGCATTTCAAGGGTACACCAAGCTGAAGGATACAAAGCATTCGCGTTAGGAAAGAATGCGACTTTGCATATTTGTCTCAAATTACATTTATGATTTGGGACCATTGTTTACAGCATGGGTTTAAAAATGTGCCCGTTCTTTGACAAAACGGCTGGATTGGAAAGGTTTTCAAGATAAGAGAATTGCATTTTCACCCCAAAACAACCCTGAAATGCTATTGCCGCATTAGAGCGGGTTTTCCGTATTGCGACATCAACCACAATCGCGACCAAACCGCATTTTGAAGCCATGGTTTACAGGTTCCAAAGTGATTGTTCGTATAACCTTTATTATTGTTTGAGTGAGCTGGTGGATGTATTGGACCTTTTAGGCCAATTGATATCAACCAAAATGAAAAATTTACGGAGGCTTAAGATGTATGACTTCCAGCTGAAATTGCATTTATTTATTTTTTTCTTGGTATGTTATCGTCATGCAGCGGCATGTTACTCTGTTATAAATAGTTAGAGGGTATGCTAGAACCTTTGCAAATAACGTCCTACTTTTGGTTGCCATTGTGGTTCACTTAAGTGGTTATTCAAAGTTTTACTTGAGGTCAAAGAAAAAGAACTTCAAGGCTATGTCTCTTCTCACATTCTGAGAATTAGGAATACTTGTAAACTCAGTCTTTTCATTTTCTCTAAGCCCATATTGTTTCTCATTCTTGTCCATAATAGATCTTTTTATCTTTGAAGAATTATGAACTGTCCATTTGGTAAGGCATTTGATAGAGCCCATTTTCATGTCAATGTTGATGTCATTCGCTAGTAATTGGCTTGCCATACATAAAATTTTGTTTATGCTAGAAAGTCAGATTTAGGGTTTGTATTTAAATTCCATTTTTCCTTGTCCTCTCATAGGAGGTGAATATTATGCAGATCGAACATAGTGAAGAAATTTTAGGTGTCATATATGAAATGATTGAATTTTAATATGTTTCAGCAATATATGTAAAGATGACATGTTTTTCGTACCTTCTGAACAAGGTTTTGTCCAAGTTAAGCTTCATCCTTATTTAATATTCTCACTTTGCTTCTTTGTAGGATTTCTGCAATGAGAAAGAATTTTCTTGCCAAATGTTATGGTGGTGATGTTACAAGAAAGAGGAAGCTATTAGAAAAGCAAAAGGAAGGAAAGAAGCGAATGAAACGAGTTGGCTCTGTTGATGTACCACAAGAAGCTTTTCATGAGCTGTTGAAGGTCTCGTAGAGAAGGTTTTTAGCAGATATCAACAATCAGTACCATGTTCCTCTCTGTCAGTATTTTTGTCAGCCTTTTTCTTTATATCTTGTCAACTATAGCATTCTGTTCATACAAGTAGGAATTCATAGGTGTGAGCTGACAAAACCTGCTGCGATAAGTCATCGAGCTTCTCTCCTTCCAATTTTTGCAATGAGTGATCAGGTTTATCCTTTTCCCCTGTTCAAGATGTCCTTTTTGTGTTGGTATTCATAAACTCATCTCTTTCCTGGAGTACATGGAACATCTTATCCGTTGTATTTTTTACTTTGTTGTAGCATAAAAACTCATGTCCTAAAGTATTAAGTCAATAAAGTTATTTTTTTCTGCATAAAGCAATCAGCTTATGGATACAGTATGGTTTGCTATTGACTTTTATGGAGTTCAATTGACTTGAGAATTTTGCTCATGTCAATTTACGTATGGTTGTGTATCATTATTTTCATTTTGTGCCATAAATAGTTGGATGAAATTGAAGTAATCTCTATATGTAAAAACCGTTAAAAGTCAAGATTCTATGGTCATTCATGAAGGTCACCACCACTATCATTATCGGGTTAGATATGCTAAAATGGGTCTTTCAAGATCTGGTGTAGAAGTCTTAGATAGCAAAAACGGAACTGGAGGTTGCAGAACCATGAAGCTCCCTGTCCCCTGAGAATTTGACAATGGTGATGCTGGTTTGTTGATGTAAGTTGGTGCACGGTAAACGCTGTTCTGCAGAAGGGAGTTTGCTGAAACTCCTTCAAATGATCGTCCTGTCTCATGATTGGAGCAAGACCATCCGCCACTACTAATCCGGTTTGTATTCATGATATTACTATTACTGCCTCCCAGAATTGATGAAATTGTAGCAGCTAGTGCAGATTGGAAACCTGGGCCTGAAGTAAGTATGTTGGTTAATATTTTAACTGTTTAGAAGAGGAAGAAATGGCAACTTGGTTGATCCTCTCCTTGTGATGATGGCTTATTTGTTGTTTTGACTCTTCCAAAATTTAAGGACCCAATTGGGTCCTTATTAGAAGTAAATGAAGCGTGATTAAGATATGAATTGCTCCAACCCGTGGGAAATGTACTCGCTCCAGAAGAGAGACTTCTCCAAGGGTATATTGGATAAGAAAGAAAATTGGTCGAGGAGATTCTTCTATTGAGATGTGAGGAAGGGGTAGTAGTGAGGTCTAGAGTTATTGTCGTTGGTGGTGGTCTGGGTCTAGAATTGTTGTAGAGATCAAAGTTTAATCCATTGAGGTTGACAGTGGTGGTAACGGGAGTCGAGGAGCTGAGATCTTCTGAGGCTGATGAGCCTGACATGAGGATGGATGCTGCTGCTGAGGTGGTGGAAGCCATGATGGCAGCTACTGGAAGGGGGTGGTTGTGTGTTCCTTCATAAGTGGTTATCAAAATGGACACGTCCTCTGAGCATCTTCGTACCTGAAGATGGAGGAGAGAGAATCATTGTTACCTCGTTCTTCATTTGATTGTCTTGGCTTCGCTTTGACAGATTTGTAATTGTTAGTATAATACTTTTCGTGGACTTCCAATCAAGTTTTTGGTTGAGTAGGTTTTTGTATATGGTATCAGAGCCTTTCTGAATGGAATATGTTTAATTCTGTAACAGCAACAGTAGGGCAAAAAGAAAGTTGAGGGGTGATGAGAGAGACAAGCAATGGCAGTAGCAACTCACTTGTTTTCGAACTGGACAGGATGGTGATGCAGTGCAGCGAAAGTATGCGCGTCGGCATGGATTTCCTTTGGCTGTTTGCTGCCGATACTTCCTCCATTGGCACCCTTCCTTCATCCGTAGTCGCATTTACATAACTTTTTTAGAATCTACCTGCCAACACCATGTGTTCACAACAAAAACTTATCGTCTTAAAAATTGGGGTTATTAATTTTAGATCAATACAAACGGGTTGATGATATACTATTTGGGTTGAGGTTGAAGCATTTCAGACACAGACAGACAGTGTCGGATTTAGGATTTTAATCTTGTAAAATCGACTTAAATACTTTCCAACTTGGCTCATGTATGGTTTATTATTATTTGTTCAAGAAACTAGTTGAGGAAGTATAAATAATACTCGGCTATTCTTGAATCATATGATGACTCAATGTTTGGGCCTAACCTTATATACCCACATTGTTTATGTGGATAATTTGTTTTTGAGTGGGTTGATTTGTAAAAAGGCACATTTTATCAAGGAAGCTAACTTTATGAAGTCTAGAACACTCTTAATCTGGCTGGGACAGCAAGTGAAAGGGATGGACAAAAACTCAAAAAACAGAGGGAGAAAGAGTAGAGTGCAGAGGCGAAGAAAAAGTGTCAGAACAACATACTAAAATTTGGCCATGACCGGAAGTCGTTTGCTCGTTGATCGAAGCCTGAAACAGTGAACTAGGGAGAGAACAGAGTGCAGAGTCACTACAAGCAATGTTCTTGGTGATATCAGAGACTTGTTCCAAGGTTGTTCCTTGATGATTGTACTGCCTCTAGTGTAAAATGAACATGGCTTGTACCCACTTCGACTCTTGGTGATTTGTGGAAGTTATGGTATCGTTATTAAGGGTCCCGTGGCTTTTCCCCTTATTGGGGTTTTCCACGTAAACTTAGTGTCTTCTTTATTCAATGTTTGTTGTTCTTACTGCTGTCTAGGGCTTTAGTTTGTATTTGGTTGGTTGCCCAACACATATTGGAGAAATGTCTTGCTGGTTTCTATTTCCATTTTGGAGTTATATATTCTTGTTGTGTACTTCCCCGACACTCAAAAATATAAAATGTTTTAGCATGAGTAAGAAAAACGGAAGTTGATTTAATTTGGGAATGGATAATTTGAAGCCAAGTCAAAATTAACAAATCATGTAAGTTTCACTTACCATGAGTGTGTCACATCTAGCTTTGACATAAACCCTTAGGGTGTGTTTGGTTGAGGGAAAAATAAAAATATTTTTCAAAGAAATTATTTTTCATGGGAAAATGAATTTTTAAGGAAAACTATTTTCCACCCACATTTTCCTTTGTTTGGTAGAAGAAAAATAGTTTTCTAAAATAGCTACTTAAATGCAAAAACCAACCATAAAAACTTCATAAATATAAAAAAAAGGTAAATAACTAATTCAACTTTAAAACCCAATTATATATATATATATATATATATATATATATGCACCTAAATTTGATAAGTTTATAGATCTCCTTATGATCAAACTTTTTCATGTATAAAATAATAGAAATTAAAAAAAGAAACAAATGCTGTAAAAATTTTTTTTATCTATGAGCTTTACAACAAAAAGGGGAAAAAGATAAGGACAAAACTTGGAAAAAGAAACTGAAGGTGGCACAATAAGAGAAGCTTAGAACTTGAACTCATATTGATAAGATTTTATTTTCCCTTGATTGAGGTAGAGGAAAATTAACTTCCTTCGTCATAAAAGGAAATTTATAAGAAAATTTATTTTCTCTTGATTGAGGGAAATTATTTTCCCTAAAAATATTTATCCACTACTTATACTACCAAAAGCTGAAAAATAAAATAATTTTTCGAGAAAATATTTTCCACTTGAAACAAACACGCCCTTATTCTCTAGGCATTATTTTGCTTTGAACTCTCTTCATCGTCTCAACCATTTCTCACAGCCTTCAAACCATTACTTGGCGGCCAAGCGTCCCCAATGTCATTTTCTTTGCCATCTTCAACCTCATTACTTCTTTCCGATCCCATCTCGATGATAACTCAAGTCTCGATGAGGGGAGTTGAATTCAAGCCCGAGTGAGAACCCTCCACCCATCAAACACATATCCCCCTGATCCTTGCCTGAACCTGCGCCTGAGCCTAAGCTGCTAGTCCCATGAGTTTGCAATGCTCCAAGAGAGGGTGAGATTTCTGCTTTGTGTTCTAGTTTTCATGTTTCAATGCTTGAAATCTGAGGCACATTATTTGATGATTTGAGGGGAAGTTGTTTCTGTTGGAGGACGTCGAAGACAAGACATGTATTTGAAGACATCGATAATCGTTCTCGAGTCGTTCTAGCATTTTCTTTAGCCTCTGGTTCTCTTCTTTCACCTCGTCCATTTTGGCTTTAGTAGACTCAAGTTCACCCGCCTGAGTAATTAGCATAATTTTAGTCTCCATGCAAATGTCAGTACATTTGCCTGATTCACATGTAAGTGTAATTCTTCAAAACTTTAACACTGATACTCATCAGAATTAATTAGTATTAATAAATTTTAAGAAACTCAAATGGATATCGTTGTATAAAATTTTTAAATCTGCCATTGTCCTTATTAAAAGACAAGTCAAATGTCACTAGACCGATTTTTTAATAGTTAATTCTTTTTAGTAGTTGTAAAAATTTCATACGACAAGTTTTTCTAAGCTATGTATGATATTCAAGCATCATACTTTTATGTAATTTTTTTTTATGGCATTGCAATTCTAAGTCTCGTCCATTGAGTGCATGTATAACCAAGTCATTGCATATAGTATGCATCGCTTTGGCCATCAAGGATTTCAGTAATTTAAATTTATGAATTAACTCGATATATGATCATCTTGTTAACTACTATACTTTTTACTCTTTTTAAAGTTTGTGTTATGAGAAATCAAAATTGTGAGTTACTCCTCTATTTTAAAATATTTGTCTGTTTAAGGTTATGGGGAAATAATAAGGAAACACAAAATTTATCATAAAATTTACGTTCAAATACCGGTTGCTCTAAAATTTCATTGGAAATGAAAAAATAAATAAAAAAGAGAAAAAAACTAATAAAGACAAAATTGATAAATTAGTCATTAATATGTTATTGAAACTGTAAAGTAATAGATATTATGAAGCGAAAAAAGTATATTTTTTCAATAATTGATTAACCTTCAGAGGAGGTAAAGGAAATGGCCAAAATAATCCAATGCTAACAATACACTTCATTAGGTGATCAAGACTTGTAAGGACTCCTTAAAACCTAAGTACAACTCCAAAATTATAGATATTTTCATGATTCACAATCATAATAAATGACAATTAATACTCCTAGTATGGTTTCAGCACCAATATTAACCCCGAGTGATAATATAATAGGCCCACCAACGATCCAACAAGCATCCAATAATCCACACCCCACCTTACCATATGTCGTATCGCCCTTCGTATCTACTCTAGCACAAGACTCACACCCTTGTTAAATATGTTACAACATCTTGCCGATTTTCTTTTTTTCGACATCTTCCTCTTTTGTATACAAGTGTCCCCAATTTTTTGCAACTCGATTAGATCCTTCGTGATGATAATTTTGTTCAAACTCTCTGTTTTAATTTTTTCAGCCTTGTCATTGATATTTCTTGTATGCATCTCGGACAGTTTCGTACTCCCTGATTTTGTTACGCATATTTTGGCCTTTTTCCTTTGTCCTATTGCTTTTAAGATTTTTGGAGGCCACGACCTTGCACCTTTCATGCCTAACTTGACTGCCTCTCTTGGTTCCCCTTGCTTTATTTTTCTTTTTTGTTTTCAATCTTGTTTGCACTTGCACATTTTTGAGAATGAGGTTTTCAAAACTCGGGGAAATTCAGGACATGAGATGTCGACGGAAGAATTAGAATGAGCCAAGTAAACCGGAGAACCTCCACCCAAATCCAAACAACCTTCCGCCAACGAGGTAATGGAATGGAACTTGATTCCTCCGGTTTCAAGTTCCTTTTTCAATTGTTTGATTGGTTATTTTGAAGGTGGAACTTGAAATTTATAGGTTTCAAGTTCCCTCAAAACAAGGGAATTTGAATCCCCCAAATAAGAGGGGAATCAATTCTCAATCCCTCGGAGATCGGTTTATAATTATTAAAAAAAGAAAAATTAGCCTATTTGCTATATTATTATTATTATTGTTGTTATTATTATTTTGATTATTGTTATTATTTTTGTTATTAGGTTGGGGTATTTTTTTTGTTATTGTTTTTTATTATTTATTTATTTATTTATTATATATAATTTTTTTCTTATTGTTTGATAGAACATTACAGTTTGAAAATAAGTTTACTAAAAATTATAAATAAAATTTGTTAATTATTGAAAAAATTACAAGATAGTTAATTAAAAAAATTAAATAAATATAAGACTCAATATCAACAAATATGCTAACGAGCTTCAACTTTATTGAATCAAATGATAATAATAATAATAATAATAATAATAATAATAATAATAATAATAATAATAATAATAATAATAATAATAATAATAATAATTTACAATGATATAAAATAATTTAAAAAATAAAACAATTTTAACTTTATCCCATGATTAACAACCATACAACAAGAAGTGGAACTTGATTCCATTCCTATTCTTTACCAAACACTCGAATAGAATATTCAAGTTCCATACCTAATCACTCGAGTATCATTCCTCGATTTCATTCCATTCCGGTTTTACATACCAAACGGGCCTAAATTGGGAATCTCGTGGAGGTGCCTCCACCATTTACCCCTTCCCTTTCTCAATTACTGGCAGAGGCTGGTTCCCATCTGTCAACAAATTAACATTAAATCCATTTGCATTCCCTAAGTCATGCTTAAACCCAAGCTGCAATTTTCCCTCGATACGCTACCCACGCCTGGAAAATTAACACACCCCAAATTAATGTTTTGCTCAATTTGAATTTGAACAGGCCCTGCAGCTGGTAACTCGTCGACGGTAGCCGGAACAAAAAGCTGTTGGCTTGATCTGGAGAAGGCGGCACCAAGATCGGGATAACCGGTAGCGAAGCTTTTGAGAACATCGATCTTTCCTTGGCTGCTAATTACGTACTTATTTCTATTTTCCTTTGTATTATCACCAATATGTAGTTGGTTATTGAAGGCTCGTGCCTCGGTGCCTGCTTAGGAATGGCTCATTGTCCAAGTGTTGTCCGTTGATTGGTTGAAGAGGGCACTGATTGGTTGGAAGAAAATCGCAATCATTTATTGTTTGAAAACTTTTCTAATATAATCTCTCATTATTATTTTAATATTATTATTTTAATTATAATATAATCTCTAATGTTATTATTATGTACGAAAACAAATAATAATAATTATTTTAATATTTTTATTATTTAACATTGCTATTATTTATTTTAATTTATTTAATAAAATTTCTAATATTATTATATTATTTGTTCTTAAAGAAATTTACTAACTAAAATAATTAATTTCAGTCTTCATGGTACACCAAATAATTATTTTATGTATTATAAAAATAAATAATAATATAAAATAAAATAAATAAACTAATTAAATATGTTAATGATTAGGTTCCATGTGGATTATTTAAATGGGTGAACCTTGTTGGTGAATCTTGCATTGTAAAAGTAAAGATTTAGGAGAGAGGAAAAATTGATTCTTAGCTAACGTGTCATCTGAGCTTCACCAGAGTGAAGCATAAAATTGGCATTGCACATGCTCTTATGGAATGGGGAACTTTCGTGGTATGCACTTTGAGGGGGAAATTTGTAATTGACATTGCACATTAGAATTATTTCGTGTTCAACTATTAATAACATGAAAATTATATCATAAAAAACCTTTTCTATGGACTCTTCCAGTATAAATATTAATGTAGTTATCTGTAATACTAATAAATTATTACTCTATCGAAAAAAAAAATATTGGTGATGTTATTGATCCATTGACTTGATAGCATTTAAGCCATCTTTTTTATTTAGAATGTCCAACACATGTATTTCTTTCCTTGGAGTTTTTTTAGTATAAAAGGAGATATAAAGGTGGACGTAAGCAAAATTGAAACTCAATTTTTCGATGACAATTTGTAGAGATATTTTAATAAATTAAGATATTTTAATAAATTAAATTGACTATCAACTGTAACTTTTCCATACAATAATATATATTAAAGCTTATAGGGAATGGGTTAGCTTTATAAATTAAAGCAAAGGAGCAGATATCGAAATACATCACTCAGAAAAACTTAAAAAGAGATTGAAAACGATTAATGGGCAAGCAAATAATGTCCATAGTTAATTTGAGTGATGTAATTGTCAAAACATTTTTAATATCAAACTTGATAGCCTAAAATTTATTTCCAACTTATGATATAGAACAAAACCAGATGTAAATCCGATAACAGCTAGACAGTTAACAACTGATTATTCTTAAAAAAGAATTCATAAAGAGTTAACAGTTAAATGACATCTACCTGAAAAAACACAATATTTAGGAGGTACTTAGGACTGCTAACTCTTCATGGTACTAGAAGAAACTAATTAAAGTTAAAGATATCTTTGAGAAAGGCTATAATACATGGGTAGCTTATCCAATTAATAGGTACGTGCACTCTCTAGTGGATATAAGTTGCTGAAAGGGTCGCAAACTAAAAATCCAATGGCTCCATTGATATGGGATAGATATAACATTCCTAAACATGCATTTTGTGTTTAGAGGATGTGTCTTAGAAGATTAGATACTTTGGATAGATTGATGAAATGGGGATTGATACTTAGAATGAGAAATGTTATCTTTGTGGAAGAGAATTGCTCGGTCTAAATGTTACGTTATTTATACTCTTATTTATTTAATTTTTGACTTGTGAAATAATGTATTTTGAGGTTTTTACATGATTTATTTACTTTTATAGGTAATAAGTTGAATTGAGCTAATAGGAAAAAGTTTGAGATAAAAAGGAAGCAAAAAGAGGAAGATAACGGTGTGCAAAGGCACCAATGCGGTTTCTACATGGCTGTGCAGACTCACACGGACACCAGTGCAGTTTTTACATGGCTATACAGGGTCGCACGGGTACCCTTGCGGACTTGCACGGTCGTGCGAGTTGGTCGAAACTTTCAAAGCCTTGCACAAGCACCAGTGCAGTTTCGCATGGGCGTGCGATGACCTAGTTTCGATTTTTGCTCGGTTTTTACAAGGTATAAAAATATAATTTTGGCTTTGATTTTAGGGACTTTAGGAGACCTCCTTGGGTTCTTGTTTAGCCAAAATAAAACCCCATTTAGGGGAGAGATTAGTGTAGAATTTGTACAAAATTTTGGATTCAAACCTTTAATTTTTATTCAAGCATAAGTTTTCTCTTTCTCTATTCTTCTTTACTTCAAGTTTATTATTTGGCTGTTCAAATTAGTTTAAAGATTTGATTTTATTAGTTTAGATATTAATTAAAATTAGATTGATTAATTGTTATATGTTTGAGTTTAATTAACTAGTTTATGGTCTTGTTCAAGTCGGTTTGTGTTAGTTTGTTCTTTAGTATAATTTTTATAATTATTTCATGCTCATATGTTAATTAGTTGTTAAAGTTGGTTGCTTTGATTGTAATGTAACGGCCAATTGATCTCATTTAGGACTTAACCCACCTAGTTTATGCTTGTTATTTGAGATTGTTTGTTGTGCCTACCATGTGTTCGATGAAATACCTAAAAAGGATTTTCATCTTCATTTTTGGGTGATTGGTCTATCACTAAAAGGTAGAGCCAATTTTTCTTATGTGGGTGTAGAGAATAGTCGAGATTTTGGCAAGAAAATAACCCGAATCCTAGCTAGGTCCATAGGTTGCTATTTTTGTACTCTAATTGGGCTAACCCCACGAAGTAGGTGGTTAGAACAACTAGATTAGCTCATGACCCTCGAAAGTGTGGCTTGAGTAGCCTTTGATGGTGCAACTCGACCACTCCTAAATGCTTACAAAGGCTTGGTTAGGTTTAGGCTTGTCTTTAATAGTTAGTTTATTAAGGGGTAAAATCACAACTCGAGCATTCTTTTATTGCTTTCTAGGAGTATATTAGTTATTATATCTCTCATCTCTCTTGGTTCTCCTGGATAGAAAGTTTCAAATAACTTTGATATTTGAAACACAACTCTTTGTGGATATGATCCGTGCTTACTAGCTAGCTACAACTACACGCGCAGTTGAGGTTACAAATTTAAGACTTAATTTTTCCCCAACAAGAATCACGTGCATCTCTTTCTAAATGTCCTTATAGTCAAAATGTGTTGCAGAATATTGAGTTATATGGCATTCCAGACTGGAATTTATAGTATTTAGTGTGCAAGAAATACTCGGACAGAGATATAACATCCCTAAGCATGAATCACTATTACAGTAATAATCTTTTACTATGGTTACAAGTCGTCGTGGATGTGAGCGTAATAGTAAACGGGCATCTTTTACTACGGTTGAAAACCATAGTGAAAGAGAACCTATTAGTACGGTTCATTTATAGAACCGTAGTAATAGGCGGTTATTACTACAGCTTCGGACAAAGAACCATAGTAATAGGTACATCTATTACTACGGTTCTCGGGTAAGAACTGTAATAA
Organism: Talinum fruticosum; assembly: GCA_021018815.1. Classification (NCBI taxonomy): domain Eukaryota; kingdom Viridiplantae; phylum Streptophyta; class Magnoliopsida; order Caryophyllales; family Talinaceae; genus Talinum; species Talinum fruticosum. Next base: position 5,173,915 of record JAITYX010000037.1, on the reverse strand, counting down.
TAGATCTAATTTTTTTATAATTTTTTTTTGTTTTTCGTACCCTCTATACAATTATACAACCAGAACGGATGGTGATTTACAACCCATGAATTTCAGTTCAAAAATCATCGAATTGCATCCGTCCATTTTCCTCAATAACAAATCCCAACATAAACCCAAGCACCAATTCGCAGACGAAAAGCAACGAGTCTCGGATACTCGCAAAATCCCAACAGAAAGAATCAATAAATCTGGGTAGAATCAACTTCTAAATGAAACCAATTCAAGAATTATAAACCCTAATTACCAAGTACAAGTATTCCATAACATAACCGTAATAAATACAAGTGTTCCACGGGTTCCGTGAAGGGCGCAACCGTAGTTGTGGTGGTAAGGCCGGCACTCGCACCTTCAGGTGGCTACCGGAGATGGACCCCTCCAATGCGCCCTCAGTATGAGCCCCTTGCTTTTAGCCACGCCGCCACTGTCACCATTGGATCTCGGATATGGATCCGAAGGATCTCAAAATTGGCCCGGTTAACTACCTAGACAAATTTAGAAAACAACATAATCCCAGACTTTTGGGGTAAGATGGACGGGTGCACTTGAGGGAAGATAGATCGGACTAGAGGAAGTCGTCGGAGTCGAATTGGAGCCGTATTCGCAAGCCGCCGGCGAGTGACCGACGGTGCTGGAATTATCTTCGAGAAATTTTTGGACGAGGTGAGAGAGGCAAAGCGATGACGACAGAGACGATGAGAAGGAAGAGGAGGGGGAAACAACGTTGTTTCAGGCGTCATACTCGCTGCCGCTGGTGCTGATGTAAGAAGCCATGGAAGTGGCGAAAATCCTAGCTCAAATCTTTTAGTTGAAAGGGTTAGTTACCCTCTTGTTGCTCATGCTATCCCTTAATTTCTGGACAAAGTGGTGCCGAGCCTCGTTCATGATTTCATGATGTAGAATTTGAAATCGAAGGTTGGGGGAAAACAAAAAGGAGTATTTAAAGAAATGCAAAGAAAGTAGGAAACTGGTGAGGGGAATATTCACCAAAGATGCCACTTGGGGCTTATCAAAAGACTTTTTACCACGGTTCAATGATAGAACCGTAGTAATAGAGAACACCTATTATTACGATTCTTCTAGTGAACTCGTAGTAAAGAGTTAGGACACTAACCTATTACTACGATTCAATAAAAGAACCATGGTAATAGGTGAATTTTATTTACAAAAATACTACCACCTCATTTTTTAATTCAGTTTTTGTTTTAACCGTTGTAACATGCCCGTAATTTCGTAGTAGTGAATTTTGCATTTAGAGGATGTGTCTTCGAAATTACCTACTCGGATAGATTTATTAAAATGAGGATTTCTACTTAGAATGAGAAATTTTATCTTTGTGGTAGAGAGTCATGAATATCTCTATTTTAAATTTCCTTATAGTTAGAGTCTCGTTGTTATATGTTGAGTTATATGGGATTTCATACTGGGATTTATGGTATTAAGTTAGACATGACAATCGAGTCATTCGGTTCAAGTTCGATTCATGTTAAGTTTGGTTCAAGTTAACTTCAGGTCGAGTTCGGTTTCAATTCGGATTAACTTCGGTTTGGGTCAACTTTGGGTCCATCTCATTTGTGTCGGGTTCGGGTTTATTTCGGATCAAGTTAATTTCGGGTGAAATTAATTCGGGTTGGTTTCGATTCGATTTGGGTCAATGTTGGTTCGAGTAGGTTTCGGGTATGGTTCAAGGTCAAATTTGGATTGGGGGGTCAGGTCACTTTTCGATCGAGTCAATTTCCGGTTTGGTCATCTTAGATCGGGTCAAAATCGGGTCGGATCAAATTCCAATGGGGTTACTTGTTTCAATTGTAACTTTCTCATTAACTTTGGATCGGGGTCGTGTCACTTTTTGGTCAAGTCGATATCCGTGTTCGACTTAAATATTACGTCATTTTTACCTTCATTTATCTAGTTTTTGTCTCGTAAAATAATATAATTTTTAGAATTTTAATATTATTTATTTTTGTAGGTAATAAATCAAGTTTGACAAGTTGAGGAAAATCGATACAAAAATGATAGAAATTTAACAATTTGAAGTCTTTTGTATGTTTGCTCCAAATTTCTCCCAACAATTTTGTAGGCCCAGCCTATAATTATGCCTAGGATTTATCCAGCCGTGGCAATCAACAAAAAGGCAACAATTTACTACATGAGTGCTGACGTCATCATCGGAATTCTTCCAGGGCTACAAATAAACGCAGCATCAACATGTGTATAAAAGAGGGGTGGGCGGCTGATTAGAGGGGAAGCGGAAGCCGTGGCTTGAAACTTTGAGCCGCAACTTAGGTTTAGTTTAGCTGAATAAATTCTCCTTTTGTAAATTTAGACTTAATATTTTAGATTCAATTTATATTTTAGTATTGAGTATTTAATTCAATTCCCGACAGTTTTCGAATTCATTTCAATTTGTTCTTTTGTTTCTCTTTAGTTTGTTTAATTTAGTTTAAAGGTTCAATTTTTTTTATTATCTTTTGATGTTAGTAGTAGTAATATTATTTGTTTAATTTTATGTTTAATTTTATTTTGTTAGTTTATGTGTTATTCGAGTCAATTTTTATTAGTAGTTATTAGATTAATTGTGTTTCATGTTAGTTAGTTGTTAGTTTGTGTCACTTGGTTGTGATTAGCCTTTTAATGGCTAATTGATCTTTCCGAGCCTTTATTTACCTAGTTTATGCTAATATTTTGGGATTGTTTCTCTTACCTGCCACGTGGTCGATGAGATGCCCGAAAAGAGTTTTTTCAACTTGATTTTTAGGTTGTTGGTCCGTCACTAAAAGGTGAAGTCAATTTGATAGTGTGGGTATAGAGAATAGTTGGGGTTTTGGCATGAAAATAGCTTGAATCCTAGTTAGGTCCAAGGTTTCTATTTTTGTAGTGTAATTGGGTTAACTCCACAAAAATAGATGGTTAGAACAATTAGATTAGCTCATGACACTCGAAAGTGTGGCTTGAGCGGGTTTTGATGGTGTAACCGACCACTCTTAAATACTTGTATAAACTTGGGTATGTTTAGGTTTGGCTTGATTAATTAGTTTATTAAGCGGTAAAATCACAACCCGATTATATTTTTATTACTTTCTATGTTAGTTTAATCATCATATATATCTCATCTGTGTTGATTCACCTAGACAGAAAGTTTAAGATAGTTTCGATATTTGAAACACAACTCTCTTTGTACACGACCCGTGCTTGCCGGCTAGCTACAACTTCGTCGTGCACTTGCGGTTAGAATTTTAGAACTTAATTCTTCCTAGCAAGTTTTTGGTACCGTTGTCGGGGAATTGTTTTGTTTGGATGTTGAAGCTTACTTGAGCATTCTAGACTAGGCATTTAACTAAAAATTGTAAAAAAATTAAAAAATTAAAAAAAATTAAAAATTGAAAACATGTCTACTTACCATTATCCATAGTATGAGCATGAATTGTTTTATCAGTACTTTAATCGACTTAATGCTCTTCTTACTCTTTCGATAACTCGTTTAGAGAAATGAGAAGTATTAAATGTTGTCTACGAGGGTGTGAATAGTGAAACTTGTGTCTGTTTTAGAGCATTGAGATTTTTGTGCTAAAAGTGTTGATGAAGTTTGAGATTTGATTGAATGGATTTCTTGGGATACTTGTGAATTTGAAAAGGCTTGTACTGATTCTGGATTTTCATGCCTCGACCATTGTGCTTACCATGCTAAATCTTACATGCAATTCCCTTGTATTTCCGATCCTACCCCTCTTTGATGTGAAAAGTGTTACTCTTTTGATCATAATATTAGTTCTTGTCCTTGTTATGATATTTCATCATTTGAACATTATACTGATATTTATAAAATAATAAGGGTTATGGATGAACAAAATGAGCAACTTGCATGTCTTATTAAGATTAGGGAGTCCGACCTGTCGCATGAAACTGACCTTAGTCTTAGTTTTGCTAAAATTGAGGCATTTTTCTATGATGATGATGATGATGAGTCTTCCTTTCCTTTAGAGTCCGGACTAGAGGAAGAGATTGACCTTTCCTTGACTACGTTATCCATTGTTGCTCCATCCTTACCTAGCACACATAGGGACATAATCGAGTCTGTCTTTGGTGTTGACTAGTTTAAATGGTGAGGATGATTTATATCGTCAATCGGAAGATGCTTTGGATGAGGTGCTTGATCGGGAGACTCCTTTAGAGGAGTAATGTGAGGTGGTTGTGGTCGAGGCTTTGCCTACTAGTCTTGATGTTGATGATCATATGTTCCCCGACCTACTTGCTTTAATTCTTACTTCCCCTATTTGTTCACCACCCTCCCCTTCCCCTCAATATCATTTTTCTGAGCTCACTACCTATTATGTGATTTGTGATTCTGATTCGAATATGGGTCATGTGGATAACTCATTCGACATGTTTGAGAGGAATGTGGTTGACAATATTGTGTCCCGAGGTACCTGTGGAGGTTGTAAGACATCCCTTGACCATTATCATGTTTACCTAGAGGATTGCCCTAGAAAAATCATTCGGACCGCTTTCTTTGATCACTCTTTTGATTTTTCTAAGACATCTGATAAATTTAAGAGGACATTGAATGTCATTGATATAATTTTACTTATGTTCTCTTATTTCCATTTGTTTGGGTTGCATGCTCAGGAATTCGATAAGCTACTTAGAGCTCTAACAACATCTGAGTTGGAGCTTAATATTGAGGTGGTGAGGAGTGGATGATGCTCCTCAAGCCTTCTTAGTACTTGTTTTAGGAAGCATTAGTTTAGGTACACCCAACACCTAACTTGGTATACCGTTCCCTCTCTTTCTCTTTTTCTTATATTTTTTTCTTCGTATTTTTAGTTGTGGATATTTAGGATTGTGTTTTTCTTTTTACTTTTAGTTGTGGATATTAGGATTGTGCTTTTGTGGGATGATCATTTTGAGGATAAACTTTGGATATTTTTGAGCCATGATGGCCATGATCACCCATATGTATATATTCTTGTTCTGTTTTTGCTTTTGTTTTTGTGGTAGTATTTTTTTTTTATAATTGAGTCTCTTTTATTGGTGTGGTTGCTCCTTGGCTCCCAATGAGGACATTGTGAGATCTAGGTGTGGGGAGGAGAATCCATGCTTCAATATTTTGAAAAAGAAAAAAAAGGAATTTTTTTTCAAAATAGCAAAAAGATTTTTGATTTTAAAAATTGTTTCTTGAGAAGTTTGTCACATTTTGATTAGCTTTGACCCCTTGTTTCTTGGCTATTAGTTTGTATATAAGTATGATATATATAATAGACTTTGATCCAAAACGTGTCATTTTATGTCCCGTTTGAATCCCGACATTCAATTTTTGAGCTAGTTATAGTTCGGTAGAGGAACTTGTGAGATTTTGAGCCTATAGACTAATTTATCAATTTTAATCTCATATTTCATTTTAATGTGTGACTCTTCCTTGGTGCATTTCATCTAGAACTTGTTCTGTCTCTTTTTGATACCATATTTGGCATATGTATTATATAATATGATAGAGATATCCATTAGTTTTCAAACTACATGAGCCAAAAAGTCACCCTACTATGTATACCCTTTTTGCTAACCCTTGGAGCTTTAACCTATTCTTTTTTATACCTATATCCACTTTACCCTTAGCCATATATATTTTCTATACCTAAGACAGATCCAAGTGGAGGAACACTTCTTGAGTTGGGGTAGTTTTGATTTGTATGGATATGCTGTTTTATTTGATTTTGGAGTTTGAAATTAGGAAAATTGAAAGAAAAAAATTGATGAGTCCCTTATTAGACCTTTTGGAATTGAGTTGTGTCTATGATTCCCATGCCAATAATATTTGTCAAAAAAGAAAGAAAAAAATGAAAAAAGAAAGAAAAATCGAAACAAAAAAAGTGAAAAAAATAAGTGATTGACATGAGAAAAATTTTAAAAAAAATTATGCTCATTCCTTAGGTTCTCTTAGATTTGTTTGTACTTAAAAAGGTAAATTGAGAGAGAAGCTTTTTATTCATATTTGGAAGTGTCTTTGGCTCCTTATTCATTAGACCTTGGCTATTTAGCTCTACATTTCCCAAATTGATTTCGCTTCTTACCCATAAACCTTAGCCACATTACAACCCTTGAAAAGTCCTCTTGATTGCATTTGCATTTTGCCTGCATAGTGGTGGAGAATTGAGAGTACGACCAAGCCTATGGTAGGGTGCACTATTTGAAAATGAGTTTTGAGTGAGCCATTATTATATATTCTAAATGTTTAGAATATATAATAATGGCTCACTCAAAACTCATTCAAATAGTGCACCCTACCATAGGCTTTTAAAAAAATTATATATTCTAAACACATGAATATGAGCATGAGTGTTCCACTTTATCCTAAAGTGAGGTTCTACCGATCTAACTTGCTCATTATTTACTGTTTGGGGTGAAACCTTGGTATATGGAAGTCATTAATGGAGGATCAAGTGTCTTAATGTGTGTATTTTCTTTATATGCATGTTAATATCCAATGTACGAGGGTGATATGGTTTATTCGAATGTGTATAATTCCTCCCCACTTAGTATATATGTTTGTGAAAATTTTCAAAAACCAAAAAAATTTCTATTTTGTTCTTCTCTTTTCTTTTTCTTTTTCAAGATTTTGTGGGTATGCATTATACAAACCCTTATGAGATCTCACTCTTCCGCTTGGAGTACCAAGGGGTTTAAAGGGCTTGTTGCATGTGATAAGTGTAATCGCGATTCCTGTGAAAATGAGTTAGATTTTATTTACTTTTATTTTGTTGAGGGACGAGCAAAATGTAGGTGTGGGGGTATTTGTTCGGCGTAAATATTACATCATTTTTACCCTCATTTATCTATTTTTTGTCTCGTAAAATAATATAATTTTTAGGATTTTTACTATTATTATTTATTTTTATAGGTAATAAATCAAATCCGACAAGTTGAGGAAAATTGATACAAAAATGATAGAAATTTAACAATTTGAAGTCTTTTGTATGTTTGCTCCAAATTTCTCCCAACAATTTTGTAGGCCCAGCCCACAATTATGCCTAGGATTTATCCAGCCGTGACAATCAACAAAAAAGGCAGCAATTTACTACATGAGTGCGACGTCATGCTGATGTCATCATCGGAATCCTTCCGGGTCTACAAATAAACGCAGCATCGGCGTGTGTATAAAAGAGGGGGTGGGCAACAGATTAGATGGGAAGCGGAAACCGTGGCTTGAAACTTTGAGCTACAACTTAGGTTTAGTTTAGTATAATAAATTCTCCTTTTGTAAATTTAGACTTGATATTTTAGATTCAATTTATATTTTAGTATTGAGTATTTAATTCAATTCCTGACGGTTTCGAATTCGGTTCGATTCGGTCCCGATAACTTCTTTTTATCTTTCTTTTCTCTTTAGTTTGTTTATGTAGTTTAAAGATTCGATTTTTTTATTATCTTTTGATGTTAGTAGTTATTAGACTAATTGTGTTTCATGTTAGTTAATTGTTAGTTTGTGTCACTTTGGTTGTTATTAGTCTCTTAATGGCTAATTGATCTTTTCGAGCCTTTATCTACCTAGTTTATACTAGTATTTTGTGATTGTTTCTCTTACCTACCACATGTTCGATGAGATGCCCGAAAGAGGTTTTTTCATCTTGATTTTAAGCGGTTGGTCTGTCACTAAAAGGTGAAATCAATTTGCTAGTTTGGGTATAGAGAATAGTTGGGGTTTTGGCATGAAAATATCTTGAATCCTAATTAGGTCCAAGGTTGTTATTTTTATAGTCTAATTGGGCTAACCCCACGAAAGTAGGTGGTTATAACAATTAGATTAGCTCATGACCCTCGAAAGTGTAGCTTGAGCAGGTTTTAATGGTGCAATCGACCACTCCTAAATACTTGTATAAACTTGTGTATATTTAGGCTTGGCTTGATTAATTAGTTTATTAAGCGGTAAAGTCACAATCCGAGTATATTTTTATTATTTTTTAGGTTAGTTTAATCATCATATATATTTCATCTCGTACATTCACCTAGACAAAAAGTTTAAGATGGTTTCGATATTTGAAAAACAACTCTCGTGTACACAACCCATGGTTGCCGGCTAGGTACAAATATGTCGTGCACTTGCGGTTACAATTTTAGAACTTAATTCTTCCTAACAATTCGGTTTGGTCATTTTGGATTGGATCAAAATCGGGTTAGGTCAAATTCGAATTGGGTTACTTGTTTCAATTGTAACCTTCTCATCCAAATTACAATTGATGTGATTCTTCATTCGTTGGAAAGCTTATTGAATCTACTTTCTAAATAGATATATCAAAAAATGGAAAATACGATTATAATTCCAACACGGGTCATAAATTACATAAATATGCATACAGTTATCATTTCTTTATCTCAACAAATATATAAAAAAATCAACTTATATATATATATATATATATAATTGTTTGAATTTGGGTGGATTAGATTCGGCGCGGTTTGGGTTTGGGTCACTTGAATTCGGGTTGAATAAGTTCGGATCTGAATCGGTTCTAATTTGATTCGGTTCAGGTTAATTTGTGTTCAGCTCTTAATCGAGTCAATTATATTTTGGGTCGCTTCGGTTTTGAATCGGGTCATTTCGATTTCGATCTAAATCGGTTTCATTAGATTTCGGGTCGGTTTAGTTTCGAGTCAAAATCGGTTGAGTTGTTTCGGATGTCGGTTTTGGTTGAGTTTCGGGTTGTTCGGTCCAAATATTATGTTATTTATACCCTTATTTACTCAGTTTTTGGCTTGTAAAATAATATATTTCGAGCACTTTGACTTGATTTATTTACTTTTTGGGTAATGAGTTGAAATCAAGCTAATAGAAAAAGTTTGAGCCAAAAAGGAATCAAAATGAAGAAGATAATGCAAGTGTACGGGCGCGGCACGGTTGACAAGCATCTGTTCGTGCTGAAGTCCAGCACTGGTTGTGCAAACCTGGCACTACCCGTGCTGTCAATTCTAGCAAATGTTCCAGAAATGCCGTGAGGAAGCATGGGTGCAACACTCGCTCGTGCCGAAGTCCAAGACTCGGTTGTGCCAACCTGGCACTACCCGTGCCATCTTCCCAGAAACACAGACACAGTCTGTGCTTGCGCGTTTCTCGCCCGATTTTTGCGAGTTATAAATAGAAATTTTGGCTCTAATAAAAGGAAAAGCTCAATTTTTAGGGATTTTAGGGAATTCTAGGATTCTAACTCAGCCAAAATAAAATCCCATTAGATGGGAGATTAGTGTAGAGTTTTGTACAAGATTTTGGATTAGAACCTTCAATTTCAATTCAAGCATAAGTTTTCTCTTTCTCTCTTCCTCTTAACTTCAAGTTTAATATTGTGATTGTTCAATTTAGTTTCAAGATTCAATTTTTATTTGTCTAGATGTTAATTATAGTTAGATTAATTGTTTATTTTCATGTTTGAGTTTAATTAATTAGTTTATGTTCTTATTCACGTCGGTTTGTGCTAGTTTGTTCTTTAGTTTAGTTTTCATATTTATTTCATGCTTTTATGTTAATTAGTTGTTAAAGTTCGTTGCTTTGGTTATGATTATCCTCTCTAATGGCTAATTGATCTTGTTTAAGCCTTAACTCACCTAATTTATGCTTATTATTTGGGATTGTTTCTCATGCCCACCTTGTGTTCAATAAAATGCCTAAAAGGGTTTTTTATCTTGATATTTAGACAATTGGTCTATCACTGAAAGGTGGAGTTAATTTGTTAGCATGGGTGTATAGTCGGGATTTTGGCATGAAAATAACCTCGAATCCTAGCTAGGTACATAGGTTGCTATTCTCTTGTAGTCTAATTGGGCTAACTCCATGAAAGTAGGTGGTTATAACAATTAGATTATCTCATAACCCTCGAAAGTATGGCTTGAGTGACCTTTGATGGTGCAACCGACCACTCCAAAATACTTGTATAGGCTTGGTAAGATAATTAGGTAGTTTATTAAGTGGTAAAATCACAATCCGAGCATAATTTCATTATTTTCTAGGATTATATTAGTTATCATATCTCTCATCTCTGTTGATTCTCCTAGACAAAAAGTTTAAGATAACTTCAATATTTAAAACACAACTCTCTATGGACATGACCATACCTGCCAGCTAGTTACAACTACGTCGTGCTCTTACGGTAATAAATTTTAAGACTTAATTTTCCCTAACACGGGTAATTTAGTTCGACCCATTCGATTCGGGTCGGTTTTACCAGGTCTACTCAAAGTTACATACTCCCTCCATCCTTTAAAAGTTGTCAAAAAAATTTTCTTTTAGATGTCTTAAAATTATTGTTAAAGTTTCTTTATGTAGTTAGAAAAAGTAACCCTTAATTTCAAATTTGGGAGTAATAAATGATATTTTATTAAATTTTTATCTTTTTAAGGTTTGACAACTTTTTATGAGTGGAAGGAGTATGTTTTTGTGATAAATACAAGATAACGAAATTGATCAAATTAATCTCGATTGCAGAGGTAGTTTTTCAAAAATATATCTTTCCCTGCTACCAAGCAATGAAAGTTAAAAATCAATTTCCATGAGAAAAAACATTTTCCATGAAAAAATATTTTTTGAAAAAATCGTTTTTTGCTCGTAATATTGGCAAAACTTTCTCAGACCTGATTACTCGATTTTATCCTACCGAAAAAGATTTGAACGGTGAAGAATTTTCCGTAAAAGTTTTAAATTTGGACACAATATTTTTCCTGTATAAATATGTTGTCCGAACCCATCTTGATGTGAATTTGGAAAGTTACATACTAAATTTGACTTGAATCCAAATTTTTGCCAGACATTATTCCTCTAGTGATGTGCATGCCCTAATTGAATACGTCTCGCTAATGTTCCGAGTAACTCGAACCTCTAATAAGAAATTGTTAAGAACCCAAGCAACCACAAAACTTTTTTTCGATGTTGGTTTCTAATAGAGTATTAGGGATATTATTGTACATAAAATAATTGTAAATTATTTTTACGTATTATCCTCTATATATATAGAATGCCGGACTCCCATATTGGGTGAGTCATTCCACCATTATCTTTCACATGGTATCAAAGCCAAAGGCTCGATTTAAAATTTTAGAGCAACCCTAGTAGCCGCCTCTGTCACAAAAAAAAAAAAAAAACCTTGCTGCTCATCTGTTCACGGCAGCCACAACCAAACCCTAACCCTAGCTTTCTCTCTCCTCCATGGCTGCCCTCCTCCACGACTCGCCGCCGGCCACCTCTGCTTGTTTCCGCCGTCGTCGTTCCGGTCGCCGGCCCTGCCCCTCCAGTCGGTGCTCCCCGTGCACTCCTCGCCGGCGTCCTTACCCTTTTCCTCTCCCGCGTTTCGGCCCTGTTTCGGTTTTCCAGGCGCGGGCTCCGTTGTCCCTGTAGCCTCCTTGTCGGCGTTTGCCTTCCCGCCGCCGCCGCCTGCGCTCTGCCGAGCGCTGGGCTCCAGCCGCCTCCTTCGGCGCCTTTCACCGGTGCTCTGTCCGGAGCATGTCATCTCCAACGGTGACTCCCGACTTCCTTGCCTCGCTTTGTGTTTTCCGCCGCCGCCCCTAGCCACGGTCGTCCCCAGCCACCGCTGATGACTTGGCCGCCGGCTCCCTTGCTCTGCCGCCACGGGGTGGTCTGCCGCCCCTTCCATCGTCTCTTTGGACGGTAAATATTACTAATTACGTTACGATTATTCTTCGTTCGGTTGACGATTATTTATCCTGGCGAGAGCAATTTTCCTCTTTCACTATTATGCATCAGATTAGTGGTATGCTTGATGGTTCTATTTCTCAACCGTCGTATCACATAGTGGTTGCCCGGGTTGTTCGGTTGTAAATCCTAATTATTCTTATTGGTTACGAGTTGATCGGTTGTTGCGTGCTTGGATTTTTGCTACTATTTCCCTGAAACTTTGAGTGAAGTTCGTAGCTTGTCTCGTTCTCTCCAAATTTGGCAACATTTGGAGTCTCGGTTTAACTACTTGCTAGTTTAGCTCGTGCTCTCGACCTTAAACGCATGCTTACTCATGTTTCAATGGGGGAAAATCAGTCCATGGATGATTATCTCCGAACCATTAAGAACTTAGCCGATTCCTTTGCTCGCTATTCGGTCCCCTATTACGGACTTAGAACCGATTCGGTTTACTACTGCTGGGCTCCCTTCCGAATATCATACTTTTGTCACTCGCCTACTCTCTGCTTCCTGGTGTTCACACTTTTGATGATCTACGCTCCAAACTTATCTTTTACGAGCAACGGCTTAATTTTGGGCGTACTCATGATCCCCTACGCATTAGGCCTTCGCCTCCCTTCTCTCGACTTCTTCTACACCTAAGAGTGCCGCTTCCAATTCGGGGGTGCATCTTCGAGGTCATCCGGCTCCAGGAAAGGAAACTCGCCCCACTACAACAAAGGAAGAGGGGGTCGAAATAATCGCAATCGGAATCGCACCAACTATCATAGCCATCGGCCGGTCTCCCACCGCAACAATTCTTCGATCGGGCCTCCCTTCGGAGTGTGCCTACAGTGCTGCATTTCGTAATTCGGTTGGGTCATTGTCTTGTACTTTTGGTCCTTCTACTTCATGTACTAACTATTCCCATGCGAGGCACTAAGCTGTTCGAAGGGATATTAGGTTCCCGTCCTAATGTTGTTTGCCGATTTGTCATGCTCCGGGGCATTCTCGCGACGGTTGCCCCAATCGTTACCAACCACGTCGGCAACCCGCACTTCCTGCATTTGCTACTTTCAATCCGGTTGAAAATGGTGAACAAGCGTAGTATCCTGATTCAGCGACGGCCTCTCACATGACGCCTGATTATGGTAAGCTATCTTCTAAATCTGTTTACTCTGGTCCTATTAAGGTTCGGGTTGGAAATGGAACCTTATTACCTATTTCTAATGTTGGTACTCTGTCATTGCAAACCGCTTCTCGGCCACTTCTTTTAAAACCTGTTCATCATGTGCCTCAACTTCAGCATAATCTTACGTCGGTCAAACAGGTTGTGTCGGGATATTAATTGTCATGTCATCTTCTATTCGATTACGTTTACGTAAAGGACAACACCTCGGGTGATGTTCTTTTGCAGGCCCCAGTGTCGGCAATGTCTATCCCTTACGTCCGCCCATTGAGACACCTCATCTTTCAGCTAACCTCGCTTTGAGTGAGACTGGCGATACTTGGCATCGGAGACTAGGACATTGTAGAGCTCGAGTTTTGGATTTACTTAGGAGAAATAAATCTGTTAAACTTACAAATAGTTTTCATGATACTTGTACGACTTGTCGTTTGGCAAAGTCACATACTCTTCCTTTTACTTTAGCGAGAACATCGATCTATTTCCCCTCTTGAATTAATACATTCAGATGTTTGGCAATCTCCTTGGCTTTCACATAAAGGTTTTCGATATCTTGTTGTGTTTGTTGATGATTTTACCCGGTTTACCTGGATTTATCCTATGCGATTGAAATCTGAAGTATGTTCCATTTTTGCAATTTTCAGGCTTTAGTTGAAAATATTTTTAATTGCAAAATTAAAATGTTTCGAGTGATGGAGGTAAAGAGTTTGATAACTCCCCTCTTTTTGCTCATTTTCTTCAAAAGGGATCCTTTTTGAAAATCTTGTCTCGATACGCAACAACGGAATGGGGTTGTTGAGCGTAAGCATCGCCATATTTTGGAAATGACTCGAGCATTTCTAATTGATGCTTCCATGCCTGCTCAATTTTGGCTTGATGCTTGCTCTTACAGCTGTCTATACGATCAATCGTTTACCTACACCTGTGTTGCAAAATTGTTCTCCATTTGAGCTTTTATTTGGTCGTCCGCCTTGATTATGGTTTTCTTAAACCTTTTGGCTGCTCCTGTTTTCCAAATTTTGTTGCAAAGGCGTCCAATAAACTCTCTCCTCATTCTGTTCACTTGTGTTTTTCTAGGCTATGCTCCTCATTATAAGGGCTATCGTTGTTTGGATCCCCTAACAGGTCGGGTTTATGTGAGTAGGAATGTACGATTTCATGAAAACATTTATCCTTTTCCTAAACTTGTCTCTAGTTCGTCTCCTAATGCCCCTTTTGTGATAAAGGATATTCTCTGTCTCGCTGCAACTCGTGCCTCGGTTGTCTCGTCTTCTACCTCTTCTTCCGGTTTGGTCTCCCGTACACCTGTTGAGTCCACCGGTACGACCCAATCTTTGGTCCTCCCTTCCACGTTGTCCGAACCTACTTCTTCTGCTGCTGAGGTGTCTCCTTCTCTTCCCTTAGCCTCTTCATCCCCGTCGAGTCTCACCTCTAGCCCAACGTCTATGGCCCATGTCTCTCCCGAGCCCGACACTACGTCTCGCTCCCTCTCCTTCCGCCCTTGGTCTTGTGTCCGCTTCTTTTCCTATTGTGTCGGATCCCCCTGCTCGTACTAGTGCTTCTAGCCGTCACTCACCAGGTCCTGTTGCCTCTTCGAGTGTCCCTATGTCTTTGTCCACTAATGTTCACCCTATGCGGACTCGGTCCAAGTCCGGCATTGCCAAACCTAAGCGTCTCCTGTCTCTTAGTGTTGGTCTTGCTGAAGTTGAACCTACATGTTTTTCACAAGCTTCCCGTCATTCCAAATGGAAGGAAGCCATGGCCGAGGAGTATAATGCTTTGATTGCCAATAACACATGGGATTTGGTTCCATCTCAACCGGATCTTAATTTGGTTGGCGAGTAAATGGGTTTACAAGATTAAATATCGTTCGATGGTTCCGTGGAGAGGTACAAAGCTCGACTTGTAGCACAGGGGTTTCACCAACAACCATGTATTGACTACCATGAGACTTTCAGCACTGTCGTTAAGCCTCGCTACTATTCGTCCGGTTCGACTCTTGTTGTTTCCTTTCATTGGCTTATTCGCCGACTTGATGTCAAGAATGCCTTTTACTTGGCATTCAGGTGGTTCGATCTCCCTCTCGGCCTATTTTTAACACAGCAGAAATATGTTTTAGATCTCTTACATAAATTTCAGCTTCAAACTTGTACCCTGTTAGAACTCCTTCTGCTGCTCGAACCACTCTATCCCTTACGGACGGTGAACCGCTTGCTGATCCCTCTCGATACGAAGTATGGTAGGTGCCTTGCGAGTATTTGACCATGACTCGACCTGATATTGCTTATGCGAGTGCATGTAGTTTCCCAATTCATGCACGCTCCCGTACTACTCATCCGCATGCTCGTGAAGCGTATTTTCGGTATCTGCAGGGGACTCTTGACCATGGGCTTTTTCTTCGTGCTTGCCTCTTCACTCGTCGGTCATTATTGCCTATTCCGATGTTGACTGGGCTGGTTGTCGTGACACATGTCGCTCTACCACGGGCTATGCTGTTTATTTTGGTCCTAATCTCATATCTTGGCGTTCTAAAAAGCAACCCACGGTCTCCAAATCATCCACGAAGCCGAGTATCGTGCTCTTGGTTATACGATTGCCTGAGACACTTTGGCTTCGCAAGCTTCGTTTGATATTGGTATCACCCTTGCCACTACTCGTGCGGTTATATTGTGACAATATCGGTGCTACATATATGATCGCCAATCTGGTCAATCACGACCATAGCAAACATATAATCGTGGATTATCACTTTGTTCGAGAACGGGTTGCCGATGGAGATCTCGTTGTGCGATATATTCCTACTACTTCTCGGATTGCGGACATCTTCACTAAAGGGCTGTCCTCTCAGCAGTTTCGGTTTCTTAAGTCCAAGCTGTCCGTGCGTCCCCGATCGGCTTGAAGGGGCGTAATAGAGTATTAGGGATATTATTGTACATAAAATAATTATAAATTATTTTTCTCGTATTATCCTCTATATATGTAGAATGCCGGACTCCCATATTGGGTGAGTCATTCCACCATTATCTTTCACAGTTTCATTTCACGTACATAATTAGCATCGCAATTGACATTTCCTTCTTCCACAAAAGTTTGGGCAACGCCTAAAATGGTATTAGCTTTCATGCTTCGATTCCACAAAAAATAGTCTCTAATATCAACCCAAATCATTAAAAAAAACACTCGAATGAAACCCCTCGCTACAACTACCCTGTAACAAACGAAAAATGTCTATTTTCTTTTGGAGCAGTTTTCCCTAAAACCCTAATTCTCCCTCTGTTGATCTTTCATCTTCCTCCTCTTTCTATTAGTACAAAAGCTTCTGCAGGCGTGAAGAATAAGTAGTCGAGAATCCGAACCCTCGATCATAGAAAGGGAAGTGAACTATAGCGAGCTACCAGGAAAGAGACACAGAAATTCAATTGTCTATAATCTTTGGGCCTGTGTAGGGTGCCCCAACAACGACTAAGTCTGAGGGTTTCTCTCTCTCGTGAAGCCATGCGAAACGTCTCTTTTCATCTTCCGGCACTGATAAACCATCAACTATATCATATATATGAGTAAACTTTTTCAATTGTTACTTTGTAAAAAAAACACAAAGAGAGAGAAAATAATACGTTAGAGGCAACTAATTGGAATGATTTACAAGGTTTACAGTACCTGAGAAAGAAGTGAAGGGACGTTCGAAGTAGTAACTGCAATGGCGGCCATAACGAAGAGAGTAAGGCGGGCCAAGAACATCCAGAACAGCACATGCAGTTACCGCTGTAAAACAATGCATATTACCTCCAGCTGTCGGGTAAAGCACCGAAGTCTCGCACGGTGCAACAAATTCCGCATTCACTTTCACCTTCGCTAACCGCCCGCCGGGAGCATCTGTCAACCATGCATGTTAAATATTAGCCTGCGTGACCCAATTACCTGATTTTATTTGACCTCATACAAAAACAAAATCAGTTAAAGATCAACTTTTGTTCTAAATTTTAAATCTGGACATAATATTTTACTTATTTCTATAATTGTCCAAACTGATCTAATTTAAACGTGAACAATTTATCTGACCCAATTTCTATCATATGCTTATCAACATCTCATCTGAAAAATGTTAAATATTATTATATTTTATTTAATCTAAATTTGTCTAGAACGCTAAATTTTCCCCATCATTATCGAATATATATATGCACATTTTGCTTTTCTAAGCTTTCACAATATGTTTATTGATGGTGGTAAAACTTTATTTTAAATGTATGTATTTTCGTAAGTCATGCAAATGAATATAAATATATATGGATAAAAGAGTATAGGAGAGTGCATAGTTTTCGATTGTACAATACATTTTGTTGCTACAGCAGCTCTTGGTTTGAATTCTAAATTGGATAAATAGGTTATTATATACGTAATGTGTAAAATCCATAACAGATGATGATGACATACAATTATATTATATATTCAGATGATAGCGATATTATAATTGCCAACTTTTTAATTTATATACGAGGGCCACCAAGCTATAAGGGACCACACTAACATCATCCATCATCAGAAGCCAATGCTATGCATCACATCACATCAATCCACAGTAAATCTAAGCATGCAAGTAATGGGGACAATATTGATACACACACGTATATATATATATATATATATATATAAAAGTATGAAACTCATTAAATTAAACTCAGACACAATAATACACAGAATATATAAAAAAAATTATATAGAAAAAAATTTTAAATATACGCATCGATGACTCTAGTATAGATCAATATTATTCCCGACTTCCCTGACTCCCATATGTTTGATTTCTGAATCCATTAATGCAGGTGATTATGTGCAGGCCAGGGAAGAAAAAAAGCAAAAAGAAGAAATAATCTTACTCTGGGAAGCAGCCATATGTGTAGAATTTGAGCAAGTGATATTATCGTTTGCCCAGTCAAATGATTTGATATGCATTGTGCCGAAGAGAATCTTACTGAAGACGGTCATTCCTGGGTGATTATGAAGGGGCAGTACTCCAGAAGGTGGTAAGCAGAAAATTCCCATCTGCGTATATATACATATACGTGAATAATATTATTGGTGAGCAAGGAGTCAAAAAATATTTTCCAAAATATGAAATTTTAAAAATTAGTCATGACAATCTCCAGGAAGAAGCTAAGAAAAGAGGAGGTAGGAGTTGATACGGGGTAAGATCAAGAGAGAGTAGCTTCTGCCTTACACATGTTTGGAGTTTGTATAGCAAAAGTGAGGAAAAGCAAGAAATGGTATTAAAAAATGAATATTTTATTATAATGTTACTAATTACTCTCCTCTATTTACATGTCACTTTAATTAATTTTTTTCGTTTTACAATATCTTTCATATTACAATTTTGATGATATATTATTGACTAATTTACCAATTTTATCCTTATTAATTAATTTTTCTTTTTTCATTGACTTTTTCATTTCCAATAATTTTGGGACAACTTGGTCGTTTAACACAAATTTTATCATAAATTCGTATTTTTAGTATTTTCCCAAAGTCTAAAAATAATAAGTAACTCGCACTAACTTCTCCTTACTGCTGTCTTTCTATTGAAGCCCTCAAAGTACCGGCATATATTGTAGGTGTCAGTTATTACCAAAGACCTAAATTTAAATTTTCCCTAAACCAATTTTTACAACTTAATTGCTCAGGAAAAAAGAGTATTGAACTACTAGGCTGTTGTTAATTATTTGACTGAAGCTTATGCAGATCGGGTGTTGTTATACAGAGGGGAATGAATGAAACATACCGAAAACCTTTGACATTCGTGGAGGTGCAGATAAGTTATGACAGGAGCTTCTCCACTCTCTGTTGCCCTAAAATACTCCATGTCACGGCTCAGCCCCACATCTGCTACTTTCATGCTATCTGTTAGGAGGAGGGGAAAAGGGATTATCATTCGAAAGCTATCAACCGAAACTATATTTTTGCTGATCTAGATATGAGATGTTAGAGTCTGAAAATTATCCCATGCTCACTTAACCACTAAATTTGGTCAAGTAAAATGGTATGTACATGAAAATTCTTTTAAAATAGTTATCTTGTAGGAGTCTTTAACAATATTTTTTTAAAAAAATATTTTAAATAGCGATACTTTAAATGCCACATATAAGAACTGGGGAGACAATATATATACACGAAGGTCAAGAGAAGCAAAAGATGATGATGGCAACTCATGCACTTCATACATATAATAACAAAAGGATCATGATTATTATCATGAATATGATGATATTTTAATTTGCTAGTCAAAAATATTTGAGGGATGTTTTGAGGACGACAATCTAACACTCTCAATCAACCCAAGTTGCGGTATATTTTGATCAATCTGCGTCAATTTGATAATATATACCGCAATAACATACACCAAGCTGCAATTAGAATAATAAATACAGGACGTACCATGTATATTTTTTAAGCAAGCTGAGGTATATATGACATATATAATAGGAAAAAAAAAAGGAACTGTTTAACACCAGCACCGGAGGGATCTAAGGATAAACATCAAACACAAATGGGATCTTGTGCTTGGACTTTTCCTTCCATGAACCAAGATACCAAACTCCCCAATCCCCACAACATATAACTAATTAAATATATTTGTAATATATAACTAATTAAATATATAATTAAGTGGATTTCAATTAGTTACTCATAACATCTCTCGTAAATGTTGTTAAAAGTTTGAATTTAAATATCGTCTATATCGACTTTTGCGTTTTATTTACAAAGGTATAAATTAATAAATCTGAGTTGAATATAACTTTAAAATTGAATTAAAAAAATAATAAAATAATAAGAATGTTTCTAGCCATCTTAGTCTCATGATACATGATTAAAAATGCTGAATAATTTGAAAAATGAATAACAATAAACACGTAAAAGTAATCCTCTACTAATGAAAAACGAGAGGGGATTTGCAACTTCTAAAATATAATGTATGTCGTTGATCCAATAATATGACAGATTAAATAAATTGAATTTATAGACAAAAACGACCATAAAGCAAGAAAAACAGGAGTTACAGATTTAAGTAAAAATAAATGGTTGGCTATAAATGAGGAATTGAAAAATGATTTGAAAGTGATCGTTACAAAATCATCTCATATTCTCATATAAAAGTTATTGATATGAAGTTTACATACCCAAAATCAAGCAAATGCGTTGGACGTCAGTAGGAGGGGGAACGAACCCAGGTCTAGCATTGGCAAAAACCTCAGTGCAAGTCTCGAAAAGGGTTCGAACCACCGGCTGCTTATGCTGCCGTCGCCGGTTCTTTCTCGCAGACCTATTCATGGTTGTTTCCGGCTCAAATCCCATGAAAATCCAACCCTAGAATCATCAAAAGGGGATCTCACAAAACGGTACACAAAATACAAAGCTTTAAGTGTGGGTTATTTTCTTTCCCGTCAAGGTATAAGCGAAAAATCAGTTCAAATCCCATCAAACAACAAGCAAACTACGAGATGGGTTAAGCGAAAATCCCACGAAGACACCCAATTAGAATGTGGGTACGTAAGTACCAAAGAAAAGTCCCTAGAGGGTTTTAGAGGGTTTTATGGGGTATACGAATCGTGCACGTCAGAAATGCGGAAGAGAGAGAATGAGGTGAAAGGTCAAATAGAAAATTTGGACGTGAAATTTAAACAGGGAAGGAAGAATGGCTTCTGTAGGGGAAGATGGTGATTGCGATGAGAGAGAAAATGAGGAGACGGAAAGAGCTTTTATTTTTGTGCAAACAGAGATGGAAAGAGTATATAAATGAAAAGGAGGGTGGGGTTAGAAAATAGGTGATGATGGAAGGAAAAAAATAAAGCACAGTTGGGATTGCGGGGAGGGAGGGAATTGAAGAAAACCATGGGCCATTGATATCTGGGTTTCAGTGGGCTGTTTTAATACCGGATTTTTGAACCCCTTTTTTCTTAATTAATTTTGTTTGCTTTGGTTAGAGAGAGAGAGAGAGAGACAGTGAGAGAGAGAGCGAGAGAGAGAGAAAGGGGAGGGGGAGGGGAGTGGGAGTATCTGAAAATCAATATTGTGCCCCTCGTGTTGACTGAAGACCATTTCTACGTTTCCATACACTTGGCTTCTCTTCAGAGAAGAATTCAGTATCAAGAGCTTTCTGGGGAAGGTTTCATGTGTAGGTGGTTACTTGGCTTTTAAGCAAAAAAATATAAACGACAGTGGGGCAGGGAATCTAGTATTAAGAGATCCTAATTCGACTTAGGGAAAATCCTCTCCTATAATTAGAGGTACATAAGACAAGCTCCCAAAGACTAGAATGTAGTCATAAGACAGCTTTTTACTATAAATTGTTTAGTAAGGAGTTTTTTTCTTTTAATAACCTACTAGGGTCCTATTTATGAGATAACTAATTTTATGAACACATTCACCCTAAAATTGAATAGCTAAGTTAAATTGAAATATTAAAGTTGGGCCCGAGTTACATTTGAACATGGCAATGCTTATGTTCCACCTTAACATTTTTGTTGTGGGTTCCTACACAACTTATTTGATGAATCATTCCATTTTCAGCATAATATTGATGCATAGGGTCAGATGTGAATTTCGTTCCATTATCACTCCCAATGGTTTTGATTCTTTTATCATAATAATAAATTCTTTTAGTAGGTACTAGTTTAGCCTCGGTCTTTTATTAAATATAGTCAGTAATAAGCTTTATAAAAAGAAGCGACTCTATAAGAACCTCAAATATCACCATGAATTAAATCAAACAAACCATATATTTTACTTTCCCTAATAAAAAAATTGAGACGGAGTTTATTTTTCTTTAAAACAAATATCACAAACATCCAATTTATCTTCCTCATAGTAACTCCTAAATGATTAGAAAGAAGATTGACAACTTCACTGGATAGATTGCCCAAACGAGAATGCCAAAGATGGATGCGTCAACAATATTAACTTGAATCTTCACTCTCTTGGCGCCCTTTTATAGTAGTAGACCCCTCTCCTTGAGTTTCACCCTCCACAATTAAGCTCCTCTAGGTGCGGCTTTGTAATATGAAAATATCATCATAAATTGTCACAAAATAATTTATTAAGTCTCAAGATATTTGGCCAACTAAAATTAAATTTTTTTTTGATCTTAACTAAAATTAAATTACAATATAAGTCAAGAGCATAATTTATAATGCCTTTCTTACTAACCACAACTTTTTCCATTCAGTAACCTGACACCAATGGGTCTTACATTGTGAATATCATCAAGATGGTATAAGTTACCAGTTATATGACAAGATGCTCCACTCTCTAACATCTAGAGAGCTTTACCTAATAGAGTTTCATAGATCGATTTGGGGTTTCAATCAAGCTTAACAACCTTGTACCTATTCTGAAGAGAGCCCGAGCATGAGCACCTTATTTGCATCGCTTTCGTTATTCATGTTTGTCGTTGTTTCAGTCACGACTGACTTAGCCATCTTTCTGCTATTGCTTCGCGTCCTTTATCATCATATCCTTTTCCTCCTCGATTTTCACGTCCATGACTACCCCAGGTGGATGGATAATCGATAATCTCATAACAATTGCTTTCCTCATGGCCATACCTTCTACAGTGTTAGCAGCTTCCTTTCTCAGTCATGGCGGTTGCTTCTTTATGGCAAAGGCAAAGGCTTGCTCACTTCGGACATCTCTTCTCATCATTTCTTGTGATTTCCCTTTTGATGTATCATATTGAAGATCTAGTCAATAGGAGGCAAAAGCTCTAGTGTCAAAATTTGGCTTTAAACCATTCAGAACATGTCATCGTCTAAACCCATCAAGAACCGGTAGGCTCATTATTCTTCCATCATCTTCATAATTTTTCCACCAGTGTCACATTCGCATAATCGCATTTTCCACAAAGTGCAACTGAGAATTTTAATGTAATTTCCCAGTTAAATCCACATGCCCATTAGCTTAGTGTAGAACTCAAAAACTTCGAGCCCCCCATTTGCAAGCGGCAATATTAGATATGAGTTGCTAAAATTTTAGGGCCGTTTGCTATTGCATGCTATCTCTTCAAATCATCCCACGTAGCATTAGATGTCTCCGCGCTGGCATGGAGCTTTGGATATGTCAAATTAATGATTCAGGAACATACCAACGAGTTATCCATGTCTCAGCCATTGAATTCACTTGGTCGTCTCCTTTTTTTAAAATTCGGGTTTCTTTAGGATTTCATCTATGAATCGTAACTTGTTCTTTCCTTTGCGCATAATTCTTATTGCCTTTGCCATAACTCGTAGTTCTTCCCATTGAAAATAATGGTGATAATGAGAACTCCAGGTGCCTTGCTTGGATGAACAAAGTATGGTGACTGATTGTCAATGATGAACTTTTTTGGTCAACCATGGTTTTGATTTAAGTTTTCGTTCAATGAATTCAAGGTTCTGATACCATGCTAAATTAATAGTTTTTGGAAGCGAAAATACTTTTGTATATATTCTGGCTTAACCTTCTCAATGGTACAAAGATGATAAATATACATATACATTGTCTTTTATACTCGCCTAATCGGCCTTCTAAAAATAGAAAAAATTATATATGAGTCCATTGTGGTATGGTATAATAATTTATGAAATTCTTAATTTTAGATGAATAATTATGGAACATATGACATTTGGTTAAATATTATGGGGGACCGATTCCGAGGATAACATTATCTTTCGATTAAAAAACTTATGCTGTCACGCCGAGTATTTTAACCGAAAATTAACTAGAAAATAAAATTTGTCCTCGAAGCTGGTCTCCCATAATATTTAACCAAACCTCATACGTTCCATATTTATTTATCTAAAAGTGTGGGTTGCGTAAATTATTATACCAAAACACAATGGACCATATGTAGTTTTTCTCTAAAAATAAGACATCCAAAAAGAAAGAAACAAAGAATTAGGAATGAGAGTATAACCCGAACTTGATAAACCCGCCAGTGGGTATGGGTACATAAATTTAGGAAAAAATGGGTATAGGGTGAGCATGAGTATGAAGAATTCGTGTATGGTGTAGGCCCAGATTTAAATTCATGAGTAAAATTAATATCTAAACCCAAATATTTTTTAAAATTTTCTTTTACTAAAAATTTTGGTGTGAGCACTCGAAATTTGGGGAAAAAAATTTATGGCTAAAAGGCACATCCTTTCTCTTCTCTCTCTAGTCTATGACTCTCTCTCCATCTCTCATTCTCTCTCTCATAACTTAATATGTATCTAGAGTTTATACTAGTGCTTTAGTAATTGTGCACTTGTGTTGTTGTTGATTATGTGTAAATTAGGATGAATGTTTTGTAGCTATTCATGAGTGAACAGTAATGACTCATGCTCAAATATCTCATGTGGGATCTAATACATCATAATATTTTGTATAAATAAAAATTACTTAAGCACAAAACCCGATGTGTATTATTTTTTAACATCTATAAATACTTTAATAAAATTCAAAATACCCAAAAAATTCAATGAGTATGGATTTGGGGATAGATTATGAAAATACGATGGATATGGGGATGATTTATGAAAATGGGTATGCGTGAGGTATAGGTCTACCCATCCCGTAGCCGCCTCACGCCCATCCCTATATAGGATATAACTTGTATACAAAGAATGATATCATATACAAAATCCTACTATCTTAATAATAACACAACTAGAACTGAACCTGAAGTTATTAAAAGGAACACAAACCTCATAAAATCAAACTACTGATAGATCAAAACCATTACGAATTATTTAGTGTAAAAACATGTTATTTTTAATTTTTTAAATAAATATAATTAAGTTTCAATATCAACACAAAATTAAGTCAATTATTAAAAGGTCGGACCAAAACCAACTGTTTTCCACCTCTAAGAAGAAGCAAGTGCTTTCGTATAAATATGTATTGGTGTCTCTCGACAGCGGATACAACTTGGCCCCCTGAACAACTAGAAAATTTGTTTAAAGTCTCATATGAAGATTCTTAAAATTTTAACGGTATATTCTATTTACAATATTATATCTTAAAAAGATGAAAGTGCACTTCATTCTAGAGAAATTATAAATTTAAGCTATTATTATTCTTAGTGGAGATGGTGTAATTTTTATATTGATTGGCTCTTAATTAATAAATTTCACTCATGAATTTAAATCTGATAAGTACTCTACCATCAGGTTTTTGTATAATTTGATCGATATCTTTTTCTTTTAATTGTGATAGATACTCTTAACAATTCCCAAAGATACAGATTTACAACTCCCATCCAATAGCCTGTGCCAGATTGTTCCTCTCCCACATCTTCCGGAATAGGAGGAGGAATTAATGTCATTACAAAAATTGGGTTTGAAATAAATTGGTCTTTTCTAAAACAATATTATTATTCCCAGAAAAATATACATTATAGAAAATGGTTTCAACAATTTGATGAGAATCTTAAAGCCAAAATTAAAACAAAATGGATAGCCGATATGACTAGATTGTCGGTCAATACTCCCTTTTTCATATGATTCCCTACATTTTGCTCACATGTAAGATTTCAAAATATTTATTCAATTTCTAGTATTAATGTCCAAACAACACTTCTAAAGGTGTGGCACCTTCAAAATGGCACTAGTTTTGTTGCTATTCATCCTCCCAAGACTGAAGTAATTACACTCAAAATTAACGATGAAGAAGTTATTGCATCACCTTATAAAAAGGTCGGGGGTGACACTGCTATTGTTGATGATCTCAAAAGATCCCTCAATAGGCAAATTTTACAAACACAATTCTTAATACAATGGCAGAGCAACTAACCTTTGTGTCGATAAAATTCGATACGAAAAAAATTTAAGTCTCCTTAAAGTTCTAATAGTAATACAAAACCTTCTGAATACATCGACAATATTTCTAAACATTTCTTTAAACTTGATAGTATTACCAAGGAAAATGAAGAATCCCTTATCAAAGCTGCTTCAAATTCAATGCTAGTCTTCTAGATAACATCTCTAAATAAATAAAAGATATTGACATCACTCTTAAAGACAAATCTATTAGTTGTCTTGATAAGACTTGCCAACTACAAAGTAATGAGTCTTCTTCTTCATCTGAGTCAGATTCAGATAATGAGCTAGTTGCAATTAAGACCTTCCAAAACACTTCTGAAGATGATAATGAGCAGACTTCAATAAACAAAATTAAAACATGAAAAAATTCCAAAACTAGAAATTATTACCCTAAGCCCACACCTCCAAACATTCAATATGAAGAAAAAGGAGAATTTTCGGTAGGACATTATGACAAAAATTCTATTTATGAATAGAACATAGATGGAAAATCCGAACATGAAATTCTATCCACATTACAAGAAATGGGTATGGCAATTGTTGCCTACAAAGCAAAAAGATATACCGCTAAAGATGTTGCCTCAGCACTTGCTGTAGGTTTTACAGGACAACTTAAGAATTGGTGGGACAACTTCATGATTCCTGAAGGAAAAACTTTAATCTTGAATCATACTACAAAAACCAAACAAGAAAATGGGATAGAGAGATGATGTGTAGTGGGAGCGGAAGTAAAAAGATAAGCAAAACCGCAAACAAGCAAGCTGGCCAGAACAGGTCCTGCAAGTGCGGTTCTGGGAGAAAATGTGAAAGGAGGGGCAAATGGATGAATTTGAAGCTGAAATTTGACAGGATGGTTATTAACTGGGCCAAGAAGGTTGTGTAAAAATATTGGAATTTTTGGAGGTCGGGAAAGCCTTGAACACAGAGCTGAAAGTCAGTGTTCTATGCTGATTGTCCAGGATGAGTCTCTTTGTTTGTTTCAAGGGTGGAGGGCGGAGTTCTTCTTGGTTTAAGCTGAGATTTGGTGGAGATGGTCTCAACTCATGTAAGATGAAGTGTGTGAAATTTGGGAAAGAGATGATTCATGGATTGGGAGATATGGTTGATGGAAGTCGCTGGATAGAACCTGGATTCTGGCTTGGATACAGAAACACCACCAAGCTGAATCAAGGGGCACTTTGCAATCTGGCCGGATACAGAAACACCACCGGGGATTGTAAAGACTCAAAAGACACCACCAAGCTTGCCAAGGCTCGGATACAGCAATGAGAATTCAAAGGGTTGAGAAATCCATCTCAAAAGAGCAAAGCTCAAAGTTCATATATTCATCAAAGTTGTTTTTACATGAGCTAGGCTAGCTGAATTTATAATGCCTCATAATGGCATTTACAAAGCTGAAAACAAAGCTGAAAATTAAAGCTAAAATGCTAACAAACTAACAAGATTCCTTTCCCTTCCCCAAGCTAGGCTAGAGTGAATTCTAGCCAAGTATTACAAAATTGGGAACATGTGGTCTTGCTTTGTTTGCCCCTTCTCCAAGTTGTTGATGCTTCTAGAATTCCTTGCCATCTTTTCTCCTTTGCTGCACATGTTGTTCCTCATTCGGCTAGGGACTCCTTTGAAGTAAATATGGACCGACCATATTTAAGCGCCAACTTATTTATGTACCATGGCAATATTCCACGGTTTGACTTGACCGAACACACTTGCTTTACCTTGGAGGTTTTTGGTGACTAACTTTGATTCTTCTTCTAGGCTCTTAGGTAAATAATTATTTATGGACATAAGAACATAAAAGATCACATGCTCGGCTACCCATCCTCCGGGATCAAAAATGAACAAAGGAAATTCAAGTGTTTTCGGCTCATTGTCAAGCATGTTTGACCCTTCAAAGTGTATTTCCTTCAGCTCAAACTTTAGGGCGGTCCACTCTCTATCAAGAGAGATGAAGAAAATGGTTATGAACTTTTAATTCATACTATTACTTTTCATTTCATTGGCAATCCAAATGAAGGACAAACAGTCGCTAAGTTTGTTCTTATTAACCTTAGGTGTCCTACTTTAAGCGATTATAGATGGTATAAGGACATTTTCCTTACTAATGTTCTTAAACGTAAAGACGAAACCCAAAATTTTTGGAAAGAAAGATTCATTGCTGGTCTTCCTAAACTCTTTGGAGAACGAATTCTTAATAAATTAAGACAATATTTCAACACGGATGATATTCCTTTTAGTCGTCTTACATTTGGACAAATTTTTGGAATAGTTAAAAGTGAAGGACTTATCCTTTGCAATAAACTCAAATTACAAGCCAAATATGAATCAGAAAGAGCCAATTCTCAAAGAGGGATGGGAACTTTTTGTGAAGCTTTTAGTATCATAAAAATTGAAGCCCCGTCTACAAAAAATAAAAGAGCTGAAAGAGTCTTTACTTGGAAAACAAAGAAAACCTTCCAAGACTTTTACTCCAAAGATAGATACTCCTAAAATAAATTTTCCAAAGAAAAGAAGTTTAACAAGAAGAAAGTTGTTTGTTACAAGTGTGGTAAGGTTGGTCATAAAGCTTTCCAATGTAAAACAGAGAAGAAAATTAACGAACTTTTTGTTGAAGATCCCGATTTACAAAAGAAACTATTATCAATTTTAGCCCACAATTCTTCTAACTCTAATAATGAGGAAGATTATTACCTTAGTACAAAAGACGAAAACTCGAGTTATGAGTCTTCTCCAATTAAGCAACTTAATGTTATTACCGATAAAAGTTAAAAGGAATTCTTATTAGATTTAATAGGAAAATTTTTTGACCCAAAGATAAAGAAAGAATATACAGAAAAGTTAAAACAACTCATTCTTGATGAAGAACCAAAACCCTTTGAACTCGACCATGAAACTCCAAATCACTTTAAGCTATATCAAAAATACCCAATTCCAAATCATTTCCAACAAATTACTACAAAAGATATTCAAGCTGAAGTTAATGAATTAAAGGCTCAAGTTAGAATCCTTATGCAAGATATTTTAGAACTAAAAACTAAATACCTCTTGAAACCAAATTTGCCATTTTAGAATCTCTTAAGACTAATTCTTCTATCCCGAGAGGATGATACCTCTATACCTCAAATCTCAATAGAAGAAGTGCCGGACAATCAATTCATACAAACCTTATTTCAAGTTACCTTCTAAAAATGGTATTCTATAGTCAAATTAGTTGTTGATAATTTCTCTATAAGTACAGCTTGCTCTTATTGACAAGTGGAGCAGATCAAAATTGCATTAGAGGAGGAATCGTTCCAATCAAATATTATGAAAGGACTAAAGAAAACCTATGCAGTGCAAATGAAGAACCTTTAAACATTAGATATAAATTAAATAAAGGATACATCCAAAACAATGACTATTGTTTTAAAAATATATTTTTAATCATTGACAATATTACCAATTACCTTATTCTTGGTACTCCATTTCTCACTCAAATTTATCCTTTTTATGTTAATGAATTAGGAGTGCACACTAATATTATGGGTAAATAAATTTTCTTTAAATTTTTATCATCTCGGTAAGCAAAGAGATGTCTCTCTTTTACAAACATCCTCTATTTTTCGACAAATTGATAGTTTACAATATAAGCAAACTACAATTATGCATTTACAAGAAGAGATTTCTTATCTCGGGATCGAAGAACAGATTGCAAAATCCTTCAATTCAGAAAAAAAAAAATTCTTGATCTAAAACAAATTATAAAGAAACAAATATGTTCTGATGTTCCTAATGCTTTTTATGAAAGAAAAAGCACATAATTTCCTTACCTTATACAAAATATTTTTATGAAAGAAATATTTCTACAAAAGCTCCGCCAACTTAAATGAATTTAGAGCTTCTCGAGCACCGTAAAAGTGAAATTCAATCCCTTTCACGCAAACAACTCATTAGACCGTCAAAGTCTCCTTGAAGTTGTGATGCATTCTATGTTAATAACACTGCAGAAAAGGAATGTAAAGTTTCCAAACTTGTTATGAATTACAAACCACTCAATAAAGCTCTCCAATAGATTTAGTATCCGATTCCTAACAAAAGAGATTTACTAAGTTGATTATTTGACACTAAAATATTTTCAAAATTTGATATGAAATCCGACTTCGGCAAATACAAATTATAGAAATCGATTGATACAAGACAACATTTACTGTTCCATTCGGACACTATGAATGGAATGTTATGCCCTTTGGATTAAAAAATGCTCTTTCGAATTTCAAAATATTATGAACGACATTTTTAACCCATATACTTCTTTTATAATTATTTACATTGATAATTTCGTGGTCTTTTCCAAAACTATTGATCAACATTTTAAACATTTACGAGATATTCTTATGTATTACTAAGAAAAATAGATTAGTTGTTTCAACTTAAAAAATGATTTTATTTCAAACAAAAAATGATTTCTTGGACATGACATTTACCAGGGAACCATAAAATCTATCATGAGATCACTCACTTTTACTCGAAAAATTTCCGGATGAAATAAAAGATAAAAAACAATTGCAAAGGTTTTTAGGATGTCTTAATTATGTTTATGATTTTTTCCAAATCTAAGATAGATATGTACTACTCTGTTTAGAAGGCTTAGAAAGAAGCTTATTCCCTGGATAGAACAAAGCATACCGAAATAGTCGGTTAGGTTAAGCATACCTAATCCAAATCAACATATGATTGTTGAAATAGATGCATCCGATATAGGATATGGTGGTATACTTGAATCAAAAATGACAAGTCCCGACAAAAGAGAACAACTTGTACGATTTCATTCAGGAATATGGCTCGGTCCTCAACAAAACTATTCTATCATTAAAAAGAAAATTTTATCTATTGTTCTTTGTGTTTTAAAGTTTCAAGATGATTTATTCTATAAAAAATTTCTGTTGAGAATTGATTGTAAAGTTGCCAAAGATATTTTACAAAAGGATGTTAAAAATTTGGTTTCTAAACAAATCTTTGCCGGATGGTCGGCAATCTTATCTTCCTTTGACTTTGAAATAGAATTTATCAAAGGAGAAAGCAATTCACTTCCAAATTTTCTTACTAGAGAGTTTTTACAAGGAAAGAGTGACAAGATAAAAATTTTGCATGAGTCACCATGAGTAAACAGAAAGACAAAGGAAAAGGTATACAAAAGGTCGAAGATTACCTGTTGGTTTCTCACCAGGAACCTTTCAAGATATCAAAATACCAGTCCAGAACAAATTCTATTCCCTTACAAATTTCCCTCCTTTACCCTACAAAGCTAGCTGTCGCAAATCCTATCGCTACCTATTACCATGTTAAATTTACAAAACATTTATTTCTTACAAATTATAAATCCCTCCATCCAATGATCTTATCTGAAATTTTATCTAACAAAGTTTTGGAAATCTCCATTATCATACCAACCATTCTCAAAAGGACCGACGATTTTAAGAGTTTATTCTTGTAGATTCGCATTCAATTGACTTTACCCATACAAAAGACAAAATAAATTTTGACTACATACTTTATTCCAAGTGCATCATCCGACAAGTTATTGGTTCTCGGGAGTGGAAGAACCCATTTGAAGAAAGACAATTTTCTATCCCCTATCAACCACAATCTTAGAACTACAACGATGACAAAATGGCTTGGTATAGAGTGTTTCTCTATAGACCAAATGTCCACTCCCGGTTCTTTAATTTTCATGTTACTAGCACTACAAACTTCCCATTATGGTTCTATCATTGGTGGACTCTTTTTGGTGTCACTTCCTCTATTTTGCCAATAGAAGTTAGAGAAGGATGAGATCAATGGCTCAAAGGCTCAACTTTTCATCCTTTTGTAAAAGAAGTAAAATTCTTTCGGACATTCAACGTTGCATGGATTTTTAGTTGGGAATACCAATTTCAAAATTACCTAAGAATCCTTATCCACTTTCAATGGTCCGTATCTACAAGGTTAGATGGTGGCCAGAGTATAAGACTACACTCTACAACAAGTAGAATGTTCAGCATTTTCTAAAACAAAAACAAAGAAATATACATTGTTTAATCTACCCCAGTGCCGAAGCATCAAAACCAGGCAAGATTGAACCAACTTCTATAAATCCTTCTACTCCGACAAAAAGGAAAATTCTTGAAGTACCAAAGGATCACAAAAGTCACATTCAAAAGGTTTATCACAAAAACAACATGATCTTTTAGAAATCCTAAAAGATGAGCCTCGAACTTCGAAAAATTATTTACAAAATCTTATGGCACAAGACAATTCAAACAGTGATAAGGATGCTTGATTCAACAACATCTTCTACACACTCTGATCCATTTGGAGGTCCTTGTTTGCAAGACCCCTTTGAGACATAAAAAAAGAGAGAGAGAAGAAAAGAGCTCGCGGGTCACCTCCGGCAAAAGTAAGGGCCATTTCTAACGTTCGTCGCTTTACAGGTATGGTGAGAGAATCCTACTACAGTTTATCTTACTGTATAGCTTTTCAGTAGCCATGACAAAAGAAGATTTATCCTATTGCTTAGCCATGACAAAAGAATATTTATTCTATTGCATTACCAAAGAAGAAAGGAACGTGATTTTGCGAAGTAATGACATAAAGATGTCATGACAAAGAAAGAAGAAGCCAAGTAGTCTTTAAAAGAGAATTGTCAAGTTTTTCTTTCAGAAAATGTGACATAAAGAAGAAAGGAACGTGATTTTGCAGTAGTAATGACATAAAGATGTCATGACAAAGAAGGAAAAAGACAAGTAGTCTTTCAAAGAGAATTGTCATATCCTACCAAAAGATGCCTTACATTTGCTATATAAGGATGTACCTCTATTAGGAGAAAGCAACAGTTTTCACGAGTGAGTTTGAGAGTATTAAAAGTGTATTACTTCCTTTGTATTTTGAAGATCGGTTTCGATTTTCTTTAGCAAGTTTTCAAATTTCTATGACAAATATTATAAGTATTCTGTTTATAATTTTATGTTATAAAATTTGAAGTTTATTTACATTCCTCTTTTATTTTTCACTCTATTTTATTAAGTTTTACGTGACTCTAATATTCCTTGTGGACACGACCCGTACTCTTGCGGTTTCTAGCTACAGTTACATTATGCACTTGCGGTATTTTCTCAACAAATACCACTTTGCATAAATCCCCTATAAGAGACGATAGAGAGCCAGGATTAAACAACCTACTCCATACCTAAAACTAATACAATCATATTGATGATTGAAGGTCATTAATAATTTTATATGAAGGTTCCAAAGGACTTATATTAGCTTGGCCCGGACGGGGACAAATAGGGTCATACGATTTTTTTTTCTGAGTTCACATAGAACTGAGTTTAGAGTGATTTTAAACTGTGCACAAGCTAATAAATCAGAAAGAAAATAATGTGGAAATAAATAAGGAAAATGTTTGGGTTAGTGACTCGCATAAGGTTCATTTCCTTAGGATTAACGTGTACTTCTCTTACTCCATCCGAGTAGAAGCCATAAGAATTATTCACTTAGTTTTGGCCAACCACTCAAGTACTATTATTCTTGTAGCTCTCCTCACACCTTATCAGATGTGGTACACTCATAAAAAGTTTGTACTCAAACTTTTTACGACAAAGAAACGTATGTGAGAAACTTAAGCCCAATACAAGAGTATAAGAATGTTCAATATTAGTTTGTATTTTTAGTAACATTGTCCATATCCTTGATCTTCTTTTTATAAGTTTCTTTACATATGACCATTGTTGATGATCAACTAACCGTTACAAAACTTTCCTTGTAAATATGAGTTGATCTTGATATGAAATATAGGTTCGGGCAAATAACACTTTCCTTTTTTTTTATTCTTATAACACTTCTATCAATTTGTGCTAAACATTCCATCCTTAACACTAATCATCCATTCCTTCCATCCTTTAATATAACCATTGTGATTCCTTCGTTCTCTTAGTCTCGATACTTAAAATATGGGTCTCGTATCAATCACCTTCCAAGTATGGCTTCTTCTTGAATTATGTGGCTTTTTAATTATTTGGCTTACTTGATTTGTCATACCATATCCAATAATATCTCATAAGATCTCCATCAAGACAATAAAAAATATAATCGTTGTAATCTTTCTCAAAGAATTCGAGTTCTAAATATGGTAAAACATTAATGTAAATAAGAAAGATAGTTGTGCAACGCATATTCACGGATATATTCAATCTCAAGAATAATGGTATTTCTCAATCATATAATCAATCATATAAATATTGTCATACTACGAATTGATCAAGAAGATATGTAAACTTTCCATAGAAGATGAATTGAATCAATCAAGAAAACATCTCAAATAAGCATAAGAAATATTCTGGAAAAATCATGGGAATATTTTCACATCATGAGATAATGAAATATTCTTCTCGTAAGATAATGAATTATATTTAGGAATATTTCGACCTAAATAAGGAAAGAATTTACAAAAGCATGAATCAATCAATTTGATGATGTACAACATATCGACCACAAGATTCATGCAATAAGGAAATATTTTTTCCAATTGTGGTGGATTAACGCCTTAATTCGTAGAGAGGGTTAATAAGTTTGATGTGTTTGCCAAAATAACAACCTGTGTATTTGAGAGAGAAAGCATATATTTGTCCTTGTGCTAAGCGTGAGAATGCACAACTTCTATCACCTAAGGAAGTAAATGTTCATTCATGGATATTGGTATTGTACGTCACATGGGGAACTTGAACCCTATAACATGTATAAAATTAAGATGAATCATAGACCATCTAGTACTCCTTTTATGGTTATACTATGCCCAACTATACTTACCACACAATGGTTGAAGATGCGTTTAGTTATAGTCAACATGTGTCACAACTTCCTAATCTAGAAGCACAAAGGTTTTATGACCTTTTAGATGCACTACAACATCCATTGCGGGATGGTTGTCCTATGCATACTGAGTTATCTATTGCTCTTAGATTGATAAGCATCAAATATGACTATGTCTCAGAATTGTTTTAATGATGTTGCACAACTTATGAATGAAGTATGTTCATCTAAAAATTATGTCCCGACTAAGTCCTCAAAGGTAGAAAAATTAGTGAAACTTAGGCTCACTTCTGTAAAAATAAATGGTTGCATTAATGATTATATGATGTATTATAAATATGATTCATATTCACAACAAATGCAAATTCTATGATACTCCTCGACATAAGGCTGAAAAGCTAAAAAAAAAAAAGAGAAACCCAAAAATATTTCTTTGGCAAGGATACATTAACTTCCCATAATTCCTAGGATTAAAAGGTTATTTGCATCCTAGAATTATTCTAAGCACATGAATTATGAAAATCTTCTAGAGTCCGGAGTGTTATGTCATCCATTAGTCGGGGAAGTATGGAAATATTTTGATAGAACTTGGCTTGAATTTACATCTAAATCACATAATGTTAGACTTGATCTATGTGCTAATAGATTCTTTCCAATTTCATTAAAATTTATTGAGCAATATTCATGTTGACAAGTGATTCTAACTTCTTACAATCTTCCTCCAAAAATGTGTATGACGACACCTTATATGTTTTTGACTAGTATTTTCCCTGGTCCGAAAAGTCCTAGGGTTAATATGGACGTATATTTACAACATTTCTAGATGATTTCAAAATATTATGAAATAAAGGTGTTGAAACATATGACATTTCTCGAAAAGAAAATTTATAATGAAGGTTGTATTGATGTGGACTATTAATAGCTTCTTTGCATACGGCATACTATTTGGATAGAGTACCCATGGAAAATTAGCTTGTCCAATTTATATGTTCTCATCTAAAACTTTTTACGTATAAGATAGAGGGGAACTTCCATAGTTTGATTGTCATCGACATTTTTCTCCAATGGATCATTAATTTATGAGGGATAAGGATATTTTTAGGAACAACAAGATTTACAAAAGTAGGCCACCAAACAGACTAACCGAGGATCAATCAATGAAATCGTGCAGCACCATCTTAAAGTAATTGAAAAATGGACCATTTGTTATTTAAGGGTCTAGAGAAATCCAAAACTTGACGAAAGAAAGTATGTTTTAGGAATTGCCATATCGAAAGACGAACTTACTTTCACATAATTTGGATGTTATGCACGTAGAGAATAATGTCTTTAATGTTATTTTCAATATAGTAATAGATATGGATGGAAAAATGAAGGACAATGCCAAAGCAAGAATGGACTAATTAAAGTTATACTTGGAGGCGAAAAGAATTAAAGCTCAACGAGTTGGTTAATAGAAAACTTGTGAAACCAAAATAAAAAATCAGTTTTAACATGGAGCAACAAGGAGGTGTATGTTGATAGGCAAAGGATTTGAAGAACTCGATAGTTATTCCTCTTATTCAGCTAAATGTGTTGATGTTGATAAAGTCAAGATAAGCAAAACAAAGACCTATGATTGTCATGTGTTCATGCAGTCATCGCTTCCGGTTGCATTCAATGCACTACCTAGACATTTATTGAAGCCTTTAACTAAACTTAGCCACTTCTTCATAAACTTACGAGTGTACAGTATTGTAAGAGGACAAACTATCCCTAACTAACATAGCAAGGGAAATGTAGAGAGAGAAGAAAAGAGAAAGTTTACGCTTGCAAAATGGCAAGAAAAGCTAAGAAATCTAACAAAACACGTCGGGATTTAGGACAATCTACAGCCCCTACACCAAACATAGGCAAAGATTTAGTGAGGGATCTCTCTATTGAAATAGAGAAGGAAGTTCATGGCGGGTCGAATGGAATAGTAATGAATGAAACAAGTAGCAACCGAGCCAATCGGAGAACCAAATCCAAAGAGGTCTGTGAGTTGATTTCTCATAATAGATTGATGCTTTGAGAAGCAAACGCCGATCTCAATGTTGGGCTAATCGGATGGATGAAGAAGATGCTCCGGTGAGAGCTATTAATGGGCCAAATATCGAGCACAAACCGAGCTATGTTCCTCTATTGTCTCACAACGGTATGCAAATTCAATGCATTAATGAAACCGACATAGAAACCGAAATTGAATACTGGTCTTCATTAATTATCTATTTTGTGCTTGGTGCCAATCCCACATATTTGTTATGCTAGGGTTTTTCAATCGAATTTGGGGATCTAGAGGATTTGATATGGCCATTGCTAAAAAAGAGGGGTATTCATAGCTAGATTTCATTATATCGTGGAAAAAGATGAGGTTCTCACAATTTTATCTACTTTGATAAGAAACCACTAGTTATGCATCCATGCTCGATTGGTCAACCAACCGAGAGAGATGAAATTACAAAGATACCTATATGGACCAAGTTTCATAACCTAGATCTTAAATTTTGAAGTATTGAGGGATAAAGCAAAATAGCAAGCTTAGTTGGCGGACCATTGGCAACCGATAGACATACACGGAATAAGTCCAAGGCTAACTTTTCTCGAATCCTCATTAAGATAGACTTGAGCAAGGAATTCAAAGATAAGATAACTTTTATGGACGAGAAAGGTGAACTGGTTCATCATCTTTTGGAGTATGAATGGACCCCTGTCAAATGTGATTACTACAAACAATTTGAACATGAGGCTAGCTAGTGTAGAAAGAAGGTGGTAAGGGTATGGAGAAGGAAAGACATGGCAACATAGAAACCCCAGGAAGAGTAAGAACCTCAACCTGAGCAGCATACTATAGAACATCAAACACAGTAGAGGCTGAAAAGTGGTATGAGGCACAAGTGGAAGAACATCATGGTAATTTGATAACAAACACAATGCAGGTATCTACAATACAACTCAATAATTATGCTACACCACATAATATGATGATATCGTAGAACAGCTTTTGGTTCTCTACCTCCTAATCATAGGTAGTGTTTGCTTTTGGAATATAAGAGGTCTTAATGGACCTAATAAGCAAAGTGTTGTGCAGCACATATTTAGAAGTAATAATTTTTGTGTCATGGGGATATCTTAGACTAACACACTGCAAAATAAGGAGAATGAAATCAAAAGAGCCTTAGGGCATGGAATAGAAGTTATCACAAATGCAATTGTGAGTGAAAAAAGTATATTGTGGTTACTTTGGGATCCTAGAGAAGTGTCTATTAATGTTGCGATGGCAATTTATACATGTTAAAGTAGCAACAAGAAGTTTGTCTATTGCAATTACAATAGTGTATGGAGATAATGATGTTGAATGCAGGAAAGAATTATGGAACGAGGTGCAAAATCTTCAACCTGCCATTGACTCGCCCATGGATCATTGGAGGTGACTTTAATGCTTTATTAAGAATTGATGAAAGAATTGGAAGTGACCAGGTCTCTATTGTAGAGACAAAGGACTTCAATCAATGGATGGTAGAATGTCAACTTCAGGAAATGAGATACACTCGGGCATACCTTTACATGGAGCAACAAACAGGGCAGCAACAAGGTTTTCTCCAGAATTGATAGAGTATTTATAAATGAATATGGGCTAACGAATTCCCAAATGCAGCATACAAGGTACTTAATGAGGGGATCTCGGACCATTGCCCATTACTTGTCAAGCTGGAGGAATAAAGGAACAAGAGGAAAAAGAGATTCAAGTATTATAATATGTGGAGTACAAGTGAGATCTTTATGCATACTATGAAAGAGCAATGAGAGAAGCAATATGAAGGATCTGCAATGTATCAGGTTACAAGGAAACTGAAAACCCCGAACAGACATTTGCAGGCAATCAATACACAACACTTTAGTGAGATTCATTTGAAGGTGCACAAAGCAAAAGTCAGGCTTGATATGACACGAGCAACAATCCATAATGACCCACTCAACACCGACCTGTACCAAAGGAAAGAGAGGCAGTACAAGCTTACGGTAATTTAAGCAAAGTAGAACAGGCGTTCCTATTACAAAAGACAAAAGAGACATGGCTCAAAAAGGGGATCAAAACACTAGGTACTATTTTGCTTGGCTAGCAAATAGACAATACTCAACTGGATTACAAGCTATAGAAAATATGGATGGACAAATGGTTTATGAGTGGGAAAAGATTGGGGGTGTCTTAGTTGACTATTTTACAAAAATTCCTGGTATATAAAGAAGTCACTCAATAGGTCCCCCTAGAGGTGATACTGTAGGGGAAATGCCTAGAGGTTGAACAACAAGATGATATGGAAAAGTCCGTTACGGATGAGGAAATCAAACTGGCAATGTTCAGCATAAAAACACAAAAGGCACGGGCCCGGATAGGTATGGGAGTGGTTTTTCAAGAAAAGTTGGCAAATTGTGGGGGATGACATTTGTAGAGCTGTAAAAAGACTGCTTGACTACAAGTAAATTGTTAAAACAAATTAATGCAACTGTTTTAGCAATGATTCCCAAAGTAGCCAATCCTACAAAACCCGTAGACTTACGCTCCATTGCATGCTGCAACACACTCTACAAATGCATCACTAAAATAATCTCCAACAGATTGAAGAGTGTGTTGCACTGATCCGATAGACAAAACATAGGGTGCATTCATTTCAGGCAGATCAATTATGCACAATGTGTTAATATGTGCTGATTTGTCGAGGTACTATAAAAGAAAGGGGGTAACAAGAAGATGCATGATGAAGATTGACTTAAAGAAAGCCTATGATTATGTAAACTGGGTGTTCATTAAGAAATTGTTGATTGAGTATGGTTTTCCCCATAGATTTATCAAAATTATAATGTGTTGCATATCAACACCTAGCTTCTCAATACAAATCAATAGAAACCTCCATGGTTATTTCCAAAGTGGGCAACGTTTGAGACAAGGAGACCCAATGTCTCCTCTTATTTTTGTATTAATCATGGAATATTTGACTAGATCTGTCAAGATTGCTACAAGCCAAAATGAATTCCAGTACCATCCAGGGTGTAAGAAGATGAACATGTGCACATTAAGCTTTGCTAATGATCTATTACTCTTCTATGAAGCAGATGATCAAAGTGTAAAGAATCTACAGGAAACTTTTATGCACTTCTTAGAGGCTTCGGGGCTTGAAGCTAATATGGATAAATCACGAGATAATAATAGCTAGAGTAGATGATCGAAGGCAAGAGCTTTAACAAACCTAACAGGTTATAAGACTGGAGAAATACCTTTTAGGTACCTAGGAGTACCTATGATGGCCCAAAGATTGACAAAGAATGACTGTTAAGAACTGGTGAATAAAATCACTGCAAAGTCGAGACTATGGCCAGTGAAGAGGCTTTCCTATGCTGGCAAGGTGTTATTGATCAACTTGGTCCTACTTAGCATGTTCACATACTAGAGCCAAATGTTTATCATACCCAAGGTAGTCACTAAAGAAGTTAATGCAATATACAGAAACTTCTTATGGAAGGGTACCAGTGAGAAGGGGAAACCTGCACCAATTGCACTGGAAGGCTATATGTTTACCCAAGTAGAAGGAGGCATGGGGATTAGTGACTGTAATACAAAAATGCAGCATTGGTATTTAAATTGGTTTGGGCTACTGCCTAAAAGGAAGACAATTTATGGGTTAAGTGGGTAAACCAAGTACTATATGAAAGGAAAATCTATCCGGCAGTGTACCCCCAAACCGACTCCAGTTGGTATTGGAGGAAATTGCTCAAAGTGAGAGATAAAATGAGGGATAGAGTTGACACAAGCAGAAATGTATGGAAGGCTACTTGGAAATAAAACATATACTGCACAACATGGTTATTGAGCAAATCGAGGCTTAGAGGGTAAATTGTTGACTAAGATAGGCTAATTTAGAGCAAACCAAGGATCCCAAGATGCTCATTTATTGGCTAGCTGACTCAGCACCAAAGCTACTGATGAAGGATAGGTTGTTGAGGATAAATGTGGCAGTAGATACACAATGTGTTTTGTGTAATGAAGAGGAAGAATCACATTAGCATCTATATTTTGGATGCCCATATACTCGAGTAGTATGCCAGAATGTGTTATATGAACATACAAAATGGAGACTCACCAGCTTGACCTGGGGTGTATGGCAAAATGATGTAGGCCAAAGGGACAAGCAAAACAACAGGAATTATGAAGCTATGCATAGTAGTGTGTATATATAATTGTTGGAGAGAAAGAAATAGAAAAGTGTTTGCAAACACAAGCGAGAGAAATATCGAGTACTAGTGATTGAGTGTGGTCGAATGATAGTTTGTAAATGCAAAAGTTGATGGATATAGAGCTGAGGGATGCCTTGTGTAAATGTAATGTTATACTTCAATGATCAATACAGAGGACCTAACCTTTTACCAAAAATAAAACTATCCCTAACTGAGAGCATTATTGTTGTTACCTCATGCAAATTAGAACATATCTTTTTCCAGGTTTTTCAACTTCATGAAACATTTGCCCATGCATATGACTTAAGAAGATAAACTAGGAGGACCCATCCAATATCGTTGGATGTATCTATTTGAAAGGTAACATAAAAGTGTATAATATATTAAAATAAAATAAATGATTATATAATAGTGTACACAAAAACAGATTGTCACCCTTATTTGTGTTTATTTATTTTATTTGTTTCTGTTAGCCTAATGATGAAGATCTGACCTCATTTGCACGCTTAGGATAACATTTGATTAAGACAGAATGATACTCCCCATTCCAGCCCTAAATAGCCAACAATTGCAAAAATTAACCCAAAATAAAATTATACAAAAATAGAAACTTTCCAAAAATATAAGTTTTTCAAAAATAAAAAATTTTTAAAATGGAAAGTTATTTGAGTCGGTGTCAGCCCTCTTTGATGTTCCAGCCGGTCCAAATTAGGTTCGATCTTTCAAGCCTAGCTCCAAACCAGCGCCAACCTTCTAGCCTGCAAAAAGCGAGGCGTTTTGTCTCTTTTCAATGTCCAAACTTGGCACGCTTCCCTAGATCACAAGGTGTGGTCATTTTGGTCTAGAGCTAGCCATGGATTCCTTTGAACAATGTTGTTTCGGCTGGTTCAATATCCCATATTCTGCTCTATCCATTTCCGTAAATTTCATCTCGACTTATCCTTTTGGCTGATGACTAGGGGCTAAATATAGGGTTTCCTAAACCCTAAATTTTTCTATAAATAGAGGGGTTCCTCCTCCCTAAAAGCACACTAATTTTAGCTTTATTTCACCCCCATTCTACTAAAATTTCTCACTCCATTATCTCCCTTTCTACTCTCTCCACAAATACTTTCATTTCCATTCTTAAACCCCTCAAAAGCCTTTATTTTCTTGACTTCGAGTTTCATTCCAACCTACTACTCTACTGAAATCCCATCAAGATTCTAGCCTAACAGATGGGTCTACCTGAGAGCGCTAGCCGAATCACCTAAGGTTTTAATTTTATTTTGCTTCTTTTAATTTCAATCTTTTAATTTCTATATTGTAGTTTAAAGATCTAATTTCATTTAGTTTCCACCCCGCTTGATGTAGTCATTTTTCTTTATTGTTTACTTTATACTTTCATTTATTGCTTTATATCATGTTTTGAGTGCTTTTTATTTCTCCTTTTGCATGTTGAATGCTTGTCTTTTTCAACACGATTTTTACTCACCAATTTAATTAATAGAGGTCGTCTTTATGTCCGATGGAATAAAGAGCATCCCTATTTATTTCGTACCTTTGCCCCCGAACACTGGTTTAAGGCCAATGGTGTCCTTTTAAAAATCTTTTTTAATTTTGAATTTTTGTCCGTTCGCTAAATTTAAAATTAGAAAAGTGAATTTTTATTTTTGTAAGTTTTATTCTAAAAGTGACTCGAAGACTCATATATATATATATATATATATATATATATATATATATATATAGTGAGTGTATGTATGTGTCATTTTATAAACGGATGATAAATTTGGTACCTTCTTCACCCAACAGAAAAGGCAATATAGTCTTTTATTTCTAATAAATAGTTTGATACTTTCATTGCAACACCATTGGCTTCATGGTGTAAATACTATGTAAGTTTATGTACTTATTATTCTTGATTAAAATGAACTAAATGTATATTAGTACTTATTAAATAACAAAACTATATTTTTATTTTGAAATCGGTGGGTATGATGCAAATATATGATGTGACCTATCTATAATATTAATGGTTATAAATTCCTCATAGATGCTTGGATTGAAGACAAGACAACCAATAATTGTAGAGTTTGTGCCGAAGGTATTGTGGAATGTGACATTAAAAATG
Source organism: Talinum fruticosum (assembly GCA_021018815.1). Taxonomy (NCBI): domain Eukaryota; kingdom Viridiplantae; phylum Streptophyta; class Magnoliopsida; order Caryophyllales; family Talinaceae; genus Talinum; species Talinum fruticosum. The sequence goes on along the minus strand of JAITYX010000037.1, from coordinate 5,131,022 downwards.
ACTTTTATGAGATTTTGAAAGACATAATTGAGGTGAAGTACTCGAGAGTGTTAATCGAAAAGTGTGTTTTTTCAATTGTCATTGGTTTGATAATACCCCAAATAGTGGTACAAGAGTGCATAAAGATTTTGGCATTGTTGAAAATTAGACACTCGTCATCGATATAGGAAGTATGATCCGTTTATATTTGCAAACTTTACAACACAAGTGCATTATGCGCCTTATCCAATGACAAGAAAAGATAACCAAAATTGGTGTATTTTTATAAAGACAACTCCTAAATTTAGAGTGGATAGTTTATATACACTGAATAATGCTCATCAACAGGAGAGTATGTCTAATGTTACTATCATAACATGTAATGTTCGAAGTGATAATATTAGGAATGATAGATGTGAAGAGGTTGATATTGATATCGTAAGAGTTACTCATGTTAATGAGGAGGAAGAAGAAGAGGAGAAGGGATTTAGTCAAATGGATAATACAGAAATCAAAGATGATGTACAACTTCAAGATGACGAAGATAAGGATGATGATAATGATATTTGATTAATGCAATATTTGTGGTTATTATTTGTTATTAATGAAGACAATCTTGTATGCTATTTGAACTTTGATTGTTGTTATCTTTTGTCTTTTCTTCTTCTTCTTCTTCTTTTTAAAAGAATTTGGTGTCATTTTTTTTAAAAGGTAAAGTTTTTATTACTTCCAAAATGTGGACCCATTCTTTTGGAAAGGTCAAGATTTAAACTAGTGAGTTTTATTCATCAAGTAAGTGATATTTTTCTATTCCTCTTGCCTTTAAGTGATCTCTTTAATGTTCTATAGTTATTTTGCAGTCGCAATATGAGTTTCGATTTTCACACACTTGCACAAATTGCATATTTGTTATTTGAGTATTTCACATGAACTACAATCTGATAACAAGTGAGTGTTGCTTGGTTAACAACACTTTCACTTTCCACCTTCTCCCACTAGGTTAGAACCTAGGGAAGACAATGCTTGTCATTGTGCAAAGAGGAAATGTTCGGATAGTGGACTTTGGTCTTGGTATCCCTCTTTCCCTTGTGCCTCCAAGCTCAAGTGGGGTAGCCTTAAGATAGGAGTCCCCCGGGTGTCATACACTTATCATTGTAAAAAGAAAAATCAATCACAATATGATATGTCACAAAATGTAATATTAGTAACCAACTACCAATACTAATATATGTTTATATGTTTATTTTTCTCATTGGTTTCTTTTTGGCACTTGAAAGAGGTCAAAGGTTTTATTTCCACTTCATCTCAGCAGACTCTTATATCATTTACTCTAACACTCGTTACTTCCTCTACATCAACTGATCTCACTTAAACTTTAATCCATACAAATTCTCCACTTTTTCAAAATAACATCCAACTATGTAATTAACCACCTCTCATTCATCCTACGCAACTTTCCTTTGGTACTACATCCACGCCTGAAATATCTCAACCTTCTCAAGGGATCTCTCAACGTATATGTCAACCTTCTCAAAGGATCTCTCAACCTATATCTCAATCTTCTCAAGAGATCTCTCAACATACTCGAAGTTCTAACAATATGGACCTAACAAGAGCAAAACATTTTAAATGGAAAAGGAGTAACTATTAAATATAGATTAACATTATAAAATGAAAAAAAAAGTTTATAATATCAATTACTTTTTTTAAAAGATTCCATCCAAATCATACGAATGTCATTCATTCCTTCTCAACCATTATAAGAAGTATGATTCACCTTATCATACTTGGAGAGACGTACCAATTGAAGTGAGAATTATGTGGTTTGATGGATCCAAGGTATCTATTCAAAATTTAGAAGAATATTAATTTTGATACATATGTTTGCTTATTTATAAATTTTATTTTCTATTTACTTTTGGAAAAATATTGATGAGATGATGAACATGCTCATGATATTATGAAAGTTTTTGAACATCGTGGAGCAAGAAGATTAAAGAGCATGACTTTTGAGATACGAAAAGCGGAAAACAACCTCCATGGTTAAGGATGTTTGTGATAGGTTATTTGTATACTACGAATATGATATATTCAAGTTAAAAAGTAAGACTGCTAAAACAAATAGAGTATTAATGTAGGGAGTAGTTTCATTCCTTCATTGTGGTGTATCTATCCCATATTGCGAGCATAAAATGCGATTGGTAATACATTTTTATGCATGAATTTGTTTTCCTCATAACTTTTTTTTTCTATGTAAGAATAAAATTAGCTTATTTTACTCTTAATTGTATACATGTTGAATTACTTAAAAGATAGTTAATAAGTGCTGAACATTGTAAACGCACTCATATAATGAAAAACAAGACGCTTATAGATGAAAAGTCAAAGGAGGCTTATGTAAGTAACTCATTTTCTTAATCATATCGTTACCTATAATTTCTTTTGTTTTTTTATTTACATGAAAAAAATATTAAATTTCTTTAATCTAGGAGAAGTATAAGAAGATGCTTGTAGAGATACAAGGAACACAAATTCCTCAAGATGAAGGTTCTAACTCCCAAGAAATACAAGGTCCTCAATTATCAACTGAAACTCAAATAAATTTGTTGGTCTCATCAACAAAGATCAAATTCATGGATTTAGAATAGAAGGTTCATATGCTTAATTTACTAGTCTATTTACTACCCCCATAAGTGCTTCATCTACTATTGCACAACTTGAAAGAAGAGAAAAATTAAACAAAAAGTTAAAGAAAATGTTGAGTCACGTTGAGAAACAATTACATCAAGCTACCAAACAACTTGGTGAAACTACCCAACTTATAAAAACTTTGTTACAACATATGAATGTTCTAATTCAAATAAACCCAAGTGTTGGTGTCGAAAACAATAAAAATGATAATAGTGAGGGCGACGATGATGATGTTCATAAAAATGATGGAGAACATGAAGGGGAAGAAGATGACAATGAGGACTATGGTTGTAGTGGCGATACTTGAAGATATTGTGTTATTTCTTATGGTTTATTTGTTATGGAGGATGTTTTACTCTTTTAATTTGGGTTTTATAGTTTGTTTTATATTGCGCTCAACTGCTAAATTATGTTTGAGATCAAGATATTTTTGTCTTTGAATCTAGTTGGGTTATTATAATGAATGGATAGACATTGGTTTCATGTATATTTATATTTTATTTAGTGTGATTTTGTAACACACGAATTCACCGCATGGGAGCAGACATTAATTTTTATGAGGGAAAAAACAGACACAAAAACAATCACAATTTGCGCTTAAGTTTTTCGAAATTGGTCACAAAAAGCATTTGCAAAAATGGTATAACTCTAAAACTAAGTTGCTTACAAAAGCGGTCACAATTAGTTTACGGTCACAATATCGGTCATTTATCCTTAGAGAATAACCGTTACAAAATCCGTCACAAACGTATTCATTCACAAAAATGGTCCCAACTTGGTCCGAACTTAACATCGCAAAGATGATCTCAAAATCGGTGTGAAATATAAAGAGGTCACGAAAATCGGTCATAATCAGTGAGGACGACGCCATTTATAATTTGTGACAGAGTCGGTCACAAATTGGATTTCTAATAAAGGTTTTTGTGATAATTGAAATTGGTCATAAAGTCGGTCACAAACCCCATTTATTTGACTGATTTCTCATTATATGAGCAATTTTGGTGGTGAGAAACGGACATTTATTTTTGTAGTGTAATCAGTCATGGTCCTTAGACACATAAGCCGGACGCTTTGATCTTAAAACAATACATATGAGAGCATATGATCAAATAAGAACATGTTAAACTGATATATATATATATATATATATTGTAGTTTGCTTATATTGTAAACTATTAATTTGTCGAAAAATAGAGGATGTTTGTAAAAGGGAGAAATCTCTTTGCTTAGCGAGATGATAAGAATTTAAAGAAAATTTGTTTACTCATAATATTAGTGTGCACTCCTAATTCATTAACATAAAAAGGATAAATTTGAGTGACGAAAGTAGCAACAAGAATGAGATCATTGGTAATATTGTCAACAATTAAAAATACATTTTTAAAACAATAGTCATTGTTTTGGATATATCCTTTATTTAATTTATATCTAATGTTTAAAAGTTCTCCATTTGCCCTACGAGAGGTTTTTTTAGTCCTTTCACAATATTTGGTTAGAACGATTCCTCCTCTAATGCAATTTTGATCCGCTCCACTCGTCAATTAGAGCAACTGTACTTATAGAGAAATTATCAACAACTAATTTGACTATAGAATACCATTTTTGAAAAGTAACTTGAGATAAGGTTTGTAAGAATTGATCGTCCGGAACTTCTTCTATTAATATATCGGGTATAGAGGTATCATCCTCTCGGGATAGAAGAATTAGTCTTAAGAGATTCTAAAATGGTGAATTTGGTTTCAAGCTCAAGGTATTTAGTTTTTAGTTCTAAAATATCTTGCTCAAGGATTCTGACTTGAGCCTTTAATTCATTAACATCAGCTTGAATATATTTTGTATTAATTTGTTGGAAAGGATTTGGAATTGGGTATTTTGATATAGCTTAAAGAGATTTGGAGTTTCATGGTCGAGTTTAAAGGGTTTTGTTTCTTCATCGAGACTAAGTTGTTTTAACTTTTCTATATATTCTTGCTTTATCTCCGGGTCAAAAATTTTTCCTATTAAATCTAATAAGAATTCCTTTTAACTTTTATCATTAATAACATTAAGTTGCTTAATTGGAGAAGACTCATAACTCAAGTCTTCGTCTTACGTACTAAGGTAATAATCTTCCTCATTATCGAGTCGGAAGAATTGTGGGCTAAAATTGATAATAGTTTCTTTTGTAAATCAGGATCTTCAACAAAAAGTTCATTAATTTTCTTCTCTGTTTTACATTGGAAAGCCTTATGACCAACCTTACCACACTTGTAACAAACAACTTTCTTCTTGTTAAACTTCTTTTTCTTTGGGAAATTTGTTTTAAGAGTATCTCGTTTTTGGAGTAAAAGTCTTGGAAGGTTTTCTTTGTTTTTCAACAAAGACTCTTCCACCTTTTTTATTTTTGTAAACGGGGCTTCAATTTTTGTGATACCAAAAGCTTCACAAAAATTTCTCATCTCTCTTCGAGACCGAGCTCTTTCGATCTATATTTAGCTTGTAATTTGAGTTCGTTACAAAGGACAAGTCCTTCACTTTTAACTATTCCAAAAATTTGTCCAAATGTAAGACGACTAAAAGGAATGTCATCTGTGTTGAAATGTTGTCTTAATTTATCAAGGATTCGTTCTCCAAAGAGTTTAGGAAGACCAGCAATGAATCTTTCTTTCCAAAAATTTTGGGTTCCGTCTTCACGTTTAAGGACATTAGTAAGGAAAACGTCTTTATACCATCTATAATCACTTAAAGTTGGACATCTAAGGTTAATGAGGACATATTTAGCGACCGCTTGTCTTTCATTTGGGTTGCCAATGAAATGAAGAGTAATAGTATGAATTAAAAATCCATAACCATCTTCTTTATCTCTTTCTATCCCATTTTCTTGCTTGATTTTTGTAGTGTGATTCAAGATAGAAGTTTTTCTTCGTGGGTCATGAAGTTGTCCTACCAATTCTTAAGTTGTCCTATAAAACCTAGAGCAAGTGCTTGAGGCAACATCTTTAGCATTATATCTTTTTGCTTTGTAGGCAACGGCTGCCATACCCATTTCTTATAATGTGGATATAATTTCATGTTCGGATTTTCCATCTATGTTTCATTCATAAATAGAATTTCCATCATAATGTCCTGCTAAAAATTCTCCTCTTTCTTCATATTGAATGTCCGGAGGGGTGGGCTTAGGGTCATAATTTCTATTTTTGGAATTTCTCCATGATTTAATTTTGTTTATTAAAGGTTGCTCATTATCCTCTTCGGAAGTGTTTTGGAAGGTATTAATTGCAAATAGCTCATTATCTAAATTTGATTCGAGATGAAGAAGAAGACTCATTACTTTGTAGTTGGCAAGTATTATCAAGACAACTAATAGATTTGCCTTTAAGAGCAATGTCAATATCTTTTGTTTGTTTAAATATGCCATGCGTAAGACTATCATTAGAATTTGAATCAGCTTTAACAAGAGATTCTTCCTTTTCTTTGGGAATACTATCAAGTTTAAAGAAAGGTTTAGAAATATTGTATATGTATTCAAAAGGTTTTATATTACTAGTATAACTTTCGGGAGACTTAGATTTTTTTGTATCTATTTTTGTTGACACAAAGGTTAGTTGCTCTGCTATTGTATTAAGAATTGCATTTGTATAGTTTTCTTGTTGATGGACCTTTTAAGATCATCAGCAGTAGCGATGTCCCCCCCAACCTTTTTATAAGGTGATGCAATGACTTCTTCATCATTAATTTTGAGTGTAATTGCTTTAGTCTTGGGATGATGAACAAAAACAAAACTAGTGCCATTTTGAAGATGCCATACTTTTTTGAAGTTGTGTTTGGACATTAATACTAGAAATTGAATAAACATTTTGAAGTCCTAGATGTGAGGAAAATGTAGGGAACCATATAAAACAGGGAATATTGGCCAATATTCTTGTCATATCGACTATCCATTTTGTTTTAAGGCTTTCTTCAAATTATTGAAACCATTTTCTATAATGTATATTTTTCTGGGAATAATAATCTTGTTTTAAAAAGGACCAATTTATTTCAAACCGTCTTTTTGTAATGATGTTAATTCCTCCTCCTATCCCGGAAGACGTGGGAGAGGAACAATCTGGAACATGCTTTGGGATGGGAGCTGTAAGCCTATATCTTTGGAAATTGCTAAGAGTATCTGTTCTAATAGAAGAATAATTGGAAAAGGATTTTCTAGAATTGGAGGAATTAGGTCCGGAAATGTTTTCCTTCATAGATTTAAATCGATAAGTACTCTACCATCGAGTTCTTCTATAATTTGATCTATATCTTTTTCTTCTAATTGTGTTGGAGGCTAAGCATTTTCTAGTTCAAGTTCATCCGGGATTGTAATTTCATCCCATTTAAGGAGTTTTGGGATAAAGACAACGAGGTTTCTCATCAACTATTTCAAGTAAAACAGTTTCTTTTGAGTTAGAAGGAAGAGGACTTAAATATTTTGTGTTAAGGTTTGTAGACATCGGTCTAAAATAAACTCTATACATAATCGCAACGTTTTTAAAATCATAAAATTCGTTACCTTGTACGTGAACATCTAATTTTAACGATTCAGTTGTCATTGGACGAGCAAGATCAATTGGAAAATCTGGATAGCAATTGAAGAAAACAGGACCATTACAAATATTAGTATGAATCATAACTAATAAAAAGGACTTATATTTTTTAATCGTTTGTTTTTAAGAGCCATATAAATAGGGGCGTTAATTCCTTTTCGAACAAAAGGTTTAACGAGCAACTTGAACAAGACCTATATGCATGAATCTATAATTTGCCTTTAAATGATTATTGATAGACTCCCGTTTGATTAATGAAATTGTTTGTAGATCATTTTGTAAACTAATAATTTCTTCATGAGTTTTGATTGAATAAGCGAGTGGAAAAATCAAATGTACCTATTTTGTAAATTGTCTTAGGCTTGACCTTAGGTATAATCCAATTATGATATTCATTAGGTGATGGGGCCTTAAATAAAGGTTTTGTTCTAATTTCTTGACTATTAATTATGTCACTAGAATTACTATCATACCCAAACGAAAATAATGTACGTAATTTAGAAGGCATTTTTAATGCATTCTAACTAAAGTGCTCGTTGCAAATAACAAGACCAATAGAACTACCAACCGGGACCACCACTATTGGTCGACCAGCAGATTTTAAAGTCGACCAATGTTTAACCAACTTCTAAATGAAAAGACAATAATTACAATGCAGTAATGACTCGATATCAGCTTATTAGGATCGTAGATTAAAAATATTAAAGTCACGTAAAACTTAATAAAATACGAGTAAATAAATAATAAGAGATGAATATAAATAAACTTAAAATTTTATAAAATATAAAACACGAAATTGTAAATAGAATAATTACAATATTTGTCATAGAAATTAGAAAACTTGTTTAAAGAAAATCGAAACCGATCTTCAAAATACGAGAGGAAGCAATACACTTTAGTGGAATCAAAACTCACTCGTAAAAATTGATGATTTCTCCCAATAGAGATACATCGTTATATAACAAATGTAAGACGTCTTTTGGTAGGAAATGACAATTCTCTTTGAAAGACTACTTCTTTTTTCCTTCTTTGTCATGACATCTTTATGTCATTGTTTACGCAAAATCACGTTCTTTCCTTTCTTCTTTATGTGTTTATGTCACTCTTTTTGAAAGACTACTTGGCTTCTTACTTTTTTTCATAGTTTTTCATCTTTATGTCACAATTTTTGATAGCCAACTTTGTCCTCTTTTCTCAAATTGTAGATGAACTTTAATAGGATTCTTTCATACCTGCAAAGCGACAAACGTTAGAAAATGACCCTTACTTTTGCCAGGGGTGACCTGTGGGCTCTTTTTTTTTATGTCTCAAAGGGGTCTTGTGAACAAGAACCTCCAAATAGATCAAGGTGTGTAGAAGATGCTGTTGAATCAACATCCTCATCACTGTCCGAATTGTTATGTGCCATAAGCTTCGTAAATAATTTTTTCGAAGTTCGAGGCTCATCTTTAAGGATTTTTAAAAGATCACGTTACTTTTGTGATAGACCTTTTGAACGGGATTTTTGCGATCCTTTGGTACTTGAAGAATTTTCCTTTTTGTCGGAATAGATGGATTAATAGGAGACGGTTCAATCTTGTTTGGTTTTGATGCTTCGGCACTGGGGTAGATTAAACAACGTATATTTCTTTGTTTTTGTCTTTAGAAAATGTTGAACATTCTCCTTGTTGCAGAGTGTAGTCTTATACTCTAGCCACCATCTAACCTTGTAGATACGGACCATTGAAAGCGGATAAGGATTCTATAGGTAATTTTGAAATCGTTATTCCAAACTAAAAATCCATGCAACATTTAATGTTCGAAAGAATTGTACTTCTTTTGCAAAAGGATCAAAAGTTGAGCCTTTGTACCATTGATCCCATCCTTCTCTAGCTTACGTAGGCAAAATAGAGGACATGGCACCAAAAAGGGTCCACCAATGATAGAACCATACTCGGAAAGTTTGTAGTGCAAGTATCATGAAAATTGAAAAACCGAGTAGTGAACATCCGGTCTATAAAGAAATACTCTATACCAAGCCATTTTGTAATCGTTGTAGTTGTAAGATTGTGGTTGATAGGGGATAGAAAATTGTCTCTCTTCAAATGGATTCTTCTACTCATGGGAACCAATAACTTGTCGGATGATGCACTTGGAATAAAGTATGTAGTCGGGATTTGTTCTGTCTTTTATATGGGTTAAGTCAATTGAATGCGAATCTACAAGAATAAACTCGTAGAATCGTCGGTCCTTTTGAGAATGATCGGTATGAAAATGGAGGTTTCCAAAACTCCGTTGGATAAATTGTCGAATAAGATCATTGGATGGAGGGGACTTATAAATTTAACATGGTAATGGGTAACGGTAGGATTTGTGACAAGCAGTTTTGTAGGGTAAATGAGGGAAATTTGTAAGGGATTGAAATTTGTTCGAACTCGGTATTTTGATATCTTGAAAGGTTCTTAGGTGAGAAACCAACTAGTAATCTTCGGCTTTGTATACCTTTTCCTTTGTCCTTCCGCTTACTCATGGTGACTCCTGCAAAAGTTTTGTTTTGTCGCTCTTTTCTTGTAAAAACTCTAGTAAGAAAATCTGAAAGTGAATTGCTTTCTCCTTTGATAAATTCTATTTCAAAATCAAAAGAAGATAAAATTGCTTGTCATCCGGCAAAGATTTTCTTAGAAATCAAATTTTTAACGTTCTTTTGTAAAATATTTTTGGCAGATTTGCAACCAATTCTTAAAAAAATATTTATAAAATAAATCATTCTGAAATTTTGAAACACAAAGAACAATAGATAAAGTTTTTTTTAATGGTAGAATAGTTTGTTGAGGACCGTGCCACATTCCGGAATGAAATCGGACAAGTTGTTCCTTTTTGTCGGACTTGTCATTTTTTGCTTGAGTATACCACCATATCCTATATCGGATGCATCTGTTTCAACTATCATATGTGCATTTGGATGAGGTATGCTTGAGACAAGGTCAAGATTTGACTCTATATTTAATTTGTCTAACTATCTTGGTATGTTGTTCCGTCCAGGGAATGAGTTTTTTTCTAAACCTTCTAAACAGAGGAGCACATATCTGTCTTAAATTCGGGAAAAAAATAAGAAACATAATTAAGACATGCGAAAAACCTTTGCAATTGTTTTTTATCTTTTATTTCATATGAAAATTTCTCAACAAAAGTGAGTGCTCTCATGATAGGTTTTATAATTCCTTTGTAAATGTCATATTCAAGAAATCTTATTTTTGTTTGAAATAAAATCATTTTTGAAGTTGAAACAGACTAATCTATTTTTCTTAGTAATATGTAAGAATATTTGTAAATGTTTAAAATGTTGATCAATGGTTTTGGAAAAGACCAGGACATCTTCAATGCAAACAATAATAAAAGAGGTACATGGTTTAAAAATGTCGTTCATAATATTTTGAAATTCGAAGGAGCATTTTTTAATCCAAAGGGCATAACATTCCATTCATAGTATTCGAATGGAACAAGTAAATGTTGTCTTGTATCAATCGATTTCGCAATTTGTATTTGCCGAAGTCGGATTTCATATCAAAATTTGAAAATATTTTAGCGTCAAATAATCTACTTAGAAAATATCTTTTGTTAGGAATCGGATAGCGAATCCATTGGAGAACTTTATTGAGGGGTTTGTAATTGATAACCGAGTCCGACAACTCCACGTTCCTTTTCTGCAGCGTTATTAACATAGAATGTCTGCACAACTCCAAGGAGACTTTGAAGATCTAATGAGTTGTTTGTCTAAAAGGGATTGAATTTCACTTTTACAATGCTTGAGAAGCTCTAAATTCATTTGAGTTGGGCGAGCTTTTGTAGGAATATTTCTTTCATCAAAATCTTTTATATAAGGTAAGGAAACTATGTGCCTTTTTCTTTCTCGTAAAGCATTAGGGACATCGGAACATATCTGTTTCTTTATGATTTGTTCTAGATCAAGAATTTTTTTCTGAATTGAAGGATTTTGCAACTGTTCTTCGATCCTTATACACACACACAAACACACACACACACACACACCGTAGTCCACAACGAAAGAAAAAAGGAGCTCGTCTCGGATTCTTTACTAAACAAGCGTTTTCACCACACATCAACGATTTATGCACTCCTTTATCAAAACCCTTGCGAAGTTTGGATATATATATATATATATATATATATATATATATATATATTTTATGTTATCAAAATACACATCAAATGTATTTATTAAATTTAAAATTGAACTATTGCTAAGGCACTCTAATGAGATATCTAGGTGGAAGATATCTTCATTATATTCTAACACACTTCTCACATAAATATTACGTAGGCTGTCGTTGCATTCACACTTTATTTATTTTAAACCAAATCCGGACTTGTTTAAACTTGTACAATCCGATGCAATTTAATTTACCCGGTTATAAATTATATCATAAACCTCAATTTATATACCCAAGTTCTCATATATAATATTTTGTTTTTTTTTTTTAAAGTCTCCCTCAAATTTCATAGTCCCCATCTCAAGAAAAGATTAGACTTCTTTCTTCTAAATCGTGCTATATTATTGGATCCATAGATTTAGGTTTACGGTATAAATAACCTGGTTTTGTAATTTTGATTTCGGTTCTTGTTGGGTCCAATCGGGTCCCTGTTTGGGCTGGGCTCGTTCTTCTGAGCTAGTAACTCGGCCCGAGGAAGAATCTCGTCTCTCTCGAACTCCATCATCCTCAACGTTTCGCTTCTTGAGGCTTAAGGCTCCACATGATCAAGCCATCAGATTCCCCAGGGCTAATCATTGGCCATTGAACCTCTCAAATTCTGAGCGATTTTGCGACAATGTACGGATTCGAAGCTCTTACCTTCAACATTCATGGAGGTTATTTGGAAGCCATTGTTAGGGGTTATCGATCGGGATTGCTCACCGCTGCTGATTACAACAATTTGTGCCAGTGTGAGAACCTTGACGATATTAAGATGCATCTCTCTGCTACTGATTATGGCCCTTACCTTCAGAATGGTAAATTCTGCTTCTTGTTTGAACCTTCAGGGTTTTTTTTTTGGTGATTTTTTAAGTTATGATCACGTTCCCTCAATTGAATATGATTTTGAATTCTTTGTGAAGTTCTTTTGATGCTTCGGCTGAATCACTTGTGAAGATTCAGTGTTGTTAGTCTGATTAGCTTAATTGGATGTGAGAGAGAGAGAGAGAGAGAGAGAGAGAGAGAGAGAGAGAAACTCCGTTGTTGACAATGTTAACTTGGTGCAATCTGAATTTTGGTTTGGAAACAGTCATGGACTCAGCTTTTGGAAATTGTGAGAGAACTAGAATTTTATAGCATCTAAGCTCATCAAAATTTCAAGTTTGCTACAGCCCGTTGATGTGAACTTAAAAGTGATCTATTTAGATTAGGGTCCTCTATGGAAACTACCTCAAGAAATCTCTCTCTCTCTCTCTCTCTGATTTCCTTGTAGGTCATACTACTTCCCAATATTGAATTTTCTCAGATAGTTCGATGATAATTACTTTCTGGTCAACAAAAAGGATGTTTTCTTTGGGTCTTGTTCTGTTCCTTGATGTATGCTTCATTGAATCAGCCTCATTTTTCAATGCATTCATATCTTTGCATACACGATTTTGTATTTTCTTTCTGGATTGTATCTATAGCATTCTGGTATTGATCAGTTGTATTTTAGATGTTTGCAACAGTTTGATTTTCTGCTTTGTCGCTGGTAGTTCTCATCCAAGTGAAAGTTTAGTGACAACTACCAAGAGCGAAAATTTGACCAGGACACAGCGCATTGGATTTCCGAATGAAAACTGGTAAGATAGTGAAAAAGCAACTTCGTACACTTAGTCCATCCAAGTTAAAAGGGGAAACCGAGAATATAAACCAGTCATCCCACACAGGTTGGCGAAAAATGGAAGGGTGCCTTGGGTTTTGTATGCAACAATACGATGCTTACACATAAAGGTGAATCTAATGGGATAAATGGTGGACACATAATATTTAATGGTGCTGAGCTTAGGCCAGTCAGACGTGCATAAGAGGAGATCTTGGTGGTTGAGTTGAGGATGCTGCAGGGGGTGCCCACGACATGATCAAAGAAATATATTGAAGCCTGGAGGTTGGTAGACATGGGCCCTATGGAGGAGAAAATATGCAACAATGAGGCTTAGATGGTTAGGATATGTGAAGAGAGCATATGCTGGATCCCAGATGGTTGAAAGAGTCACTATTACACGGGGAGGAAAATGGGTAGACTCCCTCCAAAGAGTTTGAGCAAGGTTATTAGACACAATTTGGCTAATTTCAAGCTGCTCGAGAGATGACCTTGGTAGAGAATGTTGACTATTATTGAGGGGATGAAAATGGGTAGACTTACACTTTATCTTGCTTCCAGTCTTCCAAGAAATTTCTCATAAAATGATTCATAATGTTAATTGAGTTGGACGATACATTCAGCAATATATTAAATCAATGGAACAATAGTTTCTGTGCTTATCTTTGCTTATACTTCCTTTTATTAGGTCTTAAGCTAGTGTGAAGTTCCTGACAAGTTACAATGGATTGCCATGCATCAACTTCAAAGCGTCAGAAAACAAGTTCTTGTGGTACGAATCAGTTAGATCACTTTGATGATCTCCCGGAACATATTCTTCTATTGATTCTTGACAAACTTCCAATGGAGACGGCAATCCATATGTCATTAGTATCTAAGAGATGGAAGGACCTGTGGAAGTCCATGACCAGAATTGATCTAGGTTACTCATGGGTTCAGAGAACCCATAAATCAGTCCTACCTTCCCTGTTCAAAGTTTTAGAAGCTCATCAGGATCCCAAAATCCATAGTATTTCTGTGGCTGTTCGGCATGATCCATCTATGTTTTTCGAAGTGGGATTATTGATGGCATATGCAGGCTGGAAAAATGTTGAAGAAATATATCTAGATATGAATGATAGGGAGGACACCAGAAAGAGGTGGTTGAGAAGGTACCCTTTTGTCTTTATACCTCAATATGAGATTGGCCCTTGTTTTTCTCTGAGAAAGTTAAGCATGAAGTTTCTGCAACTAGAGACCCTTCATCCTCTCCATTTTACGGCACTAAGGGAACTTCTCCTTGAGCATGTCATTCTTTTTAATGATTCAGTGGAAAAGATCACCACCAATTGCACTTCTCTTGAACTGCTCTCTCTATGCAATTGCAACCCAACTACTGACCTGAACGTCGTTGTTGCTGATGGTTCTAGTCTAGTTCAATTGGTAATCAAGGAGGAGTTGACTGAGGTGAGAAGTAAAACCAAGTTGTTCATAAGAGCTGTGAGTGTAAAAACTTTAGAGTTTGAATTGGCTTTGCCCAGGAAAGAATATCATCTCGACGACGAAGGTACTCTAGAATGTTCTAGATTGACATTTAGACTGAATCAGATGCATCATAGCCGGCAAGCCTTGAGAGTCATGTCTTCTGGTCTTCGTGGAAACTTTTCCAACAACTTTTTGGGGCTACTCGATAAAGTTAGGGGTGGTAAAGTGCTCACATTGAGTGGCTGGTGCATTCAGGTACATATTTCCTTACCCATTACTTTCATTTTATTTTCAGATGATTTTAAATTCGCTTATGTAACTCAAGTCTCACTTGAACTTTGAGGAATCTACCTGAAAACTTCATGAAACCAATTCAAATTCCAAACCTTGTAATTTCAAGTCTTATGAGAACAAATAAATTGAATAGAGCCAATTTGAACAAGTATATCATGATTTGGAGTTTTAGTAATCCAACCAGACAAATTAACTCAATTCTATGGCAATAAATCTTCTGGAAGGTGAAATTGAAAAAATTTCTTATATGCACAATTCTCTGAATGCAGGTTTTATCCATAGAGGTTGTCAAGTTCAAGGCACCTCAATTTTTTGAGGCGACACACCTTACGCTTGAGACAGGGCTGAAAAGATGGGAGTTCCCGGGGATAGGCTACATGCTTTTAGCTTGTTACAAACTCGAGGATTTGGTGATAGTGTTGGGTGATCATGCCAAACTAAATGTAAGCTTGATTCGAATACTTGTACTTCATCTTTATGAAGTCACATATACACTATATATTACTCACACTCAGCTACAAGTGTCTCCCACCCATCCGGATGTTTGAATCACCCATTTGTGAAAACTTTTCCTGCTTCTAAGCTAAAATAAACAATTGGCCAAACGACGATCATTGTTGTCTAACTCGTTAATATCCAAGTTGGGTAGTACTTGGAGACTAAAGGCTCGAATAACATAGTATAAACTATCATTGTTCAAGTCATGCTTTAGATTCAATACTCGGAAGAAAATTTCTTTTATCATGTATCGTTGCCTCACCTTTGCTTTCTTTTTTTTTATTTTAAATTTTTAGTTTGAGTACATGGAAGGATACAGGTATCTTGGAGCGCCGGATGTCAATTATCCCGAGCTTTGCAAGCCCTCACGGTGGTGGAATTCGGGAATTTTTATGGTGATTACCAAACCCGGGAAGATGACGGTTTCGATGTGGATCGAGTTTTTCTTCGGGTTCAAATATGGAGGTCTCCTCCTGTGGAATTTGAGGACTTATGCCAAAAATCTACGGAAAATAGTGTTCATTACCCGAGAAAGCGGTATGAAAGTGACCAATTCCACGACTTCACAAAGTCTGTCCTTTTATAGAAGGCTGTACCCCCGGTTCTATCGGGTGCCTAATCTTTTTATCAATAAATTTGACTGGGACCCGGCCTTGGCCTCGTGATTTTGCTCCTCGGTCTCGTATTGTACTTGTTCTAAATGTTTGTGAAGCGCATGTAATTGATTTTATGAGCTTCCTTTTGTACAAACGAGTTTTCTTGAAAATTGTAGTTTCGGTTTGCCGAAGGGACGTGAATCCTCATATAGTATATGCATTGTTCCATGTTTTGTCGCCTATTTAGATATTTGCTCGTTGTTCCATGTTTTGTCGCCTATTTGGAAGATCTCTTATGGGAATTAGAGATAGTATTAAGGATATCAGTGGACATCCGAGAGGGACTGGCAACATCCAAGTATGGTTCAATTTTATTTAGAAAAGTTGGCCAATATGAAGATTGAGACAAACTTTCTTTTTCTACCCAATCTATATTGTGTTAAATCCGTTGCACAAATTTAACTTTAGTTGAAATTTTGGACAATTGAAATAGAAAATTCTATGTCCGAATTTGAAATTTAGACAGACACACTAGAATTCTAGTTTGTTCTCCGTAAAATGATACGCCTATAATAAAGATTCCATATTGTGCGGTACAAGTTTTAGTGAAACCCCTAACTTGGGCCATGCTATACTTTTCATATACTCGTATATAGAGGGATGCTAACTGTACAAGACATCTATATCTATATAAATAGCATTATACCTAAATTATACATGAACGTTTTCGAACATTTACTCTCGAACTTCTTTCCCATGTCTGGTGTCCTCGATCGCTCGGACCAACCATGATTTGTACGATGTGAAATCCAATGGGTGGCGACAAAGAGCAAACACGCATGCATACTAAGCACCGAATTTTGAAGTACATACATATTGGCCATATATCCGTGGTTCTCCTAGTCATCATGAGTTGTTTTAGCAGAGAACGACTTCACTGGGGCTTTAAGAATGGGTTTTACCAGCTCCGAGTTAAGGATATCGGACTTTGTTACATCAGCAATGGTCTCTTGATCCGGGAGAGCTTTGTCTCACAAATCTTGCAGTTAGCATATGACACATTCCAGGAGACAAACTATCTCGAACCTTAAGCTCTCATGCAAGTTTAAGTCCTCTTAATAAATACAGCTTCGATTTACGCCTTTAGCGGAGTACGGATCCCCATTTGCTCGGGAGAAATCAATATTCTATTCGCCGTGGCTGCCCAAATAACAACTCCACCTGAACGTCCAGGGTTACCCTTAGATGCACCGTCTTTGCTTGAGTAAACATGGCACAAAAGCATCCACATTGTCTATAAAAACTTAACTCGCTTCCATTTCTCTTCCATAGGGCATGCAAAATTTCTTGAAATTTACTCACCAAGTAGCCAGGTAGTCATGTGGAATTTTCTCCGGTTTATAAAGCAAATTGCATTTCTCCATTTCCAAATAAACAATTTAGTGATCGAAACTTGGTGTACCAATTTACATCGACACCATTATCTCTTATACTAATAGCACTCCATTCTTTATAACCCAAATTCATACCTTTTGCCAAAACTTCTCATTATGAGTTGCTTGCTATAATGTTCCTGTTTCTAAACAATCAAGAAGTAGATCCGCAATGTACTCATGGGCATTCTCACATAAGGCACGAGTATGAGTCGGTAGAAAATTCTTCGACGACCCTATTGACGACACAATTCCTCGGTCATGTAGAGCCAACCAAGAGAAGACTTTGAGAGGCTGCAGTACACGCACATTCCGTACCCAGCTCTAAATATTCCGCCCGAGTAGTCTACCTCTTTATGAATTATCATTAGCGAAGATTTGATTGTAAATCCCCTTGAAGTGGATCTCCTCCAATAAAGCCGGTCCCGCATACTTCTAGTCGTAGTCGGTTGAAATCCGAAAAATCGAACAAAAAAGCGGTTAACCGGATAGATTTTTTAAAGAGTCGGATAGGTTAACTTTTGGTTCTCGGTTCGGTTTCGGTTCGGAGAAATGAAAAATCGGTTAACCGTCGGTTAACTGAACCGAACCGAATTTTTTTTTTTTTAAAAAACATGTCTAAATAGACCTTGGAAACCCTAATTGCTCCTCTGCTCCTGCTGCACGCCTCCCTCTCCCACCTCTCCTTCCCCCTTCCCCTTCTCTCTCACTCTCTTGCTTTGCTGCTGCGGTTCTCTCGCTCAGTGGCCACCCCACTCCCCTCTTCTCTCTCTCCCTCTGCTGCAACCGGAGACCTACCGGCGACCTACCGACGGTTACCGGCCCGGCGACGCTCCTCTAACTCTCTTGCTGCTCTGTCTCTCCCCCGTGGTTCTCTCTGCTGCTCTATCTCAGTTTGTCGCATCCTTCTTCTCTCGCTCGCTGCTCTGTCTCTCCCCCGTGGTTCCTCGCTCACGCTCTCTGTATCTTTCTCTGCTGCGGTGGCTGGCTCCTCTCTCGGCTCGACGGCTCCGGTGACCGGTGGTTCTTCTCTCGCTCTCTCTAATCTCGTCGGTCTCGCTCGGTGCTCTGTCTCGTCGGTCTCGCTCTGCTGTCGTTGCTCCGCCACTTGCTGCTTTCGCCGTCTCTGCTTTCAAACTCACGGCGACGGCTCAGCCTCCACCGCTCTTCCTCGGTGTCCTCTCTGCCTCGCTGCGACGCTCGCTCGGTGCTCCTTCTTCATCTCCAGCCAGCAAGCAGTCCACGGTCCAACCCCTCAGCCAGCCCTCAATTTGATTCATACACCCTAAGTTTTTGAAATTCAGGTATACTCTCAATTTTAGCCTTTATAAAATTCAGCCTCAATTAGAATTTAAAATTCATGATTCAGTATAAATAGATGTGAATTGTAATTTGTGTTTGCTATGAACGGAAAAAATGATGTGAATTATGTGAATTGTAATATGATATGATTCATAAGCCCTAAGTTTTTGATTCACTGCAGTGCATTATGGTGTGAATTATGTGAATTGTAATATTATATGAATTGTAATTTGCTTCATAAACTCTAAGTTTTTGAAATTCAGTGCATTATGATGTGAATTATGTGAAATTTGTTCACTGCAGGAAAGAAATAGTAAATATATGTGAATTGTAATATGATATGAATTAAAATTCATGATTCAATTACTTGATTTGTTGTTTTCAATTTTATTATGTTTTATCCATAATTCAATTAGTTGTTTTGTTATTTTGTCAATTAGTTGATTTATACTCCAATGCCGTAATATTGTGATTTGTCCTCCACATTTATTCATGATTCAATAAGTCCACATTTATGCTCGAGTGCTCAAAGCTTGATAATGAAAGCCATACAAGTTGTGTGTAGTTGTGATTGGTGCGATTGTGTTTCTGGGATTTGTGTTGAATTTTTTCAGTTTTTTTTCCTTTGTCCAGTTTAATATGGGTCGAAAAAATTCTATTTTCCGATACTTGAAGAGGGAAAAAATTTTTAATAGGTGGACACCCTTGTTCGAAATTCCTAGCTCTGCCACTGAAACCGAGGCAATTTTTTGGGGGTTTTTTTCTTGGGGAATTTGCCTTAGTTTCACAATTGGTTGCTTATATCCCAGTGATTTTTGACATTGTTACTGAGAAGTAATGGTTTTTCTTGCTTTGCAGTGGGCACTTGTTCTAATTAAAGACCACAATGAGGTTAGAAAAGTGCTGGTTTTGTTCCTCTACTATATATCCTGGTCATGGGATCCAATTTGTGCGCAATGATGCAAAGGTAATTCGCAAGCTTAATTAATTTAGCTGTGTGGCTTTCTTTTCTTATTAATAATTAATAATATTTGGTTCTTATTGCTGTGTGATTTTCTAATGTATTGATACTGGATGTGTTGTGAAGTCCTCTGTGTGAATATGTTCTGTTTGGTTATTGTATGATTGTATATTTTCCCCATGTTTTGTATCTAAGAATGCTATATAGCTTCAAATTTTAGGCATACTGTAAAAAGAGGTTCTGGAATGTCATCTTTATTTCGTGAAATTGCTAAGGACATCAATATTAAGGAACTTTGTGTTTTAAATTTTCAACTTCTAATAAAATTGTATTTTTAGGGAACAGTTGGAAAACAAAGAAAACACTATTTTCGTTGTTGTCCAAATTGTCGTATAGATTGGAAGAGAGGAACATGCCGTGTAATTCGGAAAGCAAGGATAGCAAGTCAAACAATCCTGAAACAAGGCTTGTTTTCTGGAAGTAAACACCCTGAGTCATACATCTCTGGTATTCTGAGTTCAGTTCTTTTAGCAACCTTTAAAATACTGAAAAGCCAACAATGTGGGTGTGTGGGTAAACAAGTGCTGATTTGTCCTGGGCTTAATTGACAAACATCACTAGGGTTGATTTTACTAGCTATTACATGGTTTAATCATCAATGGTATTATATGATGCATTGTCTAGTCTTTATGCTATTTTTTGCCAAGGATAAATTAATGTGATTTTTGAAATTTCCCAAGATGATTTCTCTGCATGATTGCACTGTTAAAAAGTGGGTGAGGACTTCCGTTTATTAAGAATGTATTGATACTTCTGGTACACCATGAATTGTACAAAATAGGGCAAATGGGCTGGTTGGTCAGCCTTGGGCCAGATGACCATGGCATACCCAGGGTCTCCCAATTATAAATTCTTAATACGACCAATTAGGATAACCAATGAAGCTAAATCCAAGCTTCCAAACACCTGAAATTTCTCTGGTTTAGGAGCAAAAGCTATAGAGAAGCTATTAGGGGTTCACAATTCAGGTCACATATCATTAAATGTAAAGAGTTTTTTACGGTCATCTGAATCTAACAGTCCTTGACTGACAGTGTCATTCATGAAGAAATTTGAAGCTCCTGCATGAAAGAGAATGCAGTGCGCATAATTGAATGAATTGGGGATTGGAAACAGCATTAGGATGAGTTGTCTGAAGATGATTGGTGTAAGTTGCGAGGCCAACCTTGCAAATAAAGGCTCGATTTGTTTTATTTGTGTCAAGTTATTGCAGTTGAGTTCTTGGAAGATCATGCCCTTCTTGTCCTGAAGAATAGGAGAAGAGAGTTGAGGAAAAAGAGAGGGTGAAGATACGGACCACAAAGTGAACTGCTAACCCTGGGTCTGAATCGAGTCACACTCTCCTTTGAGAGAATGGACAAAAGGCTCTAACCAGGTCATTATCTGATGACCTTGTTCTGACATGCAGTAATCATACGTGGGTAGCCCATTAAGAGCCCAATTCTATTTGAGGTTTGTGTGGGGTCTTGACCATATATAACCGTATCAATGTTGTGGCTTAATGGGACCCCTTCCCATTGCGAAGTTGTAGTGCTAAGATTGCTATTACTTTTTAGCAAAGCCATAAGCATATGCAGTTGTAGCGGTTGAGAAATTCTGATTTGGTATACTTTTGTTTTGTCCTTGCTGATGTGGAGGTAATATCATGTATGTAGTAGTGCACGAAGTACTAATCTTGGGAGGATTGTGACAAATGGGTGCAAGTCTTCAGGCCATTTCGGGCATTTGTGGGTCTATTTTGCCGCTTTCGTTTTTGTATTTTTTGGCATTGATTTTGGCATAAAGTGTCTTGAGTATCTTAGCAATAACATTTCCATCAATGGTTTTTTGGCATAAAGTGTACCATTCTCAACAATTGTTAATGGATGCTATATGTGAAGCATCACTTAGTTGTCTACACAATCTTGCGTGCTGCTGCTTACATGGGCTTATTATCTCTTTGAAATTGCATCCAATCTGCAGATATTTAGATTCTGTAGATCCAAGTGTCACAAGAATTTTAAGATGAAGAGAAATCCTCGCAAGGTGAAATGGACCAAGGCTTACCGTAGATTGCATGGAAAGGATATGACACAGGTTAGCTCTCTTGTTTAAATACTTGGAAGAAATTAGAAAGAATTTGTTGCATTCTATTATTCCAAACACCAAAAGATGTTTTTCTGATGTTCTGTTTTTCCTTTGTCTTTTTTTATTTCTCTAGGATACTACATTTGAATTTGAGAGGAAGCGGAACAGGCCAGAAAGATATGACAGAAACCTTGCTGAGACGACATTGAAGGCTATTAAGACTATTGATAAGGTCAGAAGTCGCAGAGCTGAGGGTCATATCAAGAACAGGTTTGTTGTTTTCTCCTCTAACGAATATTACTCGGGATATCATAGGTTTGGACTGTTTGTCAGGATCGAAGTTGATATTTTAACATGTCTTGGCAGGATGAAGGGGAACAAGCGCAAGGAACAGGACATGGCAAGAAAAGAGTTGGAGCAGAGCATCAACTTGGTCAAGGCTCCCTCTGTCCAACAAGAAGATCCTTCCCTCACTCTACCAAAGATCCCAGTCAAGCTTTCACAGGCTCAGCAGGAGGACAATCGTGCCATGGAAGAGTAAATTGTGTGAGACTAATCTATTATATCAATATAAGCTTTGAACCAAAGAAGGAATTCATGTTATTTCCTTGTCTAGGCAAAATATGGCTAGATTTAGGCTTGTGATCAAACCTGTAATGCTCTCAGAGCACAATTGAATTGCCTATGCAGTTTTTGTTGACTCTCGTGTCGTACTGCAAATGGCGAACCTTTTTTTCGTTTAGTAATTTACTCTCTTGTGGTGAAATGTAACAAAATTTGTGGTCACGGAGCATCTAACTGATTTTCTTTCTCCGACAAGGGGGTATTTCATATGACTTTGTGGATTGTTAGAGTACATAAACTTTGCTAGATTAAATGGATGACAGACAGGATGGACCAATAAAATTAGATAAAAATATTATTTTGAATAAGATAATTTGTAAATTGTTCAAGGAGTCAATAAGGAGACTGAGATTTAAAAGTTTTTACAAATGATTTCTAGTGTAATAAAAAAGTCAAATTTAAAATCTTCAACTTCTTTATTCATGTCAATAATTTCACCTGTATCGGTCCATAAACATTTATCATATATCTGGAGTATATGCTCCCAAGATCGCTCCACCAAGTTAGAAGATCTATCATACACCTAGGAGCATGTCAACAATGGTTGAATGAAAGGAAAAATAAGGGTTTTTTATTTAAATTTTTTTATGTGCGCTTCTCTAAAGGGAGAAATTTTGTAGGCTAATATCTGTGTCTGTGGAGCATATGTTCCCATAATTTGAAGTACAGTTAGGATTTGGTTTAGGGGATAACGCCCAGGGCCAACGGTAACCACAGAATGCCAGAAATCTAAACAGAGCGAAAAAAAATGAGAAGGAAAAAGGAGAGAGATTGAGAAGAAGGTGCCCAAGCAAAACCGAACCCCCAAATGTTGGCCCTTTCTCCTTCTTCCCTCTCTCTCTCTCCTCAATCATCCTCTCTCCCTCACAAAACCCTCGCTCCTGTTTCCATGTCGTTCTCCTCCCTCTTCTTCATCTATCCCTCGATTCTGGATGATTCGATCGTCTTCCACCTTGAAGGAGGCTGTGGCGGGGGAAGAGAAGGAGAAGGAGAGAGAGTTGAGGCCAGAACCGGCGTCGTCTTCGTCGTTTCCTGCGATCAAGGCGGCGAAGAGGGTGGTGCTGGTTAGGCATGGCCAGAGCACGTGGAATGCGGAGGGTAGGATTCAAGGTAGCTCCAATTTCTCGGTACTTACTCCCAAGGGGTAGCTCAAGCTGAGACTTCTCGCCAGATGCTCCTCGATGACTCCTTTGATGTCTGTTTTACTAGGTATTATCTTCAATCCGAGGAAGAGAATTCAAGTGCTTGGATTGATTTCTCATGCTGTTGAATTTCTTGTTTTGTTTGATTTCATGTGTTTTTGTTCTTTTATGATTCTTGGCTCATTGTCGGGATCTGTTGAAGTTATTGCTCTTAAATGAATTGAATTAATGTTGCAAAACTAATGGATCATAGAGTGTAGTAATGTTCAATTGGACTTGGGTCTCGGAAACTGGTGACGTACAGGTGTGGCTAAGAATAAGGGAAACTCCAATGGTTACAACAGTCATCGCTCAACCTTGAGGTTCGGAGTTTTGAATTTGATGTTATACTTGTAGCAGTAGGGCTCCTTGCTTGGTATTTGTTAGCAGAAAAGAAATCCTTAGTCCTTACAAACCACCATAGAAAGAAGGGGGTGGGGGAGGGGGGAGGTTTAGGGGGAGAAATAGGGTTTATCTAAGGGTCAGACAGGTCAATTTGGAGGTATTTAGTTAGTTTAGTGTCTGATTACGTAAATCAGGTTAATGGGTCCAAATGACTCTGTTATTTGGTGTAGGACTAGGTGTCTCATGTATTTCAAGGTAGACACCAACTGTGTTTTTTTTTTTTTTTTGGGGGGGTGGGGGAGTCCTCAAGAAATTCTAGACTTCCAATGTGGGATTAGGTTTAGAATGATTGCACACTCCTTCCTGACAACCCTAGGTGGAAGAGCTCAGGCGTTTGAGTTGTCATTATTTCTATCTCCCTAGCATTTTATTGATTGTGATTCAATAAAATTTACTTTATATGTTGGCTTTTGCATTGTATGGATGGAAAGATGCTATAATCAGGAATTTGTACAATTGCTGGAAATACTGGACCTGCCTCCCATATCACATCCTGTGTCTTTGCAACATGACATGGATGTCGCAGTCTTTATGAATATTCCAGGCAATGTAGGGTTTGTGAAGGGTTAGAAGGGTAAGCATCAAACATAAGACCAGATGAACTGTCAAGGACCTTAAGTTACTTTGTGATTCCCATGAAAGAACAACGCACATGAGGTTGGCCTTTCCTTATCAACACCTAGATCATAAAAAACCTTGATTTTCCTACAAGTATCATACCAAACTTCCACATTTCCCTCTACAGAACTCCCCAAGTCAAAATCAACAAAAACCCTTTTCGGATCATCCACTAATGCATCAATTTCACCACTTGACCCTAACTCTACTTCCAACAAAACAGGAAAAGCCAAACAAATACCCACCACTTGTTGATTATTAAACCCAATTGCTAGCAACCCATTAAGCCTAGAAGACAAAAACTCATGTTTTTCTCAAAGATTGAAACTTTCTCCGCATACAAACCCCCCAACTTATCCCATGGGAACCCAAATCCTGCAAGGATACAAGCAGCATCTAGAACAGTACAATCATCGGAGAAGAAGTGAACATTTGCCTTCAAAAACCTAGGAATATTAAGATAATCAATCCCAATACTTTCATAAAAGAACCCAAATTCATTGATGGGATTGTACCTAAGGAACTTGAACAACCTCTTGCGGAAATCGGAGGCTGAAAAATGCACCCGACAAATGAGGTCGGAGATAGAGTAGATTGAGTTCTTGCCGATGTGCTCGGCATAGGTGTATGGCGGTGCCTGGGTGGAGTGGAGGTACTTCCCGGGCTTGTTTGATGGCCTTTGTTTGGTACTTATAAGGGATTTTGGTGAGGGTTGGGAGCTTGGCCTTCGAGCTAAAATGGCGGCATAAGGTATGGAGAAGGAGAGAGAGTGAAGTGGGATTGGGAGGAGAAGAGAGCCGCATGGTGAGAAGATGTCATTTGCCTTATTTGCTTAGGGTTCTTTTAACCTTTCTCTGTCTCCCTCTCTTCCCGACTATCATAGGAAACAAAGGATGCCTTCCTCGTATGGTCCATTAGATTGGAATCCAGGACAACAAATTTCCTATGTGAAATAGCTCTCTTTCTTAATACCATTGTTGTTAGCATGCCAATAACATAAGTCCGTATTGTAGCATGCCAATAATAGGAATAGTGTCTTTGTGTCTCATTTGCCCAAAACACACACATATACGAAATTGAGGTCATGAGCAACCTTTATTTATAGTTCTAAACTAACTAAATACTTAAATGTCTGTAACAAGCACCGCTATGAAAGGATATTAACCGAGCACATAAATGTCTATATAGATAAATATTAAACCCAAATTTCCAATAACCATCTTAAAAAAAAAGTCCACCGATTGAACTAATTAATACCTACATGGACAATCCAAGACTCCTATATGCAAATTTTGCTTTATGAAAAACTTGGTGCCTTACTTGTCAAAATTGTCATTCCTAAGAGCCGCTCTAGCACGAGCTCGAGAAACCGGACATGGCATGCCACCCGAGACGCGTCCTTTCATAGTGGAAAAGTGTGTTTTGAAGCGCGTGTAGGCGCGGTTCACGGTGTCTTCTCGGTCAAGGCTCGAAGCCACACAATTGTCGTTTTCAAATTTGTGTTACTTGTGTTTTCCATGGATTAATCTTTAGGTTATCGAAGATTTATGCTTTGTGATTTGTGAAGCCTAGGAACATAGTATGATTGAGCTATTGAAGGAGGGTTTCGGAGTTTATTAGGAAGGTGAGCTATCATTTATCCTATGGAAGAGGATTTAGGAGTTTATTAGAAAGGTGAATTATCATTTATCCTATGGAATCTTGAAGGTGCTCAATCACTAATAGGCTCTGTGATTTTTTTCCTTTTCCTTTCTTTTTTTTTTTTTGGGGGGAGAGAGATTGGTGACTGGTTTGAGTATGTTTAAAATGCTAGCTCGATCATGGTTACTATCTTGAATTTGCTTACTATGTTTGGATATGAGGGGAGGGCAAAGGAAATGACAAGTGGCATGGAATATGGGAGGGGAAGGAAGTAAACCGATGTAGATATATAGCAGCGAAGTAGAGAGTAATCAGGCGAGGGATTAAAATTTTTCATGAAAGTGACATTGAATAGGGAAGGTAGGACAGGAAAGGAAAAATAAAAGATGACATGGATTTATATTTGTTTGTTTAGATAGTAGCATATGTGGAGAGTAATGGTGTGAAGGATTCAAATTTTCATAACGGTTCCTCTCTTCACTCTCCTTCATGGAACAGGTTGAGTGTCTTAAACAAGAATTTAATAAATTTTGGATCCAACACCGAAAACAAGTAGAATCTTGTGATTTTCGGTCCGATTGTATAATCATAATTATGGAGAACTTCAAGGTTCAAATTTAGAATTCGATCTTGATGACCTTGTTCTTGGGGTTAGTCTCTTAGTCGTGAATTTGGTTCCTAATACTTGTGAGCTTGCTCTATGAAGTTGTTTTCCTCGTATAGGAGCAAGTGACTTTCATTGTTATCAAGTTTGTGATATTAGTGACATAGATCCGTATTTGGTTACGGTGTAACTTTAATATTGGATGCCTCAAAGGAGGAGGGGAGTATGATATTTTTGCCACCACTAGGAAATGACAATACAACGAGAGTGAGCGAAAGGAAAGAGGGAGTGTACGGTATATGATTGTAGCTAGTCAAGGTCGATCCCACAAGGACTCGATCTAGCAACGCACTAAACCAGACTCTCTACTCAATTGCTAAGCAAATCAGATTTTGGAGTTGGTTCTTTGCTAAACTAATTCTAAATATTAAAATTAAGAAAATTAATCTAGATTTACATCAATGGATAAAAACATATAGGGATTTGCTTTCCTAACAATAAGTTTGATTATTTAAACATAATTTGTGCAATCATTCTTTCAATTGAATCAAGGATCGATAATCACAAAATTCTACCGCTCTTTCGATGCTTAATAGAATTGCTCTAACTAACCTAATGAATAAATTCGTATGCCTTTCAAGTTAATCAAAGTTAAAGATTTCACATTATCAAAGTGATATCCTAATTTACTAATCTTTTCTCAAATTTCATAATCTAGGTAGAATAGTGGTTGTTGGATTATTCTATTTCACTTTTTAGTACTTCACATATTAATATCAAATTACAAGTATTCTAGGCCTTCAAAACACTCATAAGTATAAAAAACTCAACCATCTATTAATTCAAAATCGGAATTCAAGCACAAATTATGAAAACTTAATCAAATAACATTGTTTTCGATTACAAATCCCAAGATAAACTAAAACTACTCACACATGATTATTGAAAGCATAAATAAAATTCAATACATGGTAATAAAACCTCAAACAACAAAAATGAAGTAGGTTGATAGACTTGAATAACTCCACTTGAATCTCTCGAGTTCGAGATGTAATTCCCGCAATCGCTTCAAGCTTTCTTCTTCGATCTTCAAAAGTATTTGGTTTGATGTGGATGAAAGGTATGGATGATGGAAATGGATGAATAATGGAGGATGAATTATGAATGGATGAATGGTGGATGAATCCTCCATGGATGGTGCGAGGTTTTCGTGTTAAATAGTCATAAATCGGCACTCAAAACACCCAAAACAGTTAGAACTTGAACATCCACACGAAAAATGCGAAAAAGTAGCTACTCCGTGTCGGGGTGATCACTTCGGATAGCCCGGAGTGGCCTCTATCCAACTTTTCTCGACTTGATTTTTCTACCATGTTTTGGGGGTACATAGAGGAGGTCCGTGGTCAACTTGTTTTGACCATAAATTTAGGAAATTGTGTTGTTTTGGCCTTAAAACCTACAAATTCACATAAAAAATAACAACACCAAGTGTAATATGAAAATAGCGATATAAATCAAATATTTTAAACATAAGATTCCCTAATCACTACCGAAATTCCCTAAAAATTAAGTCAAAATACGCTCTTATCAAGCAACCACAACAACAATGAAAGGAAAGAGTGACATCGGCGACAAGTGACGGATCGACGACAACGAGGAAAGCAACACCCGTGACTACGACCGGAAGAGCGAGATCGAAGACGAGGGCGATGAGAGCGAGCGGATCCGTAGTAGTGAGGATGAGAGAAATTGGAAAGGGAGAGTAAGAGCAAGAGTAGAGAGCAAATTGTGAAGCCGGGAAGGACGAGTAGGTACCGGTTCTCTCGTTTTAGGTTTTCTCGACACACTTTTTATTACGGTTTAATTAAAGAACCGTAATAATAAAGGGCTTATTACTATGGTTCTTTCACGTAATTGTAGTCAAAAGTGCACTAGTTGACCTATTACTATGGTTCGATAAAAAACCGTAGTCATACGGCTTATTTACAAAAATGCCACCAACTCATTTTTTATGATGGTTTTTATTTTTAATCATTATAAATTGCCCGTAATAAAAAGTCATATTTGTAGTAGTATGTATCTTAAAGCTTCTTACTCGACAAGGTTATTGTTCTTTGTCAAAGCTACATAGACAAAAACTTTGTCGGTAGGAAACATTCGAGAAATACAAACCCGCACTTGTCTAGCTTGCCTCTTCACGTTGAATCTCCTCAAAGAGATCGTTGAAGAAGGATTAAACTTACGGTAACTAATCTTTTTCAAGCATTCATAGTCAACTTTACTTCTTCTATTTTGAACAACGCCTTGTCAAGGCTTATTCCTCCATAATCGAAGTGTACTCGACCCATAACTATGATTCCTATAAAGAACTGTAATCGACCAAGTCATCTAGACCTATGATTAAGATTCCTACAAAGAATTGTAATAATAGGCCAAGTCATCCCCAAAAGACTAAAGATGTTGTCAAGTTTTTGGGAACACTTGGACCTATTACTAATGTTCTTATGCGAGAATCGTAATGTAAAGTGATACCTATTAATATGGTTTTGTCTAAGAGCTATAGTAATAGGTTCAACTTGATTTTTACTACGATAAAAGTCGAGTTATTTTTTCTAGATTTTTATAAAAATTCCATCTGCCTCATTTTTTACTACGGTTTTTTTCATAACCGTTGTAAAAGTACTATAGTTAAAAGTCATTCATTTAATAGTGGTAAATTAGTTATTAATATGTCAATGGAATTGTGAAGTAATAGATATTCTAAAATAAAAAAGTTAGTTAAAGTGACATGTAAAATGAATGGAATAATGTTTTAAAGTATACGAGTGCTTCTAAAACTAAATGTGTATTTTAAAAATAATGTGATATTTATGTGCATTTAGCATTAAAAATTTATAATTCAAATATATTTACATAACTCCGAGAGTATATGCTCGATCATGTTGACATGTGTATAGACCTTACAAAAGTAACCTAATCTAAACCGACGACCTAAAATCCAAATCAAACTAAATCCGACCCGACACTAAAAAAAGTAATCAAGATGACTTGAATCTAAGCTAAATCTAAATGGTACCGAACTTGATTGAAGTATTCCTCGCTTAAGTATTTTTTTCACTACAAGATAAACTTATTAGGTTACACATCAACCAATTAAAAGTCGACCTAAGCTGAAATCAAATTGGAGCTCAAGCTCAACCTAACACTTAATCGAATTAATTACTTGATCGATCCAAACTAATCAAATTCAATAAGTATACATAAAGTTAATCCATACACGATTGTCCGACACTCCGTATAAATTACTAGTACTTATTAGTTTCTAGTTAGATCCTATTTGACCCAAAATAAGTAATCTAATTTTGGCTCAAACTTGTATTAGACAAGCTAAAATTGAACTCGAACTCAAGGTTTAGTTATGTTGGTTGCATATTGTACAACGGACCCAAAGCAACCTAAACCTGGAATCATCTACCGAACAACACTTTGACCAGGGTTACAAGCAAGCCGCATACTTGCTCCTTTGAAATAGGTAGTTGACAAGACCATGTTTCTAGTCATAACTAGAAAACGTGTTCATTTGTTTGCCGGACTTAGTGTGAAGAGCTAACGAAGAAAGCCGTGGATTTGGAATATGAGAATGAGAGCTTGAAGAAGATAAGACTTTTACCTTTTTTCACATTATTACGAAGAGAAGGTCCTTTCTTGATGTTTAAAGCTTTTTATTGTCTTATAGATTTACTCGACATCCTGTGTTTTATTTATTTATTTATTTAAACAAAAGAGCAAGGAGTTGGCTATCAAGGAGTTTGATTACGTACGCAGTAGGGCTGGCCAATGGGCGGGGTATGCATATGGATATGGAACTTTCTTGGTTACAGGAGAACTTGGAGTGGTGCTTCACCGTGGTTTATGGGTGGTGCAAATCACACCTTAAACACAAGACGAGTGAGATGATCTCGGATTTGCGGAATGACTCAAACCTTCCTTGGGTGGTGGGTGGAGACCTTAATGAAATATTTTACAACCTCGGAGATAAAAGTAGGCCCTCCAAAAGCTCAAACGCATATTTATTCCTTTAGAGAGTATTTTATTGACAATGATCTCTTTGATCTTGGTTTATTGGATATTAGTTCACATGGAGTAATTATTTGCGAAGCGGGAAGTAATGGAGGAACACATTGATCGCTTTTGTGCCTCAACGGAGCGGTCGTTGCTTTTCCCAGTGTGGTGGTGACTCATATTGACGAGTGGTATTTCGGACCTCTTGCCAATCCTATCGAAGTGCAATCGATTACGTATTAAAGGTTCTCTTTCTTCAAATCCCTTACGCTTTGAAAATATGTGGGTGAAGAATCCGGGATGTGAGGTGCTTGGTTAGTCAAGTGTGGTCACAAGCGGGGGCTACTCGTAGAGTTGATATTACGATGGTAAAAGTAGATCGTTGTGGTGTGCACCTAAGGAAGTGGAACAACGAACAATTTGGTGTGGTGGAAGAGGAGATTAAGAAGCTTGAGCTTCAACTAAAAAGCATGAATGATGCAACTAACCATAAGAATATTCGGTTGAATATTAAGGAGTGATGGAGGAAGGAAGAAATCATGTGGTGGGAAAGGACTAGTACTAATTATTTGAAATATAGGGACTTAAATATTAGATTGTTCCACTCGAGAGCCAATGCGCTCGGATTGTCAAACACAATTGAGTCCTTGCTTGATCCTAATGGTAACTCTCTATCGGACCCTACTTTCATTAGAGACATTGTTAATTATTTCTCTAACTTATTCTCAACCGCCGGGGATCCGGTGATGAGAGAAGTACAAGAATGTGTTGAGCCTAGGATCACAAATGCTATGAATGATGCTATCTGTCTTTCATATTCTAAAGACGAGGTTGAATAGGCGTTAAAACAAATACATCCACATAAGACCCTTGACCTCGATGAGATGGACCTTTTTCTATAAAAAAAATTATGGGATGTTATTGATGTTGATGTGTCCGGTGCGGTTATCTTACATGCTCACCCCATTCCTCCGGAACTAAACCATACATATGTGACATTGATCCCATTATATTTATGAGTTTCGCCCTATTAGCCTTTGTTATGTGGCTTGTAAACTAGTTACGAAGGTCATCTCGAATAGGTTGAAATCCTTTTTGTCCGAGTATTATATCTAAATCGCAATATGCTTTTTTCATGGAGAGATTAATAATTGATAATATTATTATCACTTTTGAGATGTTTCATACAATGAAATGTGACAAAAACGTTGGGAGGGGTCGTGAGAGTGAAATTGGATATGGCTAAGGCCTATGACGAGAGAGGAGTAGTTGTTCCTTGAGCATGTTATGCTTAGACTCAGCTTACGTGCCTAGGAGGTTGATCTTGTCATGTGATGTGTTCGTTCAACAATGTTCTCATTTTTTGTGAATGGTATCCCCACGAGGCTATGTGGTTTCTAGTAGAGGTTTGATAAAGGGTGAATGGTATCCCTCGGTATCTTGATATCGGAGAAGTCTTATCCCATGATAGGGTACTTGGGCCTACCCATGGTCATCGGAACATAAAAAAGAGAGCCTTTTTGTTTATTGTGAATAGAATCAAAGCCGGTTAGTCTCACTATATGGATAGACTTGTTTCATGGGGAGGGAGATAAGTGCTAGTAATGTTTGTGGCCTAAGCAATTACTACCTACACAATGAGTATCTTCTAGTTTACTAATGAGCTTTGTAACAATATTCAAGCTTCTATTAGTTGATTTTGGTGGGGAAACAAAAAGAGGAGCAAAAGATACATTGGCCAACATAAGAGGGACAATGGTCTTGGGTTTAGGCATATGGCCCACTTGGATAGGTCACACTTACCATGTAAAAAAAGAAAGAGTGGACAATGG
Organism: Talinum fruticosum; assembly: GCA_021018815.1. NCBI lineage: Eukaryota > Viridiplantae > Streptophyta > Magnoliopsida > Caryophyllales > Talinaceae > Talinum > Talinum fruticosum. The sequence continues at coordinate 5,098,319 of JAITYX010000037.1, read as the reverse complement.
TTTTGGGTTTAGGATATGGAAGCTTTCAATGATGCTATTTTAGCTAAAAAGGTGTGGAGGCTTTTTCAAGTGGACAACTCCTATGTAGCCAAGCTTTTGAAAGCTAAATACTACCCGGCGCCATGTATACTTGGAGGCACAACTTAGTGATCATTCCAGTTTCGTTTGGCATAGTATATAGGGGTTCAAAAGGTGATTGTAAACATTTTGAGATGGCTTATAGGAAACGGTGAGTCCGTTGATGTCCGAGGTTCTCGATGGATACCTCGATCGATGATTTTCAAAATTATTTCCCTAAAGCGGCTCACATTAAGAATTTGAAGCTTAGTAGTCTTATTCACGCTTAGACCGGGACGTGGAATAAGAGGGCCCTCAAGGAGATGCTCCTATCTTTGGACGTAGAAGCAATCCTGGCTCCCCTCTATGCGAGTCTCAACCACTTAATAAGCTAGTTTATCACTATAACCCAAGTGGTGCATTTTAGGTTTGTTTCGTGTAGGAAAATATAAAGGGACTAACCTTATAGTGCGGAAGCGAATGGATCGATTATCGTTCGATAGCTCACAAACGAATTCCCGTGTCACGAACACTTTGATTACGGTTGTACTCCGAAATCCAGATTTATTAGTGTCACCCGAAATAGTATAACCGGCGACTACTAGAGTCGCCGGAAACAACTCACGCCACAAACCCAAAGACCTTAAGATGGTAGGTCTAACCGTGAGGGAGAGTAGAGGATTTCTAGGGGAAAAGCGAGGGAAGCAACTAATGTTGTATACGTCGTTCACGGTATTCGCGTGTCTCTCTGTATATCCCACATCCAGATTAAATAGGAGCATTCGCTCCTATCATTAGAGTTAGGAAGTTGATTCTATCTCAACTTCATTAACCATCTCATTATCAAGGAGCCTTTCCTGGATAAGACGGAGACCGATTAGCGGAAGTTAAGCGGCCTAAGTGGTCGTTTTATGAACTTCGTCCAACAGCTCCCACTCGGCCACGTAGGCCGTAAAACAAAATCTCTAATCCTTCACATCTCCTCACGTTTCATACGGGAATGAAGCGTGCGACCAAAAGTAACCGGTAGTGTCATATTAAGTCACCATCTAACTAACATGACACTTTCATAAGGACAACGCCCCAAACCATTCAAGACATCACCGTGGCATATATAATCCCTTTATGCCTACCGATATATCATATGATTATATTCGAATATAATCGCCTAGGCTGATATGGTGAATACGAAATGGTTTTCCTTAGCCACTCATGATGTTACATCTCGGTAAGATTGCTTTCTTAATGTATTCCACTGAGTTGTATATTTCTATAACTCTTGGGGTGTACATTAAAGTAGCAACATCCGACTTAGATTTCGCATCATAGTCCGAAGTCAAAGGGAATTGTGTTTTGAGACAATAATGTTTCGGGATCACACGAGTGACAAGGAAGGGAAGCTGTTGTCACTCCACAAGGTCGTCTTTTTAGCACACACAAGTATGAAGTGTATGTTATGATATAACTCCCACTAAGGTGAGCTTGTCACTTTTATATCATACGAATTACAAGTCCAAGTTTTTCCCAAAACCGACTTAAGTCACTTGGATTAGCGCACTCAACATAATCCCGACTAAAAGGCTTAAATATAAGGTTGTGTTATATTCGATTTTTTTAAATCTCATCTTAGACTTACTGAGGCGACTATTCATGTATATTTTTCATACTATCCGAGTACGAAAAATTAATCGATATTGCACACCTAGTGCCAATATGATTTTTAGTTTCATCCTAAGCGTTAGTGTTGATTATCCGTGTGATAAGATAATCGAAGCCTAGTGACATTCGGATGTCCCAAATCAAGCAACCATAAAAGTTATGAACATTCAAAGAAAAAGAAACACCAATCTTTATTTCAATGAAAAAGTTCATCTAAATGTATGTCCAAAAATAAAAAATACAAGATATTTCAAATGACTAAACTCTACGAAGACCTAAAATCATCATATGAGTTTTTAACACATCTCTAGGAGTAGGTTTAGTCAAAGGATCAGCGATCATCTTGTTAGTAGATAAATATTTGACAACAATCTCTTTCAACTTTATAGCGTCCCTCACAAAGTGATAGCGCCTTTTAATGTGCTTAGCCTTCCTGTGAAGCTTAGAATCCTTAGCATATTGAATGGCAGCGGTGTTATCGCACCACATCTCGATAGGATCGTCAACTCTTGGAGAAAGGCCGACGTCCCGGAGAAAACTCCTTCGCCATATTGCCTCCCGAGCGGTAAGGCAACTAGCGACATATTCCGCTTCCATAGTTGAGAGAGCTATGCAGTCTTGCTTCTTACTGCACCAAGATATGACTCCCCACCAAGGGTAAAAACATATCCTAAGGTTGACTTGGACTCATCCAGGTCATCACCTCAATCTGCATCCGAGTATCCCCTCGGTTTTAGGTCCCCTCCTTGATAACAAAGTACCAAGTCGGTAGTTCCACGAAGATAGCGCATTATTCTTTTGACGACTTGCCGGTGAGTAGGTCCTGGGTTGTTTTGGTAATGACTCACCAATCCAACCACGAAGCAAATGTCGGGCCGTGTACATAACATGACATACATTAAGCTTTCTATCGCACTAGCGTAGGGAACACTACTCATATTATGCTTTTCTTTATCTGTTTTAGGACATTGCTCATGACTTAAAGTAAGACCCTTATCGACTGGAGTGTCAACGAGTTTGGAATTTTGCATCCGAAAGCGTTCCAGGACTTTCTCAATATATGCCTTCGACATAAACTAAGAAGTTTTTAGAACTGTTCTCGATTATTTCCACACCAAGGACATACTTGGCTTCACCCATGTCTTTCTTCTCGAAGACGGAAGACAACCACTTCTTAGTAGCGTTGATCATTTCCGGGTTGTTCCCGACCGGTAGTATGTCATCAACGTACAATGTAAGGAACATAATCCATACTTGTCGTCATTTTGACATATACACAATGGTCTTCTAAAACCATGGTTAAGCCATACGAAGTAATAGCTTTATGGAATCTAAAGTACGGAAGACTGTTTAAGACCGTATAAGGATCTTTTAAGACGACAAACTTTGTCCTCTTGTCCTTTTGATACGAAACCAATAGGTTGATCCATATAAATCTCCTCCTCTAGATTACCATTGAGGAAAGCAGTCTTTACGTCTATCCGGACTAACTCCAAGTCCAAATAAGCAACCGGGGCTAGAAGTAGGCGAATAGAGGTCATTCTCACCACAAGAGAAAAAGTCTCTTCATAATCTACACCTTCAACTTGTGTAAAATCTTTCGCCACTAATCGGGCCTTAAACTTAGCAATTGATCCATCCGCTCGACGTTTAACCTTGAAAACCCACTTGTTTCCAATGGCCTTACGTCTTGAAGGGAGATCAACCGGTTCCCAAACTTCATTCTTAGCCATTGAGTCTAACTCATCTCTCATGGCTTCCATCCATTCTGTATGGTTTGGTGAGTTTATAACCTCTACATAAGAGGTTGGCTCTTCTATTTCCGAGGGCATGCAAAAGAAGATATCCTCTTCGATTTGAAAAAATCGTCGGGGAACTTTTCTTCGCTCGCTCCTTCGAATAATTTTAGGACTTGGTTCTTTTGTCCGACTAGGCTCGGGATTTCTCCCCTTTTCCTTTGAGGTGTAGGACTCGAGTAATAGGAGAATCTCTCCCACTAATCCCTTGGGATGTGGGTTCGGGTTCTCGAGAAGAAGGACCGACCTCGTGATTAGGAACCGGAGATTGAGGACGTTCCTCATTCTCTTGTTGGATCTCCGTGTAGACACATTTCCATCATTAGAGATGGTAGGACCTCTCCCACTATCTCTATTGTCCGGTGGAGAACTATTATCCTCGGTGACTTGATGAGTGTACAAATCCTCCCCTCACCGAGAGATAATTGTTGTAACTCATACAACTCTAAGTCCTTCTTAATTTCACCAATACTTGGGAACTCATCCTCAAGAAAATCGACATTTCGGGATTCTATTTCCTTCATGCCGCCAGTTGGATGTTCTCCATACATGACATATCCTTTTGAATTTTCTCGGATACCTAATGAACACCATTTTTGTAACTCTAGGACCAATTTTCCCATGTTGATGAGTTGGGATGTGCACATAGCCAGCCGAACCCCACGGGCGTAAATGGTCCAAGATGGGCTTTCTACCATTTCATAACTCATATGGAGTGATTGAAACACTCTTATTAGGCACTCGGGTTCGGGATGTAAGTTGCTGTAAGCAACGCATCCCCTCAAAACTAATTGGCAAATTAACTTGGGCCATCATTGTCCCGACCATGTCAAGTAATGTTCGATTCAGTCGCTCGGCAACACCATTTTGTTGAGGAGTGCCCGGAATCGTAAGTTGCTCGCGTATGCCCTTTTCCTCACAAAACTCTTTGAACATATCGAAAGGTATTCGCGACCACGATCGGTGCGAAGAGACTTAACTCTACGCTCCAATCTGTTTTCTACTTCCGTTAGGAAGCGTTTGAACACATCTAAAGCTTCATAACGGTGTGATAAAAGGTACACATACCCATATCGTGAATAGTCGTCTATCAAAGTGAGAAAATAACTAGCACCATGACGTGCTTTGACATTCATAGGTCCACATATGTCGGAGTGAATAAGTTCTAAGGGATGTGACGCCCTAGAAGCCTTACCGAAAGGCTTCTTGGTCGCCTTACCAGCTAAGCATGGCTCACATCTAGGCAACCTAACCTTAGTGAGCCGGTCTAGAAGACCTTCTTTTGCTAATCTAGTCATTCTATCTTGCCCAATATAACCAAGTCTAGCATGCCATTTAACAGATTCGAATTGGAATCAACAAATGAAACTAATGCGGAATTATCATAGCAAACGTCTAAATCCAAAACAGGAAAATTGTTTTGAAAACTTGCATGGCCAAACAAATTGCCACCATAATAAATTTCTAAACCATCTTCTTTTGAAACAAACCGAAAACCTACTTTAACTAAGGAGATAAAGGAAATGAGGGAACATTGCACCCAGGCACGTAGAGAGCATTTAGTAGGAGTAACTTATTTCTTCCACGTAGCTTGAGCTGATACGTTCCTACACCGAGAACGTCTTCAATTGTGTCATTCCCTAATGTCACGGTTTGTATGCCCACCGGATAAGGGTGAAACTCTACAAACCCAGCTCGGTCTTGAAATATGTGCTTGCTTGCTCCTCGGTCTACAATCCAATTAGGAAGAGAGTTAGCAACTAATGCATGGGAACAAACAAATAATTCGGAGACTTTAATAGAGGGGTCACCTTTTGAGGCTCGAGACAATCCCTAGCATAGTGACCCTTCTTTCCACAATTATAATACTTCACACGTGCCATAACTTTCTCTTTATTACCCTTAGTCTTATCGTCGTTTCTTGGCATTTCCATCCGTAGTCCCAGGTTTCTTAGAGGGATGAGAACTTTTCTTTTTCCCTCGTTTAAACTTGTTGCCTTTAGGTTTGTTTCCTTTAGCAACTAATGCAGCGAGAACGGGAGCAGGAGCATGTGACTTCATGCGATCTTCTTCAAGTTCAAGATGACGAACAATAACGTCCACGATCCGGAGGTGATCACTATGCACCATCGGGGTCTTAAAGGTTTTCCAAGGATCCTCGGATGGGATAGCACGAATCACATTCGTGACTTGATCACACTCAGAGATCTCAATCCCTCCAGCCTTAAGATCACGAACCATTGCACTCAATGTTCGTATGTGTTCGATTATACTATGCTTCGAGCCAAAAGTGTATTGCAACCACGTATGATGCAATTGACGGAGCTTAGTAGCGAAGTTTGCCCGAACTTGATCTTAAGTTGATCCCACATATCTTTAGCCGTGGGACAGTTCTCGAACTCACCGATATTAAGTCATCATGCATAAGGTTCGATAAGGCATACCGCGTCGAGCGGTCCTTTTGAACCACTTCGATATGATTTCAAATCCTTCCGATACCGTGCACCACTAGTATCAATATCCTTGTCATCTTTATCCTTATTAGCGAGGGGATACATTTTGGCGAGTCAAGAACTCTAGTAATTCATGTTCATTTAGAAGGAATTGAACCCTCCGATGCCAAATGTCATAGTTGGACCCCACCAACTTTTCGATAGAGGCCATATCAGCTCATAGGTTTCGTTGCCATATCTACAAGTAAAATTGGACATTTAGACACATCTTTAAGCAATTAAATTTTCACAAAATTCATTATTCAAGTCATATGATCGAAAATTTTGCTAAGCTCATAATCATCACATATGGAATGAACTAGAAATTTTAGAAAAATTAATTGACACTTTAATTCCATAGAAAACATATTCATATGAATTTTAATATTAAACGAATTAACATTGAATTTTACATACCACAAAGGTAGTTAAGATGTAAAACTAATTTACATAAAAAATTGTATGTGATATTATTAATTCATATGAAACATATTCACATTAATTCTAAAAACTAATTTATAGATAATATCACTTAACTCATATTATATAAAAACTAATTTTATAATTAATATGACTTCATGAAACAAATTCATATGTATACATAGCATGTAGAGCAAAGATGTTGCTTTTTATAAAACTAATTTATACAACACTATATTAAACATATTTATATAATGTTCATGCTAATTTTCCACTTTGAAACATGTAATACAAAATTACATATATTAAACAAATTACATGCCAAAAATCAAATAATTACATAAAACACAATTATATAATTTACATAATATGAAACAGATTCATATCAATTAATAAAATTAACTGATTAAAATAATTTACAGAAAATTATAAATAAGATTAATATTAATTTAAATTTACACAAAATAAAAATAAAAATTTACATACTAAACGTATTAGATTATCAGCATGCTAATTGATTTAATAAAGTGGACATGTACCAAGGACGCGTGTCTCGGAAAGGAAATAGAGGGACCGGGAAAAAATTGAAAAAAACTCGGGAACAAAAAAATGGAAGGCACGCTGCCTTTGATTACTCACGCTAGCCGCTCCCCTTTCATTAATTCTCACACAGTTAATTTTTTTTTTTCGAGAGAACTCTCGGTCTCTCTGTCCTCTCTCCCTCTCGTCTCTCGTGAGTAGCCATAGCTATGGGAGGAAGGCTTCGGCCTATCATCATGACCTCCGGCGACACCTTGCCAAGCCACGACCTCTTTTTCGTTTTCGGGCGACCCAAAAGATACCCAAATGATGTAATTTTGCCCTTCTCCCCGAGCCAAAAATGAGACCCACAAGCCTCGTACTTCCTTTTTCGACGAAAATGCCACCGCCACGGTATAGATCAGCCGCCAAGCAACCGATTGACACTAGTCTCGAGCGGTGGAAGTGACGGCGTGGTGGCGTGTGACCCACACGCGCCACCGCCGGGCTGTTTCGCCAAAATAGGAGTCGGTGGACGGGGGTCGGCGTTGAAGAAGCTTAAAGAAAGGAAGAGTTGATCTTTGCGGCGGCGCGTGTTGGTACGCGCCACCCCTCTCCGGCGGTCCGATGGGTTAGTCCGATAAATACTTTTCTTCTAACTTTTTTTTATTTTTTATAATTTGGCTTTAGAGTCATAGAGGCCGGACCAGGTTGATTTTAGCGTTGGGCCACTAAAGGCCATGCCGCGATTCTTTGCCGTCGCCACCGAGGCGATTTGTGGTTTATGCTATGGTCGTCGAGAGGGAGGGGCGCCACGAGGCGATGGTTCGGTAATGACAGAGAGTCAAGTCGGGGAGGTAAACAAAGACACATAATCTTTACTTAAACGAGAATTAAAAAATAGATTAGTACTAATCGGACTAAAAACTAATCGGGGCTAGGAACTTGCAATCCAATACGCCGATACCATCTGTAGGAAAATATATAAGGACTAACCTTATAGTGCGGAAGCGAATGGATCGACTGCCGTTCGATAGCCCACAAGCGAATTCCCCGTGTCACGAACACTTTGATTCCGATTGTACTCCGAAATCCGGATCTATCGGTGTCACCGGAATAGTATAATCGGCGGCTACTAGAGTCGCCGGAAACAGCTCACGGCACAAACCCGAAGACCCTAAGATGGTAGGTCTAACCGTGAGGGAGAGTAGAGGATTTCTAGGGGAAAAGCGAGGGAAGCAACTAATGTTGTATATGTCGTTCACCGTATTCGCGTGTCTCTCTGTATATCCCACATCCAGATTAAATAGGAGCATTTGCTCCTATCATTAGAGTTAGGAAGTTGAGTCTATCTCAACTTCATTAACCATCTCATTATCCAGGAACCTTTCCTAGATAAGATAGGAGACCGATTAAGCGGAAGTTAAGCTGGCCTAAGTGGCCGTTTTATGAACTTCGTCCAACATTTCGCATACTTCCTCATTATTAATAGTAGAAGAATGGAGCGGGGTACTTTGACGTGGGTGGATGACAAGCTTTGGAAAATCATTTGGGACTTGGAAGTTCCACGACGTGTTCATTTGTTCGCCTGGAGATCATGTAGAGATATCCTACCAACTCACCTGAACTTGGGCAAAAGAATTTAGACAATTTCAATGGCGTGTGCAATCTGTAGAGCACCTGAAGAGTCCGATGTACACATTCTGTGGGGGTGCCCGTTTGTGGAGCAAGTGTGGCTGGGACAGAAAACTTTGGGTTGGAAATTTCAGGTCTATTCAGAACTGCTTAGAGGTCATATGGGCAACGACAAGCTCTATGCACATGGGTGAATTTGTAACGATATTATGTAAAATTTGGACTGCTCGGAACTCTTTCATCTTCCGATTAGAAGAGCTGCAACCTGGCAAGGTGCACAACTGAGCGTTGATGATGCTACATAGCTACGACGAGGTATAGGGTAGAATGGAACACAAAGGTGAGTCCCATCCAATCGCTTGGAGCCCGCCCCCTTCTGGTGTGCCGAAACTGAACTTTGACGCAGGGAAAGTGGGGGTGTCTGATTGGGGTTGGGGTTTTGCTCTCTGTGATTGTGATGATAATATTTTCCTAATCGAATCAAAACAAGGTGTGAATTTTGGGAGTGTAAAAGTTGAAGAAGCCCAGGCTTGCTTATTTGCCATGAAATGCATGGGGCGTGAGGCGGCGATGGTGGAGAGGGATTGCCTCTCGTCGATACAATTGTTGAAGACTAAATCCATTCACAATAATATTGTGGGTCTCATAGTTAGGGACATTCTAGCTTTGAATATATCCTTTAATTTTTGTGCTTGGTCCTATGTGAACAGCGAAGAGAATATTATTGCTCATGAATAGCTCATTGACAACCTTTATCTTTTACTAGTCGTCATTGGATCAATGGTGTTCTGGGTCCTATTATAGCTAGAGCATCCGATGAAATATTTTTTACATTGATAGTAATATAACATAATCCCCGTTTTATTATCCCAGAAAAAGAAAATTTTCTCTGTCTTTTTTTTTACACACCAAATTATTGATAATGATGGCTCATATTCTTCAATATCTTTCTACTACTAAAAAACTCGTACATGTGCATAGCATTATTAGAAAAAATTACTAGGACCACTATTGCCGTCATTGCCACTTTCTTCAAATTATTAGAATCTCCACCTCTTTTACAATTGCCATATTTGTCCACTACTATGTATATGTACGAAGAATTCATAGTTATGTTATTAGTAGATGCTATAGGGATAATTCAATGCTTGAATTTTATTTTAGTTAAATTTTTTAAATTTTTTTCCCCTCTTCACAGCCTCTTACTATTTTCTTTTCCTCATTATATATATATATATATATATATATATATATATATATATATATATATATATATATATATATATATATATATATATATATATATTAAAAGTTGGGTATAAGTGATGTAAGAGTGACACGTAATATGCTTATTTGGCGATACCATTAATTATAAAATTAGATTATTTTTAAATAACTTTACTAATTTAGTAAAAATAACATTAATATTATACTTTTCTAATAATGATATACTAATTTAGTAATGAAATTTGATGATAAAAATTACATTAATATTATATTATACTATTTTAATAATTAAAGTAGAGTATACAATCTAATTTTTTAAAAATAATTTTAATGTATAATTTATTTAACCGACTACATAATAAAAAAATGTTATAGATTTTTAATTATGATATACTAATTTAGACATGAAATTTAATGATAAAAAAATACATTGATATGATACTTCAATATTTGAAAAATTAAATTATTTTAAAATGATTTAACTAACTTAGTAATGAAATTTGATGATAAATTACAATAATATTATAATAATATACTAATTTAAAACAATTAAAGTAGAGTATAAAATGTAATTTTTAAATTCATTTCAATATGTAACTTATGTAGCCGATTACATAATCTAAAAAAATTGAAAAGGATAACTTTAAAAATAATATAATTTAATAATAAAATTAGAGTGTATAATATAATATTTTTAAATTCGTTTTGATTTGAAATTTATCTAACCACCTACATAATCCAAAAATATTAAACTATTTCAGTTGTAATATATTAATTTATTGATGAAATTTGATAATTACATTACATTAATACTTATACTTCAATATTATACTCAAAAATAATTAATATAAATATTATTAGCATGACTAATATAAATTATTACTTTTAAAATTATTATTAATATTTTCTCTCTTAAACTATTAAATTTCTATACCTTCAATGGATGTATAAGTTACATGTTTTTAGTGAGTTAAATATTTTTATATTTAATTTATTGTGTAATTTATTAATAATAATACTTATTTACAATATCTTTAATGCACCGTAATTGATTTACTCCTACTAGTAATGGCTATCCCTATTCCCACACAATAAAGCAAATTATAAATAAATTAAAAGAAATATTTTTATATTAAATATTTAAAGATATGTATATCTACTTATGTTCTTTTAATTTATTATTAATTTTTATTAGTATAAATTAATTAAAAATAATAAAATTAAAAATAAATAATTAATAAAAATAAAATTAATTAAGACCCTTGCATAGCAAGGGGTATAACCCTAGTATATATATATTAAAAGTTGGGTAGGAGCTCTATATAAGTGACACATAGGATGTTTATATGAAATTATATTTCATAAATGTAGTATTTATAAGGCATGCATTTAATTATATTTTAAATAATTAATTTATATAAAATTGTGTACCATAAATTAAACAATTAAATCTATCCAAAAACTAATTTGTTCATATTCAAACATTACCGTTCTATATATGCATTGTGTATATTTTTTATAATTTATAAAAGTTAGAGAGAATCAATGTATAAGTGTTGGTTCAAAATAAAAATTATATAATTATATGCGTAACACATATGTAATAACCATATATAATTACTTGATTACATAAATGTCTGTCTTAGATTAAATTAATATAACATTGTACTTAAATAAAACAAATGACTTTTTATTTGCATATGTATAAAGTAATTAGTAAGAATGTAATATAATTGTTGTTCAATTAATTAATATTTAAAAGATATTTCATGCACCTATCAAAAATAAAAACAAAAAGTCTCACATAGACAAAAGAATAAAAAATAAAAAATATATTAAAAAGTAATAATTACATTATAATAAAATTATCATCTATTTTAAAATTATATATTTTATTATTTATTTACATTAATAAAATTAAAACTAAAAATAACTAAAGTCCTTGTATCGTAAGGGTATAATACTAGTTTCAACAAATATTATCTTTGTTTTCAGTTGTACGATCACTTTCTTATCATAATTTGGGGGTGTTCGGCAAAAGGTTTTTCGCCCAAAAAACTCTTTTTAGCTATTTGACTGAGTCAAAAAGTTAATTGAATTGTTTGATAAATAACTTTTTGGAATAACTTTTGACCCAAAAACTCTTTTACAAAAAGCTATTTGAAAGAGTTTTTTGGAAGAGTTTATTACAATTAATACTTGAAGCTATCATATTATCCTTCACATTTTGGTGAAATTACACTCATTGGCATTGAAATTATACATATGTGTAAGATTTTTTTAGTTCATAATTTGCATTTTTGGAATACTAGTAAAGGATGATTATGAATATTTAAAATAATATTTTTTTAATTTTAATATTTTTGATATTTTAATAAATAATTTAGTCTATCGTAATAAATAAGTAGTTTTGTCGCATAAATGTCATATATATTATTAAAAATAAAATTTAAAAAGATATACATAATTAAAATTGTGTAGAAGGTATGAATGTATTTATATATCACATAATTCTTAATTAATGTTGAGAAGAAATATGAATATGAAATAAAAATAATTATAATGTATAAAACAATTATGAAATTGAATTATGGATATGAATGACATTTCATCAAATAACTTGTTAGAAACAACTAATTTTATCAAATACATTTTCCTCAACACAATTAATGCAAACGAGTTAATATAAACAATTAACGGATAACAAATAATTGTCAAACAATACCTTTGAGATCTTAAAATTTAGTACATGTTATCTTTCTAATGATTTCACAATGATTTACCTAACTATAGCTTACACAAATGAGTGGAATGACATATCTAGCCATCTATACTTCTTGGTATCGACCTTTGAAAAGTTGCTTGTTTTGCTACCTGTAATTGGCTACTTTGATTATTATTATTATTATTATTATTATTATTATTATTATTATTATTATTATTGATGCTCTATTCAACCATGTTATTATTTAAATCAAATAAAGTATGAATTGAGATTAGGGATTTCATTTATATAAAAATCATAACATTTACTATAATGCAGTTTAATTTGATTATTATTTCTTATGTTAAGTTTTTCTTATCAAAAGACCTCTGTCTAATACTCAAAACTTAGTAAAATGATTGTAAGTTTATACAACGTATTTGGAATGAGAAGACCAATAATATATCTATTATATTAATAAATCAATATATCCCATATCAATATCGTTTTGTATATGCAAATAATGACAATTCTTCGGAAATGAACTATAATAGCACCCCCTAAAAAATGGGAATACCAAATGAATTGTGGATGTGTTCGGCTAATAGCATTTTGATCCAATTTAGTTGTTTGATACCTTAATTTATTTTATGTGACAACTTTGTTACAAATAATTAATTTTATAAAATATTTTTTAAATATCTAACTTCAACCACTAATACAAACCGTTAATACAAACGTTTACGGTTTTGATTGCTAATAGGGCCATAACGTATTAGCCAAGCTCACGAAAGAATTTGAGATGAGATGAGATGAGATGAGCATAGGTGATGGTGGATATGCCATGAGATTCCAGAAAATCATAATAGTAGGATGGAGACTGCATCTGAATGAATGCCCATAACTCCCCCACCTCATTGATGATAGTGGAGGATAATAAACTCATGATCTACCCAGCCGAAAAGCACAAAACCCCATTATTAATTGCACATACAAACCTTTTGGGACTTCTTCACTAGAGATTATTATTGTCTCTACTCTCTCGCTCTTTCTCTCTCTCTCCCCTACCTGTCCACGAGTCTCTGGTTTCTGGAAAGGCAAGCTCTCTCTCTCTCTCCTCTCTCTTTCTCCCTGTATTTCTTTATTTGATTTTTCTTGGAGTCTATAGACCTTTAATCTTGTAGCTGCATCATGGGTTTTGTGTTCTTGGGTTAATTTAAAAGAAATTGAAACTTTGTTGGGCTATCTCAAGATTGAATTCACCGGATCAATTCTGAAACTTATGCAGAAACGGAATCTATGAGGTAGATCTTGGTGTTTGAATTGTCTAAAAATTTCGTTAAATTTGGGGGTCTAGGTTTTTCTGGACTCGATATTCGCAGCTTCTGCTTTTGTTGTTATCTAATTCGATCGTTTTTCAAAGTGGGTGTTATTGTTGTTGTCTGTTTCTTTCTCACATTGATTCAAATTTCATGCTTAAGATCATCTCGGAATTAGTTTCTGATGGGAGAGGCCGATAAGGATGTTTTAAGGCAAAATGTTGATTTACTGCGGAATTGGGAAATGTCATTGGGCAAACCGCAAATGATATGCATAGAAATCACTAAGCCCTTGTGCGAAACGGCAGATTATCATGAGTTTCGAAGATTGTGGTTTTTGGAAGGCAAAGAAAATCACTAAGTTATCATCTCGTAGTTGAAGTTCCAGAATGTGTGAATTGCAATCAACTTTATGGCCAGGGTGCAGAAGGATCCCAATAAACTATCTAGGACTAGGTGATTGTGGTCTACGACAAGGTTTGTAGATGTTGGGTTTGAATACTATCTTGGAGTTCAAAGAGTTTTTGGAACTAAATCATTCAAAGGGCCAGGGAATTGACAGGGAGAAATGACAGTCAATGCTCAATACAAGGGAGAGTGTTTGTGGTATGGGAATATATAATGAATGCTCGACAAAAGGAGAGGGTTTGTGGTTTGGGAATTGAAGGATGTCTGCAAGAAATGAAGGCCTGGGTTTACTCTCCCCCCTTCCTCATTGCTTAAGATGACCCATGTAGGCTTTTCTGATTTGGTGTGAGGCATGGGGGAGAGAGAGAGAGAGAGATAGGAGAAACGGGAGAGGGAAACTCCCCCATGCCTCCAAGGGGATTTGAATCTGCCTTCCTTGTGCTGAAGGTGGGATTCCTTTGACTAAGCTGTATGTTGATGGCGGAATGCCTGGTTCTAATCCCCGTAGATTTGACTTGTTGTGGGAAAGTTGGAGGCTCTGATTATATGTTATGTGTTTTGACTAGCTATTTTTTAGCTGCAACAAAGCACGGGCGATGCTTCTCTCTTAGGGTTGGCTTAATTTGCCAATATTCTTGCTAACAGAACTTGACTTACCTTATACAAGGGCTGATTCTGTTGGTTGAAATGATGACGAAGTGGGAAATTAGCATACCTCCTGAGGGGATTACTATTTGTAATATTTTTTTATTAGAGTAAGAAGGAAATGTTAGAAGAGCATGTCTTCTTATGATTCTTTATGTGATGCCCTTTGCTACTGGAAGTAGGAAAGTCAGAAGAGCGGATGTAACATATACTGCTACTGGCATAGAGAAGGTGAGTGTGAAAGAGATCAGCTTAAGGAAGGGTGGGGATTTTCCTGTATATATTTGCGAGGTGTTGGGTTGCCTATCTAATTCAGAAAGGCACCTTACTGCTTGCCCTCACAATTTTATGAGAACTCTTAACGAACATCAGCTGAAGTAATTTCTTTATACATAATTTTTTTGATATTTCTATCTGACAATCTGTTGAAAATTTTCAAACAGTTCGAGTCATATAGGTTGCAAGCTTATAGAAACAACTGAAGAGACCAGCAGTATCAGGAAATGGTCAACAAGTATGTTTAGTATTTCGGAGAGGATGTTTTTTTGGTTACAAATGTTTGATGTAAACTTAGCTCCGCAATCTTGGAATTTGACTCCTCTTTCCTGAACTTCAACAGGTATGGAGCCTTCTGATGTGTGGGAAATATCATGGTGCAGTGTTTAGATGGAGTTCAGCATTTACTTCTTTCCATTATACGATGTTGCGAAATTCCAAATTCTAAGCCACAACGAGGTCTCGAAGATCCCGAACGTCTTGCAAGGGAGACTGTCTGTAAGTGATGTTGTAGTAATTTATCCATTACAAACTTACAGTTCTAAATTTGTAAACTACAAATAAATACTGTTCTCTGTCTGGTTAATTTTACATGTTACTGACTGACATCAAAGGGGCTTAGAGATCTTATCATGTTTTACTTTCTGCTAAGAAGCCTTATATAAATGTTTGGTTCAAAAAATTAAAAACGCAAAATAGAAAGTCAAACGAATTGCTGGCGCCCTTTGAGCATGAAAGGTTAGTTAATACATCGTTTCTGTTTTCTAATGCAGTTAGTGTCAGTGAGATAGAAGCACTTTATGAACTGTTCAAAAGGATCAGCAGCGCTGTGACTGATGACGGTCTCATTCAAAAGGTCAACGAATATTTTCACCGGAGGCTTCACTTAAATTGATGTGGCAAATATGAATAGGATATCTTCCTGCAATCAATTTCAAATCTTATGTAATCATGTTTTTGTCGGGTATCTCCAAATAAAGAGAGACATGTAATATATTTTGATTTATTGTTGGATATTGGTAAGAGTTATTAATCTTAGGTGAGAGTCTCATAAAAGATTAGCATGAGGCGATAATTTAATGTCAGCCATGTCACAGAAAGAGGGGGAGGGATTAGCCACATCAGCTGTTTCACAAGTGCTTATTATGAGATGGTGGTCTCTCTCAGAATGTGCATCATGAATTAACTCAAGGCTGGATATACTGAGTTTCTAAAATGGTACTCAATTGTTGTGCAGGAAGAGTTTCAGCTGGCCTTGTTTAGGACAAACAGAAGGGAAAGCTTGTTTGCTGACAGGGTAATTCATCAGACTGAGATCTGACCATATCTTATATTCTTAGCAGCTAAAATATGTATTGGACTGATAGAGTTTGTGAATTTAGTTGCACGTTCGAACATATGTTTTATATTGAACAATATTGTTGGTTGATGCTATTGTACCTAAGACCTGCTTTGAGATGAGAAATACAAGTTGGGCCACCTAAGACCGAAGTGAAGGATCCATGCATATATGCTGTCCTGTGAGACTGTCTTCTATGAATTTTCATTCTATATAAGTCATGTGAGGAATAGGTTGTAATACCTCTCTGCTGTGTGTTGTTGCATGAGCTGCAGAGTATGAAGTACCATTTGTCATCTTGACATATAGACATATTCCCCGAACAAAAAAAGGAGTATTCTTATTGCATGAGGACTACGATTTAGTTGCTTCTTTCTTTTCATTTTTGAATCAATCAAAAGTAATTGCTATCTATATGTTACAGGTCTTTGACTTGTTTGACACCAAGCACAATGGAGTTTTAGGTTTTGAAGAGTTTGCTCGCGGGCTTTCCGTTTTCCATCCACAAGCTTCGATTGAACAAAAGATAGATTGTAAGTTACTGTAGATGCTTCATATTGTTAATGCTTTGTTATGTGCCAATACATTTTTAACACAGGACCTAATCTGTCTTGATTACAGTTTCTTTTAAGCTGTATGATCTCAAGCAGCAGGGTTATATTGAAAGGGAGCAGGTATGTTGTGATTCCGTCTGAACAATCACCTCAATATTTTCTGAATTTCTGCCATCTTTATGTGGCATTGTTTGTCATTCTAAACAAGAAATTGTCCTGAAACCAATAGGCTTTAAGTCGTCTTGAAATGATCATACATTGGAAATCTTAGTTAGCAGTTAATTCTTCTATTAGTGGAAGCTGAAGAAAAGAGGGCGCACGGGTTTTTGGGGGGTCGGGGGCTAAATGTGAATATTCGATACTTTAATATTATTTGTCTTCTTGATAACATAAGACGTCCCTCCTGTTTCAAAAATTGACAGGACTATTTATTTGGATAAATATAAAGTTTACAACAACAATTAACTCCCATAGTGGGTCCTACTTGCACAGGGTCTGGCAAGATCCTAATTTATGCAATCTTACACTTGTAGTAAACATTTCTACTCGCACAGAGACTGATTCCAAAAATACTCACATTAATAAAATTTGAAAATTTTGTTTTTGGGAAAATCTTTGAAACCAAAAGGTATTGAAAGCACTAACATTATAAACAAAGAAATGTTAGTGCTGGATACAACATAACCTATGTTAGATACTCAGAATGAAATAATATTAATATACAAAAGTGCAAGAGAGATAAATAAAGTTTCAAACCTCTATATTTGTGGAGTTTGCACAACTGTTCTTTATTTTCTTGACTTGTCCTCTGGTGCTGTGAATTTATGGCTGCATCTTTCTGCAGGTGAAGCAAATGGTAGTGGCCACACTAGCTGAAACCGGTATGAATCTTGCAGATCACGTTATAGAAGAAATCATTACCAAGGTGATCTATTGAACCCATGTTACAAGTACTTGGTCAATTTTGATGCTGTTGACGACATGCAGATTGTGGTGATTCAGTCATTTTTTCCTCTTCTCGAAATTCTCTGAGTTTGTGACTTTTAGATTTCCCGAAACTTGGTAGTAGCTGTGACTTCGAAACAATCTCTGTTGCTTCAACTTACAAGAATAGGTTAAGACTGCATCATCATATACCTCCTTAGACACCAACCTCTTGTCAGGCTGATGCTTTCTCTTTTTCCTTGTCCGTCATATTTTTGTCCCCCTTGCCCCCTCCCCCTTTTTTTTGTGGGTTGTTAAGTAAGAGACCTCCCTAGTTTAGGAAGGGATGCCTTCATTGCGATTCAAGCCCAACTCTTTCATGAGGATGACAGGCTTCTCCCCCACTGGTAAAGGTCATTCCTATGGCAGCTAGGCGGGGATGCAAGATACATACATACGAGTTGCTCAAAACCATAGACACAATTGATTATGTTTTGCTTGCTGTCGTATGATAATCCGTGAAAATTGTCATGTTCTCATTTCACATCTTCACTTTGTCATGTTTGGTGCAGACATTCGCTGAAACAGATACAAAACAAGATGGGAAGATTGACAAAGAAGAATGGAGAAACCTTGTTTACAGGCATCCATCCCTGCTCAAGAATATGACCCTTCAATACTTGCAGTAAGCCCCTCAGCCACCATTCATCTGATAATCTTGTTCACTAAGGCCTTTCAGATATTATCACTTGTCTGAAACTTTTTCGGAAAAATATTAAGAAAACTCTAATGAGAAAAACTATTCATAGCCGACATAATTGTCTTTTGATAATCTAGGGCAAAGATTACGTACACCCACCTCCCCCCAAAAAAAAAAATAAAAAGTTGTCTGAGCAGTCTTAGTGTATTTGATCGGCTTGCATAATATCTGAGTTTTTCATTTCTTTGACAGGGAAATTACGATCACATTTCCGAGCTTTGTTTTCCATTCGCAAGTTGACGATACCTGAGTGCAGATTCACCAAAATCCAAGTTTTGATCTTTATGTCACTATATGTTTATTGATTGATTTTTTTGTTGTGTTTTTGTGGACAAATATTCATCATGGTTGTCTTTCTTTGCGGAACCCCTCATCCTCATGTACAGAGGTCTGGAAGAAGTATTCACGAACTATTTGTGGTTAGCTTCCAATAATATTGCAATGGCTCCCTTTACTTGCCTTTTCTCCCCCTTCTAACGAGGAGATTAATCTCCAAAACTTGCTCCAAAAAAAAATGCATCACCATAAATCAAAAGTTTGTAGTTCATAATGGTTCGGTGATTTTAATTTTTGTTCTCAAAGTCTTCAATTTTTATGGTGAGACTTTCCATTTTGTATTGCGACAAAGTTGTAGTGTCAAATCACCTTAAATTTTAATCGGTATATTCTAAATGATTTTAGAAGGATTTTCAGAAGAAAGTGAGAACAGGAGGCAGCGAGGAACATCATCTTGTGATCTTAAGAAGCCATCCCTCTCCCCTCCCCCAAACAAGAAAAAGAAAAGAATGCAAATTAACTCATAATATTGAAAACCCCCTGAGCCTTCAAATTTGACTGAAATTAACGCATGAAATAACGGCCCAGTCGAATAGTTTATTTATATTTACGCTTAAAAACATAATATTGAAACTTCCTTCCCAAATTTGCAGTTTCAGTGTTATTGTTGCTTACAGTTTTCTTTACAGTTTTTTGACAATTCTTTACAATTATATATTATTTTTTACATCAAAATTTGTTGTGAATTTATTTTTTTATTGTTAATAAAAAAATTTTTGTTGGTAAATATTTATGTATGTAAAAGGTGTCTATTAGGGATAGTTGTGGAGTATGTACGTGGTAGATATAACTATATCCATACCCTATTTTCCCCATTTCTATGCTCATATTCCTATAGAGTATTTTGGGTATATCAGGTTTATTTGAATAGATGTGTAAGAATTTTGATAATTAAGATAATGTTAAATTAATTTTATGTCTTAAGAAATTCACAAACAAATTCTAACAAATAATTAATTTTAAAAAGTATCATATCCATTGGAGCTAATTATCATGATTAATATTACAAATATTTTGTTGAAACTTGAGTTTATAAACAAATAGTCAAGTTGAATGTGACGAAATCATTTGAGTTATTTCCGTCCTATTCTATTTAGCATAATTTGTAAAAGATATAAGGAGGTGTAAAAAGATATAAGGAGTTATAAGAAATATAAATATTGTATATGATTAGATAAAAATGTTTAATGTATTGATATGTGTATTTTAATATCTATATGCAATATATTTGTATTTTTATTTTTGAATTCTACGTAATTCATAGAATTATAAAATTTATATATTTGTGATGCCAAATGCATATATATCATGTTTAATGATTTATTTTTTTAACAAAAAAGAAATTACGTTTGATATTTATGAATAGAGTTTTTATAGATGCATAAATAATTTTCATGTAATAGGTATTTCAAAATGACCTTAATTTTACAAGTTTAAAAAAATTCTCAACTTCTAATTTTAGTAGTTGAGGATATTTATTTCAAACTTGTAAAATTAAAGTCATTTTTAACTATGCAAAAAGTTATAGTGATTGTCACTATAGTATAATCACCGTAATTATAATAAATCTCCACCGTATATGTGTATTCATTACATCATGACCATTCATTTATTTTTTCTATATATAATTAAGTTGAAAAATAATTTTAAAAAAAAATTAATGAATGATTATTGAGTTTATATTTGGTATTCAATTATCCATCCATTAACTTTTAAAAAAATTACATCCATTAAAGGAACCTAAGACCCTCAACCTTTCCCCCACCCCCACTAATCTCATACTTGCAATAATCATTGGCCTCGGTAACCATGAATTCCGGCAATGCTTCTCCGGTGAAGTTTTCCGGTGAGTTGTATTTTATGCTATTTCATGGTTCTTTCATGATTTTCAGCAAGTCATTTTTCATGTTTGATCGGCAAATGCTTATTCTTCTTTATGTGACCATGTTTGATCGGAGAAATTCAAGGACTTGCCCGGAAAAGAAGGGGGATTGCCATGCATATGTGACCATGGAGAAATTAGAAAGATAATTTTTTGAATTTTTATTAAAATTTTCACCTTCCTTTAAAATGAATGGAAAGAAAATATGAAACTTGATAATTTTTTTTTCATATTTAATTTTTCGAATTTTAAATAATAATTTTTAAATTAAATTAAAAGATAAAAGAATGAATTGTTGTGATTAAATTAGAACAAATATACGAGTGTAAATTTTGCTAATTATGTTGATTGTCTTATAGTGACAACTATTATAACCGCATCCTTTAATTATCTATTACATTAAAATCATTTATGCATCTATAAAAACTCTATTCATAAATATCAAACATAATTTTTTTTTCTAAAAATAAAAAAATAAGAAAATAAATCATTAAACTAACACATATGCATTTGGCAATACAAATATATAAATTTGATAATTTACTTTAAATTCATAATAACAATACAAACATGTTACAGATAAATATAAAAATATGTTAAACATTTTTAATCAAGTGTTTAGTAAAGTCAATAAAGTTTGTTACCAAGTATTAATGGATCTCACATGTCATATAAATTGTGGTTTGGGTTGGGGTTTTTGATTAGATGCCGCATCAACCATCTTTTTGGGGGATTCAGGAGCCCCGCCTACCTTAAATTTTCAACTCTTTTTACCATTTCCAGTTTGCCATATTTGGGAATCCATTTTTATTGTTTGTCTTTTTATTTAGTTGAGATACATTATGAATGGTTAACTAATCCATACCCAATTAATATCTGAACAAACCCAAGAGCCGAATATTTTAAATTAAACTTATCAAACAACAATATATATTGCATTTTCATGAGGAACTCATCTAAAAATCCATTTACATATTTAGATTTCATAAACAATCAAAACCCAATAATAATATATCATATTCACTCTTATAAATTTTTCTCCTAAATTGTCAAATGCTCAGATCTTGGAATAATTGTACCCAAAACTTAATAGTTTTCTCACTTTGTTGAGCTCTAATTATCCGCTGAGTTGTCCAACAAAAAGTAAGAATATCAAAAAACAGCGCAAGCCAGCTCTCACAAATTTAGCAGAAACTAAATCAACGTAGTAATTAGATGCTATTTAGATGGATAAGCAGACTAATACTTGTTCACAAAAACTAAACCAAAAAAGAAAGGCAAAAAAACAACAGGCCCACACCAGGGAATCGATCTCAGTTCAACAAATCTCCTCCCAGTCACAAATTCTAGATGCAAAAACAAGGTATGAAAATTACTGCTACTAGAGAACTCGGTAATTACTGAAGTCTCCAAAAAAAGCAAAGTAGTTTAGTCGACTTCCTCCATCTTTGAGCCCTCAGCATCAACCTCTTCCAGCACGGGCATGTCAACATCAACATCACCAGCATCCTCGTCAATGTTCAGACCCAGTTTCAGCATTCTGTGGATCCTGTTGCCAAAGGTGTTGGGTTCATCGAGGCTGAATCCAGAGGTCAGAAGAGCAGTCTCGAACAAGAGTAGCACCAAATCCTTCACTGACTTGTCGTTCTTGTCTGCATCAGCTCTCTTCCTCAGCTCATCCATGATGGGATTCTCAGGGTTAATCTCCATGGTCTTCTTCGAGGACATGTAGCCAGCCATGCTAGAGTCTCTCAGGGCCTGAGCCTTCATGATCCTCTCCATGTTGGCAGACCAGCCGTACTCACCAGTGACCAAAACACAGGGAGAGTCCACAACACGGTCAGAAACAACCACCTTCTCCACCTTGTCACCCAGGACATCCTTGATGACCTTGCAAAGACCTTCAAATTTCTCTTTCAATTCTTCCTTTCTCTTCTTCTCATCCTCGCTCTCGTCAAGTTTAAGACCCTCCTTGGTGGCCGACACCAGCTTCTTACCCTCAAACTCCTTAAGCTGTCCAACAGCATACTCATCAATGGCATCAACCATGTAAAGAACCTCATAGCCCTTCTTCTTCAACTTCTCGAGGAAGGGAGAGTTCTCCACAGCCTTTTTGCTTTCACCGGTAATGTAGAAGATGTCATTCTGGCCCTCCTTCATTCTGGTCACGTAATCCTTCAGGCTGGTCAATTCCTCACCACTCTTGGTTGAGTGGTATCTGAGGAGCTCAGCGATCTTGTTCCTGTTCTGGGAGTCCTCGTGGATACCCAACTTCAAGTTCTTAGAGAAAGCCTCGTAGAACTTGTTGTAGTCATCCTTGTTCTCAGCAATTTCAAAGAAGAGCTCAATGCATTTCTTGACAAGGTTCTTGCGGATGACCTTCAAGATCTTGTTTTGTTGCAGCATTTCTCTGGAGATGTTGAGAGGGAGGTCCTCAGAGTCCACAATACCCTTGACAAAGCTGAGGTACTCAGGCATCAACTCCTCACAGTTGTCCATGATAAACACTCGGCGGACATAGAGCTTAATGTTGTTTGGCTTCTTCCTTGTGTCAAAGAGATCAAAGGGTGCTCTCTTGGGCACAAAGAGAATGGCCTTGAATTCCAGCTGACCTTCAACAGAAAAGTGCTTCACAGCAAGGTGCTCTTCCCAGTCGTTGGTAAGGCTCTTATAGAAAGCAGCATACTCCTCCTTTGTTATCTCCTCTGGCTTCCTCATCCAGATAGGCTTTTGCTTGTTCACAAGAGACCACTCGTGAGAGACCTCCTTGATCTTCTTCTTTTTCTTCTCTTCTTTCTCCTTCTCCTCATCAACGTCCTCAACCTTACCCTCCTCATCCTTTTTCTCCTCCTCATCTTCGTCATCAGAAATCTCCTTCTCAATGGTCTTCTCAACCCAGAGAGAAATAGGGTAGCTGATGAACTCAGAGTGCTTCTTGATCAAGTCCTTGAGGCGGCGCTCCTCTAGATACTCGAGTTGGTCCTCCTTCAGGTAGAGGGTGATCTTGGTACCCCTTCCAAGCTTTTCACCAGATGTGTCCCTTGTTACTGTGAAGGAACCACCAGCCTGGGATTCCCAGACATACTGTTCATCATCATTGTGCTTGGTCGTGACAATGACCTTCTCCGCAACAAGGTAAGCAGAGTAGAAACCCACACCAAATTGACCAATCATGCTCACATCAGCACCAGCAGCCAATGCTTCCATGAACTCTTTGGTACCAGACCTTGCAATAGTACCCAGGTTGTTCACCAAATCTGCACAAGACAATAGCCACAGTCACTTAAGACTGAAAATATCCAACACATTAAACCCCAGCATATGTGATGACATCAAACAATGTATCAAAAGCACTCACCAGCCTTTGTCATCCCAATACCACTGTCAATGATTGACAGGGTGTTGGTGGCCTTGTCGGGAATAATGTGAATGAAGAGCTCAGGCTGGGCATCAAGCTTGCTCTTGTCTGTCAAGCTCTCAAAACGGATTTTGTCCAAAGCCTATCAATGGCAAAATCAACAAATCAACAAGAATTTCAACAATGAACCATCTTCAAATACAAGTATATATCATGTTGGATTCCATTACACACCTCAACACTACTTGCAGTATCACTATCATTCAAGTAAATATATAACAGGCTGAAACGAACGTCTCAGATCATAACCAAGTCCATTAAATTCATATTTAGCTACTAATAAGGCTTGCTTTAGAACTAAGAAATAAGTGGTGTCCACAGTTCCCAAATCTCTCTCACATCTAGGCAATAATTCGAGCGCTATTCAAAATATATCAAGTACAAGAACCAAGATCTCTGATGATCATCATGTGTAGTTCCTTCAAACAAATTAGCAGAACGATATATATACTCGATTAAAAACAAAGGTACTATAATACCGGATCTTTACGAGTTGCTAAAATGTGAGAATCACTAATTCGAAAAAGGTATTTTCATGAATCTTATCAGAAATACAAAAATAACATAAGGAACATGGAAAAACAGATCGAGTTAGAAATCAACCACGACGAAGCGTTGGTCTGCCAATTAAGAGTCCACACATAAAACCATTTCAAGATCGCATCAAAATCAAAATTAAAAGTTGCGATGCACATCTCAAAACAGGATCGCATTACAAAACTCGTTTCACAGATCGATCAACCAAAGTGGCAGCAAATTGAACCAAATGAGGCATAAACCAAGTAGATCAAACAGTGCAAAGAGAAAACCAACGACGAAATCAAGCGTAACGAATCTAAAGCGAACAAGAACCACAGACGGTTCAAAATTTGAAGAGAGAGAAAGAGAGGAACATACATCAGAAGCATTACTGATGAGCTCACGGAGGAAGATCTCCTTGTTGCTGTAGAAGGTGTTGATAATCAGACTGAGAAGCTGGTTGATCTCAGCCTGGAAAGCAAACGTCTCTGCTTCCGCCATTGCTAACCTTTCCTTCTCCTCAAGATTCAGCTGAACGAGAGAAAAGAACAGAAGAAGAAATGGCAGGGCGGTTAGAGCTCCAGAAGTAAGAGGCGGACTAAGA
Source organism: Talinum fruticosum (assembly GCA_021018815.1). NCBI lineage: Eukaryota > Viridiplantae > Streptophyta > Magnoliopsida > Caryophyllales > Talinaceae > Talinum > Talinum fruticosum. The sequence continues at coordinate 5,072,826 of JAITYX010000037.1, read as the reverse complement.
AGAAGGGGAGAGCTTTTATAGGAACGCACATTAGGGTTTCTAGATCCTTCTATTTCGATAATGATATTTTCTTTTGAAAACGACATATTATTATTGTTTTTCGCTTCCGTGATGTCAGCACATGACGTGGAAACACGTGATTGGATTGTGATTCAGTTCATTTTGGTGGAGTCGGTTCAAAGACGCAATTTATTGTTTACTTAGCATTTGCCATATATACTTAGGGCTCTGCCAAACCGATTAATCGGACTTTTCTGATTAATCGAACTTTCGGATAGTTAAAATTATAATTCGTAATTGATCCGATTTTTTGATTAATAGAAGTTTCGGTTAACCGAATTTTTTAGATTCCGATCCGTAACCGATCTCGTGAACTTAAAAAAATTCGGTTCGGTTAACCAAACCGATATTTTTACAAAATTTATTCGGTTAACCGATTTTTGGATCGATTTTTCGGTTTTTCGATTTCGATTTTTTCGCACACCCCTATATATATGTATCCCCTTTTTAAAAAATCATTTCTTCAAGCTTCACATATGGAACCTTCTAGGGAGAGGCGAGAACATCTAAAAAGAAAAAATCCTTTGCCAATTTTGAGTTTGATATGTTTATATTTGTTTCAATTGAGAGTGGGGTTCGGAGATTGGAGCCGGATTGAAAAATTCGAGTGCTTTCTACTCATTCAAGGATGAATCTTAAAAGTCATTGTTGTTCTCAAGCTTGTGAATGTTTCATCTCGTTGAGATAGACAATATTCGTTCTTTGTAAAAGTGGATTGGGTTTAATATGATTTGATCAAGGGATCTACTTGCGGGTCAATTCAATTTCGGCTCTTCAATTTAGATGTTAAGATTGTTCTTGTTCTTCGCTGCCTCTTCACCACATCTAGTCTCGTTTTGGAGACTCGGGAACTCGTCCTCGCCCAAAGTTGGCCGTGCCCTTAGAGTCTTAGCTTCCACCGTGCTTCAAACTATATGTATTAGATTCTTGCCGGTAATGATATCATTTTTTGATGTTTTGGTGTCCAAAAAGGGTTTGGAATGCCTTGGAGTTGTTCTTTAGGATGTTCAAGTTTGAGTTATTTTTTCATAGCCCGGGCATTGGTTTTTTTTTTTATAACTATTTTACCTCTCTTTGGGTTATTCTATAATTTACTACAATCACAGACTATCTTGTCAAGAGCGGCGTTTTTAACCTCATGTGGTTATCATTATGTATAGTTGGAGCAACTTTGGTGGGTTATGTTTAGTATGGTCTTGCTTGGTTATTGATTACCTATACGGATTATGTTTCCTATGATGATCGTTATCTCCTTAATGAGAATATTTACAGCCACTTTGCTAAAGAGCTTGTTGTTTTTATTGCCCATCTTTTTACTATGATGGCATTTTTGACCTTTGTGCAGCCCCTTCGTGGGCTGGAAGCCAAAACAAGCTGCGCCGCTCGGTAAAATCAAAGTTGATGATGAAAGAACTTGTGTATCTACGACTAACATTTTAACGAAAACCTTTTACGTTTATGATTTTGGGTTGGGTTGCTTCGGTATGCCTTTGCTTGCATTTGGTTTTAGTTTTTGAAATGACCACGTTATTTTTTTATGGCATTTTCTTTCGTTGTCACTTAAAGCTTTGGTTTTGTGATATAACCTGGAGCATGGGATTTTTGGGTTGAAGAGATACGGATTCAAGGTGTTGCAGCTTGGACAAAACATTGTACTTTATTTTATTTTTTTTGGAACAAAGGTAAGTGATACTTTCATTGCTCCAAACGTAAGATATAATTACATGAAAACTTGGGCATACCCAAGGGCATCAGCTACAACAAGGTTATGCCTAACTCTCCTATTAGCATATTCGCCCTAACATAGACAGAATATTTGATCCTATATATAATGTTACGTACATTAGGTATTTGACCTCGAAATTTAACATTGTTTCTAGCTTGCCATACCATGTATATTGCGAGTGCACAGTGAGCTTCACAATATTCTTACTCTTGGCGTTTTGCCCCTTACATTCTTTGTAAACCAACTCAATTCATGTTTCCGAGTCCAGTTTCTAGGCTTGATCCCCAGCCATTGCGAGTATATCTACCCAAATTTGATTGCTGAAATCACATTTGAAGAAGAGGTGGTTACGGGATTCAACCCCTTTTGAGCAAAGCCGGCAGCAACCTAGTTGTTGGTGCGAGTAAGTGGCTTTTCCTTTCCTCAGTCCACAGTCTCCCATGAGCAAGCAATCCAGGTTATGAAAGCATGCCTGGGCATAGATAATGGATCCTATACTCGTTGCTGGCCAATGATAAGTTCTCACCCCTCTTTTCGGTATTTTGTAAATGTCCCCCACCTTGAGTCTACCTCCCCGTTCGTTGTTCCATCCAGTCGATAACATTTTCGTGCCCTCCCATGAGCTCACTTATTGCATCCCTCTCTTTCGAGTATATTTGTCCAGCCCCAACTATCTTTGCTAGTTGCCGACAGTTGCCAAATTGAGCCCTTTTGTAGTTTGTAAGCTCTTGCCCACTCTCCCCATATACCGCCTTCCCGATTATGCAATTTCCACACTAACTTGATTCTTTGAGCTTTATTCCATCTTAGTAACTCCTTGAAATTGAGTCCTCCCTCCTTGTAGTTCCTACACATTGAACTCCAAGAGACAAGGGTTGTGGCCTTTCTACTTACTTCTCCATTCCACGAAAACCCGCCGCAGATATTATCCACCTCGTGAAGGACCCGCTTGGGCAACATAAACACCGAGCTCCAAAAATTTGTATACTAAATATGACTGCATCGATGAGTTGCTTCCGCCTCGCGTAGGATAGGGACTTTGTAGCCCAATGTTGCAATAGTGTTGTAATTTTATTGATAAGAGGTTTACATTGTGTGTAGCCGATTTTGCGGAAGAGAGTGGTACCTCCAAGTATCTCGAAAGGCATTTCCCCTTTAGCAAAGCCGGTGCTCTCCAATATTGTTTCCTGGTCCTGCTCTTTTACCCCTCCAAAATAGATACATGATTTTTGCGCATTTGTTTTTAGTCCTAAATAATCCCCAAAGGTGTTTAAAATCTGCAAAGCATATTGAATGGTCACAAGCATCTCCTCTCGTAAAGAGTAAGAGATCGTCGGCGAAAATCAAGTGGGTTAAATTCAATCTCCTACTTTTTGGATGGAAGATATACCTTTTTTCCTTGATCGCATTCCGACACATTCTCGCTACCAACCTCCATGCATAATACAAATATATAAGGAGACAAGGGTCTCTCCGAGCCAGCCCCTTTTCCCCTTTATCCAGCCTTCGTGACTCCCATTAATGTTTATAAAGAATGTTGCAGTTGAAATACATGTCATAATCATGGATGTGAAGTGTTCCTTTAATCCAAGGCCTCTCATAACTCTGTGCAATGAATCTCCATTCCACCGAGTCATATGCCTTTTTGATATCCACTTCGATCATGGCCCTTGGAGATATTTGCTTTCTAGTGTACTTGCACACCATTTCTTGAGCTAGTAGGATGCTATCTTGGATGTACCTCCCCTTCACAATTGCACTTTGCTCATTTCCAACAAGTAGTGGGAGCACCGATTGCTTTCTAATCACGAGAAGTTTTGATATGATCTTGTAAACCACATTACACTAGGCAATAGGCCCGAAATCCCGTGGGGAAGATGGATTCTCCACTTTTGGAATTAGCGTAATCAAGGTGGAGTTTATTGCTTTGAGCATTTTTCCATTGTTGAAGAAATCCACAACCGCTTTTCTTATGTCTCCTCCCACTATTTCCCATGCCTTTTTGTAAAAACCAGAGTTGTAGCCATCGGGGCCGGGGGCCTTCAAGTCATGTATACTCCAGAGTGCTTCTTTAATTTCCTTCTCAATGGGTAGGCTATCTAGGTAACAATGGTCGTCGGCTGAACAGTATTACCCGCAGCAAATACTTCCGGAGGTACACTAATTGTGCTTTTAGAGGTTCCCAGCAGCTTGCTCATAATAGTCCAAGTATCATCTTCTTTACTTGCTTTGGATCATTAACCATATTGCCATTGTCATCCATCAAACAAGATATTGTGCTCTTTGCTCGTTTTAGCTTTCGAGCAGGCATAGAAATATGCATTGTTTGAATCCCCAGCTTTATATGTTGTATCTTGGATCTTTGCTGCAAAATTGACTCCTCAACTCGTCGAAGCTTCGGTAGTTTGGTTGACAACACCTTTTCCTCGGATGTAAGCCCCTCATCCAAGTGGATTTGCTTGTAATTTCCTTTGGCACTCGCCAACACTAGTGATGCCTCGGTGATTTTCTCCTCTATATTACCGTAGGCATGTTGATGTAGTGTTTTGAAAGATATTTTCATCGGTTTCAACTTCATGTATATCCGGTACATAGGGCAGCCCTTTACGTACTTTCTCCACCCTTTTTGCACAATATGAAGGAATTGGGGATTTTCTGTCCAAGTATTCAAGAATTTGAAGGTCATGGGAGGTCTCTTATTATTTTCAGCAATGATTAGCTCCATTCTACCATGATCGAAGAGTCCAGGTTCGACAAAATGGGCTTGACAAATCAATGTGGAGTAGAGCATGGCCGGGTTTTGTAGCATCCTATCTAGTTTGCACCAAACAACTTCCCCATTCTCTTGCTTGTTCCACCAGGTGTAATAGGCTCCCGTAGCATGCAGGTCGGTTAATGAGCAATTATGCAAGAATGTAGCAAAATCATCTATAGCACCCATATTGGGTTGCTATTACTCGAGTCTTTCCTCTCGTATGAGCAACTACATTAAAATCCCCCATGAGAATCCACTGTGTATCCCGCATGTCCCATGAACTTAACTCCTCCCATAATTTTTTCCTTTCTTCCCTGCAGTTTGAGCCATACACAAATGTACAATCGAATGTAATCATATTATCTTGAGTAAGCACTTTGCAGAGTGTATAAATTAAGATGTAGTATGTATCACTCGTTACCTTAATTGTGTTTCTCCAAACTACCCAAATTCCGCCATTTGGGTGTGATAAGTAGTTGAAGGCTCCTTCACGACCTCCGAAAGTTTTATTAAAGATCCTCTCAACTTTCCGTTGCTTCACTCTAGTTTCCAAGATCCCCATTAAATCCACCTTATTCCTCCTAAATATGTCTCTTAATTCCCTGTGTTTGGTAGGGTCATTTACCCCCTTCACATTCCAACCGCAGATTTTCATGTTTTGGGATGTTGGCCCAAGCAAACCTCTCCCCATACTTGTTGCATCATCCGCTTTTCGCACCCGTACCATCCCTGGTATGTTTGATCCTTCAACTTGCCCTTCTAAGGGAAGGAAAGAGTTTTGGAGAAACCGGCTTGAATTTTGTGGGTTGGATCCTTTAGTTCTTCTATGTGTCCTAAGCTTTCGTTTCGAAATGTCACATTCTCTCCACTAGCAGGTGTAATTATTGGGTTGTTGGTTGGCTCCTCATTTGGTGTAGTTATGATCGCATCGGGTTTGTCGGCGTTTGTCTCTGCTGTGCATCCGCCCTGTAATGACCTCTATCTCCCGATTTGTGTTCTTTTCCAATCGCATGATATGTGTGTCTACGACACTTGGCTCGGCATAGATTGTTTCCGTTGCCGGACCCATGTCCCTGTCTCGTGTGCACTCACGTTCCCCATGTTCGAGGGATTTACACTTCTTACAATAAAAAGGAACCCATTCATACCACACTTTCTGCATATACACTTGTTCCATTGGGCAATTGAACGGGAATTTCTTCGGGAAGTGTGTGCCTAACATCCACCTCCACCAATACTCTAGCATAGGATATTCTTTCCTTCTTAGCCGTGCATTGATCAGCATACAATGGTATCCCAATGAGACTAACTATTTTACTCGAGTGTAGTGTGAGACCAAGCATGCAAATCTAGGTCCAAGAGGTTAATCCGGATAGGTACCTTAGCCATGTCGTCTCTGTCGAACCCGAAGTTTACAGTCCATTGTCGAGTACCAAGGCTTTGTTACCTAGCATCCATGGTCCTCCCTTCAAAATTTGGTCTCTGTCTTCCGAATTGTCAAATCCGAAGATTATCCATCCACTTTTATGTAGTAAGATTTTTGGCTTGGAGATGTGCTTCCATCGATCATTCACAAACGAGTGTATTGCTCCAAGCCTCGGGATAGTTCCCACGATGTACCCAACCAAAGCATTCTTCCAATACTCCAATTCCTCTTCGACATCTGCTAATTCAATAATTGCTTGTTGGCCGCCCCTCCACATCCATGGGTGTAATGAACTCTAGTCGCATACCATTTTTCGGATTCCTATTGGCTGGAAACAGATTGTCGAAATGTTTTCTTCTTCGGAGCCCCTCCGAGCTGGCTCGCCCCCAAGTCCACCTGGTTTTTCAAATTCACCTTGACTTGCATCTCGCATTTGTTGGGTCCGCTTCTTCGGCTTCCATTTCATCCGCCCACAACCGGTTACCCGTGAAAGGCGGATTACGCCCTCGATTCTCCTCTTCCTGCTCGTTGGTCGTCCCGACTTTGTTCCTCCATCGGCCGAACGCGCGGCTCTTCTTGGTTCCTCTCGCCTTCTTCCCCACTCATCCCTTCTGCCGTCCTTTGAATCGGTGTGCCTAGATTCGCATTCTCTGTCCGAATGTTAGCCCCTGCTCGTATTGCGTTTGCCATCTCCTGGTTAGGTTTTCGATTTTGGTGGTCTCGCCTTGTTTACCCATCTCGAACAGCCGATGGCCGCGGTTAGGAGCTAGCAGGTCGCCGCTGGAGAACACCTCTCATGGTTGTTCACACTCTTGTATATATATTGTACTTTATTTTTAGTCTATCTTTTTGTTGATGTCGATCTATATGTATTTATTCTTATTTTATACTAGTTGGTTAAGTATGATCGTATCATTTGGGCCGGAGGAATTTCAATTTTCACTTAGAAGCTTTTTATTTGACTAACCCCGCAAGGGACTGAATCTTGCTTTGTAAGCTGAATATTTTTAATTTTTGTTTGATTATTGATGTCCGGCATCTACTTTGTAAAATATGGGTGAGAGGAATTTAAGGATTACCCGAAACTCCCAAGGGTATAATTTTGACCACCCCGAAAAGAGCTTGAATCTTGCTCTGCAAGTTGTATAGGCTTGTTTGTTACTTACTCAACTCCAATATAGCTATGTATTGGGGTCATGTTTTAGTTTATTTATGAAAATAGTTGCTTAGAATGTCCAAGGTGCGAAAAAGCACCAAGTCAAATCGAAGATTTTGATTTTGAATCGAGAATTACATTCGGATATTCTCTTTTTAATTGAGACAATGACTTACCGAATTAATACGTAAAAGATCATCCCAACCTAGGGATTTGATCATTATGATTATGTTTTACCACACAACAATAGTGGTGAAACATGTGTTTTTATGGAATAATATGAATGTAAAAGCACCTACCCCGCTCGCTCCGATAGAGAAGAGATCTTCCGGTTTCCTCGTCCTACTCTATGTCGGAAGTCGAGCCAATACGGACAGGGGCTGTTGAGATGGAGAAAACAACTTTCCGCAAATTGAGATGATATGTCCATTCGTAACTTCCTTATTAAAGATCATAGGACCATTCATTTGCATATCTTTGATCACTACAAAAAACTTGCGATTAGCGTCAAATTTTAGAGACCACAACATAATCCGACGCTAATAGTGACTTATTTAGCATCGGAACTTATAAAAGACACTATTTGCATCCGAAATTAAAGGCGGACTCTATTAACGTCCGATTTGGCGCCGGAATGTCGAATCCGATTCTAATTGGTGTCGGATACTTAGTTATGACGCTAAATGTTGACACGAATTCTAAAAACTATAGTCGTCCACTTCGATTCATTGGACATTTCCAAACTCAAATCCCTAGCTTTCTCCCACCTATCCCTCGCCTAAATCCGCTAAGTCACTGCTGCATGTGTAACTCGCCTCCGGTCACCGGCGAAGAGGTCATCTGCTGCAAATCCCAGCGCTCCCTTAGGTCACCGACGTTTCCTTTTCGGTGAAGAGGTGTCATGTTCTCTGTTTGCTACTGCTATAAATCTTCGGTACTACTACTCTCTATACTCTCGCATTCGTTGTTGCTCTACTCTCTCTCTCTCTCGTTGCTTTGTTTGTGCAAATTTTTGGGTTTAGTGATGTATTTGTTTGTGTTTTTCCTAATTCAAAACGTTAATTTGGGTTTGAGAATTTGGGAGCCAAGAATCGAGTTGCTCTTCCGAGTTGCTCATCGGTACTCTTTCTAGCTCTCCATCTATCTATCTATCTATTTCGGTTTGGCTGTTTGATTGTGCTGGCTTTCATCAATTTTGTTTAGCGAAGTGTTTAATGTTTCTCAATGCTCGTGAGCCAAAGAACATAGCTTTTGAGTTGGGTAGTCGTTTGTGATGTTTAGAGAGTTGGTATTTCCAGATTTGGTGCTCATTGCTGGCCGCTTTTAGAGAACCCTAAAATCGCAGACATTCCCTAGAGTTAGATATTTGATAGCAAAGTCTTCCGTAGTTGCAACTATATGACTGTCGTTGTGCTTGCACATATTTGGTGGCAGCCTTGGGCATTGATGCCAGCTTGAGTTTTCTCTGTCTTCTTCATTAGATGGAGCTTGCTTTTATATTTAGCATAAGTAGATTTGCTTAGCCTAAATGCTCGATACGAGGTGGGTGCCTCTGTTGTACTATAATTTGGTTTGTAAATGTTGATTGGGAATGCCTTTCTTTTTTTTCTATAGGGCATGTTGGTTTGATGGTTTAAGCGAGCCAAGCTTATGAATGTAGTGCCCTCCTCCCCGGCGGCATGTACCGATGTTTCATCAGTAGATTGATAATCCAAATAATGTTCTTGTTAGTGAACTATTAAATGGTGACAATTATAGTCTCCGGAAAAAGCGGTAGAGATTGCTTTGATAGCAAAGAATAAGTTAGGTTTTGTTCAAGGGACTTGTGCTAAGCCTACTACAACAAATTTGTTAGCTTAATGGGATAGGTGTGACAAGATGGTTCTGTCTTGGCTAATGAATGCGGTGATAAGGGATATAACTCCGAGTATTCTTTTATCCGATTGTGCAAGTTCAATGTGGAAGCAATTAGAGCAGCGATTTGGAGAGGTTGAGGGAACAAAAGCTGTTTAAGTTGCAAAGGGGTTTGTATGTTTCCGCACGGGGTCATTTGTTTGTAATCGAATATTTTACACAAACGAAAAGATGTGGGATGCTTATAATAACTTGGTACCTTTGCCTACTTGTGGATGTGGAGAGCTATGTGCAAGTCTTTAGACTGCAAGAAAATTGATCCAAGATCAACATCTCATACAATTTTTGGTAGGGCTGAGTGATGAATATAAAAATGTAAGGGGTAGTATCTTGTTAATGAAACCATTACCCACTGTAGACCAAGTGTTCAAATGCGTTTGCAAGAAGAAAAACATAGGTCTTTATCCGCCACACCTAATTTTCAGGGAAATGCAGTAGCCTTTCAAGTGTCTCAAAATGATTTTATGGTTGCTTAGTATAGAGGCTACAATAACAATAATGCAAGGTTTAATCCAAATGTTCATAATTTTTCCAAAAATAGTCAAGGTTCACAAAATTTTAGGCCTCCTTATAAATCTATGAATCAAGGTGGTCAACAACAATAATTACAACAAAGGTTTTTTTGTGATCATTATAAGACGTATGGTCACACCATTCAGAGGTGTTATAAGATCCATGGTTATCCACTAGCACAAAAGGGGTTTTTAGGAAGAAGATTTGCTGCAAGTGGCTCCTATTTCTAAACCTGTCGATCAATCTCAAATTCAAGTTTCACGGTTTGTTACTCGGACCACTTCGCTTAGTCTAATACTCCTACTTTGATTGCTGAGCAGTATGGCCATTTAATCCAAATTTTACAAAAACATACTTCTAGAGCTGATAAAGGTCTTGATGTTGGTCGTTTTGTAGGTATTTTTGTTTTTTTACCAAGTCAAAGAATGGTGCTACCACGGTTATTGATAGTGGTGCTACAACCATATCACATATGATGTTTCTTTATTCTATAATATTGAGCAAGTTTCCAGTCCTTGTTTTGTTTCCATGCCTAATGGAAAACAAGTTTCAATCACTCATACTGGTTCAATGTATCGTAAAGAAGGGGTTCGGTTGCATAATGTTCTCTATAATGTTCTCTATATCCCCGACTTTCAATACAATCTTCTATCGGTAAGCAAATTGGTTCAACAACTCTCAGCTATGGTTATATTTACTCTTAATGCATGTGTTCTTAAGGGCCCCATATTCAAGGAAGGAATAATACTTGGTAAAGAGGAGAATGGTCTCTAATTCTCGGACAAATTCATTTCAAGTTCACCGACTCAAACTTCGATCTTTGCATCACATCAAGCAATTTCATGTTTGGCTAGTAGTAAGATTTGGCACATGAGGCTGGGTCATCTACCTTTTCAAGCACTCAAGAAAGTTGGTTTACCCATTTCTATTGATTGTAAGCATAAAGTAAACTTCATAGACAACCTTTTCCTTTAAGTACTAGTAGAGCATCCAGTAGTTTTGAGATTCTACATATAGACATATGGGGACCATATCCATACAAAACTTATGATGGTTCTTCTTATTTTCTTTGTATTGTCGATGACTATTCTAAAGTTACTTGGGTCCATCTTATGTCCAATAAAAGTTGTTCATTTTCTTTGGTAAATGCTTTTGTTTAGTTTGCGAGAGACACAATATGATGCAAAAGTCAAAATTATTAGAACCGACAATGGGTTGGAATTCGAGAGATGGGTAGGCTTTGGAATTTTACAAAGATAAAGGGATTATTCATCAGACTTCATCTGTCGATACAGCCCGAGTAGAATGGGGTGGTTGAGCGAAAACATCGGTATCTTTTACAGGTTGCTAGTGCCTTAATTTTTTAGTCAAATATTTCTTTAAGGTTTTGAGGAGAAGCTCTTCGACAGCAGTATAACTCATTAATATTATGCCCTCTGCAGCTTTACCCGCTTATCGGACTCCTTATGAAGTTCTTAATGCCACTAAGCCTGATTATTCTCCTCCTAAAACATTTGCTTGTTTGGCTTATGCAGCTACATTAAAAGACATAGAAACAAGTTACGACCTAGGGCTAACCCTTGCATCTTTCTAGGATATCCATTTCATCAAAAGGCTTATAAACTGTTTTATTTAAAGACACATAAAGTGTTTACATCCAGGGATGTTATTTTTTATGAAACTATTTTTCCTTATCAAAACATTCCCTATCCTTCGATATTCCGTTGCCAACAACTTTTGAGTTTTTGTCATATACTAATACTCGGTATTTCCTGATCCTACTCGGTTTACAACATAACTATCGTCTACTTCACTTGATTATGTTATTCTTGGTTTTTCTTACATGAATTCTTCACCTAGTACTTCAGCTAATGGGAAAGAAACACTACGTAACCTCATGCTAGCATTTAAGCTCCATTAATACAGGATGTTTTACCTCAGCAGAAACTAAGAAGGACTAGTAGAGTTTCCAAACAGACCTTTACATTTACAAGATTATTATTGTTGTACTAATGAGAGTACGGTTGTCGGTTTTAGGGAGCTAGGTCTCTTATAAGTCTAAGGTCAATGTCCTTTTAAACTAAGCAACGGAACAGTTCACTTGGTTGGTAACATAAGCACTTAAAGAACGAAATAAAAACAGATAAAGAAACCTTAGGCAGGGATTTACTAAGCTAACATGCCAACAATCTTAATTACGTGCTTCTACACTATTCACAACTACGATAAATTAGGGAATCGATGCAGTTCAAACCACCTAAGCCTTCTCTCGAAGGTCATTAAGCTAACTCAATTCAATTAATTGTCTGTTACGACACAATCAAAACCAAAGAATTACATGATTATCGACTCTTCCCTTAATAACAACCTAAATTATTCTTATATCTAAGTTGTAATCATCCAACAAGTTGAAGTAGAACTAAGCCTCTTCTCTAGAAGTCTACTCAATTCCCAAAAACAATAAAGGCAGGATTCTCTCGAACCTCACACCAATTCACAAGTATCAACAAGTCGGAAATTCATCAAACAATTGCAAATTAGCATCAAAGCATAAATTACGATTAAACTAGCATATTAGTGGCAAAATCCCCAACCTAAGTTGGAAATTTAGCCACACATATTCATGACATGTGACAGCAAATTGAGAGAAGAACACCAAAAAGAATGAAAGATAAAAGTAGAGAAAAGAATAATAATACCGTAAACTTGAATTAAATTGCGAATAGATGAAAATAACTCCAAGCTTTTGATCTCTTAACAATGAAAATAAATGCTTACAAGTAGAGAGAAACTAGCCTAGAAACGCAGAATAAAAAGTCTGTCCCGAAAATTAACAGTTTCGGAATAAAATGTGCGAAAAACGAAACTGCCGATTGGCACGACCGATGCTTGAAACCATGCTTAACACGTGCAAGCTCACGACTTCTTCAATTAAATTCCGAATTCCTAGCATGGCCTATGCTGACTTTGGCATTGCCTGTGCTGACCTCTTGGGCTTCGAGCACAACTGTTAAGAGAAATATATACCGCAAGTGCACGGTGTAGCTATAGCTAGGAACCGGCAAGTACGGGTCGTGTCCACAAGGAATTCACTTTCGAATACTAAATCTACTTAAAAACTCTAATCTAGGTAAAAACTCAGCTTGACAGGTGATTTGGTTTTGGATCAACTAATAACAAGATAACCGAGAGAAACCGATGAATAAAAAGCCTTAGATTGGGATTAATCACACTAATATGCTCGAAACCATAATCGAATACCGTTTTAGATTTGCCTATACTAGTAGTTTAGAAGAGGGAGACACCAATTAAGCCTATCTTCACCTACTTTCGAAGGTCAAAGACTAATCTTGCACAATCCAATCACCTATTTTTATGGGATTAATAAAGGGTAAAATTACAATGAATGCATCTCACAACCCCTAATTAAAACCTTAATTATTTTCGTATCAAAGTTCTAATCGTTCACAACATCATTCTAGGTAAGTTCTGATCTTTTGATGTTCACAAAACCCTAATAAAAGCAAAAGAGTCCTCTTTCGAGGTAATCAATGAAAAAGTGATAAACGAAGTGAATTCTAACCTCACAAGCATAGAACAACTCAATTGGTACTCAATTCATGATTATCAAGGCATAATAGGGATCAATCCCAACCTAAGTAGAGAAATTAACCCCTAAACATGATATTAAACAATTGACAAAGATTGGGGAAAATAACCATAGAGAAACGAAGAGAAATTGTGAAGAAAACACAAAGAGAAGAAATTACGATTACCGAATAAAAAGCTTGATGCGATTCAATCATAAAAACTTGAAGTAGAATAACAATAATGAGTGTTCTTGAGTCTCCTCTCGTAGCTGCTCTCGAAACCCTAGCTAAAATCTCTAAATTATGGAATAGAATCCTTCAACAATTACAATTAGGAAACTTAAATAACCGCTAAAACAGTATTCGCACGGCCAGTGCGAAAGTCGCACGGGTACCGTGCGAAAATCTGCCACGATCGCACAACCGTGTTGGTTCCGCACGGCCGGCCGTGCGAAAACTCTGTGCTCTCTGCCTATTTTGCACGACCGTGCGGACTCTACACGGGTGCCGTGCGTGTCTTCAACTTCAGTAACTTATCGCACGGCCGTGCAAGATGTGCACAGGGGGCCGTGCGGCCTTCCTTCACTTCGGGCCTTTCGCTCGATGATCCGCACGGTTGTGCGGCTTCGCACTGGGGGCTGTGCGACTTCTCTTGATGTGTTTTAGGCTTCTTTCTTGCCTCCTCTTGGGCCCGAACTCTTCTCTTCATCGCTTTTCATCAAATTTACCTCGAATCTCTCAAATTTAAGCCCAAAAACCTGTAATAAAGAGATTTACGAGCTTAGGTGACGATAAAGAGAAAGTGAGCAAAATCTAACCCAAAACTAAATAAATATAATTGAAATCATCTCGGAATTGGGTTAAATAATGCCTTAAAACCGGCAAAAACGAGGTTTAACAACTCCCCATGCTTAGCTCTTGCTTGTCCCCGAGCAAGACTATCAATTAACGATCTCGGGGTTAAAACCTCGCATTCACCCTCTTCGAGTGACAAGTTAACAGTTCAATCAATGGGGATGACCATGCACAAAGACAACCTATTCAAAGTGTCATACTTGCATGAAAACTTGCTCGAAAACTTCAATGACTACAATGCTTGGTTGTAATGCACAATTGTCTCATATTGAACTACAATAACATTCATGACGCCCTCAAACAAATGGCGAACTAGCTTGACTGGTGGAACCTCACTTTAGGAAATGTGGATCACTCCATCTCATTTGAAATTTCTTTTTGAGGTTTCTCTCAACATCTCTTTCCAAAACACAACCTACCATAAGCTTGGTCATATTCTCATTCTCTACCACTATAGAGGCAAAAATGCAAGTGCAATCAAGAGGTCTTTCAAAGCTTGTAACGTGGCCAAGGTTAATTGGTAGAAAGGGGAACCAATTTGGGATATGTGTTGCTAGATAGCCGAGATCTAACAGCTAAGGAGCAAAAAAACACTTCCAAACATGACTAAAAACTTTTTCCCAATTCACCTTTTTAAACACAACATGCTTTAGGACAACTTTTGGAATGAGCATACAACTTTTTTTAAATTTTCCACATGCCAACTACTTATTTCTTCACTTCTTTTCTTTTCTTTTTTTTTCAATTTTTCTTCCTTTTTTTCATTCTTTTTTTTTTTAAAAAAATTCAAACCTTTTAGGAATAGATATAATTGGCATGGGAATCATAAACACTACTCAATTCCAAAAGAGTCTAAAAGGGGAACTTATCATTTTTTTTTTCAACACGGGTCCCCAAATCAAACTACAAACTGAATAGGACACTCCATCATTCGGACCAAAATTACCCAATAAGTATTGCTCCACTAGACCTGGCTTTGGTATAGGAAATGTAAAAAGGCCCATGGTAAAGTGGATACGGGTGTATCAAGAAACAGAGTTAAAGCTCAAAGGGGTAGCAAAATGGTATAAATGAATGGGATGGCTTTTTGGCTCATGTAGCTTGAAAACAAACGAATGCCTCTATCATATTACACAATGCACATGCCAAGTGTGGTCTCAAAGAGAAACAGAGCAAGTTCTAGAGGTATGCATCAAGGAAGAGTCACACAAAGAATGAAACATGAGACTAAAATTGATGAATTAGTCTATAAGGCTCAAAGTTGGGCTTATCCACCACAATCAACAACTAGCTCAAAGATTTACCACATGTTCAAGTTTACTAATCATGCAAAGAAATTCTCAAAGACACCGGCAAGCAACTCAAGACATCATAATCAAATTCATTCGCAAGTTCATTTCCACACAAAGTCTCTACTAAGAATGGGCAATCAAATCATGCACAATCACGCCCAAAGATCAACTATCACAATTCACATCATCATCACGAGAGGGGTTTTCAAAACTTTTTTTTAGCAAAGAAAACTAACTAAAAGAAACTCACGGAAAAGGAAACGAAGAAAGGGTGGAACGTGGTTACCTCAATTGCTTACAGATGCCCATCGCCTCGTATCGCTTTTTGTGAGTACATTAGGAGGAAGAAAAAAATGATGTACAATGCAAATTCCTAACTAATATGCTCATGCTTAGTCCTATATGCAAGAAACAGGAAGGAAATAAGGAAAACAAAAACTAATGCGACTACATGAGTGCATTGCTAACTATATGCATCTAAACTATCCTCGAATCATCCAACAGTCTCCAAATTTCTCATAGCTCATTCGATCAATCAAATCGGATGCCAATGAAGAACCCCCATGCTTGAGCCGTTCATTATCCCAATGAAAGAAATATGCAAGAAAGAGAGGGAAGAGTATACCGGGTTAGGTACTGGGTGCACCTAAACTAATGCCTCCTAAAATAGTACTAAGAAGGCTCGAGGAGCATCAGCCACTCCTCCTCATCTTAAGATCAAGCTCCAACTCGAGATCGTTGTTAGAGCTCTAAGGAGCTTATCAAATTCCTGAGCACAAAACTCGGATGAATGTAAATAAGAGAACACAACAGACAAATATGTCGGTGATATTTAGTGATCTCTTAAATTTATCGAAGCTTAGAAAAATCAAAAGAGTGATCAAAGAAGCTAGTCCACATGATTTTTCTAGGCATGTCCTCTAGGTAAGCATGAAAATGGTCAAAAGAGGGAATGTAACCTCCAAAGGTTCCTAGGGACACAATGTTGTCAACCACATCCCTATCAAGTATGCTAGATGAGTAATTCTCATTGCCCACATCTAAATCGGAATCACAAATCATACAGGTAGTAGGCTCGGAAAAATGATACTCGGGGAGGGAAGGGTAGTGAACAAATAGGGAAACAGGGATCAAAGTAAGTGGGTTGGGGGACACATGATCATCAACATCAAGACTAGTAGGCGATGTCTCGACCACAACCACCTCACATGACTCCTCTAAAGGAGTCTCCCGATCAAACACCTCAACTAAAACATCTTCCGATTCACAATATAAATCATCCTTACTATCTAAACTAGCATCAACACCAAAGGCAGACTTAGTGTTATCCCTATGTGTATTAGGTAAGGATGGAGCAACTGTGGGTAATGTAGTAAAGGGAGGGTCAATCTTTTTCTCTAGTCCGGACTCTAAAGAAAAGGAGGACTCATCATCATCATCATCATCATCATCATAGAAAAATGCCTCAATTTTAGCAGAACCAAGACTAAGATCGGTTTCATGTGATAGGTCGGGCTCCCTAGTCTTAGTAAGACAAGCAAGTTGCTCAATTTGGTCATCCATAGCCCTTATCATTTTATAACAATTATCATAGCATTCATAAGATAAAGTATCATAATAAGGACAAGAACTATTATCATGATCGGAAGAGTTACACTTTTCACACCAAAGAGGGCGAGGATCGGGAATACAAGGGTATTGGATATAAGATCTAGCATGATAAGCACAAGGGTCGGGACATAAAAATCCGGAATCGGGACATGCCTTTTCAAATTCACAAGTATCCCAAGCAATCCATTCAAGTAAATCCCAAGCTTCATCAACACTTTTACCACAAAAATCCCAATACTCTAAAAGAGCACGAGTTTCACTATTCAAACCCTCATAGACAACATTTAATACTTCCCATCTCTCCAAACAGTTACTCGAAAGAGCAAGAAAAGCATTAAGTCGATCAAAGTACATATAGAATAATTCATGCTCATGCTGAGGATAATGGTAAGTAGACATGCTTTCATTTTTTTTTTTTTTTGATTTTTTGATTTTTCAATTTTTTTTTTGGATTTTTCAAATTAAAAGCCTAGTATAGAATGCTCAAGTAAACTCCAATACTGAAACGAAACAGACTCCCAGGCAACGGCGCCAAAAACTTGTTGAGAGAAATATATACCGCAAGTGCACGGTGTAGCCGTAGCTAGGAACCAGGCAAGTACGGGTCGTGTCCACAAGGAACTCGCTTTCGAATACTAAATCTACCTAAAAACTCTAATCTAGGTAAAAACTCGGTTCGACGAGTGATTTGGTTTTTGGATCAACTAATAACAAGATAATTGAGAGAAACCGATGAATAAAAAGCCTTAGATTGGGATTAATCACACTAATATGCCCGAAACCAGAATCAAATACCGTTTGAGATTTGCCTATGCTAGTAGTTTAGAAGAGGGAGACACCAATTAAGCCTATCTTCACCTACTTTCGAAGGTCAAAGACTAATCTTGCACAATCCAATCACCTATTTTCATGGGATTAATAAAGGGCAAAATTACAATGAATGCATCTCACAACCCCTAATTAAAACCTTAATTATTTTCATATCAAAGTTCTAATCGTTCACAACGTCATTCTAGGTAAGTTCTGATCTTTCGATGTTCACAAAACCCTAATAAAAGCAAAAGAGTCATCTTTCGAGGTAATCAATGAAAAAGTGATGAACGAAGTGAATTCTAACCTAACAAGCATAGAACAACTCAATTGGTACTCAATTCATGATTATCAAGGCATAATAGGGATCAATCCCAACCTAAGTAGAGAAATTAGCCCCTAAACATGATACTAAACAATTGACAAAGATTGGGAAAAATAGCCATAGAGAAACGAAGAGAAATTGTGAAGAAAACACAAAGAGAAGAAATTACGATTACCGAATAAAAATCTTGATGCGATTCAATCATAAAAACTTGAAGTAGAATAACAATAATGAGTGTTCTTGAGTCTCCTCTCGGAGCTGCTCTCGAAACCCTAACTAAAATCTCTAAATTATGGAATAGAATCCTTCAACAATTACAATTAGGAAACTTAAATAACCGCCGAAACAAGTATTCGTACGGGTACCGTGCGAAAATCTGCCGCAGTTCGCACGGCAGTGCGAGGTTCCGCACGGCCGGTGCATGCGAAAACTCGTGCTCTCTCGCCTGTTTTGCACGGCCGTGCAGACTCTACACGGGGTGCCTTGCGTGTCTTCAACTTCCGTAACTTATCGCATGGCCATGCAAGATGTGCACAGGGGTTGTGCGGCCTTCCTTCACTTCGGGCCTTTCACTCGATGATCCGCACGGCCATGCGGCTTCACACGAGGGTCGTGCGACTTCTCTTGATGTGTTTTAGGCTTCTTTCTTGCCTCCTCTTGGGCCCGAACTCTTCTCTTCATCGCTTTTCATCAAATTTACCTCGAATCTCTCAAATTTAAGCCCAAAACCCGTAATAAAGAGATTTACGAGCTTAGGTGACGATAAAGAGAAAGTGAGCAAAATCTAACCCAAAACTAAATAAATATCATTGAAATCATCTCGGAATTGGGTTAAATAATGCCTTAAAAACCGGCAAAAACGAGGTTTAACAACAGCACTGTGCTAGGTCTTCTTTTCCTTCTTTCCTTCGAGCACGACCAGTGCAGTAGCTCTGTGCTGACTTGGCTTGACTTCTTTCTTCGCTCTCCGACCTTCTATGGCTTCCCGCTCTTTTCCTTAGCACTTTGGAAGATATATTCTTCATCGTAAAAGACGAGCTTACCTCAAAACATAGCAATTCGCACACTTCAATCATAAATGAAGAAAGTAAGCGAAATCAAATAAGAATTTAGGTGAGAAGACCTTTGAAGTGCTGAAATTAGCCAATAAGAGAACGAAAAGAACATAAAATTCCGGTTTATCAATTCTTTTTGTGGATTGGTAAATGTTCATGATCTTCTTCCCACTGGCTATGCTTTTCAATCTCGGTATACTTATTTATCCGGGCCACGAGTCTTATGAAGAAGTTTCTAAGCATCCCGAATGGGTGGATACTATGAACAAGGAAATAGATGCTTTAAATAACAACAATACATGGGATTTGGTAGAGCTTCGTGAAGGTAAAATAGCTATTTAAAGTAAATGGGTTTATAAAACTAAGCTCAAGTTAGATGGTACATTAGAGAGATATAAAATTCGACCTATGATTAGGGGTTTTACACAACGATATGAGATATATTATTAGGAGGTTTTCTCTCCTATAGTCAAGATGTCTACCATTAGAGTTGTTATTGCTTTGGCAGACTTCTAAGGAATGGTATTTATATCGGTTAGATGTTAATAATGCCTTTCTTCGTGGGGACTTGGATGAAGAGTGTCCTCCTCGGATATCCGTTGCAACTACAACTCCTTTGCCTCGCAATCGCAAACCGGTTCTTGAAGGAGAGTTATTAAGGGATCCATTGCAGTACAAGTCACTTGTTGGAAAAGTCAATTTCCTAACACATACTAGGCCTGATTTGTCCTACACAGCCCAAACACTCAATCAATTCATGCAACAACCGAGGAATTCTCACATGGCAGCTCTACATCATACCTTCAAATATATACAAAACACTTCAAGTTTTGGTATTTTGTTGAAAGGATCGAGAGGTTATCACTTTGCAAGCTTTCGGTGATTCCGATTGGGTTGCTTGTCCCCAACACTAGGCGATCTATCTCTGGCTATGTGGTTCTCTTTGGAAATTAACCTATTAGCTGGAAATCAAAGAAGCAAAACACAATTTCTCGGTCATCCTTAGAGGCTGAATATAGGTTCGTGTCCCGCAGACAGTGGCGGAGGTGACCTGGTTGGTTAGGCTTCTTAAAGAATTGGGAGTTCATTCACTCAGGCCTGTCACACTACATTATGACAACCAATCTGCAATTTACATTTGGAAGAACCCCTGTTTCATGAAAGAACAAAACACATAGAGATTGATTGCCATTTTACAAGGGACAAGGTCCTCGAGGGTCTTTTTCAACTTTCCTATCTTCCCACTCGGATGCAACTTGCTGATGTGCTTACCAAAGTCCTACCTTTTGAGCAGCAAAATTAGTTACTTCACAAGGTAGGAATGGTTCATCACCCTTCCAGCTTTGGGGGGTGATAGGAATAAATGAGAAATAAACAAGGGCACTATTGTATTTTCCTTCAAATAAGATTAGTTGGTTAGGCAATATAAATAGAAATCCTTCATTTCCTTTATATTTGTAATGAATGAATATATCGAGTATAATCTCTCTTTTCACATTAATAACAAAACAGAATGTTTCTCTCTTATACTACCCATCTTCTTCTCGATCTCTTCTTCACCTTCTATCATACATCAATGGTGGTTCTCTGCTAGTTACTTGACATTTTAATACACTCGCTTTGCTCCCTCCCTTCGCTACTCCACCTCTCTCTCTCTCTCTCTCTCTCTCTCTCTCTCTCTCTCTCCAGTCTCCAAGCCTTACTCATGTAGTAGTGTTTCTCCCTCCCTGCTCGAGATAGTTCTTCACACAATTCTCTCTCCATTGTTGTTAATGTTATCGGTAAGACACACTATCTTTCTCTTTTTGGTTATGTTATTTCTATTTTAGGGCTTTGTTTTGCGAATTTTAGGGTTTCGGTTTGCCAATTTTAGGGTTTTGGTTTTTCAATTTTCGCATTGCTTATGCTTGTCGAATTTTAGGGTTTTATGATTATGGAATGCTGAACTCGAAGCAAGTAATTTTGCATGGATAATTGATTGTTGTGTGAAAGTAATCAATTGATTGTATATTATCTCAAATTTTTGGGGTTCAACTTTGTGGATGGAATTGAAATCTCCAAATCCAAGCTTAATGTTGAGTTACTTTATCAAGAAGCTGTTCACAATGGTCTTAACTCTTAATACGGAGATATTAGTGCTTATCTTTCTGTCTTTCTTTGTTCGTGTGCCATTTTACATGAGAATTTTCTATATGTGTGAGTATTGACAATCCTTATGATGTCTCCGACTAGCCATTGTAATGCTGATCATGTCCTTATTATGACCGAATGTCCGAAATATACTTAGAAATATCATGCGGGATTTGTTCTCAACTTCTCGGGGTGGTCCTCGAACTCATGTTTTTATTTTTGTTTGTGCGCCATGTTTCACGAGTCGGTGCGTATCCGTGTCATAAAAAGCGAGTGCAAGAAAGTTGGTAGTTTAGCTATAAGAAAGGGATTGTTAGTGATAAGCTAAATCACTATGCATTCCCCTGAATATGTGAATTTTGATGGGATTCATTTGAGATGAAGTTTGAGAACATTTAACTACTAAAACCAATATCACAAACAACTTGATGTGGTTGGTATTTTCTTATCTGTCTTTGTGCCATTGTGAGCTCTATGAGTCATTTGTGATTTATCGTGATAAATATCTACAGACTTGGTAGCAAGGATAATTCTATATGAACACAATAGTAACTTCCTGCACTCATCACCCCCAAAACTTCACTGCCCTTGCCCAACACCCGCACTCTGCACCCGCACTACCCAGATACAGCACAACACTCGCATTGCAGCCCTGCATTGCCCCGCACTACCCAACAATTGCACTCGCACAACACAACATTACACTCGCCTACTCTACCCCGCACCGCCTACCTTGCACACTCGTACTGTACTTGCACCTACACCTCACCTTATACCTGAATAGGAGAATTTGATTTTGATTGTGTTTTTAATTTATATTGTTCGGGTTTCATAAATAGGAGAATCCAACTTATGAGAAGTACCTCAACAAGAAAATTGATATGTATGATGAAATGTCAATTGTTGTTGGGAAGGATTACGTAAGAGGAAACTATGCCAAGTATTTTGATGACATCAAGCTACAATCTCATGAGTTAGTAGCAAATCTTGAGGATAAGGGAGATAGTGATGCTCATATAGTGAAAGAGTGATAAACAGATCAACCACTTCTAGTTTTCCACAAGAAACAAAGAGTACTCGACAAAGAGCTCATGAGACTAATCTAGAAATACAAATAATCGGTAACCAACTTGGTGAAGTTGTTATGGCTCTCCAACAAATCTCCAATAATCCAAGCTTAATGTTGAGTTACTCTATCAAAAAGTCATGAAGATTGAAGGTTACGAAGATGAGTTCTTGTCTTTTGCATTTGATTATCCGAATGAAAATGAAAATCAAGGCAAAGGATTTCTAGTAAAAATGAGAAGCTTCGTAGGGCTCGACAACTTCATGAAGAAGAACAAAACTTAAATTCATGATATTAGGCATTTGATGTAGGCAAGACAAACTTTGAATTAGGTTTCTATTTTCATTTTTTTTGGATAATATAGTTCAAACTCTATATTTTTTGTATTTTGGCCTATTAAAACTGGGCTTCTTTGATTTTATGCATTTTCATGTTTTTTGGATAATTTTGGTTTCTTTTTTTGTTTGATTTTTAGGAAACATTATTCGTTTCTTTTGTTTTGGGTTTAGGATTTAGGGCTTAGGGTTTAGGGTATGGTGTTTAGGGTTTAGTGTTTTGGATTTAGGGTATTGGGTTTAGAGTTTTTGGGTTTAAGGTATGGGGTTTAGGGTTTAGGGCATGATACGGTTATCATTAGATGTTTTCTGTTGTTGCTACGTTTTTGTTTGCTAAATCTGTCCATTTTGAATATATTGGTGGCAAGTTTTCTTCTCTGGAATCAAACAAAGCAGCCATTGTATAGGCAATAAAAAGCAAACTAGCAAAAGGCCGCAAATTCGTGATTTAAAATTGAGATTTGTGGATTTCTGTTGATAATAGATTATGTAAATGCATTCATGATCTGGGTTTGATTATATGCCTCAGTTTTGCATATCTAAGAATGACGCATGCTGGTTTTGTGTTACAATGGTAGTTTCTTTTATTTTCCGAAGATTTGCATGGCAACCTTTGCTGAATTCAAAATGATTCTCATGTAAAGGTTTGATTACAAGAAAAGGAAATAGATGAAATATTAAGTTGTTACTTCATCCATCAGTTGAATCATTGGTCTTGCTGATATTTCCTAACTTTATTTTATTACAAAAGTTGGACAGCAAATTAGTAATTACTTATACAGTTGAAATGCATCTCCAACACTGCCCCAATCCAGTTTCTCCACAATTTACTTATTTGCTTTAACTTGTTTCTTGATTACTGATATAAATTTTCGTGCTATTTGTAACTTGTGCTATGTATGATTTGACTTACGGCCTTCATTCAAACATATTTCTTTAATGATTATATATGTAGTATTAATCTGGAAAAAGATCAACATAGGTTGTGAAAGTCAAGTCTCGAGCATTACTGTAGGGCACATTGGATGAGTACCTTAGGGAAGTGAGCGACTTATTTTGAGATAGCAGGAGCTTCATACTTTAATTTGTGAAATATGTTTGGTTTAACTACTAAAAATTGCATGTCGTGAACAAGTACTAATTAGCAGGAGCATTACTGTAGGGCACATTCGATGGTGTAAATAATTTTCTAATAATAAATTGTTTAAAAAATTGAACATATTTAAACTTATCAGGTGTGTATTAAGCACTAATTAACACTCACTAGCACCGATTAACTCTCACTAGTACTAATTAGCATTGTTTAACACTCATGCATATTTCCTACTTATAATTGCATAATATTCAATAGCTATTAACACAACATTGATCGCCGCTCACTAGTAGTGATAACGACCTACCAACATTCTTTAGTAGTGAACAAGAATAAACTATTTATGATATTGAAATCAACGTACTTTAAAACTTGAGAATTCGCTGTATATGAATTTTACGTAATTTTGAAAATAAAATATACGATGCTAAATATTACAGACTTCAAGTTACAATCAATCTTTTGTTCTAAGGTTTAAAACTTACTGTTATTAAAATCGACTTCCTTCCACTATCAAATATGATCAAAGTATAATTTTTACATAATTTTAAAAATATTTAGAAAAAGTTAAAACACATGAATATGACGTATGACATATAATTTTCCGTATAAATTTGTATTAAATATGATTTAATATTTTTTAATTTAAATCTAATATTTAATTTTTAAAAAAGTTAAATTTTAAAAATTAAACAATTTAAATAATACTAAAAATGACTTTCCTATTCGTTTGAATTTTTTTAAAAAAGAATATATATATTTTTAAAAAAGTTGTACTCTTAATGTCATGTGATCCATGATTCCTCCTTTGTCCTTCACCATCTGTATTTTTGCATAAAATTCTGGTTCTTGACGCTCGACTTAATTTTGCATTGCCTCTAGTTTCTACAGTTGGGGAATCATATGATCTATTCCAAACTTTTCCCTTAGTATATCAATTTTGCAAGTGTTGAATGCCTATATGTTTTCTTTTATTGTTGAATATGGAACAACGGAGGGGATTATGATAATGATTCTATTTGGTTGTAACAACTGTTTGGGGTTAGCTGTTTTTACTTAGTCAAAATAGTTAAGGTAGTGTTTGGTTTACGATTGTTTGAAAGAATTATTTCGCCCAAACAACTCTTCCCATTAGCCTTTTGGGAAGAGTTATTTGTGAAAATTACACATTTGCCCAAAAGTTTGGAGAAATTATGATATGCCACCAACCCTTATTTTTTTAATTTATTATTATTATTATTATTATTATTATTATTATTATTATTATTATTATTATTATTATTATTATTATCAAGATACATGGGAAACCTAAATGGGTGGAGTTAAAATATGTGAAATTACCAGGCTATTGTTATTCTTGTGGGCACATCTCTATGTTGATGATATTACAAGGGTTTGCATATTTATGTTGACGATATTATAAAGGAAGAGATACAGTATGGCCTAGAATTGTGAGCGTGACCAATAAAGCGTAAGCACCGAGGTATGGATGGAAAATGGAAGGATGAAAAGCAAAAAACTATTGGAATTGAGGGGAGGAGGTAGTGCTGCAAGGGTGAAGCAAACTGAAGCTAGATGGTCCCAACATGAAGAGTGACGAGATTAGTGCTAATGGCTCGAAAGAGGATAGTGCGGCCATGGTAGTTGATGATAAAGGGGAGATGCTAAACTAATTCTAAATATTAAAATCAAGAAAATTAATCTAGAATTTAATCAAGGGATAAAAAGCATATAGGGATTTGATTTTCTAACAATGAGTTTTATTATTAAAATTTAATTTGTGAAATCACTCTTTCAATTGAATCAAGGATCGATAATTAAATAATTCTACAGCTCTTTTGATGACTAATAGAATTTCTCTAATTAGCCTATCAAACAACTTTCATATGTCTTTCAAGTTAATCAAAGTTAAAAGATTTCAAATTATCAAAATTATTCCCTAATTTACTAGTCTTTTTCAAATTTCATAAACTAGGTAAAATAGTTAATTGTCGAACTATTCCATTTCACCTTTCGAGTATTTCATAGATTAATATCAAATTAGAAGCATTCAAGGCCTTAAAAATACTCATAAGCATAAAGAACACAACCTTCTATTGATTCAAAATAAGAATCAAGCACAAATTATGAAAATCTAATCAAACATCATTGTTTCGGATTAAAAATCCCTAGATAAAAGAAATCTACTCACACATGATTGTTGAAAGCTTAATAAAAATTCTAAACATGGTAATCTAACCTCAAACAACAAGAATGCAATTAGGTTGATGGCCTTCAAGAATTCCACTTGAATCTCTCAACTTCAAATGAAAATTCTTTCAAAGTTGCCTTAATCTTCTTCTTCAATCTTCAAAATGTGTTTTTTATTTGATGTGGATGATGAAGGGATAATATATGGATGGATAACTCCCATGAATACTACAATTCTTCAAGTTAAATAGACAGAAATCGGCAATCAAAATACCCAAAATTGTTAGAATTTGAGCAGATCACGGAAAAAATGCAAAAAAGGAGCCACTCCGGGTAGCTCGAGTGGGCTCTGTCCAACTTCTCTCGCCTTGATTTTTTCTACTACGGTTTGAGGGTCCATAAGGGAAGTCTGTAGTCAACTTGTTTTTACAAGAAATTTAGGAAATTGGGTCATTTTGGCCTCAAAACCTACAAATTTGCATAAAAAACAATACCAAGTGTAATATGAAAATAGGGATATAAATAAAAAATTTTAAATATAATATTCCCTAATCCACTACGGAAATTCCCTAAAAGTCATGTCAAAATATGCTCTTATCCGTACTGATGTTAATAGATGCGAAAAGTATTATCGATTAAATACTATTGACTCTTATTATTTTATAATCTTGCAAATTTGGAACTTTACCCTCATCCTATTTGTTCTTGTAGGTCTACGTCCCTCTCATTAATAGAAAAGCTCATTCATTGGTTTGGATCGTATACATACAAAAGTACATATTTTGACTCATTACCAGAGCACCTTTAGATAACTTTAGCAAGAGAAGTGGTAAGTGTTGTATGTATTATACAACTTTATATCCGTACACTATATAGGGAATTCCTCACAGCAAATAATTTTGACATGTAAGCAAAATTATTGTAGAAGACAGCTGCATTACGGAACAACGTGTTTCGATTAATTTCACTAGAATTAGTTTTTGAGTATACATTTTAAGATTGTTTTAATTGTCATTCTTACGGATGAAATCTCATTGCTAGACAAGAAAAATGGTATGATATTAAAAGATAATCAAAGAGGTTAAAATAGTAGCCTATTCAAAACTTTAGGTGGTTTGTTGGAAAAATTCTTAGTAAGGATCGAATACATTACTATATTAGAAAGTTGGATTGCCTTGTTTCATTTATTTTTAGGTTACAACTCCTTACAATTGCTTATATTTCCTTATAACTCCTTACGGTTTTTATAACTAACTTTACAACTATTTTTAAACTTTTTAAAACTCCTTACAGACTCATTACAGTTTTCCATACAATTTCTTACAACTTCTTACAACCTTAGAACTCATTACAGTCTAAATAGAACGGAGCCGCTAATACTATTGCAAGAGCTTGTATTACATATAGTATTAATCAAGCACCATTTGCCTTTTGATGTGAAAAAGAAAACTAGTGTAGGAGCTAACTATCTTGTCAAGTCATAGAAATTGTATTACATATAGTATTAATCAAGCACCATTTGCCTTTTGATGTGAAAAAGAAAACTAGTGTAGGAGCTAACTATCTTGTCAAGTCATAGAAATTACAATGGGAGGCAAAAAGTTACAAAAAAGACGTACACATTTCACAATTTTTGATTAGAACGTTGATGCCGTGGTTACAACTAATTGCCATACAATTGACCCAAATCACCTCATCAAGTTCGGTTCTCGACTCGAGACTCAAACAACTTTATTATTGATCGATAAAAGAGGTTATATTCTATCTCTATCTGCATCGATCATTACGATATACATTGATTATATTTAAGAAGCGAGATATAGCAGCATGTTAAGCCTTTACTTACTAGTCGCATGGATGTTTAAATTGCGTACTTCTCATTCACTCAAATGTCACCCTTTTTATTATGGATCGTAAGTAATCCTTGCTGAGAAGGAAAATGAATAGATTGTCTTCGCATTCTACTTTTAATCACATTTTTGCATATTTTAGAGAAGACAATAATAGCCAATTAGTGACCAAATGGTAGACCTAGTAAAAATGATATGACCCGATCCTAAATCCGCCGAACTGAATCCGACCTAATACTTAAAAAATCAAAGTGAGAATTTGAACCCAAATCAAGCTAAATCGAACCCGATTCAAATATTGTCCATCAAAATATTTTAAAAAGACAAACTTATTGGACCAAAGTTCAACTAACACAAAGTCAATTCGATCCAAAATCAAACAAAAACTCAACTAAATCTAATTGACCCGAACAAAACCTCACCTAAACTAATACAATTCCAAATTGACACAGTTACTAAACCTACCAAATTGAGTTGAGTTCGTTAAATCTAACTACTTTCTTTTATTAATAATGCATATAATATCCACCGGAGAAACACTACACTCTGTCCATTAGGTCATAATATAGGTGATATGGACCCTTAATTTTATGATATATTGATATCATATACATACCAATTAAAACATTGCCTTAATTACCCCAGACCAAATTTGAAATAAATCAAAAATTATGACGGGATGTAATTTGGCTTAGTACTATTATGTAATTTCGGTTATGAAATTGGTTGCTTTTGACCTTGATTCGATTCGCGCTTGGAGAACGGGAAGCGGTCAGATTCCGCCAGGGATGGCCCTGGTTGAAAACTCTGCCCTCAAAGACGATCGGAACAAAGCAGGGTCTTGTTGGGGGTCTGTCGCGGGGAGTGCCACCCCCAGCCCCAACCCACCCGTTGCCATCTTCCACTAGCCAAATAAGCAGAATTAAAAAATTTAGTAACAATAACAGGACAAAGCAGACGAGAAATTGTAACACGCTAGATTGAGCCATGATTACTGCTTGTTTCCAAAAAACCAATCCAAAAACAGGCCCGAGAACTAGATCATGGCATCATGCCAGTTTAAAAGAAGGCTGGAGACTAAAATGACGGTATGAAAATCACTACTACAGAAAAGACTTAGTAATTACTTATAGGAGAGATTATGCTAACTAGACAAGCTTAGTCGACTTCCTCCATCTTTGAGCCCTCAGCATCGGCCTCCTCGAGTGCCGGCATGTCAACATCAACATCACCAGAATCCTCGTCAATGTTCAGGCCAAGCTTCAACATTCTATGGATCCTGTTTCCAAAGGTGTTGGGGTCATCAAGGCTGAAACCCGAGGTCAAAAGAGCAGTCTCAAACATCAGGAGGACCAAATCCTTCACTGACTTGTCATTCTTATCAGCATCAGCTCTCTTCCTCAGCTCATCCATGATGGGGTTCTCGGGGTTGATCTCCATGGTCTTCTTCGAGGACATGTAGCCAGCCATGCTAGAGTCTCTCAGGGCTTGAGCCTTCATGATCCTCTCCATGTTGGCAGACCAGCCGTACTCACCAGTGACCAAAACACAGGGGGAGTCCACAACACGGTCAGAAACAACCACCTTCTCCACCTTGTCACCCAGGACATCCTTGATGACCTTGCAAAGACCCTCAAATTTCTCCTTCAATTCTTCCTTTCTCTTCTTCTCATCCTCGCTCTCATCAAGTTTAAGACCCTCCTTGGTGGCCGAAACCAGCTTCTTACCCTCAAACTCCTTAAGCTGTCCAACAGCATACTCATCAATGGCATCAACCATGTAAAGAACCTCATAGCCCTTCTTCTTCAATTTCTCAAGGAAGGGAGAGTTCTCCACAGCCTTTTGCTTTCACCGGTAATGTAGAAGATGTCATTCTGGCCCTCCTTCATTCTGGTCACGTAATCCTTCAGGCTGGTCAATTCCTCACCACTCTTGGTTGAGTGGTATCTAAGGAGCTCAGCAATCTTGTTCCTGTTCTGGGAGTCCTCGTGGATACCCAACTTCAAGTTCTTAGAGAAAGCCTCGTAGAACTTGTTGTAGTCATCCTTGTTCTCAGCAATTTCAAAGAAGAGCTCAATGCATTTCTTGACAAGGTTCTTGCGGATGACCTTCAAGATCTTGTTTTGTTGCAGCATTTCTCTGGAGATGTTGAGAGGAAGGTCCTCAGAGTCCACAATACCCTTGACAAAGCTGAGGTACTCAGGCATCAACTCCTCACAGTTGTCCATGATAAACACTCGGCGGACATAGAGCTTAATGTTGTTTGGCTTCTTCCTTGTGTCAAAGAGATCAAAGGGTGCTCTCTTGGGCACAAAGAGGATGGCCTTGAATTCCAGCTGACCCTCAACAGAAAAGTGCTTCACAGCAAGGTGCTCTTCCCAGTCGTTGGTAAGGCTCTTGTAGAAAGCAGCGTACTCCTCCTTTGTTATCTCCTCTGGCTTCCTCATCCAGATGGGCTTTTGCTTGTTCACAAGAGACCACTCGTGAGAGACCTCCTTGATCTTCTTCTTTTTCTTCTCTTCTTTCTCCTTCTCCTCATCAACATCCTCAACCTTACCCTCCTCATCCTTTTTCTCCTCCTCATCTTCGTCATCAGAAATCTCCTTCTCAATGGTCTTCTCAACCCAGAGAGAAATAGGGTAGCTGATGAACTCAGAGTGCTTCTTGATCAAGTCCTTGAGGCGGCGCTCCTCTAGATACTCAAGTTGGTCCTCCTTCAGGTAGAGGGTGATCTTGGTACCCCTTCCAAGCTTTTCACCAGATGTGTCCCTTGTTACCGTGAAGGAACCGCCAGCCTGGGATTCCCAGACATACTGTTCATCATCATTGTGCTTGGTTGTGACAATGACCTTCTCCGCAACAAGGTAAGCAGAGTAGAAACCCACACCAAATTGACCAATCATGCTCACATCAGCACCAGCAGCCAATGCTTCCATGAACTCTTTGGTACCAGACCTTGCAATAGTACCCAGGTTGTTCACCAAATCTGCACAAGACAATAGCCAGTCACTTAAAACTGAAAATATCCAGACATTAAACCCCAGCATATGTGATGAGATCAAACCATGTATCAGAAGCACTCACCAGCCTTGGTCATCCCAATACCACTGTCAATGATTGACAGGGTGTTGGTGGCCTTGTCAGGTATAATGTGAATGAAGAGCTCCGGCTGGGCATCAAGCTTGCTCTTGTCTGTCAAGCTCTCAAAACGAATTTTGTCCAAAGCCTAAATGAATGCCAATATATATTAATAAGCATTGATTCACAAAAACAAAACAACTAGCATTACCATTCCATTTATATTGCATATTCCATCACGATACTGTTGCTAGTTACAGGAATTAACAAACAGATTATTCGCTTTGCGTACAGGTCAAGTTGTTTTTCATTCCAGTTCAGGTCCATAAGATTCAAGAGGTCAGATTATCTCAGGGTCAGCGGCTGCTTAGGGGAATAGGCACAACAATACATCAAGAAATACTGTTGCTAGTTACTAGACCTGGCATAAGGGTTATTAACTTTGGGTTTAGGTCCATAAGATTTTGGTTTAAATAAGAACACCCCAGGTAAGTGGATGCTTGGTTCAATAAATCAAACATGCAAACAAAAACAAGTACAGAGGAAAAATTCAGTTCAGATTCAATTCCGATTCCAAGTGGTTCCATAATCCGGTTAGTATAACTCGAGTTCAGGGTGCAGCTTGAATCCATCTCATCTAGTTCGGATTTCAATTCTTAGGTCAACTTTCAAAAATCACCTACGAACTATGAACATAAATTTTCGAGTCACAATTTCAATGGACAGCCATCCCTTATATAAATGCAAGTTAATTCATAGCAAAATACGTAATAAGCTGTCTCGGGAATGAGAACAGCTTGTTTACATCTTAGCAACAAATCAGCACATAGTCGCTACTGAATAATTACAAATCAACAGATAAATCATAGATGTCACAATCATCAAAACTTTACTCATAGCGTAAAATGTTACATTTTCAGATGTTCTTTTTCGAATATCTTATCAAAGACACAAGATAACTCACACAATGAACATCACAAAGCAGATCATAGAACTTATCGCAACACTGAACCATGAATTAACCATATACAAGAAAGATCGCAATCAAAGAATCCAAGTATGCAACATTTTGGATTGCACCTCAAACCTTGTTTTCCACACCAAAATCAATCGATACAGCAATGAAACAAAGCAAAAAAATTCGCACAATCAACAGATCAAGCACTGTGCTAAACAATAATCAACTGAACGATAAATCGCAAATCTAAATCACAGAACGACCAAAAATCAACAGTAAAAAGCTGCGTGAAGCGATTGAGATAGAGATAGAGAGGGGGAACATACATCGGAAGCATTACTGATGAGCTCACGAAGGAAAATCTCCTTGTTGCTGTAGAAAGTGTTGATGATAAGACTGAGAAGCTGATTGATCTCAGCCTGAAAAGCGAACGTCTCAGCTTCCGCCATTGTTGCGCTCTCTCTCTCTACACTCAAGAAAAATTCTCAGTAGAAGGAGAGAGTGAGAAAAAACCCCACAGAAGAAAGAAATGAAGCGGTTAGGGTTTTTGAATCAAGAGGCGGAGTAACAAGGAAGGCAAGAGGTTTTATAGGACTAATTTTAGGGTTTCTAGATCCTTCTATTTCGATTAAAGGAAATTTCGGAGCGTATACCATGAATTTTCGTCGTAAATAAAGGGCTTGTGTGGTGACGTCATCACATGACGTGGAAGTCTATGATTGGGTGGTGTCCTGTTCCATTTGGAGGATCCCCTTCTAATAACAGGATTCCCAATTCAGACGGACGTCTAATTGGGGTTGAAATTATTTTCGGCCATATTTTATTTTCCACCCAATTAAAAATATCAAACTTTTTCATAAAAAAATATCAAATATGCCTCACTTAAAGTTGATGTCAAATGTTCATGGTAATTTCGTATTAGGAAGCATAAATTGATAACTTCTTTCCAAATTTAATCATAGGATTAAATCAACTATATTTGAAACCCTCCCTTTCCCAACAAAAAACTAAATGATTTTTTTGGTTATATATATCGATATAAAGTTATAAACTAGTTTGAAAGTTTTCTCAAACTTTAATAGCATATATATAGGATATTTTTTAATCGCTCATTTAGAAAAATTAGTAGTAGAAGTTTAAAAATGAAGATAATAATCTTTTTTTATAATTCGAAATTAGGTAAAATTATAATTTTTAATCTTTTATTTAGCATGTATATTTTCTCATATCTAATATATCATTTATACATTACACTTTCATTATGACGTTTTTATAAAATTTATATAAAAGTGTCATTTTTATGTTTCTTTAAAAGTTAATTAATTTTTATGGGTTCTTACTATAAATGATTTGCAGAATTGTTGAGTATTTTATACAATTTGTAAATGCAATCATGAATACAAACAATATGATATTTTATTCTAACAACAATAAAGTTATTTTAATCGATTAGTTCCTATCATTTTTTTCTTGAACTAAAAATGTGAAAATTTATGGCATTAGCCCCGATACGAATTTCTCTATTTTAAAAACTCACATGTATGATTTTTATTATGAAATTACTCTGCTTAGAAAGTAGTACTCCACAAATTAATTATCCAATAATGTCTCTTTTTGTAAAACTAACATTTTGTTCATTAAATCTTGATTAGTGTCTTTATATGATTTAAAGTGTTCCGTCCACACCCCCTTACATACCTTGCA
Organism: Talinum fruticosum; assembly: GCA_021018815.1. Classification (NCBI taxonomy): domain Eukaryota; kingdom Viridiplantae; phylum Streptophyta; class Magnoliopsida; order Caryophyllales; family Talinaceae; genus Talinum; species Talinum fruticosum. The sequence goes on along the minus strand of JAITYX010000037.1, from coordinate 5,039,334 downwards.
TGAGATTTTTCTACTCCAAGGGCAATACGAACTTCGTTTATCATCCATTTTACTATTATTTATGATCATTATTTGTTTTGAATGCATAAATAGAGACATACATTTTGAAATCTATTATTATGATGTTACATAGTGAATATTCAGGTTTTATTTGACAATCATATGTTAGTTGTTGGTGATTGACTGTTAACTGTTTGTGTTTGTTGATTCTTAAAGGTGTTTGATAAATTTAGTTATTTCTAATGAGGATGTTTGATAAAATTACATTTTTGCTCATAGCGTTAGTTCATTATTTAATCATATGCCCATGATACATGCCTCTAGAGATCTCTAGGGCCGCTGCTCATGGTTTCAGAATCGTAAGATCTCTAGAGGGCATGTATCATGGGCATAGGATCAAATTTATTTTTCCTCTCAATGTATGGTGTAGAAAAGAACATAACCTTGAAGAGTCTTTAACAACTTCAATTTCAAAAACACTGGCCAGTGAGTCGAGCCTGATTGAACTTCAACTTCAGAACACAACATGGCCGATTTAGCTTGTTCGATATTGTGAACTATGCTGAGTTTGGTTGGAATAAGGCGAGTGCGGCCCAGGCAAATGCTTAGGCTTAGAAATCTTGCTCATTTGGCCACCACTCGTAGTTGTTCCCAACCTTTTGCTTCCTTGGAGGGGGAGACTGTGTGACTTAAAGTAGTGACGTTCAGAAATCAATGGATCTCTTGTCTGTTATATCTAGAGTAACGTAATATGAACTAAAAACCTATAGCTAAAGAAAGTTCAACTAATTTCCAAATATATCACAAGCTGATTTGTGTGATGGTGCTTTACACTCTAGAGGTCCCTAGCTTTCGCTCAAATAACCGCCGCAACAGATAAACTTGCAGCACACTAGCACCAATGAGAGCAGCTGACTCGAATAATGCTTTATGGACTGCCCTTTTGCTCATTGCTTCATTCACTGCATAATCATACAGGATTAGTGAGAAAAACATAATGCCTCAAATAATGATCCGTGGAACAAATAATGCTATGTTTGGCACAATTTGCAGGTTTTGAACCCTCAAAACTTGTAAAGGAAATGGCTCATAGTGTTTATACTAGTTGCACTTGCACTAATTTCCCTGTCAGAATAGCATAGTATTATACAGAGAACCGAGATATTCTTGATCAATACTAGCTGCATTTTTTGACAAGCCTTTTGGCAACAGGCAAGATATCCAAATTCAAGGAAGGTGTGGATCTCACTTTTTCTTTGCCATATTTTTGTCAGTTTGGCTTGTAAAGGATGAGACGATGTTCTCAGGGTACCAGATGCAGATTGAGATTGTCTTGTGAGATCAAATTTAGGGTGGGAAGTAGGATCAGATTATGGCAGGATAAATTTTCCTATAGCCCAGTTGATTATGGAGGATTAAATCTAGGCCTCCAAGGTGGTAGTTGATTTATGATTTGGGAGGATCATTTTGTACGAGCTAACACGAGGGTTCATGATGATTTTGTTAAATTCATTATGAGGTTCATCAATGATCAGGACAGATATGTCCTAAACTTAAAATGATTGTGCCAAAGTAGACCCAAATATTTTATCATCCCACGCTGAGCCAACTTGACATTAAATGCTGCCTAAAAGAAAAACCACCTGGAAGTTGGGAGACCTTTAGCACAGTACCCTCAACCTGAACCAAAGACCCAAATGATCCATTCACCAGATCTATCTAGTGATCCAATGCTTATGAAGGTACCTAATCATGCTCGGAAATCAACTCAGTGGGAAAAATGCTCTAGTTCTTACCTATAGCTTGTCGATCAGTCTGTGCCTCGAGCCAGTGTTGTTCAAACTGAATGTTATAAAGAGCTTCAGCCAACTTCTCAATCTGCTCCATCAGGGGTTTGACATGCTCTGCAAACACACACAATATTCAACATCATATATCTCAGAACAATGGTACCATATCAAAGTGCACAAAAGCTCATCATGAGCCAAAGAGGGAAACAAACGAAGCTGTGATCTTACCATCTTTTGCATGCTGCTCATAGTATGTAAAATGTCCAACCTGTACATCAAAATCTATGGTTTCATGGTAGGGGGACTTATTAGTGAAGCAGAAACGGTAAGGTCCCTTTTTATGAGCTACAAACTCAAACTTCTCTTTGATCTGGTTATGAGTATCATGGAGCTGATCGCCTTCAGGTCCCTTCACCTGACAGTTTCAGGAGATCTACATATTAATTGTAAGCGAAGATTTGCAAAAGATGCAATCAAAACCACAAAAAGCAATATATAAAAAACAAGACGTGATGAATTTGCTGAAACACACGAGGTTCATTTTTTGGCCAAACTATCCTCTACTTCTGTTGTTGCACATGTATGCCGTCAAACTTAGAGCTAGAGTCCAGGAGAAACAACCTCTTTGCAATGGTAGGGTAAGATTTCACACATCTAACCTCCCACCCCTCATCTCTCAGCTTAAATGGGACCCCAGGGTAATGGTCGGGTTTAGTTTGGCTACGCTGAACTTGCTTGAATGGTTAAGAAGATTCAAAGTCCTTGCTCGATCTTCCAGACTTGGAGTTGGTAGGAAGGAACTTGTTGAGCATTAAGTACAATAACATTGGACAGGAGGGTGCTGCAACTCTTGATAGTGATTTTGAAGCGAGGGTAGAGTACCAGTGTGCCAAGAGATGATGGATATGGCGATGTAGTGGTTGTGAGGTGGTGGAGCCATTGGCCAATACCATCATGGTGGTGTGGTGGTGCTCAGCTGTTACTGTTAGCCATGGTGGCAGATATCGATGTTGAAAATGGTTCATTATATACATATTCTATTACGCTAATGAACATTAACTTTCGGAACAAAAAGGGTATCATTAGAGGAAGAGTGATATACTCAGCAGGCAAATAGATTCAAATCCTCTCAAAAGAAACAATACAAAACAGACAAAAGTTTCTTGCACTACTCTACATTTACTCTCCTTACCAAACCAACTAAATATAATGTATAAATATATAAAAAGAGAATTGGATTGACTCCTCTCCCCTTAATTTTAGGGGCTATATGTATTTACAGCTGTTGATTAGATCACAAAGCTTCATGATAGCCATTGATTCCATATATGAAAAAATCCCACCAATCAATTAATTTACTCAACCCTCAATTTCTGCCTCACTGACCCTCCCTCCCTCCCTCTGTTCCGATGGCAGAGAACCTTCGCCCAAAAGGATTCATGAGTTTTTCTCATTTTTCGTAATTTATTTTTATGAGTTGTATTTAATCAATTGAATTTAAAAATTTTTTTAAATCTGGTGATGATTTTGGCACAGGGTTTCAGTTGGATTTCTCTCTCTTCTCCCTTTCTCTCTCTTCTCCCTTTCTCTCTCCTCCATCTGAAATTTTCAATTTTTTGCTAATTTATTATGTATTCACCTACTCATCAAGAAATTTTGGGTTATTGATTCTAGGATTTTCTTAGTTCTTTAAATTTTATTAGATTTTATTTTTTTGGGAGGGTGGGGTTTGATAAGCAAGAGATTGTTTTCTATGTTTTTTTTTTTGGGTTTGTGCCTTGGTGGTGTATTAGGGTTAGGAGAGTTGAAGGATTCCCTAAATAGGGAGGGGGCTTCGTTTTGATCTTGATTAATTGTTGATTCATGTAACGAGTTTGAGTATTGGAGGAAATTTTCTAGCACAATCATAAATTGGGTTAGATAGTAGAACTAGAGTTAGGAAATTATGCAAGACAAGAATTGTTTATAGAGGCTAGGGCAGGCTTCATTCAAGTCAATTAATTGATTATTCAGGTAAATATTTTCCTCTTTGTAGCTAGGGGAGGGGTCTGAAAAATCTTCAAAGTAAGTAATGCAATCAATTCTGCAATTCTGAACATATGAATAATAATATGCAATTAAATAATGGGTTTTGTTTCTGCACTCAACCATTCTTGCATAGAAATCATAGTATTTTTGCTCTTCATTTGAATTTGTGTTTTATTTCATTTCTTTTGATTTCAATTTTTCCCGAAAGTTATACTCCCAACGGTTTCCGGCGTTTTCCCTCTTTTTTGTTGGGATCAATTTTCAATGCTGAAATTGGCATATGCAAACAACATAAATTTTATTCTTGAAGTTGTAAACTCCTTTTTTAAGATTTAGGTAAGCTCCTGGATGATTTGGTATAAACTCTATCTTTGATCTTCATGGAAATTAACTCCGCTAGAGTTTTTTGGAGTTAGTGTCTTCGCTACATTTTACTTTTGGACTCTCAATTTTTGGATTATATGTAATTTCTTTTGAACAATAAGCAACCAATTCAATCAAGTGGTGAAGCACCAATTTCTAATTAGGCTATTGGGTCTTTTACATTGGAATGGAACTTTTGTCAAACTTTTTTTGTTTTCAGTTGGAAGAAATGTAATATTGGATAATTAACAACATGAGAGTTGGGGGTTTAACTTTGTGAATTTTGGGGGGGTTGTAAAACTTCTTGATTTTTTTAGGGTGGGGGTGGGGAAAACTTTATGATTTGGGAAGAAGAAGGTGACTCATTCCCTGCATTGCCTTCATTCATGTTTTTATAAATTGCTTTCGTAATTGGTATTTCTTTTGTTTTTTTTTTTTGGGGGGCGGTTGGAACATGGAAGGGTTGGGGCAAAGGGAGAATGAATGACAACAAAATCGTTTCGCTTTGCCAATGATTTCTGGGAGGTGGATGATCTATGGATGAGTGAAACGATGAGCATGATGCCAGTTGTGAGTTAACTAAATACATTAGCAACAGGGCAAAATGTAGAAAAAAGTGAAAAATGGCAAAGAGAAACTCACTTTGGGTAATGTGTTGGCAGTTATACATCAGCTATGGAGGTCGAGAGTGGTGGTAGATGAGGCTGAGAATTGGAGCAAGGCGAGACACGGATAGAGAATACAGTTTTTTTTTTTTTTTTTTTTGGGGGGGAGCTCATGATATGCAGCATTTTGGGGTAGATACGGGTAGATGGGTGCAGAATGGAAAATTGAGGGTGATTGTCCCTACCCTCTTCATTCATTCCTTTGGTTTGAAAGAGTTTCTTTTTGTCAAAGATTTAGATTAAACCTTCAACCCAACTTCACTTTTCATTCTCCGAATTTATGTTATCAATATTGAGGATTGCGTTGTATCCTTATCCACTGAATAGAATATGTTTTTAGTATCCTAATGTGAATAGAAACTTTCTTATGACGTACTAAATGGTGGAAACAAACTATGAATGTCACAGTGTCTAACCTACATGTTTGATTCTGCTAAGGATGCAAGCTCTCATCACACCCAAGTTTGAAATGGAGACATACAGTTCAGAATTCAGCTTTGATTAATTGCTTCTATCACATGGAAATTAATCTTCAAAAGACAAGACTGATTAATCAGCAAACTTCTTTTCCACATATTTGTGATGTAGTTGAGAGAATGGTTTGATCACAATTCAATTATCATATAGCTACTTGGAAATGTAGAAGGGACCTCCATTGTTGCACATACTTCCCACTTATAAGAATTTTCATTCTCATCCCTTTTTGAGTTTCCCTACCTATTGGCTGTTTGTCTAAACCTACTATTTTCTATTGAATTGATAATATCAAGTTTCTAATAGTATCGAGTTTCAATTGTGATGATAACTTCAAATTCTTTTCCATATGTATCATGTCTTTTTGTTGATAAATTGTATTCCAGAGCAATGTTTAACTGTATTTCAATATTCTTGTTCAACTAAAAACTTATTAACATTTAATTATTTAATATTTTGATAAAAAAATATTTAATATTGGTAGTTTAATTGAAGTTGTAATATACATATTAGTTTAAATATTCTATATATTGAGCAATTATTTAATACTGGTATGGTAGTACTTTAAATGTATGATCTAGTCAGGAAAAAACTTAATCACGGGGCAGTGCATGGGTATGAGCTAGTTTCAATAAATAAGAAGTTCGTCACAGCTAACAATTTTTAGAAATAGAAAATAGCATCAAGAAGATCGAAAGAGATCCAACTAGGCCCCTTTGCAAGAGTCCTTGTATCACAAATTGGCCTACACCATAAAGAAAACATATGCATTGCTACCTTTGGTGGGTGTTGCTACTAAATGGGCCATATGTTTCGAATAAGCTAAATGTAGCATAAAAAACTAATTTATAGCATCACTATTTCGTTAAAAACTTCAAACAGGTGCGCTTAAAATAGGAAATGATGCAATACTATAGGCTTATGAGTTAAGAAATCTGGTAGAAGTACAATGCAATGCTAACTTAAGAAACAAATCACAGATAACATTCAATTGACAAACAAAAATGAAAATCAAGGATTGGAATCTTTTGAAAACTGAATAGTACAACTCAAACTAAGATAAAAGGATCAGTTCCACTTACAACTAGGTCAACGCCATCATCAGTACGCCATGGAGCATCAGACTTGATCACAACAAAAGAAGCGTGAACTGTATCCCATTCATACTGAACATTGTGAGAGAAACATTCCTCCCTATCAATTACAAATCTAAGCCCAAAAGCCAGTTGTAGGCTCGATAGAGCCATCAATAGGATAGCTACAGAAATAAGAGATGATAAGTTCATCTGTGACAGGGAAAAAACAATGACAATATCAGAAACACTTTCCACAAATCCCAAAAATTTAACATGAAATAAAAAGATATTTCTTCTTGGAACGATAACAATCAAAAAGGTCTACATTGCGAACTTTTGTAGTTAGGTTTCATTTTGGAACAGTCAATACAGTGGACACCAAATAATGAGAAATAAAGGTGTTTAATTCTTAAGAAATATATACAACTTTGAAGGATAAACGCCATATGCAAAAACATGTTAAGAGCTATCGCTATGTTATTTAAGTTCTTATTCCAATCAAAAATGCTAGTCCAGCCATGTTCGAGCATGGGATGCTTAAATTACAATTTAAAACTTGAAAGCTTGAATTACACTCATGAAGTCCTCTAAATATTGAGTTGCATCCAATTATACATATCCTCGTCCCTAAAAATTCCAAGCAAATAGAGCCTACGCTTGAGGATTGAATCAAATTTGAGCAACTATTGTCAATCCAACCCCACTACAGGCTACTATTTAATGTAAAACCAGTTACAACTACCTGGATTAAGAGGCCAAGTTGAAGACTACATGTAGCACCCTCAAAGTTAGCAAGGCCCCCCTCCCCTGTGCCCCCTCAAAAAAACCCGAACACACACTCTCTCAAACCCCAATTGAAATAAGGGGGCATTCATTCACTATGCCTTTTGACCTTTGAACCACTTATTTTCTCCAGTGCGAGGGAGGCAGGTGTAAAAGTAGCATAAACATTCTAAAAGACGGTTGATTTTGTCATAACCATGCCAACTCTCCCGATCACAGAAGAACGAAAGGACATGAAACAAGAAGATTGAGTACACCTAGAAAATTTCAAGTGCGTGCAATCAACAAAAAAAAAAAAGATTTTACTTCTAATGTAGGATCAAGGGAACTTAGAGCAAAATTTGAGCAACACCTATCAACAATATGACTCGATTTGTACATCAAAACCAGAAGCCAGACAAGAAAAATGGTGCACCTTACACGATGGTACGGGGTAACTCCGTTCAACAAAAACACGACTACCAATGCTCTCATAAAACCCATGTCTCCGATGTTTCAATTTCGGTAAGCTCAATCAAACCCATCCAAATTAAGCAATCATACACTCTATGGGCCACCCAAAAACAGGTTTACTCTTGATTTTCTAAGGATCATAATCTCTTTCCTCCTCCTGCGAGAGTTCCTTCAGAATTTAACTCTTAATTTTAACACTTAGCAAGAACAGATTCCCATCAAATTAAGACAGAATAAGGGCCTTACTACTGTGGTCATATTCAACATCCTTTTGGCTCAAATTCATTACAGAAAAGCTCAGAACATATATCAATTATCATCAATTCCTCGTTTTATTGTATTTTCCAATCCCACAGTTGTTTTTTTACCCCAGAAAACAAAAATTCATCGCTGCCCAGAAATTCAATTCAAGTATCTAAACAAATCCACTAACGATGAACTTAAACCCCCGAAAATTTAATAAGAATGAAACTGAAATTGAATGGAAGAGTGAAGAAAGATCACACCTTTTTTGAAGAAGACGAGGTTTGATTTCCTGCTCCAAATACAATTTTTTTCTTTTTGAATAATCTACAGCAATCGAGAGAGAGAGAGAGAGAGAGAGAGGCCAGACAGACAAATTTGTATGTGAGTTGGTGTTATAGTTCAGCAAACAGAGGTTTGGGGCTACGATCTTGTGTTACTCACAGGAGCAGGGAAACGATTCTGACTCAAACAGGGACCCACCAGACTGTTCAAATAGGGACCCACTATGATGATCTCCACGTAGCTTGACCAATGGCTGACTCCCACGTCATCATCGACGAATTTTTGGGACAGCTCTCCAAGGAGAAAAGCAAAGGGGAAAAAACGTAGGAGTTAGTTAATGGGCTACATCTTGGGCTTTTGTGCTCGTGTTAGTTCACCTCTGGCCCAAACTTTCCAATGGGCTAATTGTTTTACTCGATAATTTTATTGTTTTTATACATATCTTTTACATTTAAAAACAAAAATATAGCGGATGTATAAAAAAAAAAAAAAAACTTTAGGAATCACATTTAAGGTATATTCGTTTTAACTACTAAAGTAGACTATTATAATTGTTATGAGTTATTATAAGTACCTATTATAATTGTTATGAGTTATTATAACTTTTATAATTGTTGCGAGCGGTTATTAAATTTTGAAGATATCATTAAAGCATTTGCGGTGAGTGAGCCCGTTTTAGGCTCACCTAGCGGGGTTTATAATGATTCATCATTTAAAGTCTCTTTTTGTCTCTCCTAAATCCTTACTTTCACAATGTAAGGTTCACCAACAAGATCACCAATTTAAATAATCTACATAAAATTCACTCATCAACATATTTAATTAGTTTACGTATTTTATTTTATATTATTATTATTTTTTAATAATATATAAAAAAGTTATTCGATGCACTATGAAAATTAAAATTAACTATTTTATGTTGCGATTTTTTAAAATTTTTAAAAAATAAAACAACAACAACAATACTAATAATAATAATAATAACAATAATAATAATAACTAAATTTAAAATTAAAAAAAAAGAAAAACTTCAACTCTCCAAATTTTAAATTTACTATTCTCTGTCTCCCCAATCTCACTCTTTCTCCTAATTAAACATTTGTGAGAATATTTACGTGTAAAAATTAATTATTTTATTACCTCTTTCTCTCTCCTAATGAATCTCCTGGGTTCTGTCTCCCCCTAATTAAATTTAGGTTATCTCTCTCCTAAAATCAGCTTGCACGTGGACTATTGACGAATTAGGAGTGGACACCTGGCGTCGACCATGCCAAGCGAGAGGTGTCGAGTTATGAGCTCACTCGTGTGTCTCGGGAAGCCGTTGTCCACTATGGAACGACAGCCCGCCCGCCAAGTTAGTGGCCTGAGGCCCGTGCGCCTCCCACTCTGCGGAGGCCTTAGTGATATTATACAATATATACTTGATCCAAACAACATATATTAGTCAATAATAAATATTTAAATAAATTTTCTTGTGAATATTAGATTAATTTTATTTAATTAGAAATTTATATATTTTATTGGTAATTATAATATTTTTATATAATTTTTTTAAAAAATAGCTCCCATTCATACCTATCTCAAGAAATTAAAAATATGCAAGTACAATGCACATCATAACAGTAGTGGCTCATTTGATAGAAATATTTTGTATACATTTTCATACCAATATACAATTACCGCGACAATAATAATAATAATAATAATAATAATAATAATAATAATAATAATATGAGGTTATGATTAATAGTTATAACTATTATAGAGGTTATAAGTTGTTATATTTGTTATGAGTTGTCAAAAGTTGTTAAGAGTTGTTATAATTGTTATGAGTTGTTAGTAGTTATGACACTAATTTGAACGGACATAAATATGAATTCAAACAAACCTTACTATCTAACACGATATACATAAAAATTACTGATATTTTGCCAATTATTATATTAATTTTTCAATGAAATAGATTATGCTCCATGCACTCATTTTAATTGGATACGTACCAGTGTATACTTTTCACGATCAAAAAGGCTTCGTTGGCTGTTCTATATCAGCTAATATACAATGATGGCTATAGAAATCAACATTGGTTTGTATCGGTTTTTTTTTTTGTAATATATGGTGTGGTATTTGTAAGATTAATGCACATGGATTTGATTTATAACTTCTAAAATTAGATTAAATTAGTGCCATTAATTGTTATATTTGTTGATTATTAGAGGATGCAATGGTTAAAATTAGGTATATATACAGCTATTTGATAACAATATTAACTTATAAATATTGTTATAGTAATTGTCAGTATAAAATAATCATTGTAATTGGACAAATTTTAACTTTACAAATGTCATATAAAAATCTTAATCATTGATTTTTTTGCCCAATTAACATTTCTATATTAAGTTTCAAAAAGAATATTTATAAATTAGAAAAAATATTATTATAATAATGCTTGTGTGACTACTCCATTGGTATTCTTCTAGCTGAAAAGGAATGCTAAAAAAATATTGGAAAAAGAAAAATATTGAACGATCCCCCTTCCAACCCATTCCCTATAATAGCAACCTTTTAAATTTTACCATTTCTTGGCTCCATGGATTCCGGCGAAAAGCGTCCCATTTCACTAGACCTTGCCCGCCTCTCCTTACACCATTTTCCGCGCGATTTTCAGTGCACCTCTTAACCACTTGTTGGTATTGCTTATATGTGTTAAGTTGCAATCGTGGAAGAGCCATGAAAGAGCACAGAGAGCTTTTATAAGAGAGATACGGAGATGAGAGACAAAAGCACCGAAAAATGTTTCTCTCACATATTCCTTTTATTCTATTGTTTGTGTGCCTTCATTACAATATTTATTTACTATTTGATAGCTCAGCTTGAGTCCACATTCTACAAGTGTAAGACCCGTAATTTTGGGGTTAGGTGGTCTTACGAGTTAGAGCTAATTATTTAGCCTTGGTTAAATAGAGTAGGTCGAGAGACCAAGTTATACGTGGTTGGATACACGTAAATTTATTTGAGCGAATTATTATTAGTTTGCGTAACTCTTATTAGTGAAGTGTATTAATCGGAGACCGCAAATGTTACGCACGTGGGTTTAATTATATTGAGGATGAAAAAAAAAGAAAATGGAAAAGGGGATTAGTATGGGAGAAGCGAGTGCTTGGTTGCACTCGGTGATAGCCACCGAAAGGAAAGAAAGAAGGGGGCGGGGACCGAACAGAAGCAGAGCAAACAGAACAGGGGAGGGGAGAGGACCACCGAACGGAAGAGAGAGAGAGGGGAGGCGAGCGCGCGGCGAAGGAGACCGCAAGGACGGGCGACCACCGCGGGACCGAAGGCGACGGTCGGCGACGCGAGCGAGCGCGAGCGAAGGGAAAAGAAGGCGAGAGAACAGAGCAGAGAAAGAGAGTGGGTGCGCGAGCGAGGGGCGGCCGGAGGCCAGCGCCCGAACGGCGAACGAAGGTGAGACGATCGTCGAACGCGAGGGACGGCCGAGGTCGAAGGAGAGGGCGAAACCGAGGCTAGGGAAAGAGAAGCGGACGCGAGGGCTGAGGAAGCGGCCGGTGAGCGCGGGACCGTGACCGGCAACGGTGTTAGGCGCAGAGGAGGGCGGCGGAAACCGAGGCTAACGAGCAGGGAAAGAGGAATGAAAGGAGGAACCGAACCGGGAGAGCTCGAGTCTCAGCGAAACCAACAAACCTTCAATCCTCGAATCGAGGTGGGTAGTTGTATACTCTAAACTATTATTAGATTCGAAACCCAAATGAATTTCTTGTGAATATCGAATGTCCGTTATATTGTGAATATTGGAGGTTTGCTTGGGAATACGGAATGATTGTACCGTAGGAACATTGTTGAAGTTTCAAGTAGCGATTAAAGACAAAGAAACTGCGATCCGATCCGGGTGCGAATTGCTTAGAGATTACTTGAGTTTACGATGTAGGGGGAAGATAACTGCTAACATTGGGAAATTACGAGTTGACAGAAAAGGAGAATATGAGTTTATATTGATTGGTGCCCAATTGAGGAACTAGAGTAGAAAGCAGTGGTTGGGTTAAATTGAATTGGAGATGTGCCCGAGTCCGTGAGATTGAACTAGACTTGAAGGTAAGCGAAGCTAACCGAATTGAGTGATGAGAAGTGATTAAGAGTTATACAACTAAGGATGGACGAATAAGAGTCGGTTAATAAGGAAAGAAACATACAATGGGAGTTTGAGGCAGGGAAACAACGAGCGGGGAATTGTAAGGTTAAGTGGAGTTTAGAATGTATCTAACCCTTAAGATGAAATTAAGTTGGAAGATGAACCTAACAAGAGGAATTTAAGTGATAAAGTGAGAATAGGAGTCATATGGCCGAGTATGAGCAAAGGAAGTTGCTTTATAAAGTGGAGACCTCGAATGAAGAATTGAAGCAAAGACAGGGAGTTGTGAGAAGTTGAGACATAAGCAAACAAAGTGAATTGACTGAGTAGAGACATGGAATAAGAAATTGAAATAAAGACAGAGAATTGTGAGAAATTGGGGCGCTGAATTAGGTAATATCCGCTTGTGGTTATTGTGGCTCGGAAAATGGAAACTAATCGTACTAGAGTGATGGATTGAGAAATTTATAGTTGGAAAGAGTTGAGAATGATTGCTTGCATTGAATGGTGATTATTCGTGCTATGTGATTTCTTTACGTGACGCTCAAAAGTAGTTTTGAAAGGTGTTTTGTATTTTACGTGAAATGATCCTCGAATACAACTTCTTGTGAACTGCCTTTCAAACGTGAATGTGTTTTAAAGAAGTGAATCTTGTTTGAGAAAGTGAATCGGATTTGAGAAAGTGAATTTAGAAGGATGACATGTGTGTCATGCCTTCTACGATGAGAAATTGATTGAGATCTTGGTAAGAAACCAAGTTTGATAAGTGATTGTGATCACTTCGATTGAAATGAATTATGGGCTAGATTGTTTAGACCGGAGGAAGGACGTGGTCGTGCGTATCGAGGCCACGGGGTCCCGATATGCGTATCAGGATGCCCATCAACCGGAGAGGTTGATTCTTTCTCGACGAGGAAAGCGGAGCCTTCCAGGTATTTGATTAGAGATAGGTCCGGGAACCTGAGTCGGGGATAGCGCCCCGAGAACCGTCTCGGTACTAGTTCAATCGCCGAAAGCCCCGAAAGAATTTTCGAAAGTATTTGAAAAAAAGTGGAGATGATCCCACCTTGTCTAATGTGATTCCATACCTAAAATGATTGCAAATCGTGCTTCCAAATGATTTAAGTGTTATGAGCTTAATGTTGCGAATGATTTTAAGAGATTTTATTGAAAAGGATATAGATTTGTATTATATTATTACGCTTTCGCTGATTTCATTATTATGAGTATTATGTGTAAACAATTTCCATTTTAAGGGTTTAAGACTCCGGTGAGCCCGTTGATTATTGCTCACACCCACAAATTGCCCCATCCCCACCCGAGTGTTGCAGGTACACTTTCGAAGCATAATTTACACTTAACACGCTTCGGACTCCTGGCGATTGTTGACGGTTGAAGAGACCCAAGTGGCTGTCATGCATTGTTTATTTCTAAATGATTGTACTTGTAATTTAGTGTATATAGTTGTACCAAATGTATAGTAACCAGTTAGATTGTTTTAAGTTGTACCGCATGATTGGTTGAACTCCGGTGTGTGGCCGTTGAGTTGTATACTCCGAGCGCATGGCTCGTCGAGTTTTATTATGCTTTTTATGCAGGATTTTAAGGCTTTGAGCCTATGGGTTAGTCCATGTTACAAACAGAACTCTGCCGAAATTTTCAGAGAATCTCGGAATCTTTTAGGAAAACCACCGGTATTACTTTTAAGTTGAGTTTAGACAGCCAAACCAACACCGAAAAGAGCCTTGGGAGTTCCTTTAAGGAACTGCGGCGATGTAATACTCCCGGGGGTGTTTTGGGGTGTTACAACAAGGCCCCATGCTAACAACCTAAACTAATCATCCAACAATATTACATCCTTACTTCAACACTCTCCCTCAAGTTAGGGGTTGAAACAAGCTGGAAACTCCCAACTTGGACAAGAGTTTTGATGTTGATCAACTGGAACAATTTTGGTAAGCAAATCGGTTGATCTGCATCTTGGTAGAAACATAACTTGACGTTATGGTTCCTGCCTTCAAATGATCTCTCGGTATATGACAATCCACCTTTATATGTTTTGTTCTTACATGAAAAACTAGGTTAGCAACTATATGCAAAGATGCTTGATTATCACATCCGAGAGTAACTCGGGTAAGTTTCTTCGGATCCAAATCCTTGAACTATTAGGAAATTAGTCACACTCTAAACCTCACTTAGTGGGTGAAGTTAAAGCAAAGATGCGAAAGCGATTTAGGATAACAAAAAAACAATATCAAAAAACTAGATCAAAACTGAAAAATAGGAACGAGACAAGAATTTAACATGGAAAACCCAAAGCGAGAAAAACCACGAACGGCACAAGCACAATGATTTCACTATTATGAGAGATTACAATACAATCTCAAACCCATAGATCTTCCCTAACTCGAGATATCTCAATCTTACAACACTCTCCTCACAATAACTCCCTTGATGTGCACAATGGAGGCCAACCCTCCTTTAAATAGGAAAGAAATCCTAACCCAACAGAATCTCCTAAACCTACCAAAACTCTTACTCCTAATTCTAATAGGTGACAATTACCTAATACAAATAGGAAACATACTCTTATCCGAATACAATTAGGTTTAGGATACCCAATTCTATAAGGAAACAATCTTTCCTAAAATATGAGATTTTGGGACACCAACTAACAATTTCCACCTTGGACCAAAATCCCGAAATCTCAAAAAACACATTTGTTACCTTCAACCTACCTCTCCTTTCCAGAAGTAGCACCCGGAGGGCTCCACCCCGAAGGGCAATTACAGATTATCACCATCCACTAAATCCAAGTTCTCCTTAGACTTAGCTAAAGAAATCATCTCCATCAATCCCTTCTTCTTGACATGATCCAACCACATATCAAACAAATGAATCGGTCGATCGTCTCTAGTTGTACCTGTACACGAAACTACTAAACTCGCAGTTGAACCTTGAAGGATGTAGAGACCTCCTCGTCTCGAACCCTCCAACAAAACCTTGGAACCTTTGGACACTTGTTCGGTCTAAATATTACGTTATTTATACCCTTATTTATCTAATTTTTGTATCGTGAAATAATGCATATTTAGTATTTTTACTTGTTTTATTTGATTTTGTAGGTAATAAAGTGAATTGGGCGAGATCCCATAATTTGAGATCGAAATGCGCGAGAAAAACAAATTGAGAGATAAAGTTGAACACAAATCAAGTCCCACATGGTAAGCCCAACCCAAATTATACTTGTCGGACAGCAAGCAAGGCGTGGCAAAAAAAAAAAAGAAGAAAGAAATAACATTGCATGATGACGTCACTATGATGTCACCATAAGAAATCCTCCCGAGGCTTAAAACCAAGGAAATGCGAGTATAAAAGGGAAGCGCAAGAGTTTGACTAAGGACGAAAAAGCATGATGCAGCTTTAGGTTTAGCATTAGGTTAATTTAATTTAGTTTTCTTTTCTAAATTATGTTTTAAATATTTTAGATTCAATTATTATTTTAGTTTCGATTATTAATTCACTTCTGACGGTTTTCGGTTTCAATTCGATTCGTTCTGATAACTTCTTCCCTTTTGTCTTTCGTTTCTCTTTAGTTTGCTTAATTTAGTTTAATGATTCGATTTTTATTATATTTTGAGGTTACTAGTAGTTATATTATTTGTTTTGATTTCATGTTTAACTTTATTTTGTTAGTTTACATCGTTATTCGAGTCAATTTTTGTTAGTAGTTGTTAGATTAATTTTGTTTCATGTTAATTAGTTGTTAGTTTGTGTCACTTTGGTTGTGATTAGCCTCTTAATGGCTAATTGATCTCGTTTAGGACTTTATTTACCTAATTTATGCTAGTATTTTGGAATTGTTTCTCATACCTGCCACATAGGTTTGATGAGATGCTCGAAAGGGTATTTTCATCTTGATTTTTAGGCGGTTGGTCTATCACTTAAAGATGGAGTCAATTTGTTTATGTGGGTAAAGAGAATAGTTGGGATTTTGGCATGAAAATAGCCCGAATTCTATCTAGGTCCGAGGTTGCTACTTTTGTACTTTAGTTGGGCTAACCCCACGAAAGTAGGTGGTTACAATAACTAAACTAGCTCATGACCCTCGAAAGTGTGGCTTGAGTAGGATTTGATGGTGCAACTAACCACTCCTAAATACTTGTATAAACTTGGGTATGTTTAGGCTTGACTTGATTAATTAGTTTATTAAGTGGAAAAATCACAACCCGAGTATTTTATTTTTATTGCTTTCTAGGTTAGTTTAATCACCATATCTATCTCATCTGTGTTGATTCGCCTAAACAGAAAGTTTAAGATAACTTTGATATTTGAAACACAACTCTCTGTGGACACGACCCGTACTTGCCGGCTAGCTATAACTATACCGTGCACTTGCGGTTACAATTTTAGAACTTAATTCTTCCTAACGAGACACCTTCAAAACTCCACCTTCAGCCGAATACCTTAACCCTTTAGTTTCAAGAGCACCCAACGAGCTCAGATTGCTTTTTATACTAGGAACATTCCGAACCTTAGTTAAAATCTTCACGACACCGTCTTGAGTTTTAATATGAACTGTACCAATTCCAGCAATTGAGCATTGGGCATCATTGCCCAAGTTAACAATACTAGAACCAACAATATCATATTTGGAAAACAAATCTTTGTTAGGACACACATGAAAAGTATATCTAGAATCTAAAACTCATTCAAAATCACTTCCCTTTTCATGAGAAGCAAGTAAAACATCTCCATCGGACTCATCTTCAGCAAGGGCAAAACCGGCCTCACCCATAATGTTAGAGTCTTCCTCTTTCTCCTTAACCTTTAAAGCCTTAAGTTTTAAACACTTGGGATTTCTTATGTCAAGGTTTCTTACAAAAGTAACTATCTCACTCAAACTTGTACTTAGAACCTTTCTTAGTACTACCCTTTATCGACAAGCCTTCGCCTCTTTCATTAGAACACATTTCAAAGTCAAATGTTTCTTTGGATAGCAAGTTGCACTTGACATCCTCATAACTCAACACTTCACTATTACTGTAAAACATGATTTCTTTAAAGTGCTTATATGAAAGGGGTAGGGAGACAATAAGGAGAATAGCTTTATCCTCATCATCTATATCAACCTAAAAATTCTCTAAGTCCAAGAGAATATAATTAAGCTCATCAAGATGATTTTGGATAGATATACCTTCACCCATACGAATTGTGAACAATCACTCCTTGAGCTGAATCTTGTTGACAAGACTCTTTGTCATGTAGATTTGCTCCAACTTTGTGCACATATCTACGGTAGTCTTGTAGTTAACAACTTCACAAAGTACTTAATTCGTAATGCACAACTGAATCGCAGTAAGTGCCCTTTCATCCAACTCTTCCCAATCTTCTGGGGCATAGAGTTAGGCTTCTTCGCAAGTTCCTTCTTTAATCCACTCTGCGTGATAACGACCCTCATCTTGACTCTCCATAAGCCGAAACTGATTTTTCCATCAAACTTCTCGATATATAATTTAGTGAATGACGATGCCATCCTAGAACACTGGTCTCCGATACCACTTGTTAGGAAATTAGCCCCACTCTAAACCTCACTTAATGGGTGAAGTTAGAGCAAAGATGCGAAGCGATTTAGGATGACAAAAACAATATCAAAAAACTAGATGAAAATCGAAAAATAGGAACGAGACAAGAATTTAACGTGGAAAACCCAAACCGGGAAAACCACGAACGACACAAGCACAATGATTTCACTATTATGAGATAGTACAATACGATCTCAAACCTAGAGATCTTCCCTAATCCAAGATATCGCAATCTCACAACACTCTCCTCACAATAACTCCATTGATGTGCACAATGGAGGTCAACCATCCTTTAAATAGGAAAGAAATCCTAACCCAACAGAATCTCCTAAACCTACCAAAACTCTTACTCATAATTCTAATGGGTAACAATTACCTAATAAAAATAGGAAACAAACTCTTATACGAACGGAATTAGGTTTAGGATACCCTATTCTATAAGGAAATAATCTTTCCTAAAATATGAGATTTTGGGACACCAACTAACAATCTCCACCTTGGACCAAAATCCCGAAATCTCAAAAAACACGTTTGTTACCTTCAACTTACCTCTCCTTTCCGAGAAGTAGCACCCAGGGGTTCCACCTCGAAGGGCAATCACGAGTTATTACCATCGACTAAATCCAAGTTCCTCATGGACTTAGCTAAAGGAATCATCTCCATCAATCCCCTCTTCTTGGCATAATCCAACCACATATCAAACAAATGAATCGGTCCATCATCTCTAGTCGTACATGTACACGAAGCTGCTAAACTGCGGTTGAACCATGAAGGATGTAGAGACCTCCTCGTCTCGAACCCTTCAACAAAACCTTGGAACCTTTGAACACTGTTCGGTCCAAATATTACGTTATTTATACCCTTATTTATCTAGTTTTTGTATCGTGAAATAATGCATTTTTAGTATTTTTACTTGTTTTATTTCATTTTGTAGGTAATAAAGTGAATTGAGCAGATCCCATAATTTGAGTTTGAAATGCGCGAGAAAATACAGATCGGGAGAAAAAGTTAAACACAAATCAAGCCCCACATGGCAAGCTCAACCCAAATTATACTTGTCGAGCAGCAAGTAAGGCGTGGCAAAAAAAAAAAAAAAAGAAGAAGGAAGAAATAACGTTACATGATGACGTCACTATGATGTCACCATAAGAAATCCTCCCAAGGCTTAAAACCAAGGAAATGCTAGTATAAAAGGGAAGCGCAAGAGTTTGACCAAGGATGAAAAAGCATGATGCGAGTGTTAGGTTTAGCATTAGGTTAATTTAATTTAGTTTTCTTTTGTAAATTTTGTTTTAAATATTTTAGATTTAATTATTATTTTAGTTTCGGTTATTAATTCACTTCTGACAGTTTTTAGTTTCAATTCGATTCGTTCCTGGTAACTTTTTCCTTTTTGTCTTTCGTTTCTCTTTAGTTTTTTTAATTTAATTTAAAGATTCGATTTTTATTATATTTTGAGGTTACTAGTAGTTATATTATTTGTTTTGATTTCATGTTTAACTTGATTTTGTTAGTTTACGTCCTTATTCGAGTCAATTTTTGTTAGTAATTGTTAGATTAATTTTGTTTCATGTTAATTAGTTGTTAATTTGTGTCACTTTGGTTGTGATTAGCCTCTTAATAGCTAATTGATCTCGTTTAGGTCTTTATTTACCTAGTTTATGCTAGTATTTTGGAATTGTTTCTCATACACGCCACATATGTTCGATGAGATGCTCGAAAGGGTATTTTCATCTTGATTTTTAGGCGGTTGGTCTATCACTTAAAGGTGGAGTCAATTTGTTTGTGTGGATAAAGAGAATAGTTGTGATTTTGACATGAAAATAGCCCGAATTTTATCTAGGTCCGAGGGTGCTATTTTTGTAGTTTGGTTGTAGTTTAGTAGGATTTGATGGTGCAACTAACCACTCCTAAATACTTGTATAAACTTGGGTAGGTTTAGGCTTGACTTGATTAATTAGTTTATTAAGTGGAAAAATCACAACCCGAGTATTTTGTTTTTATTGCTTTCTAGGTTAGTTTAATCACCATATCTATCTCATCCGTGTTGATTCGCCTAAATAGAAAGTTTAAGATAGCTTTGATATTTGAAACACAACTCTCTATGGACACGACCCGTACTTGGCGGCTAGCTATAACTACATCGTGCACTTGC
Source organism: Talinum fruticosum (assembly GCA_021018815.1). Classification (NCBI taxonomy): domain Eukaryota; kingdom Viridiplantae; phylum Streptophyta; class Magnoliopsida; order Caryophyllales; family Talinaceae; genus Talinum; species Talinum fruticosum. The sequence goes on along the minus strand of JAITYX010000037.1, from coordinate 5,019,290 downwards.
GGTTGTAATTTTAGAACTTAATTCTTCCTAACAAACACCTTCAAGACTCCACCTTCAGCCGAATACCTTAATTTAGCTTCAAGAGCACCCAACGAGATCAGATTGCGTTTTATACTAGGAACATTCCGGACCTTAGTTAAAATCTTCACGACACCGTCTTGAGCTTTAGTATGAACGGTACCAATTCCAGCAGTTGAGCATTGGGCATCATTGCCCAAGTTAACAATACTAGAACCAACAATATCATATGTGGAAAACAAATCTTTGTTAGGACACACATGAAAAGTATATCCAGAATCTAAAACCCATTCAAAATCACTTCCCTTTTCATGAGAAGCAAGTAAAACATCACCATCGAGACTCATCTTCGACAAAGGCAAAACCGGCCTCACCCATAATGTTAGAGTCTTCCTCTTTCTCCTTAACTTTTAAAGCCTTAAGTTTTAAACACTGGGATTTCTTATGTCGTGGTTTCTTACAAAAGTAACAATCTCACTCAAACTTGTAGTTAGAACCTTTCTTAGTACTACCCCTTACCGACAAGCCTTGACCTCTTTCATTAGAACACATTTCAAAGTCAAATTTTTCTTTGGATAGCAAGTTGCACTTGACATCCTCATAACTCAACACTTCACTATTACTGTAAAGCATGATTTCTTTAAAGTGCTTATATGAAAGGGGCAGGGAGACAATAAGGAGAATAGCTTTATCCTCGTCATCTATATCAACCTAAAAATTCTCTAATTCCAAGAGAATAAAATTAAGCTCACCAAGATGATTTTGGATAGATGTACCTTCACCCATACGAATTATGAACAATCGCTCCTTGAGTCGAATCTTGTTGACAAGACTCTTTGTCATGTAGATTTGCTCCAACTTTGTGCACATATCTACGGTAGTCTTGTAGTGAAGAACTTCACGAAGTACTTGATTTGTAATGCACAATTGATTGCAGTAAGTGCCCTTTCATCTAACTCTTCCCAATCTTCTTGGGGCATAGAGTTAGGCTTCTTCGCAAGTTCCTTCTTTAATCTGCTCTGCGTGAGAACAACCCTCATCTTAACTCTCCATAAACTGAAATTGATTTTTCCATTAAACTTCTCGATATATAATTTAGTGAATGACGATGCCATCCTAGAACCCGGGCTCGATACCACTTGTTAGGAAATTAGCCCACTCTAAACCTAAGTTAATAGGTGAAGTTAGAGCAAAGATGCAAAAGAGATTTAGGATGACAAAAACAATATCAAAAAACTAGATGAAAATCGAAAATTAGGAACGAGACAAGAATTTAACATGGAAAACCCAAATCGGGAAAAACCACGAACGACACAAGCACAATGATTTCACTATTATGAGAGAGTACAATACAATCTCAAACACATAGATCTTCCCTAATCCAAGATATCGCAATCTCACAACACTCTCCTCACAATAACTCCATTGATGTGCACAATGGAAGCCAACCCTCCTTTAAATAGGAAAGAAATTCTAACCCAACGAGAATCTCCTAAACCTACCAAAACTCTTACTCCTAATTCTAATGGGTAACAATTACCTAATACAAAGAGGAAACAAACTCTTATCCGAATACAATTAGGTTTAGGATACCCAATTCTATAAGGAAACAATCTTTCCTAAAATATGAGATTTTGGGACACCACCCAATAAGTCCTTGAACAATTGAAGTAGCCGGACAACCTCACAGCAGGTAATAGCCGTGGCCCTATACTCAGCCTCGAGTGAGGACCGTGCAACAACATGTTGTTTCTTAGATTTCCAAGAAACCAAGGAATTTCCTAGCAAGATGTAATAGCCATTGATGGACCTTACGGTAGTTGGACAACTAGCCCGATCTGAGTCATAGAATGCGAGTCAACTGGCGGTTGAACTATTTTCCATAAGAATACCCTGCTCCTATCATGACTTGAGATATCTAACCACATTAAGTGCAACCTGCATATGCTCTATTGTAGGTCTTTGCATAAACCGACTTAAGACCTGTACTTGTGTAATTAATATCAGGTCTTGTGATATTCAAGTAAAGTAACTTGCCAATTAATCTCATGAACTTATCCGCATTATCTAGTGGATGCCCTTGATCATGAGTAAGTTTTAAGTGTGGAGCCATGGGTAGTTTTAAAGGCTTGGCACTTGAAAGCTCTATCTCTACAATTAGTTCTTGTATGTACTTTTGAGAGACAAAAATCCCTTGAGCAGTTCTAACCACTTCAAGACCATGAAAGTACCTTAGTTCCCCTATATCTTTCATGTGAAATTGAGAACTCAACTGTCTGCTTCAGTTTGAGTATCTCTTGAGCATCATCTCCAATTATAATCATGTCGTTTACATACACAAGTACTGCTGTGAAGCTAGTTGAGGTTTGTTTCGTGAATAGGGAATAATCTGCCTTTGATTGAACATAGCCAAATGACAAAAGAGTTGTGGAAAGCTTTACAAACCACTGTCTTGGGGCTTGTTTAAGCTCATATAAGGATTTAAGAAGCTTGCACACTCTTCCTTCAACACTCCCCTAGCTGAAACAAGCTCGGTGGAGGGACTAACCCTACAACCGGGTCTAATATATCCCTTGGGCAGCTGCATGTAAACCTCCTCATAGAGATCTCCATGCAAGAAAGCATTGGAGACATCCATCTGCCATAATTGCCAACCTTTGGTAGATGTAATAGCTAACAATGCCCTCATAGTTATCATTTTGGCAACTAGGGCAAAAGTCTCTTGATAATCCACACCCTGCTGCTGCCTACAACCACGGACTGACGAATCGAGCTTCGTATTTATTAATTGAACCATATGAGTTGTACTTGGTTTTGTACAACCATTTACAACCAATGGCCTTTCGCCCTACAGGTAGAGTTGTTATCTCCCATGTATTATTATCTTCCAAGGCTGCTAGTTCTTGATTCATGGCCTCACACCATTTGTTATCTTTGACAACATCTTGGAAGAGAGTAGGATCGAAGTGGCGAGTAATGTGGATAGAAAGCTTGAAATTTGGGTTTGACATAAGTCTGTCATAGCATGATGAATTTTGGAATCGACGAAGATGAAGTAGCGGTGGCCATATAATCATGTAACCAAGCTGGTGGTCTATGAGGCCTTGTGGACTGCCTTTTTGGAGGCTCAATAACGGTGTTTGAAAGCTCGGAGATCTCGAGATGCTAGAGTGATGACAGGAGCTGTAAGAGAAGTATAAGATAAAAAGTAAGTGTAGATGTACGTGAAACACATATCTCGGGATGGATAATGTCACCAAGGTCCATATTGATGGGTGTTGTCGAAATGAGCGATGGTAGAGGTTTGTTCATTACCTATTTCTAGAGTCATTTGAATGACCCACGTTCAACCCATTTTTAAGCAGCCCGTTAAACCCTAACTCTTTTAAAAATTGAATAGGTCTTGCCCTTTTTCTAATTATCTTGAACATAGATGCCTAGGGGTGTTCACATTTCGGTTCGGTTTGGATATTTTTTTAAACCAGTTAACCGAATTTAACGGTTTGTGAAACCGTGAACTGGAACCGGAACCGAGATAAACCGGTTAATCGGATTATTCGGTACGGTTCATAGGTTAACCGGAACCAGAGTTGAAAAATTTTTCCGAAATAATTTTCGGAATCTTACCGGCCTGCAGCAACCATTGGGCCCGATCGAGCAACAACCTTTAGTCACGAAGCAGCCACTTGGACCCATCTTGCAGCTACCGGGCCCAACCAGCAGCAGCCACTGGGCCCAACCAACAGCAGCCATTAGGCCTACCTCATGTTACTCCATTCGAGAAAATCCATCAGGCTTGATGCTAGTCAATTGTTAGTGAAATTTCCTATAATAATTTTAATATTTTTCAAAAAAATTTTATTATTGATTCGGTTTCGTTAACCATCGGTTTCAAAATTCCGAACTAGATAAACTATCGGTGCACCGGTTCGGTTAATCGACAAATTTAACCGTTTCGATTAACCAATAAAACGATTCAGTTCGACCGATTTACGATTTAATTTCGCGATTTCGATTGACGCCATAGAGACTCTCCCCATTTGCCAACTCTATTCTAATCCAAAGTAGTTTACTATGTCTTGGTCAATGCACTAAATGGTTATATTTTAAATAGCCCACTTTGTTTGAAATCCGGCTTTTGCAGCGCCTATATATACACCTTTAATAGGAAGTCAGAGACAGCGCAAAGTTCCTCCATTTGCAGCGCCTATATGTACACAATGGGGAATGCTCAGAGGCTCTCAGTCATCTTCTTACTGCTGTTTTACCCTGTCCTAATTGGAGCCAGTCATCACGAGGACCACCAGCAGCAGCAGCGTCATGCAAGTAATTTCAGGACGCTGTTCGTGTTCGGAGACTCGTATGCCGATACTGGTAATAATAGGAGGTCGTCGTCGAGTTCTTGGATGATTCCTTATGGTATCACTTTCCCTGGCAGGCCTTCTGGCCGTTACTCCGATGGCCGTGTCTTCACTGATTTTGTAGGTTCGTTGCTTCTCTCCTTTAAAATAGTAGCAGGAAATACAATGAGAAGATTTTCATGAACGAACTCATATGAAGGTTTGCGCAATGAGTAACTAGGATTTTAACTTTGTATTTACCGAAGAACTTGTTTATTATTTAATGTACGTTGATTGGGTAAGCAGCAAGATTCTTGGAATCCAAGACACCAATAACATACAGTTCAAGAAGATACATGCCCAAAAATAAGTTGAAATACGGGATGAATTTCGCCTTTGGAGGAACAGGAGTGTTTGATACTTCTGCGCCATACCCAAATATGACTGTCCAAATCGATCTTTTTCAACGGCTTGTGCATAAGAATGTTTTCTCCCTCATGGATGTCGAGAATTCCGTTGCCCTTGTTAGCCTTGCCGGCAACGACTACAGTGCCTACGAAGACAGGGGTGGCTCCATACAGGTAACAGTGTTAAAGGCCTCATGTTAGACTAGTTTTATTATCATGTCTTATGATTCGCTTTCGTTAGAGTAGTTCTTTGTATGCTTGCTTTTGCTATTTTGTTGATTAATTATCTAGAAAATAATAATAACAATAACACATGATGATATTGTTTCCACGTTATCATCGTTATTAATTTATGGTCACATTCTCATCATCTTTTGTACAAGATATAATTAGAATTCCATAAATCTATTTAGAATATTCTTCATTTTGGGTGGGTTAAAGTCGGGTCTTTATTAAGGCTAACAGTGTTCATGAACACCATTAGCAGATAAATTATTGAAATTTCTATATTCAAATTAAATTTAACTTTTTATTATTCATTAAATTTAAATTTTAAATGAATATTTATAAACATTACTTAGTATTACTAATTTTTTAGAACTCAAAGGTGGACACCATTATATAATATTTACGGATCCACTAATAATAAGATAAGAACTAATAAATATTCTATGACATATATATATTTGGATTATCACCAAATTATATATTTCAGATCAGACTATGCATCCTTTGACAAGTTCTAATTGGCCTTTCAGGGCGACTAAGACTAACGCGCAGCCATTGACGCACCATAAAGTAATAGCAATCATAGAAATTAAACAAAATAAATAAATTATAACAAAATACAAGCAATTAGCCAATTTTCTTAGGGAATCGAATTATTTAGTAAAAAATGATAAATACCAGTAGTCTATTGGGGCAGTCACTTTCGTGAATAAATACTCTAAAACATTTCCCACAGGCCAACTAGTCCATTGAATATACCTAAGCTTATAAATCCAAAGAAAAGATTTTGTTAAATTTTACAAAGAATATCGTTGTCGTTGTAAAGTCAATTGTATAATATGCATTAGGTAATATCAATTTGTCATTTGCTTCACACTATGCATAGTCTTCCACGAAATTCATATATTGTTTGTTGATAGTGATCCTTATATTTGAAAATTTACATCGTAATTGTTGCTGGTTTTACGAAATATATGGATTGACAAGCTGTTTGTATGTTGTCGATAGTCATTTATAAACGTCAATTCATTCAAGTGATATAATTGTTACATAATTTTCATTTAAACATTATGTGAAGTAATCCTAATGCCTCCTTTTACATTCTAAAATGAACAAAGAAACAAGTGTGCGATCAACTACGTACTTAGTTCACTTGTTGGTTTACGAGACGTCAAATGTGTAATCAAATTGTTTACGGTTTAGTTTTTAGTGTATTGCTCATCCCCTTTCATGTGGGTGCTAGTTAGCCTTAATACTGGACATCTTCCAAAATGAAGCTATAATCTCAAATGCCAACTTTTAAATAAGATATTATTATGGTTGATATTTGTAAAACCTATGTTACCTTTTGATGAGCGTATTTCATGGTCCAATTACCTCCGTTCTTTTCCCATCTCACGACTTTTTAAACATACTGATTTCATCTGGTATTCGCTAGGGAAGTTCTTAAGCATTTGGTCAACAATAATATTATTATCTATTGTTAACACCTTTTATCAATAAAAGCTTTTTCAATAAAGGATCTTGATCATAAGAAGGTATATATATAAGCTTAGTTTACTTTTGATATGTTGAGCTTGGTTTACTTATAAAGTCCTTCGTTTCCCTCTAAATAAAAAATATACTTTTAATATTTTTGCACAGGGCCTACAACTTTTTGTCCCCAAAGTGGTAAACCAGCTAGTATTGAACATTCAACGAATATACAAGCTAGGAGTGAGGAAAATAGCAGTTACAGGATTACCACCACTGGGATGTCTGCCAGAAGCCACTTTCACAAATGGGTTCCATCAATGTAACTCAACTATTAACCAGGCTGTTTCTTTCCACAACCTCTTGCTTCAGCAAGCTATTGCAAAGTTGAAGAACCAAACCCATTCTCATGATTCCCCATTTGTCATACTCGACTTGTACAATGCCTTCTTGTCTGTCCTCCATCAAGGAGGGACTCAACCAGGTTAGTTCAGATATTCAACCGCAAGGACACCGAGTATGTACACACATGCACACGCAAACACGATATATATATATATATATATATATATATATATATATATATATATATATATATATATAGAGAGAGAGAGAGACAGAGAGAGAGAGAGATTTGGTTTATTTATTTAAATTATACAGAAGTGCTACTACTTAAGTTTGATTCACCAAATTACAGAAATGTTACTATTTGCACTTTTTCTTGCAGGAAGTTTGATGTTTAAAAATCTACTAAAACCATGCTGCATGGGTAGAAGTCAGAATTTCTCATGCGGAAGTGTGGACGCAATGGGAAACAAGATGTATACAGTTTGTGAAGATCCTAAATCTTCCTTCTTTTGGGATATTGTACATCCGGCACAGGCAGGTTGGCATGCCATATCTTTAGCTCTAAGGTCTACTCTAAGAAAGCTTCTAGTCTAACTAAGACAACCTCCTCCATCTACACACTTTTTCCTTTGAAATAAGGATATGAGATTTATGTATTTAATTATTCTGGTCATGGGAAATATCATTGGCTCATCTATGTTGAAATTTCCGTTGAATTTGTTAAATAAAAACTGTGTAAAGTGCTCTTTGACACTTTATAAGTTTAGCAACGTAACTGTTGATTAACTTTTGCATTACATTATGAAATTTTAGTTATACAGGCGCTTACAAAAATTTCATGTTGTTTGGGAATGAAATTTATGAGGTGTGATGTGAATGATGAGTCGGAGAGAATGAATTTACTGCCTTGGCCTCTGGCTGATGGACTCAAATCGTCGAGCTCCTTGAGGCGCTCACTCCATCCTGCAAAGAAGACAAACCCTAGGGTTGGATTTCGGGAACGCCCTCCGACTCAAGTTAGTCGACTAAAGTTGAAAAGTCGAGGGAATCCTCCTCAAAGTGTGCGACGAAGTTTTTTGGATTTGTGTGTTTTTCATCAATATGGAAAGATCCCTTTTCTTTCTTGGGACTAGAGAGAATAAGTCAGCCAATTGTAATATATGGCTTTTTGGGAGTTATGACATGTCATGATATGAGATTTGTGCAATATTAGTGAGTATTTATAGAAGAAATAAATGAGGGGTAAGATAGTCTTTTATAATAATCAGGTTGAAAACTCTAACCCTAATAGACTTGGCATAAGGTGGATTAGAGCTTAGACTGATGTTGTGATGATCCAACCGATTAGGAGAGGTTGTAACGGGATGTGGCGGATGAGCTGGAATTATATGGGAAATTGTTACATCATTTATCCCCCTCACATTCCACGTGCACACTTCCTAATATGGGCATATGGGAGAAATCTATAACTCGCACAAAGGCGAGAAATAAAACTTTAACAAGAAGGAGAGAAACTCAAATTCTAATAAAAAAAAAAAGGAGATAAACTTAAACTCTCATAATAGGGAGAGACTCCAAACTCTCACAAGAAGGGAAGAAAATTTATTAGAAAGAAAATAATAATACCTTTAGATTTTGATTCGATTGGAGAAATTGAAGTAAAAGGGGCCTATCACTGAGCTGTAATTAGACCAATAACAGTCTCAATAATTTTGAAAAAAAAGTGGATATAAAATTAGGATTTAGAGAGAAGAAAGGGAGAAAATAGAAGGAAGGGGAGGGGCTGCCTTTATATATATATATATATATATATATATATATATATATATATTAACTCATAAGAAGAGAGTTTTCTAATATGAATACAATTTCCCATAAAATAAAATGAAATCAATAAATACTAAATTACTATTTTAAGGAATTTTGCTAACATTGTCGGGATTTTTCATGTTGGAATGAAAAAACGGTTGTGGAACAGAAATTTGTTACATTATTTTTAGTCGGTATAGAATTAATTCAAATTTATTTTTTAACATTTGAAGATCCTCAATGAATGGCAAATATCTCTCACCTAATTAACAAATCCAATAAATACTTCAAAAACAAAAATCCTATAAATAACCTCGCTTTTCTTTATAAACTCCATTCCATTTCTTGTTGGAGTTATACTGAGAGTCAGAGATAAAAGAGTGGAGAGACCCAGAGATAAAAGAGTAGAGAGAGAGAGAGAGAGAGGAAAATAGTTGGAAGTTATAATGAAATTCAATATCTTTGTTACATTAATATTCTTCAACTTATACCTTACAGTGGGAGTCATTCAGGCATCAACTGACAATGAGAGGAAGGTATGCCTGTGCTCATATTGCTCATATCATACCATTTACTGTTTGTGTTTAATCTTATAAATACGTCATTTGTATTTTTAAATAATAAACTGTGTTTTATGTTGACAAATTATTATTAAAGATAATGCACTAATAAAACTTCTAGCAAAATTACAAAATTGTGGGATAATTTCACCAATTAATACCATAAAACTTTTGGAATATAAGTCTCAACGCATTTGCTCTGACATTATTTTCTTTGGGGTTCTGAACAGCCATATATTGTATACATGGGGAGGTACCACCCAGATCAAAACTAATAGCCATGCATGATCAACATCACAGTTTGCTAGCCGAAACTATCGGAGAGTAAGTATTTTACATCTTTCTCTTTCCTTCTTCCATTTTCCCCCTCCCATATCAATAATTTAATTACTCAATTTTAACAACAATTAATTTTTCCATTAAAAGGTGCTTTTTTTTGTTCAAAGGGAAAAAATCCCTTTGCACAGTACAATTGTTTAACCCTATTCTCTAGACAAAGTTTAGCAACCAAACACACCATTGTAATCCCAAACGAGATAGCTTCTGCCTCCGCTTCTTCCACCTTCCACTTCATCTCTGACCTTCGCGTCCCCACCATCAGAATCTGACCCATCTCATCTCATATTTGATCACAAAACCCTGTCCAATGGCGACGTCCCTGGCCGCAAAAGCATCGATATTGATTCTAACCATTCCCGTTGGTGGCGATTTCCAATTTGAAAGGGTAATAAACTCCCTTGTCATGGAGGTTGATACCACCCACTCTTTGTATTCTTTTGAATCACGCTCCAACTTGGTAAAACTGTGCACCATTATCACCCTGTTTGGCGATCCATTGTTAAGCTCCCTCCACATGGCCCACGCAATTGGGATGGTGTTGAAAAATCAGTTAATTTTGCATACATTCGAAATTCTAACCTTTACATCTTTCTTTCGGCTTAAAAAAAACAGTGAAAGTATAGCAAGAACTGCAAGAATACACAGCTACGGAAAGAGCATCAATGGTTTCGCGGCAAATTTGTTGCCTCATGAAGCCAAAATTTTACAAGGTCCTTAAGAGCTCTCTCTCTCTCTCGCTCGCTCTCTAGCTGAAGTGGAGTCAATTTAAATTGAAAGTTCTCTCTGATCATCTAAACCATATTTTTAAATTTGTATTAATGCAGGAAAAAACGAAGTTTTATCAGTGTTCCCAAATAATATGAGAAAACTTGCTACAACAAGAACATGGGATTTTCTAGGAATGCCAGAAAAATTGAAAAGGAATGTCAAATCAGAAAGCAATGTCATTGTTGGTCTCTTGGACACAGGTGAATTTATTTTTTCTGTTTTTCTTTGGCTTAAACTCTTTTTTAAGGAAAAAAATAATGACTTTATATGGTGATTAAGGGAAATAAAAACCTTAACTAGTTTAATTACACTGATAAATTAAAATATTTATAGATGATAATTTAGACAGAATTTTTGTGAAAAAACTCTTAAATATGCCGTTTATACTCTATTTACCTCTTATAAAAGAAACTAGTAAATTTATATTGTTTCACTTGTACTTGCACATTGACTAAAATTAATGACTAATCAACGATTTTTCATCTACTTGTCTATTTTTTTTGTTTATAGGAATTTATGTTGATGCTCCAAGTTTTAGTGATGAAGGATATGGTCCTCCCCCAGCCAAATGGAAAGGAAAATGTGACAAGGGTGCCAATTTCACTGGATGTAACAAGTTCAGTTTCATCCCTTTTTTCTTCTATTTTCAGTAAACTCCTATTCTACCAAATTGATATGTTATTCAAAATTATAAAATGTAACATTTGAATTCTGAATATTATCTTACAACAAATATAACATGCATGAAAACTATATATATATGTACGCAGGAAAGTAATTGGAGCAAAGTTCTACAACTTAGGAAACATGGACTCCGGTATGGACCCTACTCCGACTGACTCCGATGGGCACGGGTCCCACACTGCCTCGACTGTGGCCGGGATCATGGTCCCAGGGGCGAGCCTATACGGGCTAGCTAAGGGGACTGCCCGTGGGGCGGTGCCTGGAGCCCGCATATCCATGTACAAGGTCTGTGGGTCGCTCGGATGCTCCGACATGAACCTCATGGCCGGTTTTGATGACGCCATCGCCGATGGGGTTGACCTCCTCTCGGTCTCGATCGGTGGGCCCACCCAGAGCTTCTTCGATGATGTCATCGCCATCGGGTCGTTCCATGCCTTGAAGAAGGGAATCTTGACGGTGTGTGCTGCGGGGAATGACGGTCCGGAGCCTGGCACGGTCGCTAACGTGGCGCCATGGATCATGACGGTGGCTGCCACCAATGTAGACAGAGAATTTAGGACCAAGGTCATGCTAGGCAATGGCACCAAATTTACTGTAAGTCTTTCAATAATTGCTTATCCCTTTCTTATGCTAAGATAAGCAAAATTTAAACCTCGCTAGTCTCATATGTTATTCCTCGGAAAATGAAGTTTGTAATTAATTAGTTTCTAGCTTGACCTCGGATAGTGTTCATGTAGCATTCAATGATGCGCTAAAGTTTGAATGTTTTCCAGGGAACATCTGTGAATACATATACAATGAAGAAAGCGATGTATCCTCTAATAAGTTCTGATCTCGCATATAATGCCACCTCTAGTCCCTACGCTAATTCAAGGTACGAGCTACAGCCTATAGGCCACATACATTATACTTCCAAACTATAAGTTGCCTATTTATGTAAAAAAACAATAAGCCTCATTCCATAATTAAGTCTATCAAGTTGTTATATGTTAGAACTTGGTTTTGAGATTCAACTTACAATATCAGAAGTTATCAATTAATTCACTTCGGGATTATAAATCCTTAAGATAGTAGTATCGACTAACAGTAAGACCCTTGTAATTTCACTGTCTTTTTTGCAATGCTTTTGGTACTTTGGGAAACCTAGCTGTCAACAAGAAATCAAACTCAAAATCTCTAATCAAGTGCAAATAGTTACGTGAAATTTAAAGGAACATGTGTATCATTGCGTTGCAGCATTTGTGCGGTCGATGCACTCTCTCCAAGCAAGGTAAAAGGGCACATAGTGTTGTGCTTCGGAAATGCTGCGGCTGATTGGAGCATCATAAGAAACAATGGATCCGGCACCATCATCGCCCTCGATGAGGTCAGAGACCTGGCCTCCACTGCCCTTGTTCCCGCTACCATCATTAACTCCAACATGGGACGGAAGATTGGGGAGTACATCAACACCACCAAGTATTTAATCTTCCATTCTCTTATTACATATTCTACTTTATTCTATGACAATCATATATGCCTTTATCAGATGTGGGCCCTGCATTACCCTATGATACTTATTGAATTGCCCTGAAATTAAGCTAATTTCATGACATTCCCAAGCATATGCAATAATTGTTTTGAACAAACACTAGTCAACTCTTTAATCAAAAGCCTGAATTGTGAAATTGACAGATCTCCACAGGCAGTTATATACAAATCAAGAACTGTTCAGACAACAAACAAAGCACCAATGATTGCCTCCTTTTCCTCAAGGGGTCCCCAAACAGTAGCCAGAAACATTCTTAAGGTATGAAATCTAAGAAAATATATATGCAGAAAATTAACTCATGAATTGAAAGCATGCTAATGAATTTTGAGAATGGACTTAAACAGCCGGATATAAGTGCCCCAGGGTTGAACATACTGGCAGCTTACTCGAAACTAGTGACTATCACGGATGAGCCACAGGACAGGCGCTACAATGTCTTCAACATCATCTCCGGCACTTCGATGGCTTGCCCTCATGTCTCTGGTGCTGCCGCCTATGTTAAGTCCTTTCACCCTGACTGGTCTGTTGCTGCCATCAAGTCTGCTCTCATGACGACCGGTAAGTAATAGCTTCCACTATTGTATGCATGGACTTGACAAATGTGTTTAGATCTGGTGGTTTGATGAGCATGGATATACCAATAATAATTGGTAATATGACTAGGCTTGTTTAATTTGCATCGCATTTAATCAATTTCATTAATATATGATTTTCAATTGCGTCTACCATATGTTTTCATAATTGGGTATACATTCAAGCCAAAATATAGAAGGAATATTCTTATCAGATCCGTGGTTACCTCAATTTGCGCACGTAGATTAAAAGTTTGTCAAATAAGTTAAAATGCAATGCAACATGTTTGGAATGGTGTGGTTGCTTGCCTTGGTTAAATTAGGATCATGAGGTGAAAATCATATTGCCTTATTCAAGCGTAGGGAATAAGATAATACTGTAATCTTGTATTGTAAAGACTACAATATAACTAGAAGCTTTTGACTTTTGTCCCTGCAGCTAGACCTGTAAATGGCTCTGGATTTGAGAACCCACTAAACTCGGGAGCCGGATTGCTAAACCCGGTTGAGGCAGTCCACCCGGGTCTAATATATGACCTCCAAGTGAAGGATTACATCAAGTACTTATGCAAGGAAGGGTACAACAGCACCACCCTAGCCATATTAGTAGGGGCAAGAAGCCCTACTTCAACTGCACCAAGTTCAAGCAGCCCCAAGGGACCGATGGCCTCAACTACCCGTCCATGCACGTCCAGCTCCTTGCTGACAAAACCCGGGTTTCGGCTGTTTTCCCCGGACAGTGACCCATGTTGGGTTCGGAAAAGCGGTCTATAAGGCCAAGGTGGAGCCACCCAAGGGCATTTCAGTCAAAGTCATCCCTGATGTTCTGACATTCAACCAGACCAAGGAGAAGAAGTCCTTCAAAGTAGTCATGAAAGGAACTGTTACTGAAGATTCTCCTAATGTTCCTGCGGCTTTCCTCGAGTGGAGTGACTCCAAGCATAGAGTAAGAAGCCCCATTGTCATTTACAAGCCTATTGTTTAGCATTGGCTTAATTCATTTAAGGAGAAAATAATTTATTTCTCGCTCAATTTTGTAATTCTAAGCTTCAATTTTAGTGCTAATTGGTTGGGTTGTTTAGGTTCATTAACTTTGTAGCTGAGAGATAGATTTGCCAATGAATAAAAAAAATGAAAAAAATGACTATTTGTTTAGTATCTATGGAGCTCTGTTTGAAGTTCAACACAGCAAAACAAGATTATGTGAACAAATTGTATAAAAGATGAATATGATTCACCGTCCATCTGAGCATCGGACTTTTACAATGCAGATTCAACTCAACTAAATACAACCTCGAGGTTGAAAAAATTTGAGCTATTTTAAAATAAATTGGTAAAAACACTGCACAAACATCAATCTTCTTACCGAAATGCATCTGATGATGGATGCTTTCTTTGCTGAAAAATTCTTCTGAGAGATCGCATTTCAAATTAACCAATACTGCCTCTTTGAAGCCATGAAATAATTGTTTGTACAACAGAAAGCAAATAAAATTGCAACAAATCGATGAATCCTAAACAAGATAAACCAATTTCACAATTAGAGAGGCAGAATTAAGAAATCTTATTTATTAAATTGGGAAATTGGATGGGCAGAATTAACCATGCACGCACATCTACGTACAAAAAGGAACGAGCGAGATGTCTAGTAGGATACAAAGATATGAGTAATTAAGTTCAGAAAATATGAAGACCAGCGGCAATTACCTTTTAAACATTATCCACATCCCCTTCCCAAAGGATGACAATGGAGGCTCCTGAGTTTTATCAACTCCCTCCGCCTCTTCCTGGCCTCTGCTCCGACTGTTGTATCCAATTTCCCCTTACCCAGTTTAATTGTTTCTGAATGACTCTCACACTGTTTAGGGAGAGTGTCTGGGAGCGGACGCCTGGAATGGGCCACAGAGAACCTCTTCCCGAATTTAGGCTGCATCAAGATTTGACCAGTTTCAAGATCTCCAGGTGAAAGTGATGGGGAAGCATGTAAACAAGCTGCCTGAGCCTGATCATTTTTATGTTTCATGTATGTATAAAGGGGCTGAACCAGAAAATTTTATCGGGGCGAGGTGGTAAGGTAAAGAATATTACTTATATAAGTTATAAAATAAACTATTATCATATATCAAACATTAGTTACAATTAATTTGTAGAGAGTATTATGAAAAAAATTTGTATAATAAATAAATAAGAAATCATTTAAATTATGTTCGTCTCTCTTTAATTTTGTCAAAATCATCAATTATCATATTGACTTCAAAATAAATAAAAAATAACAATAATAAATAAACAACAATAGCAATAATAATAATAAATCATCATATTCTTTTTTGTAGTTAACTAGTTATTCGAATCCTTTTTGTAATAAATTAGTTATTCAATATAGTAATTAACTATTTCAATTAAATAAATAAATGATAGCAATAACAATAATAAATCATAGTCATGGTACTCCATTTGAACCCTAACCCTAAAGGGGGCTGTGAGGGTTTTTCTTGCTCCCGATTTTCCCCTTGGAGCGGTGTTTGCTTCGGGTTAGCCTCTACGATGAGGCTTGCGTAGTCTCCGTGACTCTTTGGGATCCCGGTTTCGAGGGTCTGGTGAGTTAGTCGGCTTCTCCCCTACGCGCAGGTTGCCCGATGACCTTGGATGTGCTTCAACCCCATCCTTACGTAAACCATGGAGGAAAACTTGGTGTCGGATTGGCGTAGATTGAGATTAACGACGGAAGAAGAAGAGGAAGTTGAGTTTGTGAAGGAAGTTTCGGAAGAAAAGAAGGAGGAAATAGAACTTAGCCTTTTGGGCAAATTAATGACCCGGAACAATGTTAATCTTCGAGTGCTACGAAGCGTAATGCAGAACATATGGAAGCCTGCGAAGGGGCTTGTTCTTCGAGAGCCGGACAACCGAGTTCTCCTATTCCAGTTCTTCTCAAACAAGGACAGAGATTTTGCTCTAAACGAGGGACCTTGGGCCTTCGATGGAAGCATTCTACTCCGAGAAACTAGAAGGGGACTGAATCGGTTGCTAATATGGAATTCTATATAGCTAGATTCCGAGTTAAAGCGTACGATGTCCCGGCCATCCGACAAACGGCTTCCTTCGCGAAAATCCTGGGTGATAAAGTCGAAACCTTTGTGGACTGCGAAGCATCAAATCTGTATGGGGTGGATAAAGCTATGTGCTTCAAGGTAGATGTAGACATCAGAAAATCTCTAAAAAGAGGTCTCATGGTGAAGGTGGATGGTAAGTCTATATGGATACGCTTCAAATACCTTAAACTACCGAACTACATTACGGCTGCGGCTACTTGGGCCACACGCTAAAGGATCGTGACAAGGTAGACACAGACCATCCCTGAAAAGGAGCTTCAATATGGTGCCTAGTTGAGAGCGTCTCCCATGAAATTTAAGAGGAGGAATGCTGAGGCTGACCTTCAAGAAGAAAGATGCTTATTTAAAGCATTCCGGGATAGAAAGAAAGCACCTACGGCCCGAAACGGCTAAGCTTTGACAAACATGGAAGTGGTGGTCGCCAAGGAGATATGAATGTTGAAGGTAATCAAGGCTTAAACAACATGGTGATTGATAAGGGCAACCACATGGAGATTAGTAGCGAGGCTTTCAAATGCAAACTAAGTGAGAAGGTTGACGGTGGAGGCCGTGAGAAAGTCGAGTAGTGGAGAACCGTATCTATGAGCCAACCAATCAACATGCTCGAAGCGGAGATTGCGACGCAACCCCGCCGTAAGCAATGAATCTCCTTTGCATTAACCGTCGTGGTTTAGGCGAGACCCGGGCAAGATCTCGACCTTCGAGCTCTAGTTCGTAGGTTATCGCCAAATTTGGCCTTCTTGTCTAAGACCAAAAAGAGTAAGTTGGAGATGGACGCTCCGGTGTCAAAATTAGGTGAGTTTTAGTACGTGTCCGTGGATGCTAGGGGCCATTCGGGTGGACTTGCTATCCTTTGGGATAAGGAGGTCCAACTCTCACTACTCTCTCACTCTTCGCATCACTTGGATGTCACGGTGCAATACAAGGGGGAAGATCAGCCTTGGCGTTTTACTGGTGTTTATGGTTGGTGCGAGGCGGCGGAAAAATTATGTACTTGGAGTTATGATCTCGGACTTGAAAACCCATTCAGACCTTCCTTGGCTTATTGGAGAGGATTTAAATGAGATTTTCTACCACGAGGAAAAGAAACGAGGCCCCTACAAACCTCAAAACCTTATTGACCAATTTCGGAACGCCTTCCTCGATAATGAACTTTTTGATCTAGGATTCACCGGATACCCGTTTACGTGGAGTAATAACTAGTTGGGCGGTGGCATGGTTGAAGAACGCCTAGATCGGTATTGTGCTACAACGGAATGGTCTTTACTTTTCCCGGAGGCAAGGGTTACCCATATAGATAGCGATTTTTCAAACCATCTACCTATAAGGTTATGTCTGTAGAGCAAAGAAAATCACTCAACGCCAGCGCAGTAAACTTTTCCATTTTAAAAATATGTAGGCCTTGGATGAATAATGTCAAAGCATAGTGGAACAAGCTCGGGCGACAGCTCCCTCGCCGATGAAGTGGAGAACCTTATAAGTAAGTTTAATGCTTGCATTGTTGGACTTACTGACTGGAGCAGAACACATTCGGGTGCGTCAATGCTGCAATTATAAAGCTTGAGCGTAAACCGAACCTGGAAAATAACCCTAGCTCCGGACGGAAAATTATGGCGGATATACGCAATCGGAGATGCAAAGAAGAAATTCTCTGGTGGCGGAGAGCCCGGTCTAACTACTTAAAGTTCGGGGATGCGAATACTAGATGGTTCCATTCTAGAGCTACAATGAGATGTTCCCGAAATCAAATTAATAGCTTGCTGAATGATGAGGGTACGGAATGTGATGATCCCGAACAGGTGGGTAATATTGTTGTCCGATATTTCTCTTCACTTTTCACTACTAACGGGCCTTGTGACATGCAACGAACTCTAGAATGCATCACCCCCGGTCACCGACACTATGAATGATATCCTATGCGCCCCTTACTCGGCCACTGAAGTTGAACAGGCACTTAAGCGGATGCATCCATACAAAGCCCCGAGTCCGGATGGGTTAAATCCTTTTTCTTCCAAAAATTCTAGGGAGTGATCGGTAAAGATGTCTCGAGAGCCGTGATTGCAATTCTTAAAGGTCATGACATCCCTCCAAGGTTAAATCATAGGAATGTGACTCGATACCCAAGAAACCTAACCCAACTTCAATGGGAGAATTATGGTCGATCGGTTTATGCAATGTTGCCTACAAACTTGTGACAAAGGTTATAGCTAATCGGCTCAAAGGTCTACTTCACAACATTATCTCGGACTCACAGAGTGCCTTTACACCTGGGAGACTTATGTCGGATAATATCTTGGTGGCGTATGAGATGTATCATGATATGCATGTGGATCGGATAGTGGGGGTAATATGGCCATTAAACTAGATATGGCTAAGGCTTACGATCGAGTAGAGTGGAACTATTTGGAAAACGTTATGCTCAAACTGGGTTTCCGAAGAGAGTGGGTTATGTTGGTTATGAAATGTGTGTGTACAGCTTCCTTTTCCTTCTTGATCAACGGAGTTCCCACGGGTCATGTTATCCCTAGTAGAGGTCTACGCTAGGGCGACCCTCTGTCACCCTACTTATTCCTGTTTGCTTCGAAAGGTCTTTCGGGTCTTCTTAGAAAGGTAGTGGAGGAAGGAACTATTCACGACATCCAATTGTGCGATGGGGCTCCTATGATTTCCCACCTTCTCTTTGCAGATGATACCCTTATCTTTTGTGGTGCAAGTGAGTCCCAAGCTATAGCCGTGAAGGATGTGCTCTATACCTATTAAAATGCCTCCGGCCAAACAGTTAATTTTTCTAAAACAACGGTGTCTTTCAAGCAAAGGGGTTAGGCCGGACCAACGTAGCCGTATTGTCCACACCTTGGACATACGTGAAGTTCTCTCTAGGGAGAAATACCTGGGTCTGCCTATGTTTGTGGGTAAATCAAGGAAGAAGCCGTTCTTGTTCTTACTTGACCGCATTAAGCAAAGGATGGGTGGATGGATGGACATGCTTGTTTCTTGGGCGGGACGGGAGGTGTTAATAAAGGCTCGTTGCCCAAGCTATCCCGACATTTGCTATGAGTGTCTTTAAGTTCCCAAAGGATATATGTAATTCCATTCAATTCGAGATTAATCGATTCTGGTGGGGTCACGAGAATGGAGAAAAGAAGGTCCACTGGCTCGGTGGTGAGAAGTTACGTAGGCCAAAAACAGATGGGGGCTAAATCTCCGGGATATTGAAGCTTTCAACGTGCTCCCCTAGCTAAACAGATTTGGCGGATAATTCACAATCCCTCGTCCTTGGTGGCTCGGTTTATCAAAGCTAAATATCACACTCTTACGGACATTCTTCAAGCTGATTTAGGCCCTTGGCCAAGTTTTACCTGCCGTAGTCTATGGAACGTGAGGACTCGTTATCATCCAGGGGTCCGGATGGCTAATCGATAATGGCAAATCTGTGGATATTTGGGAGGATAGATGGGTTCCCTGTCCATACTCTTTTAAGATCATTTCACCAAAACCTGAACTCTCTACCGTCTCTAAGGTTAGTGATCTTATCAATGTCCCAAATTCCTGCTGGAATAATCAGCTTATCCGCAACATATTATTACCTTGTGATGTTGATACTATAGAGGGAACGCCTTTGTGTCATGCTTGGCCCAATGATAAACTTGTGTGGCATTTTACTACAAATAGGGATTTCTCGGTGAAATCTGCATACCAAATGATTATGAAGGTACGAGAAATTCAAGAGGGTTCTCCCTCAATCATGGATCGAAGGTGTGGAAGGTGATCTAGAATTTAAATGTCCCACCTAGAATCCGTGTCTTTGCTTGGAGGCTTTGCCACAATATCCTTCCGACTCTTACTAATATTGGCCACCGCATCCCATCTTTAGACGTATCCCGCCCTATCTCGCGGTCATTGCGAGGGCGGACCTTCATATCCTTTTAGAGTGTCCTTTTGCAGTAAAGATTTGGGATAGTAGCCCCATTGATCCAAAGTACTTGGGGTGAAAATTTCAGGTCTCTTAGGGACTCGTATTGAATTAGCGGCAGATGGAATAGTGAAGGAGGAAGCTGGGGTTTTTTATTGACATCCTATGGGAAGTGTGGAATGCTAGAAATCGTTTTCTCTTTGGCAAGGCGAGATAGAAACTTGTCCACTCTATGGGAGAGAGCTACTTCTTTTGTTCGGAGTTTTGCGAAGCTCGTGATCGGGTGGATCTACCCACTACTTCTAGTCATGCTCATCACTCGTGGCAGCCGCCTACTGCTGGGCTGGTGAAGCTCAATTTCGATGGAGGACAGATTGGGGAAGAGTGTTGGGGATGGGGAGCGGTAATACTGAATCTGGATGGACATATCGTATGGGCCGGTTCTAAGCGAGGAACAAGGTTTGGTGGACTCGAACTTGAAGAAGTCGGGCGTGTCTCTTCGGATTGAAAGCTGCTAAAGATGCCGGGTTCGAAGGTTGATAGTGGAAGGTGACTGCTTAGCGCTCTTCCGAAGCTCATAAAAAAACAAGTCCCGAATAACACTATTGGGTTTTTCATTAGCGAAATCTTAGATCTTATCACTTCTTTGGACTTTTTTCTTGGTCTTTTGTTCGAAGAGGGGGAACAAGGTCGCACATGAGTTAACTCATTTGCAACCCTTTAGCCTTGATAGTAGGGTGTGGTCTGTTGATGCTCTAGATGCTATTGTATCTCGAGCATCAAAGGATATGTTTTCTTTGATTGATTCTCAATTAATATAACCACCCCTTCCCTCTTCATATCCCAAAAAAAAAAAAAAAATCATAGTCATATTCTTTTTGTGATTTAATATTCATAAGTTAAACCAATAGCTTATTTCACCCAAGACATTATTGATTACAAATAAGTTATATTAACTAATATAATAATATAAAAATTAAGTAACAATCAATTCACTAAAAGAAATGTAATATTAATGCTAAACATATTCAATTGGAAGGCTCAAAAGGCCAAAAAAGTTATCTTCTTTTAGAAATTTACGCTATTTTAAATTAAAGATAAAGAGAAAGAGTAATATTAAGGTTGAGAGAGAGAAAACGACAAAAAAAAATTAACAATCTTAGGGCTATATATATTATACAATAACTAATACCATATCTTTTTTCTTCTGAATTTGTTAAATATTTAATTCTTTTTAAGATAGATATCACTAAAATTTTCTAAAATTTAATTTTTATATATTTTATATATTTCTTTTTTAATATTTATTTTTTAAGTTAGATTTTGTTAAAAAAATTTAAAAAAACTCATCAAAAATCAAAAAACCGCCACTGCATGTATAAGGAGGAAAATCGGACAGGAAGGAATGAAGAAGAGGGGAATGTGCACCAATCATATTTTGGTTATAGATTTGCCCCATATTGCATGAAGGCAATACATGAGGCGGTATTGGATGAAATTGGCCAAGTTGATGAATGGAGATTACAAGTATTATTTAACGGTTTAGCTTGTCGCTGATTTGCTGATTTGAATCCCATTGTTTGAGATAACTGCATAATGCAGTAATATTTCTTAAAACATAACCCTGATTTAGTTACACAAAGTACATCGTGCCTCAAATGGAACAACACAGCGCCAATCATGCCAGGGCAGTGTATATATGTACCACTTGACAAGTCCGATGACAACTATATACATCTTTTTTTCATTTTGGTTTTTGGAAAGAGCTAAAAGGATATACGGACACATGCGGAGCAAAAGATTTGACAACAAGAATGTCCGTACCTGCTCCTTCAAGTTGAGGTTAATACTCTGTACAGAATCAAACTCCTTGATGGCCAACTCCTTGCTCTTTTGTTTAAATAAATAAATAAATAAAAACAGGATGTCAGTAAATCTATAAGACAATAAAAAGCTTTAAACATCAACAAAGGACCTTCTCTTCTGTAACAATGTGAAAAAAGGTAAAAGTCTTATCTTCTTCAAGCTCTCATTCTCATATTCCAAATCCATGGCTTTCTTCGTTAGCTCTTCACACTAAGTCTGGCAAACAAATGAACACGTTTTCCAGTTATGACTGGAAACATGGTCTTGTCAACTACCTATTTCAAAGGAGTAAGTATGCAGTTTGCTTGTAACCCTGGTCAAAGTGCTGTTCTGGCAGATGATTCCAGGTTTAGGTTGCTTTGGGTCTGTTGTACAATATGCAACCAACATAACCAGATCTTGAGTTCAGTTCAATTTTAGCTTGCCTAATACAAGTTTGAGCCAAAATTGGATTACTTATTTTGGGTCAAATAGGATCTAACTAGCAACTAATAAGTACTAGTAATTTATACGGAGTGTTAGACAATCGTGTATGGATTAAATTTATGTATACTTATTAAGATCGAAAACAATGCGCCTGTCTCCGGCGAATTGTCTGTCTAGCTGACTCCCTGTTAGCTAACACCCGATGTATTCCCCGTGCTTCCTTCTCTGCCTGTAGTAAAGCTAAAAACTTCAGTCAGTAACGCAGCCAAAACGGATATAACCAAAGTTCGATACAGTAGTTGAGATGTTGAAAGACTTGAAATATTGTGAAAATTATAGGCATAATAAAACTGTACCTGTCCTGTTTGCGCACATGTTGATCTTAAGATAAGACGAAAATTCAAGCAAAGATGAAGGTCCATGCGGTACGTACCTCTGTAAGATGGTCGCGTCTTAACCTGCCTCTACAGTGTTGGGAATATTTCCTGCAGAACTGGGTGTTGTTGATTCACCTGCCTTGTCTCCTCTTACTCCGGCATTATGACAGGCACTTCTCACACTCCTCTTCGTCGTCTACTGCAGCCTGCTCCTGTTATTATGCAAAACTTTCTGGTTGAATATTGTGTGTATTTGTAGTATCAATACTAATATATTATTTTTTAGCACAACAATAGCGTGCACGTAAACAATTAAGAAACTAAAGTGTCTTTGACATAATAGTTATTTAAAACTTTTGAGCTTTCAACTCCAACCCCCAACGACCAATTGCCGAGCAGTGTTGAACCTGAGAAGAACAAATATCCCTTGTTTATGGAATTTATTTGAGAAACTAACAGACCAGGCCTGCTGGACCAGACTTTGTTACATGTGATCGCCCTTCCCTATGAGCGTATACAGGCTCACTCAATTTATGCATGCTTAGACAAAAGACCAGTGAGGTGCATGCCCAGTTTACCTAAAAGACATAGAAAGATAGAAGAAAGAAGCTACAATTTTTTTCTTTTTTATAATAATACAATTCAATACAGAATTAAAACCAACTCTATATTAATTATATTATATTTAACCTAAACGATAAAAATTTTAAGATGGACTCTTATGATGTGACTAGCATTTCAACATACGTATTAGAAATATCATAAGAACTTTACTTTTAAAAATACTTCATGGAACATGAAAAAGAAACTTTTTAAAAATAGATTGTATGAGGCGAAAATATCAAAATAAGTGATTTGAACTGAATTTTTTGTGACAAGACCAAAGACTTTACCAGGCGCAAATATAAGACGTCAGTCCTTTAGATTGCTTCCAACGTATTACTCAATTCGTGTCAATACGGTGTATTTGGTTGGGGGAAAATATTTTCATTGAAAAATCATTTTTCACCCATATTTTTCTTTATTTGGTAGAAGAAAAATTATTTTTCTAAAAATTCATTTTCCACGTACATTTTTACTTATTAAATACTTGGTCGACCACGGCAGCGGATTGTCATGAATTCGTTAAGAGATGCCACAAGTGTCGGTGTATGCAAATTTACAACACCAGCCATCATAGTTTCTCACGACACTTGCATCACCCTAGCCATTCTCGGTTTGGGCAATTGATATTATTGGCAAAGTGACCCCTAAAGGAACGGGTGGTCACGAATTTGTGTTAGTAGTAATCGACTACTTCACCAAGTAGGTAGAATTAGCCTCTTATGCGACTTTGACGTCGAAACAGATGGCCAAATTCATTGCCTGCAACATCATTTGTCGATATATACCTAAACACCCCTTTAAACATCAAATGGAGCGAAAAAGGCTATATATGTACATAAAAAGAGAAATTTAACCACTGCAAAAAATAAGAACTTATAACCATTTAAGAAAAACAATTTCACAACTATATAAAAACAAACTTACAAGCAATTAATAAAAAGAGGAATTTACTAAATAACATAAACAAAATCATGTCCAATTTATGATATTGTGCTTATTTGGCTTATTAATGTATGCTTTCATAAATTATCTTATACATTTCATAAGTTTAGAGAACCTGTTCAAAAGTTGTGCATAACAAGTTATCCTAAGTGGCGGTACATGCATAAATGTGCGTATAGCACTCAGGATGTTAGCTTGGTATGTATAGGTTTTTGAATTGTCCGTGTTGGACAGTTTAAGAATAATATGATAATAGGTTGTATGGCTATTATAAATCTTATCATACATTTGATAAGATATCATGGTGCTCATTTCCCTCTCGTTCTTTGGGTACAATTATGATGACAATGGGTTTGATGTGTATGTCCTTAATTATGTTACAATTCAATTAAGTAAGGATATACACATTAGTCATTTCATGTTCGTATGTTGTACTTGAAACACTAAGGGGAAATACTAACGGAATTTTGTCAAATGTACGATAAGATTTTGCTACATAGTCTAGAGTCATATTATTTTTGAATGGGTTTAGGACCATCAATCCCTGTAGATTTTAGGCTCATGTCATATTATTTGGCATAATATTAATGATGAAAGTATGTATTTTTGGAATTATATGAGGTGCATTGCTTCTCGTGTTTAAGGGGTGATGTATGGATCGACTGTGAGTTTATAGCAATAGGCGGAGTATAGAATATCGTGATGGTGTTAACAAATTTTTGGAGATTGCCATCGAACATGCAACCAAATTCGGAGGATAGTCCATATTTTGTCCGTGTTTAATATGTTTTAACTCCTCAAGATTGCTCCCTAAAATTGTAAAAGGACACCTATTTCAGCGTGGATTTGACACAATTTATAAGGTTTGAGTATAACATGGGGAAGAGGAGTATGTGAATAATAACGTACGAGAAGAGGAAGGGTATGATGAAAAGGAGCTGGCAGTATGGAATTAGAAGATCGAGCTGAAGATCTAGTTTGTGAAGTAGAAGGTGATTAGTCGATAACCACACGTATTGGAACGATTGTTAGCTGATTCGGAGAAGCATGTATACTCGAGGTGTGATAAATATACCCGTTTATCAACTGTGTTGAGGTTGATGAACTTGAAAACAACTAATGGCTAGAGTGACAAAAGTTTCACGGACTTGCTAAATCTACTAAAAGATATACGTCGAGAAGGCAATGTTCTTCTCAGCCGTACATATGAGGCGAAGAGGATGTTGTGTCCTATGAAAATGGGATATAAGAAGATACATGTTTGCCCCAACTATTGCATATTGTACTAAAAAGAACATGCACATAGACAAGAATGTCCAAAATGTGGTGTACCTCGATACAAAATAAAAAAGATCGATGAAGAGAGTATTAAGGGACCTCTCCCAAAGGTGTTATGGTACTTTTCGATAATACCGAGGTTTAAGCGCTTATTTTTAAGTGCAAATAATGCCAAGAACTTGACGTGGCATACCGAAGGAAGAATCTCTAATGACAAGCCATGTCACCCTACGGATTCTCCTCGGTGGAGAAGATAGATTTATTGTTCCTGGAATTTGGTAAGGAGGCATGGAATCTACGTCTTAGTCTTTGTACTCGACGGAATAAACCCTCATGGTGACCTGAATAGCAAGCGAGAACACTTGGACATTCTTTTGGCTATCTACAACCTACCATCCTTGTAGTGTATGAGTCGCAAGTACATTATGTTGTCAATGCTCATTTCTAAGCCTAAACAGCGAGGAAATAATATAGATGTGTACTTGACGCCTTTTGTTGAAGATTTATGGCTCTTGTGGGATGAAGGTGTTTCGATTTTTTATGTATACCATCAAGAGTAATTTACATTGCGAGCTATGATTTTCACCATAATCAATGACTTCCCGTATACGAAAACTTATCCGACTACACCGTCAAGGTCATAAGGCAGGTCCCATTTATGCAGAGAGTACTTGCCCTATCGGCTTAAGTAGGGAAAGAAGACGACCTATCTCGGACACTAATAATTTCTTCCTTATTCCCATCAATATCTAAGAAAAAGAAAGGTTTTCAATGGTAAAACCAAGATGGATTCTCGCTCCAACTCTATTAACAAGACACCAAATTTATGAACAAGTGAAAGATTTTGATGTGGAGTTTGGCAAGCCATACTGGCATCAATTCGAAAAAGGTGTGTGGAAAAAGAGATCAATATTTTTTATCTTCCATATTGGAAAGAGTTGTATGTGAAACATAATATTGATGTGATGCATATAGAGAAAAACATATGTGAAAGTCTCATCATCACTCTTTTGAACATACCGGGAAGATAAAGGACGGAGAGGAAGCAAGACTCGATTTGTATAAAATGAGAGTACGGGAGGAATTAGCACCACCACCAAAAGGGAAGATAACGTTTTTGTCTCCGGCATCTTACACATCGAGTAGAAGGGGAAAAAACGTTTATGTAAGACATTAAAGAAATTCAAAGTGTCACAGGGATATTTTTCAAACATCAATAAACTTGTTTCGATCTCTAATTATAGTCTAATCGGTCTCAAATTTTACGATTGTCATGTTTTGATGTAACAAATTCCGTAGGTTGCTCGCTATCCAAACTCGTGATACCCAAACATGTCGGACAAAGGAGTTGTAATATTGTAAGTAGTTGTAAGATAATTATAAAGTTAGTTATAAAAAGTTGTAAGTAATCGTAAGCAATTATAAGAAGCTACTAAAATTAAGTAACTGTAAACAGATTGTAAAGCCGTAAGTTAAAGTTAAATGAAATAAGTCAAACTCAGAGAGGTAATCCCTCTATGTAATCATAAAGTCTGAATTATGCTTTAGAAGAAGAGTTGTTCCCACAAATTCACATTAATATTATCACATAAATACGAATGATGATTGATTTCGCTTTGCTGCATCCTGATGGCGGGCATCGGTCGCTATCAGTTTTATACCTCATTAAAAAAAAAAACTATTCACATCATTAGGAGATGGAGCAAGCGCGGCAGAATGGGGAGGAGAAATAAACAATCCAAGGCCAAAAAGCCCCTTCTGAAGACATTAATTTAAATCTCACTTATATCAATTTTTATACCTCATAAAAAAAAAAGCCCACTCCTAATTTGGGCAATAACAAAAATGCAACCTCTGAGACTGCATATTCAACCTCTTTCCACATGTCACTGTTGTCAATCAAGGTGATCAGAGTGTTAATCCTCAGAAACAGCCTAAAATATTGGAATTATGGGCAGTTGTATACTGTGTTTCGTATCCTACTGTATAATATCATATCATATACGATGTTAAAAAATAAATCATCTCTACTCATTAATTACTACACTCACTGACGTTCAATTGCTCCACCTACATAAACTCTCACGCCAACCAATGCGTTATAGGGGCACCAAAATTTTCCAAAAAAATTCACGCCAACCAAGGTGGAAGGTCTCGACTCCAATGGCTGTTTCTAATTAGAAATCACGTTTTGAAACATCCCACCCAAACCCCCCAAAAAAAAAAAATAATGGCCACCTAATGCACTCTCAGAAAGGAAGCTGCCCATACAAACATTGTGCCAAATCATACTCCATCAGATCCAAGACCACTCCACAGTTACAGAAGCCCAAACAAAAGGGGGAGAAAAAGAAAGAAAAGAGTTAAATATATATCACAAACAAGAAGTTTTACAATAGGAAAACACAAGAAATGGACAGAAGAAATAAACTTCTGGTTTTTAATAAGGATCCACACAACATAAATACAATATAAGTGTTCTGTTTTTCATATTTCATGCCCACACCAACTCATTCCAACAGCAGAAGATAAACAAACATCATCGTTGTTCCAGGAAAGCACCCTATCACAACTCTTACATCTTGTTTTGTTGTTTCAAGAAATGTGTTGGGGTGGGGGTCTCAGCCAAGGATTCCCCTACCATAAGGTCTTACAAACAAACACGCCTCATCAAGACTGTGCGTCCGGGACTTGTACACAGCATAACCACTTCTTCTGCAAAACCATCCAAGATGAGAAAAGCAAATAAGTTCCTACAAATACCAAGGCCTTCATCACGTACACTTTTACATGGTCCTCTTCGATATAATATGTGTCATTTGCAACTAATCAGAACACCCACGCTCCGTGAAGTATGTCATCCATATTCAACTAACAAGGATTAGCAGTGAAAAGGCTTTAAGATGGGAAAATCAAATAAGTTCTCTACAAATACTAAGGACTTCATCATGTACATTCTTACATGACATGGTCCTATTCAGTATCACATCATTTGAAACAAACCAGAACAGCCACGCCGCTGAAGTGTAGTATCAGTATTCAACCAAACAAGGATTAACAATGAAAGGACTTTGGGATGCAAAGGATCACAATATGCACTAATCAGACAAGCCATCTTTTTTTTCTCTTTTTTTTTTTTTGGGCCAGATGATAAGAAAAGCCAGTTATAATTTTAATAAAAGTCTGTTGTCTTCATCATGTATTCCACGGTTCTCTCTAGTATCACGTGTCATTTGCAACTAATCAGGAAGGCATGCTCGCTCCTCAAGGATTAACGGTGAAAAGGACACAGGGATGCAATGGGGTCTTGGACAGTAATTGGCCACTCAAATTAAGCAACATCTTGTTGCTTCTCCTTCATCAAACTTTCGGGAGTGAAGTACCATCAGAACAAAGTCAGCCACAGCTTGAATGCGAAAAAGATTCCATGCGTAGCAATAGTACGAGAGAGGCTGAAAAGGAACTTACAGGCTGAGACTTGGTTGACTCCATTCCCGGCTTAGAATTAGGCTGGTTCTTTGCAGGGGACTCAGGTTTTCCACCTGTTTTCTTTTCATCCCTGGCCTTATTAAAAATTACAGTGAATCCCTCCGCTGAAGAAGGGTCATTGACGTCCCATTCACCAAACTTGGGCAGTGGCCTTCCCTTTTCCTGCCAAAGGTCAAAATAAAAATAAGGGCCTAACCACTCAGAGAGTCATGCTTTTAGTTTTCCTGCTTTTAGTTTTCCAAGATCCAACAGCACAATCAAGAGGAGAGTTTTAAAAATAATGGTACTAAACCACAAAAGTAGTCTCCAACAAACTATCAAGTTCTTTTTGTGTCAAGAAACTATAAAATTCTCATGGTACAACATCGGTGTCAAGAACCATACACTAATACCATACTCTCCATGACATGCTATGCATACCAGGATCACAAGTTCATACAAGTAATTTCAAAAGAAGGGTCACCACCAAAAGAGAAAAAATTCAACCTTAGGCGGACAAACGTTAAAGATCCATTCTCAAGAGACAACTCAAAAGGAAATCATTGACACCTTTCATTTAAGCTTCTCCCATCATTGTAGAGGCGCAGATACTTGCTAATAGTCACACAAAGCGCCAGTAAGTAGCACTACCACATAAACTAGAACAAAATTAAATTCGATTAACAATGGCTCATTATATCAATAACAGAGAAGGGGAGCAAAGAACAACAATGCGCAGGATACATAAGCGTGGTTCATGGCACTAAAATCACAAAATGCACCTCTTCAATAATTATGATGGTATAAATGCCACAAGACATCCATCACCAAAGCAGTCTAGGGCTGTTTAGGACAATGTAATTGAACATCAAGCAACTCATCTAAAAACACAGTCTGCAGGCCACCAAACAGAAGTATAAAAATGGCAACAAAACACAGGGTCAAACACTCAATCTTAGAAAGGATTTGAAAACTCATAGGGCTTGTAAGTAGAACACAAACAACAGCAATGTGGAGCCCGATGCAGGAGAATTGAGTACAGAACTTTGCAAAATTCAAGAGCAGTTTTTTAGAGGTTGTCTTCATCTCCATCAACGAGAAGCCCAATACAATCCCACCAAAACAGGATTCAGGGGTCATGGTGAATATCAGTCTTTCATGAATTTTTTCTGAAAAAATGGAAAATGCATTTCATATCTTTCAAAAATAGCCTCTACCTGTCAAGGTTAAGGCTGCATATATATATAAATCTCCCAAGATCCTGCTTTATTGCAATTTCAGGTTATGGTGGAGGCTATGGTAGTGGATAATGTTGTACAGCGTAGTGTCCTTGAAGCAAAGTATCAAAAATTGAAGCACAGAAGAGATGGAATTCAACAATAATTTACAAAGTATTCACATACTTCTCACTAGGGGGTGTTCATTGGGTCAAACCTGGACCAGACCGAACCCAACCCAAAATATGAAAAAATATTCAGGACCGAAGTCCGGACCGCAAAAGCCGGTCCACAGCCCAGACCAACCCGATTAGATCCTGACCCGAACCGGACCAAACCATTGGACCGATTAGGCTTTTGCTTCAAATTTAAGATTTTTTCCTTCACAAGTTTAATTTATACTACATAAGTTAATGCTTGTTAGTTTTTACATACCATACGTTATATGCTACTTTTTATTTGAGTAAATTTGCAATTTGGAGTTTATATTGCTAACTGAAAAAAATAATAATAAAATATAACGTGTTTGCAGTTTATATTTGGGGTTCATATGCTAATATGAAAAACAAAATAATAACATACAACTGTAACGGGTTTCCAGTCTAGGTCTGGTTTATTCCACGTTTAGATCAGACCGAACCAAAACCCAAGATTGCATTTCTCTTGGACCGAGGACCGGACCAATTAGCACTCGGGCCGGTTTGGGTCTAGGTTTCTGGTCCAATTTTTGGGGTTTTTTAAGTTTGACCAAATCTTGAACAGCCCTACTTCTAACTTTTTTTCATTCTTTTGAATCAGGTATGCCAATATTGAAAAGTTTGCAACAGGACAGAGCACAGTAAACCACCATAAAAAGCCAAACTAAAGCTCTTTTCCTTGATTTCCACCCCATACTTTAAAATCAACTCAAACTATACAATAATCAATTAATGGCATTTGAAACTAGTATAAGATGCTAAGTAACGATATCTGTTTAAACCTACGTTATCGTACTAATTTAACATTAAGTTCATTTCTTCCCCACATTTTTATGCTTAAATTGCAATCAAAGAAGTAAAAAGGGCAACTGCGACACTTAACACCATGGCCGTACAAAACAAAAACAAGAGAAAGGGGGAGGGAGGGAGGACGTCACATTTGTTGAAAATAAATAATAACTAATTCATCTGAAAAAAAAAATAACGAATATAGTTGACACAAGTGTAAAACTTCAATGAAATACAGATATACAAATAGGGCAAAGTCACCTAAAAAATGGAAGGTTCAGAAAGGAGAGGAAAGGTAGAAAGCTTTCAAAGACTAAGCTAAAATGAAATTCTGATTAAAAAGTAAATCAATTGGATGTTGGTGAGTTACTCACAATTGATTCGGATAGTAAGAGCTACAAGGATGAATAAGAATGATGTTTAGCCTAAACTCTTAAAGTTAAACAATCACAACCCATTAGGTTGATTGAATGCAGAAAACTCGGATGCTCTAATTAAATAAGATCATCCAATCAAATAACCTAAACATACATCGTCTATGGACTAGTAAATGCTTTCTATAACTATTGACTAACAATTTCACATAGACAATAAAAGTTTTCCACCTTTCCCCATTGGAATGAAAATCCCGTTCATTAGAACTATCAACCCATTCGTACTAAGAAAAAATGTTCAAGTAGGATGCATAGTGACACATACTAAGAACCTATAATGATAGAACTATCAACCCATTAATCAGCATTCAGACCATTGTCTGACATTGACTCCAAGAGCATCTCCACATGATACAGCCACAACCAGCTAAACAAGAAGTACAAAAGTGACCTTAAGTTAAGCCAATATCAGCAAAGCTACTTGCTAACCTGAGTTGATCCCCACCAATCTCCGCTCATGCATGGTTAATTCCCTTATAACTATGAAGTCCCACTCATCAATTTTCAGAGACTTTTGTCTTAAACAGGCAACAATGCCACATCAAAAAAGTATGGCTAATTCCCTTAATTGGCATAAATGGTTGCAAAGAAAACAAAAATCCATTCATCTCTAGCAAGCTTTTTAGGAACTATCCACCGCTTCATCATTCAGTACAATGGCTCTCTACATTTACTTCTTCAGATTATTATACATTAACGTCAAGTTGACCACAATTAATTGCCACATCTCGATGAACGTGCACAGGTTCACAACAAATCAACAGATAAAGTACCCAAAAACTTTGATAATTCAAAAGTACATATGGAAAAGCGTATTCTATCACAAGGCTCTATATCATAAACGTTTAAGATTAAAGTAGCTAATAATTTGCCAGTAGATAGGAAGAACATTGTTTGAAACAGCTCTGAACTTCACCCTAGGAAGTTGAACACCCATTGATTGATAGTAAGCAACACTAAGGACCTCTGCAAATCAACTAGATTCGTCCAACTATTGACAAACGATGCAGAGCCCATACAATTCTATATAACACATGGCAAGATATGAAGGGTTCCCAAAACACGCCAACTTTAGCTAGACTCCTTGCCTATTTGCTTCGCATAATTCACCACATGGTATCCATTCATGTCAAGTCATATTAAAATCACGGTCACTTCAACAACTCATGATAAAAGTGGACAAAGGATGTGGGCACACAATGTCACGTAATTGCAAGGATGAATATTCCATGAAAACGAAGCTTTAAAAGATTCCCATGCCAGTTGCAAGAGTAAATATTCCATCAATTTAAGTAAACATACAGTCTTCTTAGTTAGAAAAAGAGCAGTATGGTGTAAATGTACAAAACCCAAAAACCTACCAAGAATTTCAAATAATGCAAGTTCATCAATCCATAAAAATTCAAGACCCATAAATACCCCAAGTCAAAACTCTAAAATACAAAGCAAACAACTCCAATTACATAAAACTTTACAAAGTTGAAGCTTTAACACAGCCCGAAAATAAATGATAAGATTTATCATCATCCCGTGAGTCAACACCCAAAAACATGCTCTATACGACACAACAAAATCATCCGAGATTAATCAATAAGCTCAAATTGGAAATTATGCCTCAATTACGCAACAAATCGGGGTAAAAACGCAATCGATTGAAGGGATCGAGCAAAACCCAAATCAGATCACAAACAATAAAGTAACAAAAAAACAAATGCGAGCAGAGATGCAAGGCAGTTCAAAGAACAAATCAAGTAAGAAATCAAGTCAAGGGACAAAAATCAAACAAATCTAGGGTTCTTGAGAAAAGAATAAAAGGAAGCATAGAAAGAGAAAATTGAGGGAAATTAGCATCTGGGCATGGAACTTACCGTCATGATAGATAGACGGGGAGAGCGAATCCTTTGATGAAAGGATGAAAGGGAACAGCGAACAGGGGAGAGGGAAGGAGGGGCAAAAGAAAAGCGAAGGGAGAGAAGAGAGAGAAAATGCGGGAGAGAGAGAAAGAGGGGAGAGGGCAGAGGAATTGATGATGATGACCCTTGTTTGTGAGTTGGGGCTGCCAGAAATAGCCATGTGAACGTAGGGACTTTTTGAGAGGTGGTCTCTGTCTTTCTCTCTCCTCATCTCTCCCTGTTCGAACGCCGTTTGATTTGACGGCGTTTTCATGGGAATAATCAATCATCATGGTCTCTTCTTTCTTTTCCCTTTAATTTTTTAGAGGAATATTATAGTTTTTAATTGGATTATTAACATCTGTATCCTCATACTTATGTTTCAATTATTTTTCTATCCATTACCTATTGAAAATTATTTTCAACCCCGACCTTCCGAAATATTAGAATTGTAGGTAAACTTAGAATTTTAAGTTGACCAGGAGTTGTTAAAAGACTAAAATGCCCTTCCTTAAATTAACCTCACCACGATCATATTTTAATTTTAATTGAAAAGATTTTAGAAAAAAAACCCTCAAAGCTCTATGGTCATGAGTCCTCTCTCTCTCTCCGCTCCACGTTCCCTCTCTTCTTCTTCAAGTTCTTTATTCCTTCAATTTCTCCCTCTTCCATGGCGGCACAACTCCCTTCCTCTCTTCTCTCAAGTTCTATCTCATCTCGCAAGTTCTCTATCCTCTTCTTTTTAATTTATAACAAGTATTAAATTCTTTTCAATTTATAAGATCAATTCATTTTTCCCCTAAATAAAACATTCACAATTAAGGAATTGTGAAATTCATAGCCATAGAAGAACAATTAGACGGATGAAGGACTTGAATTTAGTAACCTCCGGCAAAAATATTGCCATCATATCAATGTGGGCACCAAAAGGAGGACAATTCCACTTGTGGGCCTCAAACGGAACAACGTCGGTATGAGAGTTGAGGAGCACGAAGGCAAGTTGGGGTCTTTCCGGGTCATTTGAGCAAGATTAAGGGTTTATTCTTGACAAATTCAATGGTTTGTGATTCAAGGGACAAGGCTTAAGCCTCGAGAGAGGATAAAATTAGCAGCTTCGTAGTAGTTGGGATTTGGGTGAGCAAGTGTTGATTTGAAGAGAAGATTGATGATGATGAAGATGGGTCATCGTACTGTTGTGAGAGTAATGAAGAGAAGACAGAGAAAGTAGAAATGGAAGAGGATTTTGCAGCTTAATCGTGGTTCCATGGCAGTAGAGTTTCACTTCGCTCTTGGGATTCACTTCTTTGTAGAAAAACCCCAAGGTGATTTTGTTCAACTCTTGATGTTGATGACAAATATGGCATCCGGTTCCAATTTCTGGTTGACTCTTTCCCGACCATATGACCGAGTAAACAAGGAGGTAAGGGGAATACTGGGATTTAAATAAGGGAACACCATTAGTAAATTTCCCTGGGCTTCGAATTGCGGATAAACTCCGAGTGATGGGTGAGACAGAGAGAGGAAGAGAGAGAGAGAGGGGGATAGCGAGAGGAGGAGAGAGAGTGAGGGAGATGAACTCGAGATATGTGGTGAAGAAAGGGATAAAAGTTTTTTAGGGTTAAATAAAATAAATAAAATAATCCGATTATTTTTATTTGGGTAAAGTTGTCATTTAATGTTCACCAACCACCGTTATATTAGCACAAATATCGGAAAAGGACAGATTAATTATTAACAACGAATGGTCGTGGAGGTTGAAAATAATTTTCAATACGACATGGGGAAAAAATAATTGCGAGTATAGTACGAGGGGTACGGATGTTAAAAATCCTTTTTAATTGGGAGATAAATTTAATTTTGTGCAAGGTAATTTTTATGCGCTTGAAGCATCAAACGAGATCATACGAGTTGAGAAGCTACCTGATATCGAAAATGTGAAGGTTATGTGGTTATTTGTTATTAGTTTGGACTCGTGTTATATACGTTAGTGAATTATGAATTAATAAAGTAAATATTTATTAAAAATACTTATAATAATGAAAGTAGCATAAATACATGTGTTTCTAAAAATTCTATTTTAAAATATTAAAAATAAAAATAGTAGGGAGTAAATATTAAAAGAGATTAAGGTAAATGACATAATAATAAATTCATTGATGGTGCAGGATCACAAAGACTTCTCTTCCTCTTCTTCCTCTCGCTTGTACCTATGACTGAAACATTATAAAGTTATATTTTACTACAAATAATGTTAGAATATGCATATCATGTGTGTATATTGTGTACCTTGTATATGTAGAATTGGTATATTTTTTAAGTGATAAACTTGTTCCCTCCAATCAACGGACGCAATAAGAGTAATAGGTTCTTCTAATGGCTCTGTTCGAAGTTACATAAAAAATGGAATCTATTTATGTTTATGTTCGTTTATATTCTTTTATATTCGTTTATGTTCTTTTATATTCTTTTATGTTCGTTTATGTTCTTTTATGTTCGTTTATGTTCGTTCGTGTAACACCCCAAAACACCCCCTAAGAGTATTACATCGCCGGAGTTTCTTAAAGGAACTCCCAAGGCTCTTTCGGTGTCGGTTTGGTCATGTCTAAACCTAACTTAAAGGTAATGAAGGTAATTTTCCTTAAGGGTTAGAGGATTTCTAAAAATTTCGGCAGAGTTCCATTTGAAATATGGTCTTTAGCTCAAAGCCTTAAAAACCTACATAAAAATCATAATAAAACTCAACGAGCCATATGCTCGGAGTGTACAACTCAACGACCACACGTGGAAGTCCAACCAATCATGCGATAAACTTAAAACAAGTATAAATGGTTCGTGGTACAACGGGTACAAACTATATGAACTAAATTACAAAGTAGAACACTTAGAGATATAAGAAATACACGGCAGCCACTTGAGTCACTCAAGCAAACAACAAACATCAATCAGCAAGAATTC
The DNA here is from genome assembly GCA_021018815.1 of Talinum fruticosum. Taxonomy (NCBI): domain Eukaryota; kingdom Viridiplantae; phylum Streptophyta; class Magnoliopsida; order Caryophyllales; family Talinaceae; genus Talinum; species Talinum fruticosum. The sequence goes on along the minus strand of JAITYX010000037.1, from coordinate 4,982,743 downwards.
GGAATATGCTAAGTACAACACACACCTCCTCCTAAGTGTGTACCGCAACACTCGGGAGGGAAAGGGGGAAATTTGTGGGAGTGAGTTATAAACCACGGGCTCACCGGAAATCTCATACTCTTAAAATGAAAATTGTTTACACATGTAACGCCCCAATACGTAACCACATAAATAAGTAATTAACAGCGGAAGACTTGTAAATTGGGAGACGTTACCGCCGTTTCAGAATGAAAACGAGGCAAATTCATTTGAGCAAATTCATTTTTCAAACTATTTATGTAACAATCCAACCCAAATTTTCCTTTACGGAAATGAAATTTTCAAAATGCCGAGGATCAGCCGGAGAGGAATCATGAGCCAAGAGACCGAAGAAGGGACTAACATGTATGGGGTCAAGACGAACAACCGAACATCACTTCTCCCGACCAGACTTTATCTTTTTCTTCCTCTTTAAACTCTAGGTGTGATTGTGAATAGTCCGCCATGCGCTCGAGCTCCTAAAAATTTTAAAACATAAAACAATAGATGTGTGAGCTAGAAGCTCGATGACGTTACTGATTATAAAATAAAATAATAATTTAAGTGCTCTTAAATCATGCATATCTTAAATCATTTTTTCTTGAATAAACAGTTTTCAAACTTGCCAATCGCGGATTTGCTTTGTTGATTTAGCCAAACTTAGGACCCATACTCGTGAAGCAATCAATCATGGGATCCAACTCCTAGGTTCATTGAACCATAAGGCGATCGATCGTGAACAATTAAACGATTAACGATTACGTGAAAAATTGAACGATTAATGATTCCGTGCACAATTGAACAATTAACGATTCTCGTGAACAATTGAACGATTAACGATTCCGTGCTCAATTGAGCAATTAATGATTCAATGCTCCGCTAGCGAGCAACGTTGTCCGAGCGTCCCCGGATCAACTATTTACGATTACGATTACGATTACGATTACGATCACATTCATTCATGGATCGTTAGAGCGATTAATGGGTCCTTTGCATGGCCAAATCATGATAAATTGTGAAAACTTATTTATAAATGCAATGAATTGGAAGCATCAACTATTAATCAGTAAAACTTTTACTTTTAGTATAAAGGTAAAGGCAATAACGTACCTCGGCGTGCCGAGCGCTTCGATTGCTCGATTGTTTCGCAACACAATTTCAATTCGATTTCGTTTCCAAAACGGATCTACTTTTGTAGATTACTAGTCCTTTAACAATATTTATATGCATTTATGATCACCAAACTTTTACTTTTCGCGTACCTATCCATATTGTTTCCTTTTGATCTCGATACTCATACATTTCCCGAAATAAGATATTGATGATGTAGCTTGAATTTGTATATAACAATTGATGAGTTTAATTCCCCATTCTTTTATTATAACTCAAGTTTGACCTTTTGCTTCTATCACCTCTAGTCTCGTGCTTAATGTAACTTAACCTTAATTGTAACAATCGTTTCATCTAGTATGCCTACATATCTACTTATATGTAACCAAATATACTTTTTACTTAAGATGTCGATTTGGTTTTCTAATTTTCTAAAAATTTTGGCAGAGTTTCGTTTGAAACATGGCCTAATCAATACGCTAAAAGCCTTAAAAACATGCATAAAATTCGCAATAAAACTCAACGAGCCACACGCTCGGAGTATACAACTCAACGGTCACACGCCGGAGTATATTTACAACAACAAAAACTAAGTTTCAAACCAGTATATAACCCAAGTTACGATCTCGTCAATATTCTCATTTTCTTGTGCCCATGAACTTTTCGATTTTTTTAATCAAGACAAGAACCTTCATACATGTATATTTATAGTTAAAGCTTCAGTTAAGCAATTTAATCATAAAAATCCCGATTATCGGGAGATGGTCCCGTACGATTAATATCTTTATGAGTAGTACCCATAATCGGTTAACGATTTAGTAGATCGTAGACAAAATAATAAAACTCATTAATATTCTAACATGTTAACATTTAAATATTTTGAAAAGTATACATAGTAACGTACCTGAGGTGGTTGTTTGTTTTCCTTTAAATATCGTTGTTCGTTATTTTCTCCGAACATGTCGTTCCCATCGATTTTCTGTTTTCGGGAAGAAATTTGATCTATGCATTAATAAACTTAATAAACTTAATAGATACTCTCTATTTGTTATAAACTTTTCACATTTGACTTCCTCTATTTCCCCACTTATTACTCAAATTCATTTGAATTTCTAACTTTAATTCTGTAAATTTCTTTTCCCTCTCCTCCTCCTACTCAATCCAACATTCGAATTTTCCTTTCAAGCCAAGTCTCACTTTAAGTAATTTGTCGAATTCTCGCAAAGATCATTGCACATTGAATTATTCTTGTCCTTTCACCACCATATCACTTATTATCACCAAATTACTAACTTCACCAAAGTCTCTATTAATTTCAGTAAAGTTCCCAAGTATAACCCAATTTCATTTTTCAATCAAGCTTAACATAACCTAACTTTTAATCACTTTCCCATGATCATATATCTATCCTCCCATCCACTTTCTACATTTCAAATTAATTCCCACTTGTACAATTAGACCAAGGCTAAATCACGTTAATTTACTTAAGTTTAGCACACATACAAACAAATAAATTCAATCATCCATCAACCTTCAATGTCTCATTTACACATTCTTAAAACCACCCCTAAATTATATATACGCTCATATTTCAATCATCCTCAATATTTTTCTTCCAATTCTTCCACCACCAAACAATTCATTCATATTCATATAAAACTTAAACAAGCACATTCACAATTATAAATAAACCCAAATCAATTTTCAATTCCATATTCACATATATTAAACCCTAAATCCAATTTCATTTTCTCTCAAGATTCTGTCAATTCTACCACAACCAAGTTACAACTTACATTAACTTGTCTAATTCTTCAATTACAACATGAATTTGTAATAGAAATTTGCTTAGAAATGAGGAATTAGAGATATACCTCAAAGGGGTTTTGAAGTGGAATTGGTGGTCGTTGTTCGGTGTTTGAGGTGGAAGCTCCGAGCGTTGATCAGCGGTGTCGAGCACCGGATGGCGGCAGCGCCAGCCCAGTCCGGAGGTAGCGATGAGCCGCAGGGCGAAACAGCCTCGGCCCCTGTTCGAGCAGCAACGGAGCGGAGAGGAGAGAGGGACGCGATGGAGGTAACGGGGTGGCCAGAGGCACCGGCGGCGGCCTGCTGGCGGCCGCAGAGACCGGTGGTGATGGCTAGCCAGCGATGGCGCGACCGAGCATCGCGGCGGGGGCGGTTTGCGCCTGCCGGCGCGAGACAGGGAAGGAGGGAGAAGAAAAACTTGGTCCGGGAGCGGGCGCAGCAGCCAGTACGCCGGCGGCGGCTTGCTGGCAGCGGAAGGAGCCGGCGAGGACTAGCCTGCGGTGACAAGGCAGGGCGATGAGAGGGAATGGAGAGGTGAGAGAGATGTAGAAGATAGAATGATATTTTCTTGCTTTACAAAGCCCCTCCCTCCATTGATTTATCTCGATGCTTCTAGCATCCGCTTTTCTTTCTTTTCTTCTTCTTTTTTTTCATCTTTTACTATTAATTTAGCACATGGTTAAGTATATGTCACATATTTGGCTAAATTTTTTTATTTTTTTATTTTGCCATTATAACAATTTCAATTTTATATATCATTTTATTTTATTTTATTTTATTTTACTTTTTAATTTAAATTATTCGAATTCGAAATGAAATTATTCGGACATACATACATTTCGTAGTATAAACGTAAATTGTACGAATTACCTATTATTATTTATAATTATTAAATTGTTTGCACCTTCTATTTCAATTTCGTATTGCGCACGATTCACTGCTCTTAAACAATATTAAGACGATAAAATACAGATTTAAAATAATTAATTACGATTAAGTTTTCTGGGTGTTACAACACATTACTCATAATGATGAAATCAGCGAAAGCATAGTAACATAATACAAATCTATATACTCTTCGATGAAATCCTTTGAAATCGATTGTCACACTTAGATCACAACACTTTAATCATTTAAAATGCGGTTTCACATTCATCACAATTCTTTTGCACACTCGAATCAACTTTCCGGGCCTTCAGGGATTCGAACTAGCACTTCATAATTTCTAGGGCGCGATCCCGAACAAAGGGCTCTTGGGACCTATCTTCTAAGAAGTCTCGGATTGGGCATCCCGATACCGCAGTACTCCCTATTAGAACCCTTCCCTCGAAGTTTCTAGCCAGGAATCCTCACAAATGAGGACCCCAGCTCAAACCCTCCGGTATGCTAAACGATCCACAGACCAGCTGATTTAAAACAATTTGCACATAATCATTCATCACATCCGATTCAAACAGACTTTCTCAATTTAGTTTAATACCAAGGAAGGCATGACACCACATGTCACCCTTATAAATTCACTTTCTCAAATCCAATTCACTTTCTCAAATAAGTTTTGGTTCTTTTAGAAACATAATCACGTTTGAAAGGTAGTTCTCAAGAAATTGCATTCAAGGATCATTTCACGTAAAATACAAAACTCCTTTTAAAACTACTTTTGAACATCATGTAGTGCAATCACTTAACACGAATAGTCACAGTTCAATGCAAGCGAGTCATCCTCAGCTCTTTTCCAACTATGCCTTTCTCAATCCATCAATTTAGTAAGATTAATTCATTTTTCCGAGTCACAATAACCACAATTAGATATCACCGAATCCAAACGTCTCAATTCCCGACAATTTATTGTCTTTACTTTGATTCCTCATTCTATATCTCTACTTTATAAATCCACTTCTTTTGCCCATGTCCCAATTTCTCATAATTCTCTGTCTTTACTTCAATTCCTCATTCTATGTCTCTACTTTATAAATCAACTTCCTTTGCTCATATTCAGCCATATAACTCCTAATCTCACTTTATCACTTAAGTTCCTTTTCACTAGGCTCATCTTCCAACTTAATTTCATCTCAAAGACTTAGATACATTCCAAACTCGTAACGCCCCCAATCACCATTACTTAATAATCCAATAATTAGAGAGTATGAAGTATGGTCGCAGCTGAAGTTAACGACCGAAATCGTTACCGCCAGTCCTAAAAATAGGACCAGGCTAAAATAGAACGCATATAAGAAAAACTTAGCGTCAATCACTTACGCTTTAACAAGTCCCGATAGAAGTAAATATTTATGTCCCAAAGAATTAAACCACACCACATGATTAAACCAACCCCCAACATACAGTTTTGAGGTATTTTATATATCATACAAGCCCCTACAATTGTCTATCCGAAAATACGCCATATGTAATACCTCCCAAAGGCAAACCCAAAAACCAGATGCGAAGAAAATCACCGTGAGTTTCTAGACCCATCACGGATCGGTGATAACGGTTTGTCCAGCTAAGTCTTGCTTCCGTCGGACTTCTTAGGCAATGGGCTGGTCACGGATGCTTTTCCTAAAAACAAAAACAAGAAAATATTTCGAAGAATGAGTCAAAACTCAGCACGAACATTCCCGAAGACTCGGACTTTAAACTTACACTTTTATGAGTTCCATCGAGGAATCAAGTATAAGACTTCTTCTCCTATAGAGTTTTGATTCCAAGCCATTCCATGTGCCTTAGAAACTTTTCCGAGTGATATAGCATTTTCTCTAAGTGTTATAGAACCTACTATATATGTTTCGATTGTTTCTAATCGACTAACCGACTCGGAAAGCTTACGTCCACATGCCTCTTCACACTCGGTTCCGAGTCACTCAACACTCAGGTATATCGCATGTTCAAACACTTTTTTCACGCACATAAACTCGAGTCCGACTTCATGTTACGAGAATTACACTCGTTAATTCTCTATTCCAAGTCGACTTATTTAGTTTGAACTTTGTTCAGTCTAGATTAAGTTTGTTTACTCCGATATTCTTTATCTAACTTGATTCTCTTTTAGATCGACTCGGATGGAAATTGAGCCTCATGGATATTAGACTCAGAAAATTCCATTCCTTTTCCGACTCGGATAATTAGTCACTTAATTATATTAATTACGTTATTATCTATATCTAATCTTAGACTAAAGTATTTTATACTTTGAGAACCAAATTGATTTACTTTTGTAGGTTATTCAAACGAGGCTATCCTAATTTTGAACTGCAAAAGTAACCGGCTTCAAAACGTCAAATCACCAGCAGACAAGGCTTTTTCCACCTCGACCTAGCCCCGGACAATCGTGTCGGGATTGTGCTGTTTCCAAAATTGGAAATCTGTAACACCAAACTCAACGGTAGTTTACACCTTATTTTTAAAGACACTACCAAGTGGTTTTGGGACTTCCAAAGGAGTCAAGAACCGTTGCTCAACGTTCATATCTCAACGGATATTTTCCGAGTGACTCGGAAAATCCTTTACAACGATCACAAAGGACTTCCAGTCGGAAGATGGACACAACGGCTAAGCTGCTTGGTCACCTATAAATAGAAGCTAACTTTCAAGACTTGAAGATTGTCGAACCTATTGTTAATACACATACTTGAGCAAAAGCCATTGTATACATTCTCAATCTTCTACTTACAACTCCAATTCGTATTTAATAACCTTCCGAGTTGTAAAGTCTTGTACTCGATTAGAAACACTCTCTTTCTTACTATCTAAGTAAGGTCCCTTGACTGAGCTGTAAGGGTTAACTCAACTCGGTTGTCCCTAACTGTAAGAGTGATCTCGGTTAGGAAGTACTAGATCGAGATAAGGTAATTTCTCGAGTGTAGGAAAAACTTGTAAGGAGTTGTTTAAGGGAGCAATGTAGGTCAAGTCAGTCTACTGTATTTTGTGGATTCAAAATAGTGGATTTGACTTCGTGCTTGGATTAGCACGGTCCGTGGTTTTCTGCCCTAGGAGGGTTTCCACGTACTTTATGAGTTATGCTTTTCCGAGTGCATTCTAGACTCGGACAGTCTTAAAGTGCTTGTTTAATTTGCTTCTTCACTTTGTACTCGAATTATGAGTTAATGCTTTTCCGAGGTTATCCTTGCCTCTCACTCACCTCGGATTCATATCTCGTTCTAATTTTCAAGCAAGTTTCCTCATCACCCTATTCACCCCCTCTAGGGTGATTTATACTCTCCAAGAGAAAACCTTCAATTCCTGCACTCGTAAAAACTACTTTGAAAACATTTTAATTGAGCGCGCGCATTTCAATTCATTTTAGTTCGAAATCGAGGGGAGAGAATATGAGTCAAACTTGCTTGCTGGTTATTATCCGAAAGTGGAACCCCTGTACAATTGATGCGATCTTTGAATAAGGTGCACACCTTCGAGCCGACCGAGAACCCGAGTTGAAGCCGCGCGGTGGAATTGAAGGGCGTAAGCCCCGATAATTGATAATTGATAATTGATCGGGGACCACTTAATAGGTGACAAAAATTGATTTGCAAATGATTCATTATTAGTTATTTATATAAGAAATGTTGAGATTTCCTAAAATATGTGAATTTTGGAAAGGTACGAGCAATGAACGTACTCGGATCGAAAATCGTTGTTTCTTCCCTTTTATAGAAATTTACATTACCAGCTAGTCGGCAACGGAAGTGGCCTCAATTATGTTTCAAGTAGATTTTTGCTGTTAATAATGTTTCTCCCGAGTTTCATAATTGAATTCATATAAGTGTTTTGCAATTTGTTTCATTTCCTTTATTTAATACATAACCAGTTGAAATAAGATTTTTATTACTCAATTCTATTGCGTTAGTTTCGTTTGAAATCTTGTCTACAGCACATATTCATCAAAGAAGTTGATTGGGCCATATTTATGTGATTTTATTCATTAATCGAATCGGATTAAAGATGTATATGTATATACATTCAAACATTTATCTAGTAACACATGTTTGACAAACGTAAAATATGCCCCTAATGGTTGTTATTATCGTTACACCATTAACTCAATTAATTATATCAAACCAAAATCTTACTTTCAATCCTATCATTAAGTCACCTTTCATCTCATCTTATCATCTATTCCACAAATAAATCATTTTACTCCACAAATTAACTAATTTACTAAAATTTCACATAAATCAAGACACACTAACTCAAACTTGTATGTATCTTTTCCTCAACAAAATCCAGATCTACATATACAATTAAGTACACAAATTTTCTCAAAGTTTTATATACTTTCAATTCAACTCTACTTATTATCCAACTTCAATCTCTATATACACATTCTCCTTCTTTTGCTCAAATATACCCAATTTCAAAATATAACGAGAACCATCAAATTCACTCAAAATCTATATCAAAGCATCCCCAATTTAATTCATTAATTCATAATTTTACAAATTCACCAACTTGCAATTTCACAAGAGCAATATATTTATTCACTTTCACAACAATCATTCTACCAAAATCCCAATTCACAATTATTCACAATAACTCCAATTTTTCTAATTCAACCTTTAAATCCACACCACAAACATCTTTCAAAATCATATAATTCAATTTACAACTATAATCATTAAGTAGATAATGAAGTGTGATAATTTAAGATTTAGGGCTTTACCTTCAACCCAAGAGTGGAAGCCAAGAAGGGGAAGAAGTGGTAGTGGTGTAGCACGGTTGGGCTCAGGCGGCCGCTAGTAGCACCAGCGTCAATTTCCGGTGGCCGGAGGGTAGGCGACGAGCGGGGGTGAGGCGGGGCAGCTGCCGCGAGCAAGAGAGAGAGAGAGAGAGAGAGCGCGAGAGCGGGACAGGGTGCAGGCGGCGTTGGCGGCAGCGGCGCTGGCGCCGACTTCGGCCGATGTTGGTGGCATCCGGTGGCCGGAATCGAGGCGGCAGCAGGGTGGTGAGACAGGGGAGGCGAGAGAGGAAGCACGGGAGAGAGGATGAGTGTGAAGAATGAAATGGATTTTTAAAGCCGTGTATACATTTCTAGAGAAATCCCTTCCGGATTTTTCTTTCAAAAATATCGATATCGCCGGCGACTTCCTTCTTCAGCCATCTCTCTCGGTCCTCCATGGGTGATTCTTGCCGTCCTGCCCCTTGTCTCGATATCTCGCCTCCGCCTCGTCGGCTGACCTCCTCCTTCAACCATCTCTCTCGGTATCCGCCTCCTTCCCCCTCTTAGGGTCCGTCTTCCGTGCCTTCTCCGGGTGGACTGCGACTATACATACATACATCGTTTTTGAGTATGTTGAATTGGATGTGAACAATGTTCCTCTGCCTCTATCTCGAATCGTTTTGGGTATGTTGAATTACATATATTTTATGTTTTAGAATCCCGAATCGGTTTTCATTCTCCCTCCCCTGTCTTCCGTCCTTCTACTCGAATTGTAGATATAATTTTTCTAAATTGTGAGTTTGGATGGATATAAGGTGATTTATGAAGTTCATATGTAAATGGAGGACAGAAGAACATCTAAAATTCTGCTTGATGTATGAATCTGTATAGCTTATTTACAGGTGCTAAGCCCAAAAAAAACGAAATTGAAACAAAGGAAAAGAAAAGGAAATTGGTTAATAAAATCGAAACAAATGTACCGGGTGGCTTGATTATTTGTAGAAGATTGATGACCAAATCTGAAGCTTCACAGAGCATTTTGCGTGAACATTCAATCCGGTTAATGAAGGTGGGAGAAATGGATTGAAATGAAGTGAATGTGAGGAGTTGAGAAAGAGTAGCAAAGCCGACGTGAGGGAAGTTGACAGGGGAATTGACGGGAGAGGGGGCAGGAGAAGGACAAATATAACCCTAAAAGTGAAGCTAATAAAAGGATAAAAATGGTAGATTTTTATTTTTAAAAAAAATTAGGAGCAAGGACTCTTAGTAATTGACATTTTTCACTCTTAAGAGGGTCTCCCAAGACTTAATAGTGTTGAAAACTTAGAATTGTACTTGGTATTTAATATTTAATGTTTATTTTTAATCACTTTCTTAAGTTGGTAATGGATATTGAACGGAAGGAGTATGATATAGCACATATATTTTTCTCGAAATAAGAATAATATGCTACCGATTATTGGTATAATTATACGAGTATCTATTTATTTTAATTGGAGCGATCCTAACAATTTTTTTTTTTAATTTTTTGAGTTGATTAACTAACATTTATGAGTTTCAATGATCAACATACTAGTTTTACTTGATGAGTCTTTTTTGTTTCTTTCAAATGAAATGTATTTTAAGTTTTTAGTTGTGTACTTAAAAATATAAATGAACATTTTCCTTGCACTAAAGTTTAATTTTTAAAGAAAGGTTTCAATATTATATTTAATGAATGTCAACCTCAAAAACAATGAACCTTTTAATTTGGGAGATTTACCATAAGGTTATGCTTCAATTTGTAATTACAAGTTTAGTTATTTATTTTACACTTGAGTCACTCTTTAAAAATCAAAAGAAATACCCTCAATTCTCTCTTTCTCCTCATATCACCTTTGTTAATCTCTTTCCTCTCATCATCTCTCTCTTTCCCTCCCTTCACTTGAGAATTTCTCTCTACCGAGTCTCTCTTTTTCCTCTCCTTAATGTTACTCTTTGTTTCTCCTCCCTCCAACTCTCATATATCTGTTTTTTAAAATAATTTTTTTAAATAAAAATAAAATATATTTTATTTTCAAATCATATTATTTTTATAAAATTTTTTTCTTTAGATAAAAAATTAATTATTCATATGATAGATGATTTTCAAAAACTTTTTAATAAATAAATTATTTTACATTTAAATTTTAATTTTGTTATTCATGTGTCTTTTTATAGTACCATTATGAATTTTTCTTACTATAAATAAATTAACTTATTTGTGCACCAAAAAATAATGTATTCATTTTTATAATCTAATTTTAGACAAAATTTAAATTTCAATTAAAATTATAATTTTAAGTTCATATTATAAAATTTTAATTTGTAAGTTTTAATTTTTCTTATTTCAATTAAAATATTTTGATTGAGAAAATATATATGGTTTAAATCCTAAATTTTAATTAGTCAACCTAAAATATTAAATTAATAAATCTAAACACTAAATCCTAAATATAAGATACTTATAATAGTTATAATCATAGTTAAAATGAATATGAAATTACGTGAATTAACCTAAATAAATTTTCGAGATAGAATAAAAAATATTGTATAACAGGGTTATTACGTATGTCAATCATGGTTAAACATGATGTTGTCCTGGGATGACTATGTTATCATCCAAGGATAACATAATGGTTAACCATGGTTGACATACATAGTAATCTCGTTATATAGTAATTTTTTATTCTATCTCGAAAATATATTTAGATTATCCACGTAATTTCATATTCATTTTTAAGTCAATATGTGTAAAGCTAATTATGATTATAACTATTGTAAATATTTTACATTCAGGGTTTAGTGTTTAGTTTTATTAATTTAATGTTTTAGATTGAGCAATCAAGGTTTAGGATTTAAACAACATATATTTTCTCAATCAAAATATTTTAATTAAAATAAGAAAAACTAAAACTTAAAAATCAAAATTTTATAATATGAACTTAAAATTATAATGTTACTTAAAATTTAAGTTTTGTTTAAAATTAGATCATAAAAATGAATATATTATTTTTTTGTACGAAAATAACGTAATTTATTTATAATAAAATAAATTCATAATGGTACTATAGAAAAGAGACATGAATAACAAAACTAAAATTTAAATGTCAAAAAATATTATATTGAAAAAATATTTTTTTAATTTAAAAAAGTTATTTTAAGAGAGAAATATATGAAAGTTGGAGAGAGAGAGAGATAGTCACATTCGGGAGGTGAGAGAGAGAGACGGCAAGTGGAGGGAGGAGAGAGAGAGATGATCGGAGGAGAGAGAGTACAAGAGGTGATAGGAGGAGAGTGAGAGAGAATTGAGGGTATAAATGTCTTTTTGTTTTTTAGAGAGTGACGCAAGTGTAAAATAAAAAACAGAACATGTAATTACAAATTGAACTATCACCTATGGGTAAATCTCCTTTTAATTTTTCAAATAATGAATAGTTTCTTTAGAATGATAGACTCTTCTCTTGGTACAGCTAGCACTACGACACAATAGTATGATGATTATTTTTGTATGTATTTAAAGATATTTATTGCTTTTGACTCAAAAATTTGAAATATATTAATGGGAGGTTAAGGAACCATCTAATATACAATTAAACTTTGGGATGTAGAGATGAATCTCTATCTCATGTCTAATGAACTTTTTAACTCCAAATGTTTAACTTTTTTATTTTATAAATGACGAACCTCTTCCCATTTTCACTTATTTTCTTCCAATTTCCTCGATTTCGGGTTTTTCTTTTGTCCACTTTACATTTATCGAAGCCCTTTTTAAATATTTATATCTCATAATCTAGAATTAATACTCCCTTCACCCCATATTCATTGTTAAAATCTTCAAATTTGTTAGACTCATTTTATAGTCAATATTGCTTATTTTAAGATTTTTATTTTAAAAAACACTACTACAGTATATGAATTTTTATTATGGACGCTTTACGATAATTAAAAGCAAAAACCGTTATAAAAAAATGAGGCGGTGACATTTTTGTAAATAAGCAGCTTTTTATTACACCTATGACTACGATTCTTTTATTGCACCGTAGTCATAGGTCAAGCAAGTCACTTTTGACTACGGTTCCGTAAAAGAACCCGTAGTCATAAGTCCTTTATTATAACGATTTTTCAATTGAATTGTAATGAAATGTAGTCCAAAAAGTGTAAAACGCGAGAACCGCTACTTGTTACTAGCCACCCCAGCTCGTAAGTCTGCTCTACTCTCACTCTTACTCTCCCTCTCTAGTTGATCTCCTCCTCATTACATCATATTTTTTTGTTCTCATTGCCCTCGTCGCGATCTCGCTCTCATCGCCATCATTTATCTCGTCACTGTCGTTGTTCTCCCTCTCTTCTCTCGCTGTCGTTAGACTTGGCAAAACCGACCCAAACCGAATGGGTCAACCCAAACAACCCGAAACCCAAACCGAATCGACATCCGAAACAGCTTGAACCGATTTTGACCCGAAAACCGAAATGAAACGACTCGAACCGGCCCGACCCGAAATGTAATGAACTCCGATTCAAGCCCGAACCGAAATGACCCGATCCGAAACCAAACCGACCCGAAACCGAAACCGACCTGAAATATAATTGACCCGATTACGACCCGAACCGAATCGGACCCGAATTCGAATAGCAGTGACCTAAACCCGACCCGATCTGAATTTGAATTTGACCCAACCCACGTTTTTTGGCAAGTCTCTCAGGATGGACTTTTGCGCTTGTAATAATACAAATAATTTTGATCGACCTCAAATCTTATTCAAGCAAATCCATACCAAGGGATGGTGGTGGACTCGATAATATTGTATTGTACTTTATTCTTATTAATTATAATCACTCGTTCCAAATTTTGAGTAAGCGTTGATTAGGTGAAACTAGTGCAATGATGCCACCTGTGAACATGATTTTTGATGCAACACTAAGGACTTTTGAAAATTACAAAATCAAATAAAATATCAATTCACATTTCCGATCGTGACAAACATGGTCATTTTCATAAACAACACCAACGGCAACACACACAACACAACAAATCAAACACGGTCATCTCCATAAACAACACCAAAGATAACACGCACAACACAACAAATCAATACAAAAGTACTATAACATAACATAATAACATGATGATTATCTAATAAAAATTACACAAGCTCATAATAGTATGTAACTAGTTTTTACGTATAAAAGATTACTACTTAGAGAGTTAGTTGTGTAATAGATTGATCATTTTTCTTCATTCTTCTTATCCGTATCAATGGAGAAAAGCAAACGGCTCGCTTCGCTTCAAAAACCTGTAATTTATTACAAATCAAATAAGATATAAATAGTAAACTTAGCAACTTCGCAATGTTCAAGTAACGAATGAACAATAGCAAATCAACTCAAACAAAAGCATTAATAATAGTAAGAGTTATATATTAATTTCATTAGCGATCATTATTTTGAAGGAAGTGTACTTGTCTTAGGCTACTTAGGATTCATCCAATCCACATAAGAGCCGAGTAAATTCCTCAATATCATTGGCTAAAGTTCAAACCATCAAACAACAACTCATATTTTAATAAAAATAGGGACAAAAACATATTAGTTAGGAAAAATATAAATAGAAGGAAAAATAAAGCAAAACACTTACAATCAAAACCATACAACCAACTTCGAGTAGTTATCAAAGCTTCCACATTTTCAGGAATGAAAGAGCTTTTCCATTTGTTCAAAATCCTACCACCAATGCTAAAGGTTGATTCTGAAGCAACCGTAGTAAGTGGCACACTCAATATATCACTAGCCATAAAAGAGAGTTCTTTATACTTTTCAGAATTTTCTTTCCAAAAAGATAGAACATTCAACTCTCTTTTGCGCTCCATCTTAGGATCTTCCAAATATCTATCAAGCATTGTCTTCTGACTGGTGTAAGAATCACCACCAAATTCATCATTATCGAAATCCTACAAAATTACAATTAGTAACACAATTATATCTTCAATAATAAATTAAAATAAATAATATTAACGTATAAGGTAAATAAAAAATACATACATATATATAGTTGAACTTTCGCTTGTAAGGTGGAGATTTCAAACTTTGGGAAACGCCGGTTGAAGATAGTGTTGATGCCATATTAGATGAAGGACTAGCACAATTGTGTACTCTCTAAGAAGAACCTCTAACTTAGCAATCACTTGATTCACCTTAAAAGTTGCAACTTCTTCACTTCCATACAACTTTTTATAACAATATTTCAAAAGCACTTTTTGCATCGGGATCAAGAAGTGTAGCAAAACAAAACAACAAAGTATATTCACTTATTTCAAAATCACTTGATTCACCTTAAAGGTCTTAGACCGAGCCAACCTTATTCGGTCCGATCCTCGGTCCTCATTTTCTCGTTATTCGATTTTCGGACCAGGCTTGTCCGATCCAGTCTGGTTCGATCCTAAACCGATGAACAACCCTATTTAAAAACGAGATTTTTCCCTTTTTTAAATCAAGAGAAGTTAAAAGTGTAGAAATTGCTTATACAAAGTCACGAAAGAGAAATGCATTAAGGAATATCAAATACAAAGTTACACAATACTTCAAAAGTGACTAATAAATTAAATACAAATTAAAAAAAGCAACAAAGAAGAAAAAAAGAAAAACAAGATCGAACTTATATAATCATCCAAATTCCATCATTAGTTAAAAAACTTATTTATATATATATATATATATATATATATATATATATATATATATATATATATATATATATATATATATATAAGCGGTGGGCTACCTTGGGAATTCTACCCGTTAAATGTCTGCACAAACGTTAGCGCCAACCCTAAGATTGCACCGATGAGTGCGATAATCGACCAAGGACTGCTGAAATAATCACGCATCAATGTCGCCCGCCATTGGTTACACTTTCTGCTACTATACTTATTCACTCTTTCATACAATCCTACAAAGCATCCATCGTCAACTGAGAAGTAAATTCCCTTGGCTAGGCGATTGAGAAGGTTGGCGACTTCGTCATTACTCCCTAATGTATGAACAATAATTTCCTTGTCGATAAGATGAGCTACATCGGAAGGAGAGTCCACCAAGTTATCTAGGAGAGCAATGTAAGATGTGATCTGAGCTTGATTAGGGGGAAGATGGGATTGCTCAAAGGCCATCAGGTTGAGGAACATCGACTCTGACGTATCGTTTATCACAATTTGGGGCATATTCATGGTTCCATGATCGAAATTGACATCCCAAAATGGAAATGATTTTTTCACCACCTTGAATTTAACCCCGGCATCCTTCAGTTGGGTAGCGGAACTGATTAACTGGTCTTTTGGGTCTCTATCTTTATCCTTCCTTTCTTTCATTTCAAGTGATTTAGTTGTAGTTGAATGATACATTAGGGTTTGCCGAAAAATATCTAAGCAGTGATGCATTCTTGATGAGAAGATAAACTTCTTCAACGACTCAAATTCCTCACGTGTAAGGCACCTGTCGGTAACCAAGAAAGGGTTGTATATACTAATTGCTAGCTCCACAACATCTTCCTGATTTTGGGGCTTATTGGGATTGAGCCCATGCAACCGATCAAGAACGAATAAAGGAATCTGATTCTCGAGCAAGATCATATCTCTCAAGATACCATCTTTCATGAACTCCTTGGAAAATACAGGGTCCTTTTTCGGATAACCAAGTTTTTCGAAACCTTGATGATAACAAAGGAGGATCTCAAGGATAAAACAACCATCGACAACCAACACTTCCGCAAACTTGTTGATAGGGAATTCGTGCGGAATATCTTCATAACATGCAAGTGCTTCTTGCTCAACTTCTTTCACTTCACGGAGGTAGGTAGTTATGTCTTGATTGTTGCGTTTAAGCATGCGATGAAGGGCTCGATATTTGTGGAACTCCATGGCCTGTAGTTGATCCTTCCCATAGTGATGAGGTCCTAGAGACACAAGGTGAGGCATATAAGCCTTGTCATTGTCTTCCACTTTCATACACCATGGAAGTTTATAAATACAACAATTGTTCCATGACATAGGATCAATGTTTTTGTCTACTTGGTCTAGTTTTGCTTCAATCGAGTCCAGTGACTTAGCTTGTTCTATCTTGATTACCATCCTAGAATAACAAAGAGCACCAATGTCAATATAAGAATGAGAACTGCAACAATGATATCCAATATGCATTATGCCATGGTGACTTTGCTAGGGAAGATTAAACAGGAACCACTATGTAGTGTTATGTTAATATGAACCAATAATGCAATTGTTCTTCAAAATTGATCATAATCATATAATAGCGATTTATGAATAATAGCAACTCCTATACATATAAAGTGAAATAAACTTATATATGTGCACGCGTATGTGTATGTGTAAGGAACCATGTAAGACAAAAAAAAAAAGAAAGAAAAAAAGGGGTATAAAAAGGGGTATAGTATCCCCAATTGCAGGAAATCATGAAAATAACATGATGAGCTTGTTTCAAGTGAATCCATGTCATTTAACTGAGTATTGAGATCAATATACGCTTATATAGACTTGTCAACTCTAGTGAGTAGGTTAAATAACACTGGAAAAGAAAAGACTATTAGGCTCTATTTAATTCTAAGAAAATTAGAAGGAAAGAAAAAAATGTGGAAAATGAATTTCTTTCCCATGTTTGAATTGAAGAAAAATGAGAGAAAAAAAGTTTGATGGAAAAACTCATGGAAAATTTTGTCAATTTGGTCAATCATATTTTCCTTCCAAAATTGAGAGGAAAATGGAAGAAAAATTTCACAATGAGAGAGAAATGAAAAAGAGAGAGAATTCTATTAAGAAATGCCATTAAAAATTTTCTCTCTCCTCTCAATTAATCAATGCTATTGAGTATTTTCTCTATGCTCTCCATGACAATGTCATGATTATAATTTTTTCCTCTATTTTTCCTTGAACCAAACACAAGAAAAAAATTAATTTCCTCTTAACTTTTTTCCTCATTACTTTTTTTCCATTTAAATTTTCTTTCCAACCTATTTTCTTAGAATCAAATAGAGCCTTAAGGTTTGGTTGTAAAGGAGACAATAGTCGTTTAATGTCTTTCTCTAAGGCTCTATTTGATTCTAAAAAACAAGGTTGGAAAGAAAATTTAAATGGAAAAAATGATGAGGAAAAAAGTTAAGGGAAAATTAATTTTTTTCTTGCGTTTGGTTCAAGGAAAAATAGAGGAAAAAAATTATAATCATTTTCTAACCTTTTACCCATCCACCACATTGTCATGAAGAGAAGAGAGAAAATATTCAATAACATTGATTAATTGAGAAGAGAGAGAAAATTCTTAATGACATTACTTAATAGAATTCTCTCTTTTCTATATTTCTCTCTTTTTAAAATTTTTCTTCCATTTTCCTCTCAATTTTGGAAGGAAAATATGATTGATCAAATTGACAAAATTTTCCATCAGCTTTTCCATTAAACTTTTTTCTCTCCTTTTTCTTCAATTCAAACAAGGGAAAGAAATTTATTTTTCATATTTTTTTCTTTCCTTCTAATTTTCTTAGAATCAAATAGAGCCTAAATGATGCAATAGTATGATGAATAATTATTAGCATTAAGAGGGATAAAGTAAAAGCAAAACCAAAAAATTAAAAAATATATAATAACATTAAGTCAATATGTCACCAACGAAAAGCTATTACTTTCATTGTTTGGATCCAACGAGTTGAAGAGGTTGGTATCGGTTTTGACCCTTTACTTTACAAGTTTTTTAGACTCTGATCAAGAAAATCGTAGTCAAAATTCAAATTTTTAAGCATAATCAGATCGGATTAGTTTTTACCGGGTCTACTCCTATATAATCTAAGGAAAAAAATATTAGATGAATCATATTAGATGGCTCAATAAAAGGGAAAGTGGCATATGTTTACAACAGAAACCGACTGTACCAAAATGTCATCCAAAAAAAAAAAAATTAGTGAAATAAGGAACTAATTTGGTATAATATGTGACGCAAAAATAGTGTGATACATAAGTAATTGATGTGGGCCTTTTGGCGCTGTTTTTAGCATATAGGCGAAGCCTGCATGTTGTATGAATAGAGGAAATCGAATAAGAAGCTGCTTCAATTTAATGAATGTACCTGCCTTTTACCAAAAAATAACACACTAGTACATGTGGCAAAACAATAATTTGGAATAAATTCGAGTAATGTTAATTTCTCATTGGTTCATGTTTGAATTAATGTGATTTCAATTTATGAAGGATGACTGCTTTCTAGCCTAGCTAGTTTATTTTAAATTGGTTAATATTTTGTATAATAATGTTGTCTATATAGGAAGACTACTTAGGTCAAGTCCAATTCGGATTTTCGGTAGTCAGGTTTGGACACGGCCATTAGCTTGGATATCAAGTTAATTTCTCCCTTATTTATTAGAAAACATATATAATTAAATAAATACTCTAAGATAGATATGTATCTAATAAGATGTCAAGTTCGAGTCTTATAAATAAAAAAAACATATTCTGATAAAGTTATAGGAATTAAATAAAAAAAGAAAAAAATGCATACCTTTTGAGGGAGTATTAAAAGATAACTTTAAGTTACACCAATAACTTGAACCAAATCTCAGTGGACCTTCTTCTCAATTAATAAATGCACTCAATATAATAGCCACCTTATGCATGATGAGGAGGCAGAGGAGTATATAATGTATGGCTAAAACAATCCTTGTCCTTCAAAATTTGTACGTGTTAAGCATTTGATTCTTTGCTTGGACGTCCGAAAAGCAAACATTGGAGGCATTATTCATTTCTTGAGAAGATAAATTCTCGAATATTTATGTTCATGGCTTGCTTTACTCTTCTAAATAACACTAAAAAGTTGCTATGTTATGGATTCCCATCCAAGTTTGTGAGCATAAACATGCAAGAGTATGGTAACAATTTTTATTTTTATTTTTTACACTTATTTTCCTTTTTTTTAATATTACTTCTGGTTTTAAATCTTCTAGAGAGAGAATGGCAATTATACTTGTTCACTGAGTATATAGTTTAATTTGCGGATTGAGTCACATTAATTCATATTCTAATCAATTATTTGAAAATCTTCTTCTTACACAATATACTATAGGAGGTTTTTACTTAATTTGTCCAAATTTTTAAACATTAAATGTTAGCTAGGAGTATTTGGTCAACAAATATTAGTTATTATAGTTGCTTGAATCAAAATACACTATTTCTTCTTTTTTTTAATCTGAAAACGGGTACCTTTATTACTCAGCCGTCATAGAAACGTCGGAGGTTTCCAAATCAAGTACAGACCGAGGACCATCAACAAACCATGATCTAGAAGGCATCTTATAGGGTTGTAGGTGGACTGATGAATGGGCCACCCTATTACACCCACGACGAATATGCGGAAAAAAAATGCAAAATTCAAAAAGCTTACAAATGTTTAATATATCGGAAATAAAGAAACCGATTTCGATGATAAACAGCTTCTTCCGGTTGATCTTTGTAATGAGGGACGCACAATCTCCTTCGACCATCACTTTGGTGAACCCATGCTCCAGCCAAGGTTCAACCCAAACACACGAGCTCTAACTTCTTCAATCTCAGGCCCTAAGAATCCACTACCTTGGTGCACACCACAAAGGCCCGTCGTACCCCACTCGTGGCCCAATTCCCCTAACTTCGCCTCGTCTATAACCCAACGTTAGCTAGGAGGCTTCCAAGTATCAATGTGCAGATGTGAACGGCCGGGAAAAGGCAGTCATGACTCCCGAAACTCCTTCACTAGCTTGGTAGCCTTGCTACAAATGTTACCAACATCACAGCTTACCAACCTCTCCAAACAGCAGCCAATTCCGGGCATTCCCAATTTTCCAAGCCAAGGTTAGAAATATCTCCTAGTCCTTGTCATTCAGCTCGTTCTTGGCATTGAAGATAAAGTCCCATGTTGAAGCAAAATTTATCTCCCATAGGTGGTAGCTGAAATTACTAGTGGCCCATACCTACAGTGATTGGGCATTGGAAAAGGGCATGACATTCGTCTTCCTCCACTTGGTTGCACACACCACAAACGGTTGGGAAAAGCGGGATGCACCGGGCCGATTTGCACTCATTGGCAAAGACATCGAGCATACCCACCAGACAAAGGATTTAACTTGGGGTGGCAAACAAATCCCCTACAACACCTTCCAATAGTTAGAGCTCCCACCTTCATTGGACCCCGATTCAGTCTCGCGACGCCAACTCTGGATGCAGTGGTAGGCGTCTTTCATAGGAAAATTGCCTGCGGCCGAATAATTCCATAACACACCGTCTCCAGGGAACAATTGGCTCAACGACACTATTTCTTTAAAAAACATGTAGGGTGTGTTTGGTTGGGGAAAAATCATTTTCCCGAAAATGATTTTCCAACCAAAAATGATTTTCTTGAAAATCATTTTCCACATACATTTTCCTTTGTTTGGTAGAATGAAAAATAATTTTTCAAAAATTTATTTTCCTTTGTTTGGTAGGAAGGAAATTAAGAACATTTTCCTAAACCCTAAACCCTAAACCCTATACTCTAAATACTATACCCTAAACCCTAAACTCTAAACCCCGTACCCTAAACCCTAAGCTCCATACCCTAAACCCTAAACCCTAAACCCTAAACCCTAAACCCCGTACCCTCAACCCTAAACTTTAAACCCCATACCCTAAACCCTAAGCCCCATACCCTAAATCCTAAACTCCGTACCCTAAACCCTAAATCTACCCTAAACCCTAAACCCAAAACAAAGGAAACCAATAATGTTTCCTAAAAATCAAATAAAAAAAGAAACCAAAGTTATCCAAAAGAGCTTGAAAATGCATAAAATCAAAGGAGTGAAACCGACAAAATACAAAAATAAAGAGTTTGAACAATATTATCCCAAAAAAATAAAAATAGAAACCTAATTCAAAGTTTGTCTTGCCTACATCAAATGCCTAATACCATGAATTTAAGTTTTGTTCTTCATGAAATTGTCAAGCCAAATCCTGCGAAGCTTCTCATTTTTCACTAGAAATCCTTTGCCATTACTTTCATTTCCATTCGGATAATCAAATGCGAAGCCAAGAACTCATCTTCGTAACCTTCCATCTTCATGACTTCTTGATAGAGTAACTCAACATTAAGCTTGGATTTGGAGATTTGTTGGAGAGCCATACCAACTTCACCAAGTTGGTTACCGATTATTTGTATTTCTGGATCAATCTCACGAGTTCTCTTTCGAGTACTCTTTGTTTCCCGTGGAAAACTAGAAGTGGTTGATTGTTTATCATTCTCTTTCACTGTATGAGCATCACTATCTCCCTTATCCTCAAGATTTGCTGCTAACTCATGAGATTGTAGCTGGATGTCATTAAAAGACTTGACATAGTTTCCTCTTGCAGAATCCTTCCCAACAACAATTGAGATTTCATCATACATATCAATTTTCTTGTTGAGGTACATCTCATCAATTGGATTCTCCTATTTATGAAACCCAAACAATCAAAATTAAAAACACAATCAGAATCAAATTCAGTGCAGGGCACGTGCGGGGTAGGTGCAGGCAAGTGCGGGAAAGCGAGACAGGGTAGGTGCAGGCAGGTGTAGTGCAAGCAATGCAGGGCATGTGCTGGCAGTTCAGTGCATTGCACTGCAGTCTTGTGTTGGGTAGTGCGAGGCAACACAGGGTATTGCGGGTGCAGAGTGCAGTGCAGTGCAGGTGCAAGTGTGTATATATGAATTTGGAGCAAAAATGGAGATCTACTTGGAGTTGTACTATGAATTTGGAGTTTTAAATCAGGCGGATGCCAAATGTAGGAGAATATTTCCGAACATTGGTAAAATAAGTAGAGTAAGGGGCAACCTCCTAATTAATGTTTTACTTGCATATGAATACAAGCATGACAAATTCACCAATGATAATCTCCACATAAACATCAATCAGCCCCTAACTCATTCTCCACATAAATGTCACAAGTCCATAGTTGGAGCACAATGGTCGAGTAACCCAATTGCACGGCCTACAAATTCCGTGTAGTGTGCAAGGCAATAGTTTTGTGCGGGGTTCGGGCAGTGGTTTCGTGCAAGGTGCAGGCACGAGAAAATTTGTGGAAAAAATAAAATACGAATCAAAAAATAAAATACCTCAACATGTGTGTTGTACACACTAGGAGAAACACAAATCATCTTCATATTTTCATCCCATCCAAAGCCGATTTATCTCAAAGTTTGCATATACTCTCCCATGCATGTTTCATGGTTCCGAGACGATTCTCAACGTGATCCGGTAGGCAATTGACATTGAATTTCCTTGATATCATATTTGAAGCTCCAACAAAAGAGATGGACTTGAAAGTGTTGCTCGGTCGATTCCATTCCTTAGCCTCATTGGCCAAAAAACGAGTAATTCCTTCTGCATTGGCTTGGACCACCAAAATTGTGATTTTTTATCCTCATTAACTTCTTTCATTTCCCCTTTTCCATGTTGGAGAGTATCTCGAGAAAAAATAATTGCTCTCAAACACACATGAGATGGCAAAACACAAGCACAGATGGATGTCACCTTTATAAAGTGAATATAAGAACAAATCTAAGATGAATAGAGAATATTAAACAAGTAGTATTTATTGCAAAATCTAATCCTCAAAAGATGCAAAAGCATCATCACAACCTCAAAATGGCAAGCATAAGGTATCCAAAGCTCAACCTCAAAGTCTCATTATAAAGCTAATAAAGTCACAAAACAATTCGGTCAATTACATAAAGTCCGAGGGCCAAAAGGCTTAGAGAAAGAAGAGGGGGAATTAAGGTAAATATATCAAATGCAACAATAAAAAGGCTATTATGAAGCCACAACTAGACAACTCAATGAGCTTGATAGTTTTCCCACATTGCATTTGCTATAACACCTCTCTTCATTTTCCAAGCTTGGTTTTCTTCTCTATCTTGTCTTTGTAAGAGTCTTAATCTATGACTATCATGGGAGAATTCTTGATCAAATTCTCTCATAATTTGGTCATTTGGATTGAAACCCCTAAGAAAGTTGTGTAACACACAACAAACAAGTACAACTTTTACTTGAGTGTCAAACTCCCAAAATGGCTCCGCATCCAATACACGAAACCTTTTTTAGCACCCCAAAAGCTCTTTCTATACTAATTCTCAAGGAAGAATGTATCATGTTGAACAACTCCTTTGCATTTATTGAAAGGGAGTTCTCGTCGAACTCTTTGAGATGATAACGAGACTTTCTTATATGGGGAAGAAAACCTTTTGAAGGGCATAACCAACATCTAGCAGAAAATACTTCCCTACAAAAGTTAAAGTTTTAAAATTCTATGTATTAGATTCACATAAGAAAGAAACCATATGAATCGGAACAAATTTTCAAGTCAAGCCATACCTTCGGAACATGAAATCCTCTTGAAAGTGCATCATGTAGCACTTTAAAATCATGTGCCTGAGCCTTCCAAGCCAGCTAGCACATATGTGAATTTGAGGTCGTCAAAGGAAACGGCAGCCAAAATATTTTGAGATAACACACCTTTTCTATTCCTATACCTATTTTGATCTTCAATTGGCACAGATGCTTGTACATGTGTTCCATATAAAGCTCCTATACAATCCTCAAACTATGCAAAAACCTAGTGTTGTTTGAGGTTTTGGATGGAGTTAAGGAACTAGGAGGGTTCACAAAATCTAGATATAAATTTAAGATGGCCTCCAAAACCAAATGAAAATAATTATGCAAAATCCAAATAGAACGGAAACATCTCCCGCCAATTGCCCCGAACCTCACATTGTTCCCTATCAAGTGCAAAAACATTAGAAGCTGCTCTTTTACACTCACGTGCACTCGTGTTTCTAAGAAGACCCCTCTCTTCAATAATTTTCACACAATCTAAAAAAGGCACCCAGCCTCATTCGGATTTAATTTTGATTAAGGTAATGAGTGTCCCCACAATACAAAACATTATTGATATAACTCTCTCTAATAGCATATCTAACAACAAGAGGTTGACGTAGGATTTGAGGAACCCTATGTTCATTTTCAGTTTTCTTTCTCTTATAGTTTCTAAGAAATGCTTTCATAGCCCCTAAAACAGCCATAGTAGCACCAATAAGCACAACTTCTTCCTCATTTGATTCATTGGCCATCTAAAAACACAACATAATATTTAATAAGATAAGCAAACACTCATCAAGCCAAAACAAAAAAAAAAAAAAAAACCAAAAACCAAAGCCTGAGGGATACAATGATCCCGAATGTCACAACAAAAATAACTAAATGCACAATTTTTACTAATCAGCTTTAGAACTAACTAAGAGACAGAAAAACCAAGGGGGTTGGGGCTGCCGGGGGAGGGGCTGGTCTCTATCTTTAATAGCAACAAGCTTCTATCACTCATACGAGTTACACGGTTTCAGATTGGAAATAATTAGCAACAATAGGAAATTGACACCAATCAAACAGAGAGAGGTATGTAAGTGTAAATAAAAAGGGAAAAAGAATGAAAGACAAACACCCGAGCAAGTAGAAGATGCAGGAACGAAGGCTCTAGAAGATGAAGACGAGGGATCAATTTACTAGATACAAGTACCTGTGATAGGTATAAGCACGTGTTACAAATCAAAAGTAACGGGGAATATTAGCAACTTCGACCGATTGTAAGATAGCTTACAAAAACAAAAAACAAGCATGAATGATAATTAGTAATTGACTATCTTAGATAAGAGTTCAATCTAAACCAGGCAAGTGTATGTAAAGAAGAAAATTGACATTGAAACTAAGGCAATTAGCCCAAACTGAAAAAACAGGCATGTACAAGTTGTCGCAAAGCCTACCCATTGAAGAAACATCCACTGTTTGAAAACTGGAGTAGCTAAAACAACAAAATTGTCACTCTCCATTGTTCGATAATTATGTCAAAACTTTGTAAAACATCATCTCGATAGATCACCTCACCTCATACCACATAATATAGAAAATAAAGAATCATTGCCTCTAATCGACCAAATTCAACATTCAATTACGTAATGGTTCTTGAAAAATAAATCGATTACGTAAAATTACCTAAGAATTGCTTAATTGGTACCTTAATTCACTCTTCACCTATGTTACTTGCAGGTTCAATGCTCGAGACTCCATAATTAGTTGCACATTTAACTTATTCTACTAAACAGTAACATAAATTCAACTCGATTTCATGAAAATACATACATTTTGATCATTGAAATCCCGTTTTAGGCGAAGTCTCGGACACTAAATTTTCTTGGACAAATAAGAATTCTTGAACAGGATATAGTACATTGGTATATAATTAAGGATTTCCATAGCCGGAAGGAGAAGCTCTATGATGCCCACATTTGATTAACTCAAACCCAATCACAATAAGACATAATTATCAAATAATGGCAGTCAAAGATTTGGCTGAATCTCCTCACAATCCACCCCTCCCTCTCCACGAGCATAGCTTCAATTTTAGCAAATTCACAAACCAAACCTTGAACCAAAAACTTAGATGAACTCAATATACGAAAATTTAACCTAATTGTCACTCGAATTTAACATAAAACTGAACTAATTACAAAAAAATTGAGATCTAAAACTGAAATTTGAAGAAGAAGAAAATGAAAACCTAACCTGAATTTGTTGCTTTTCTTATCGTCCTTCGCTATCTTGCTCTCGCTCTATCTCCCTTCTCACCGTGCTCCTCTTCCTCTTTAAAACCTCCCTTAAACCCTAGATGCTCATGTTCCGAATCTTGTGACAACAATTTCGGTTGAATGGAAGCGATGGATAAGGCTTCAAGACTGGAGAGAGAGAGAGATAGAGAGAGTCGAGCGAGGATGGAAACTAGAGAGAGTCGAGCGAGACGGAGTCTCGAACTAAGAGGTGGAGACTGGAGAGGTGGAGCAAGGAGCAGCGATGGAGACCGGAGAGAGAGAGAGAGAAGAGAGAGAGAGAGAGAGAGGTGGAGCGAGCGGAGCGAGCAAGAAGGAAAACACAACTTTCCTCTCGCTCACAAAGGAAATTAATTTCCTCTTTTAGGGGAAAATCCATTTTCCCTAAAAATGATTTTCTGAAATTTCCGGTACTAAACACATGAAAATCGGAAAATTATTTTCTGGAAAAATGGTTTCCCCCAACCAAACACACCCTTAGTAATTATTTGTAAAAAAGACATTTGATAAAACTCCATTTACTATTGACTACTAATTTTTTTTTATTGTTCACTTGCTTTTCAATATGAATTAAAAGTATATGATATGTACAATTTACCCTAATTTTTATAACCTTATTTTATTGCTAAATTCTACGTAATATGAATTAAATTTGTGTAATGATTTGTGTTTTATAAATGTAATTTGTGTTTCCAAAATACAATATTTAAAAGATCCTATAAATTGTTTAACAAAGAGGTATCTGTCAATATATAATGCTGCCCCCTTCCTTCTCTTCTCTCCCTTCATCCTCTCTAAATCCTAATTGTATCTACTGTAATTTTTTTTTGTAGATTATTAGGGTTGCTATTAGCCTAGTTATAATCAGTTGTAAGCCCCTTTTACTTTAATTGTTTCAATTGAATTAAGATCTAAAGTTGTTATTTTTTAAAATAAATTTTCTCTTCTTGTAAGAGTTTGAGGATCTCTTCTTTTGTAAGAGTTTGAGTTTTTCTTCTTATTCTCGGAGTCTTGTTTCTTCTCTTTGTGCGAGTTATTTCTCTTGTTAATACGTGCAAGTTTAAATAAGGTTATTTTTTTTATTGAAGGGCATATTTTGACATTTTTATCAATTAGTTTCATTGATTTGATTGGGAATGATTCAACAATGAAATTTCATATGACTCGATCAAAGTGATATTTCCGTCAATTTGAATCATTATATCACACAAAAGAGATCTATTTTATGAAGTTATATAATAGCCATATTAATTCAAGTCAATGTTCGAGAAAGACATATTGAAGTCGAAAAACACACTTTATGGAAATATTGATACTACGAGTATAGAATAGAACGAAAGTATATGTTTACCATTCGTTTTGTTAAAATGAAGATATGTTCTAATATTTTAGATTTATTCTTGATAAAAAATTATCATTTTTTACATACAATATGATGTTTTACTAATAAAATTTCTCTTTATATATATATATATATATATAAACTATCTGCCAACATTGTCGGATATAATAAAGGTTTGAGGAATCAATCCTTAGCGTATAAGGTTTGCTTCTTATGATTCTACACTTCTGAACACATTCTCTCCCACCAATAATCTACTGCTGCTTTTTTCCTCTCTCTCTCTCTCTCTCTCTCTCTCGCTCGCCCGCTCGCTCGCGGGAGCAAGGGCACCGTCTCAGATAGACAAAGCTCATTCATCGACTATTCTCCTTCCACGTTCACCTCTCACCTTATCATTCCTACTTTCGAGTTGGTTTCTCACTCCTCTGCTTCCGCTCACCGATCTTTATCAATGGCTGACCCGGCCACCGCGCCTGAAGACTCCATGGACGTCGAGAAGCTTTACGAGTTCACTGAACGCCTCAATGAAGCCAAGAATAAGTCCCAGGTTCGCCCAATCTGAGGGTTTTTCAGCTTAGAGTTTTTTGATTCCGTAGATTCGTTGAATTGCATAATTGAGTTCGTTAGTTCGTGGGTTCTTCAGAATGTGCAAGACAATGAGGTTCTTCAGAATGTGTAAGACAATGAGGGGATTATAGCGGCTGCTAAAGGTAGCATCAAGGCGGAGCTGCTTAGCTCATTCCCAGGTTCTTCAAGTACTTCCCTGACCTTTCCAACCGCGCCGTTGATGCTCATTGGAGGATCTCGGGTTAGTTCTAAATAATGCAAACAAAAATTCAAGTTCGGGTCAAAATTGGGTTGGACAAATCGGTTATTAATATTGGCGAAGTTTTTTGTTAGATATCCGGCTTTTGGGTTGGACAAATCGGACAAATGTAAATTCGAATTAAAATGAAGTTCGGATAATAGAAATAGAAAAATTTTATGACCAAATTTAAAATTCGTACAAAAATCATACATGGACTCGATTTTTCAGATGAAACAAATACGGATAATCGGATTGGACGAAATTTTGCCAGCGCTAATTCTAAATGATTGTTTCCATCCGCTTGGCTCTATGATTAGTCTATTTTTGTAAACCTGTGAGTTAAAAGATAAATTCCATTTTTAGTTGAATTGGGCAATAGATAATACTTTTGAAGTTAAAAAATGAGTGCGTGAATTGACGAATCTTGATGAAAATTTGGGTAAAAGATCGGGCAACTTCACTATATTCGAGTTGCTTATTATCTCCAGTGAGCTGCTTAGCCAAAGAGTCAGCTGGCTAACAATAAAAGTTAGGTTTAAAGGTCCAGGAGAAGAGGATAAGGATATCAAATTCATACTCAAAGTCCAAACTCATAACACATTCCAATTTCTTGCAGATCTAGTAAGAAAATTGTCTTCACCAAGATTTAAACCCTGGTGGAGAGATGAAAGTATGGAATGCTTACCACTAAGGTAACACTCACTTGATAATTCACTTTTTATTTATGGCTCTAGTATAAGGACTTTACTTGGTGATCTATGTAATTTATAGGTTATATGATTGTTGTTGGTCTTATCTTGAATTGCTTCAGTTTTTTTATGGCTCTTGTGTAAGAATTGTTCCCGGTGTTTTTATGTAATTTGTGGGATTGAGATGGTACTCTGTGTTTATTGACGCTGTTTGCATCTCTTTGTTTTGGGTTTCAGATGGTTCTTGTTCCCACCTCTTGCCAGTTTTCCGCTTTCTTGTTTACCATAAATCACTAACTTATCATTTCATTTACTCTATTATATAACACATTATGCGCTTTCCGTTTTGCCTAGGGCTAGACAATGGGCAGGGTCTCCATTAGGGTCGGCCCAAAAAGAAAAGGTCGAAGCCCTGTTTTAGTAATAAAAGGGTTGGACTAAATAAGGGTCATTTAAAGTTGGGTCATTAAAGGGTCAGTTGCGGGTCATTAACGGGTCAAAGTAAAAAGGGTTAAACCCTAGCCAACTCTGACGCTCTGTCTCTCTCTGTCCATCGTATTCTTCTGCTCCACCGTCCCCCTCCCCAGCTCTCTCTCTCTGTCGCTCAACCGGAAGCCTTTCCGCCACCGTTGCTCTTCTTCCATCGCCAGTGAATCAGCGTGTTCTCTCTCTGCTTCTGTTGAAACTCTAATTTGGCCAGTGCCTCCTTCCTTCTGCTCCCACTCCTCAGGTGCGAACTTCCGTTTGACGAGGCTGCTTTGAATTGGGTTTGTGCTTTTATGTTGGATATCTTCATTGTTTGGTGAATTTGTTAGCATTTTGTGTGAAAAAGATTTGAGGGTTAAGACTGAAATTGTGAATTGTTTCGTGAAAACGGGATGGAATTCAAAATCAGCTCTTGTGTCAAAGCCTGAACAATTTTATCTGACGGTATGTGAATCCATTAACTTAATGTTTCTATGTTAAACTCTTTACGATTTCATTAAATTTTATATTACTTTATCCTAAATCTGTCTTCAATTTTCATAGCACTGAAAGGTTTTGTTATACATTTTATTCTACTCAAAGTTGAACCATAATCTATCTTCTATTTTTACTGCCATCTCCTCGTTAGAGGAAGATTCTTTTCTTCTATCTTTGTACTTTATATTCTGTGGTGTTCACCGCAAATTCGAATCCAATCTCAATCTTTTCTGTTCTTTGACAAGCTCTTACTTGTGTCATAGAATGGGGGACGTTAAAACCTTGATTGTATCTCTCATGTACTTGTGTCTAAGAGATGAGCACACTTCATTAAAATAGAGCATGTACGAGGTCTCTGACTGTTGATGAAGACCTAAAAATGGAACAAACTGTTGCTGAAAGACCCTTATCCAGGGAGCAACACATTGATGATGGGCAGACATGTGATAATGGTTCATTGGGTGGTGATACTCATCTTGGACAAGGTCCATCTGAAAGCTGGCATCCCAGTAGATGGACGGGCTGGAGCAGTTTCCGGGGTGACAATGTAATACAAGATACACCTGCATGCCGTGACTTCCTTCGAGGCAGGTGTGCCCGTGGAACATCCTGTAAATTTCGTCATTGTGAATCTGATAGTCACTGAGCTTCTATGCCGCTGATCTTTGTTGTTCATTATTGAGAGAATTTCGTAGAGAGCATTAGTAGTTTGCTTTAAATTGTATGTAGCGGTTAGAGCTTCTAAGTCATGCATTGTCGTACCAATTATGGGCGGGTCATGTTGGAACCAAGAGCAGATTTGAGGGTTATGTTGGAACCAAGAGCAAATTTTAGGATGGGTCATAGGTGGGTTAGGGTCATCTGACCCATGAGTCGCCCGGCCCATTTACTTTTTCCTTGGCCCAGCCCGACCCTTTATAATAATGGGCCGGCCCGTTACCCCAGCTCTTGCCCTTCGTTTGTTGATTGCCTATTTGCTAAATATAAAATTATATGAGTTGCTTATAGAATATAAATTTCTATAATATAAAATAACATCATGGCCATGTTCGGAAAAATAAATTGTTTGAGTAACGGATAACTGTTTGTGTATCCGATAGCTATTTAGTTGCTGATAATCGTTAGATTTTAGTCGTTAGCGGATAGCAGTTCAACCGAGCGATTGAATAAATGTGTTCGGTAAATTTAGTAATTGAGTTAGCTGATTATTGTAAATTAACATAAAAGGATATAGATAATCTGCCAAATATAAATTAATGAAGGGATGTTTTTGTCAAAATATATAAAATGCTACTTTTAAATGTGAAGAGTTAGTATTTTTAGTTTTTTAGAAACAGATACTTGAAAAGTTATAAGTTACTACAAACGTTAGTTAAAACACTACCTTATCAAACGCTAATATTTGGTTGGTTAGTGTTTTAACTTTGTCAAAACATTGAAAGTTACTTCAAACGGTATTGCCGAATAGGGTATATATGTTAGTACAAACATATAGCATTAAGTATGAACATATGACTTATGTGAGCTCATAGAATTATTATGGTTCATATAATCATCGCGGTGGCATTAAGTATAAGCAAATGATTCGTAGGAACTTATAGAATTATTTAGGTTCTTATAATCATCGAGGCGTGTAAATAAATTGTTATGTGTCAATGCACTTCTGAATATATTTATGTATTTGGTTAAACTGATTGAATTCTTTGGCCTTATTAGTTGGTTACATGATAGGATTGTTAGTTATAATATGAGCCAAAAATAGACTTTATTTATAATATGAGTGTTATCTTTTTTGATTATTTACTCATATATTTAGTAACATGATTGAATATGTAACCTAATTTAAAGACCTCAATCTTAATTATTAGGTGAACGACTCATTTATAAATTTTACTATTATTAATATGACATTGATATAATATTTGTAAACTACAACGAAGGTTAATAAAGGGGCCAAAAAATATCAACATGATGTTATAGACTTTCTTCTAAAATAATATTATTCCTAGATAGGGGTATCAGAAAAAAATAAAAACACTATCAACTCAACTCAATTATTAATTTGGTTATAAAATATATATAGTTTTTTAATATAAGCATAATACAACAGAGAGGAGGAAAAATTAAACTTGGAATCTAATGTATCCACAATTTCAATATTTATCACTAAGTTAAGACCTCGTTGATTTTTTTTTCTTGTTATTTTTTTTATAATGAATAAGGAAATGCCAATGCCAATATAGCATCAAATCCATGGCACCAATTAAAACAATTTATCAATTAAATAGGCTAATATAAAATACTGTTGATTTAATTTATTGTATTTCTTGACTTATTATTGATATTTAAGAGCGTGTAGTTTATTTTTATATATAGTTGCTTTTTAAATATGTATGCAATTTTCTTGACATAAAAGCAAGCATTTTAGCAGTTTATGTAAATTTCTAACTATAAATTATTATGGGTAAAAAAAACACAGTAATTATACACACTTTTAAGCAAATAAAGCTCGGGGCCATGCACGGACCGTCCAATATTCTATGCCAGTTCAACTGTATTAAAGGCTTCATAAAATTTGGAGTGGAGGTTGAGCATTTGAAGCGATACAGTGCGTTTTGGTGCCTTAGCGGATTGCATTATTGAATAAGGTATAAATGGACGAAGGCTCTGGTTCCATATTGGGGAGGAATATTAGGACTTGGAGGCGGGTTGGTAGATAAGATATAAGATGGGGAACTAGGGTCGAGGTGCAACCCACTTAACTGGGTATAATATCCCCCACATCGTGATGTAACTTATCTAAGGAAGTAGGAATAGTTATCAATGGCGAAGAGAAGAAAAGGGAAGGAAAGTTGTATTGTGGTATAACCACTTATATGAAAAGCGATCTCGATACGACAGGGTGCAATCGTAATAGTCGGTCGCTTCCCAAGATTTTCACAATTGCTTCACTCTCGTGCACTCGAAAATGAAGAGTATGGAGTATGTAGTATTGATGCCCAGAAAGAGAAGTAGTAGAAGAGAAGAAGGGGAATGATTTCTATGTGTATAAACTGCATGAAGAAGCTTGAATTTATAGGAAAAAATTTGATTGTTAACAACTGAAGTAGTGGAGAGAAAAATGAATAGAATAAAGGTAAAAATGGGGAGAAAATCTCTCCACTAACAGTAAAAAATTAACTCTCCAGCCCGGACCGGGCCAGGTGGGCGGGTGATGCACGTGCATGTGTGTGTGGTGACTCAAACCCTCCTTAACCTAAATTATGATGTTAGCTTTTCAAATAGTAGCAAGGAAGAGAGAGTATTTAAATAAAAAAAATGCTCCAAAACTTCAACGTGAAACAAAAATAAGAACGAAAACCCATGCCATTATTCCAACAACTTACACCCTGCTCTCCCACCTTGGCTCTTCTTCGGGCTCAATCATATCCCAAGGAGGAATAGGGAAATGAAGGGTACCACACAATGTCAAGTTAGGAAAGAATTGGGCAAACTGAGTGGGCTATCATAAGTCATGATTAATCTGTTTATGTAGTTGGCCACCCTCTCTCTTAGTTGCATATACACATAGTAAGGGTTGTATCTATTTCCCCTTCCATAACTGTAAATAGCATATGTAACCACCATATAGTGGTTAGCATCATATAACATATACTCATATAACTTCTCATGCGGTGTCATGTACGTATAATATGCAATGCGACTCTATGTTAGGCTCATTGTACCTCTAGACACAACCTATTGTTTTAATACCAACTCTGTAATGCCCCAATTCGAACTCCAATAATCCTATTATAATAATGACGTTTACGAAGTTTGGTAGGGGTAAAGTCAAGAGAGGCGAATTACCACTTGCGTAAAAACATTTAAGCAAGGCAGAGATTGAATACTAAGAAAAATCTCAAATTAATTAAACTATTAAACATAGAGTTTTTACATAATAGATTTAAAAGGTTTGATGCAACCAAAAGTTATAACCCGCGAGCACCCTATCTGAACTATCTTCCGGAAACACCTTGGCTACTTCTCGACGTCGATTCTAGACTCTCTTAAACGAAGTACATAGCTACCTAATGAAACGTATAAATGCATGCACATGATCTCTACGATAACATATCTTGTACTTTGTCTTTTCCCTTTTCTGTAATTCCTTTCCCTTATAAAACAATATTTTGACAAATGCAAAAATAAAAAAATCCGCATAAGCTTGTACTTTACTCTCGTACAATCAAACTAAGTTCAACAATTTATGCAGACTTCGCTCTAATTGACGTAGAGTAAGTTAATACCTATGTCAGTTTTTTTATACATCTTTTCCTAATTTATGAAGTATTGGGTTGCTAGTACGTGACTTGCTAGTTGAGATCTGGGAGTGGAACCCTATAGGTATTCCTAGTTGGCTAAATACTGATAAATATCGAAGTACCAACTGGTTTGGTCGATATTAAATACTTCTAAATTGTAAACGTGTGCAGGCTGATTCTTTCGTTATATACAAATAGGAATTGAATGAATGTCACTTGGGATATTAATCGTTGAGGATAGCTAGAGCGTCCGCAAATTGCTTGCTCCCATGGAAGGTCGGTGTAAGAGATGTTATCAAAGTGTTTTGTTGATTCCAATAAATGTGCTTCATGGTGCCAAATTTTACTCCTTACCTTTAACTTTTGCGAAATCAGTGAGAAAGCTTATATTTCCATAGACTTGGATATTCTTAACCCCAATTTCTATTACAAGTTGTAATCCTGTGATGCAGGCCTCATATATAGTATA
Organism: Talinum fruticosum; assembly: GCA_021018815.1. Classification (NCBI taxonomy): domain Eukaryota; kingdom Viridiplantae; phylum Streptophyta; class Magnoliopsida; order Caryophyllales; family Talinaceae; genus Talinum; species Talinum fruticosum. The sequence goes on along the minus strand of JAITYX010000037.1, from coordinate 4,947,875 downwards.
CGATATAGTTGGTGACCTAACTTAACCCAAATAGGAATATGTGCTCAGACCAATAAAATTCCTATTCTGAAGTCTTTCTAGTTGGAAAGGCCTTCAAAGTACATGGTCCACATATCTACTGCTACTTGCAATATCTCTTCATCCGAGAAGTTGAATTCTTTTGGTCGTAATTCCTCTATTGGCAGGTTTGTTAGAAATTCAAATACAACTCTTCCCTTAATTACCTTACGTGGGACATACTTGAACTCAAACTCGATATCTTTACTATCAATTGAGCTATCTTAATGATGAATAGGGTTGCACAAAAGAATCGGAACCACAAAAGAAACGTAAACTGCTTGAATCGAACCGTTTTTGGTTAATGGAACCGGTTAAATTTTTCGATTAACCAAACGTTGAACTAATAGCTTATCCGGTTCAGTTCCTGTTCGGGATTTTGAAACCAATGCAAACCGAACCAATAATAAGTTTTCCTAAAAAAATTTATAAATTATTATATGAAATTTTGCTAGCAATTCACTAGCGAGCAAGCCCAAATGGCTGCTAATGGCTCGCTGGGCCTAATGGCTGCTGCTGGCTAGGCCCGAGTGGTTGCTATTATCGGCTAGGCCTAGTGGTTGCTACTAGGCCCAAGGGCTGCTGCTGGCCGGGCCCAAGGGCTGCTACGGCTTAGTAAAATCCCGAAAATCATTTCATAAATTTTTTTATTTCCACTTCGATTAACCGATGAATCGAACCGAATAATCCGGTTAAGCTGGTTTATCCGGTTACGATTCCAGTTCACATTTTCACGAACTATTAAATCCAACTAACCTAGGTTAAAAACCGATTCGAACCGCACCCAATTGTGAACACCCGTAATGATGACGGATGGCTGCTCTAACATATATCCAAGTGGCGCTATTACTTGTAGTGAATGGGTTAATATGTAGTGTTTGAGATTTTGATGGCCCAAACTAGTGCCAAGGATGTTTTCTCTAAAGAGGTGTACCGAGTTTCTTACTCTAAGAATTTGTTACATAGGTAGAACACTGTTCTCTCTTCCTTGTCATCCCGTTGTAGTTTCGTAGTGGTCAAATATAATAGCAATGGTAGTCCAAGCTAAGGTGGAACTAAGACTAGCAAATTTTCCAAGTACGCTTTCACTTTTCTCAAACGTTGTTTGGCATTCTTCATCTCAAATAGGCTTTAGTCGTTTTTTAGCTTCATGAATATTAGCCCGCATACCATAATTAGTTTTTATATGCAACGACCGATATAATGAAGACGTCCCGGAAATCCCTCTATGTAAAAGCCCGAAACCCACCACGGGAATATTATATCGCTAAGATTCCCCAAGAGGAACCCTTAAGGCTATTTAAGGTGTCGGTTTGGTTTTCTAACTCCAATTTAAAAATAATAGAGGTGATTTTACACTTTACTTAAAAAACTTTTCTAAAAATTTTGACAAAATTCCGTATGTAATATGGCTTATCTCCTAGGCTTAAATCCTTGAAACCCTACATAATTAACCACAATATGAATTAACGAGTCACACCTGCAGAGTACATAACTTAACAACCACACGCTGGAGTCCAACCAATATGCATTTAAAGCTTAAACAATCTAATTGGCCTAGGACGAACTTATACAACTACATGAATTTAATTACAAGTTATAACAAATACAACATCTAAAATGTACATCTCAGCAATTAGTGCATTCGAAATAACATCACATGCGGGAATCTAATATAAGGTAACGGTATGGAGCAATTCACCTTGACGAGTACTCGAAACCGCAAAGAATACGGGGTGAGCAAACCACAAGCTCAGTGGGTAATCCTATCCCAAAAATCACAACATTGTTTTACTCGCATTTGACAACATAGAGTATTAGCGAGTAAAGTCCATCAACAACATCGTAACTTCAAAATCTCGGTTTCTAATTTCCCGTTTAAACGTTTCACGTGTGCCACATACCATTCAAGTAAGCACTTCTCATATCTTCAAACAATTTACTCAATGAATCAACCCTTGTTAAGACCAAGTGTAACTCTGGTTATTCAATACGCACACAAGTTCACACAATTTAATGCTGAAATCACATTTCCACATTTTCTCAAACCACTACTAGAAATACTTGGATTTTGTGATCTGTAATTTTGGGACCGAATAAAACAGTCACAATTTGTGACCACTTTTATGACCACTTATAAGTGGTAACAATTTATGACCAAATTATCAGTAGTGAGAAATTCGGTCACATTTTATGACTACTTTTATGACCAATTTAAAATCGATCACAAAATTAAATTTTTAAAGTTTTGTGACTAATTTTGTGACCGTAAAATAATTTAATTAGGGTCACAAAATTAGTTAAGCTATTTTATTACCTATTATTGAGTTTCAAAGCTTTCACACCAAACAATCCCTCGCAGCAGTCTCCCGCCCTCCATCTCTCTCTCTCGCTCGCCCTCATTGTCAAGGCGTGATTCCGCTGACGACGCTGCGAGTGGCCGGCGACACCACGGTGGCCGGAGCTTCGCTGGCTGGCGGCGACGACAGTAGTAGTTGTGTCCCCCACACTTGTCTCTTGCACTCCATCTCTCTTTCTCTCACTTGCTCTCACCTTCGAGCGTCATTGTGCCCGGCGACGCTTGCGGCGGCCGACGACTCAACAGCGATCGGAGATTCCGCGGCTGGCGGTGACTCTAGCGGCAGATGTGTCCCCCTCCCTTCCTCCTTCCCTATTCAGTCTCGATTTGAATCGAGCTTTTTCTCATGGTCTAACCTTCGGGGCGGTGAGCCCGGAGACTCCACAGGCGTCGCGCGACTCCACGGCGAGCGACTCCTCCAGCGGCGGTACCTCCATCCATCCCCCTTCCTCCCTTGTATATATGAATCTAAATGGAGCTTTGACCTTCAGCTTCGAGTGGCCGGAAACACCAGTAGCGTCCGACGACCACGGCGGGCAAATCCTCCACCAGCAGGTAGCTTCCTCCCTCTTTTGTCCGGATCTAAATTGGGTAGGTCTTCCAGGTTTTGTACATGAATTCTCGGGTAAATCGCATTGAATTCTCTTATTAGTACTGGGTTTACTATCGGCTTTAGCACTGAATTCTCTAGATCCGAATTGTACATGAATTCTCAAGTGTGTATTTGTGCGTGTTGTTTGCTTATTTATTTGGATCGTTTTAGGAAGTTGAGTTTTTGTAGCATAAGAATGGATATGAGGAAGGTAGGGATTAGTACAGGGTTTCGTATTTTCAATGGATAGTGAAAGAGTGTGGGGGTTGAGTATAATATTTGTGTGGTCAAATTTGAGGTTGAAGGATGTGGTTTTTATCTTATCCTATCATGTTGTTTTGGAGGCAAGAGAGGACAATTCCTACAAATTTTTTGAAGTCATTGAAGTTGTAGTTTAATAGTTGGTCGACCTACTTAGCATTAATGAATTAATACAATTATAGGAAATAATTTGCATACCGATATAGAGATATGCTTTTAAATAATCACGGAGAGAGAGAGAGAGAGAGAGGTGTTTCTGTTGGTGAGTTGCATTATTGGGTGTAAGAGCTGAAATCATCAAAATTGCAGCTTCTTGTATCTCATTCCTGGTAATATATGATGATGAGGAGGGATGGAATGTAAACAATAATGACGACCCACTTGTGCTTACTTGGATATTCTTTACCTAATTATTTAATTTCTTAAATGCGAGAGATATATAGTTATTGAGCCTATGAAAGAAGATAAAGTTGAAAGAGAGATGTGTTTATGCATGTTGAGTTATATGTTGAAGATGATCGAGTATGAATCAATTTGTTTAATAAATATTTTTTAAAAATGTTAAACTTATCTATTCTTTTTGTATCAATGAATTCTTTACCATATTGTAAAACCTTATGACTATTATTTTTCATATAGGAAACATAACTCCAAGGACTCTTGTAGTTGTAGTTTGATTTGGAAGCTAGTGTTTGGTGTGCACTAAAGGTATGTCTTCTATATGGCTAATGCAAATATACATATTTTTTAATTATAAATTTTATTGTGATTGTAGTGGAAGGGATTAGTCGGCATCGATCTATACGATCGGTATGGTATGGCCCGATAATGTATATCTTGTGGTGGAACCGAACCAATTGTATTGTGATTGATTGATGATTTGCATGTTGGGGTTTGGTTCCGTGTACGCATGTGATTGTTATTATGTGTAAATAATGTGTATGATTTTGTATAATAGTGTACATTGGATTGTTATTATGTGTAAATAATGTGTATGTTTTTGTATAATAGTGTACATTGTGAGTAATGCAAATGGTATATCATTGGTTTACTTGATATAAATGATGTTTTTTATGCAAATAGTATATGCTTAAATACATTCAGTTTCGTTGTATGTGATTAGTGTAGAAAATTAGTCTATTTTAATTATTTAATGATTTAGGCTTCTCTTATCACTCATACTTGCACATTAAATTAGGAAACTAATGAAATAGTTTACTTAATTCCAAAGAGAATATGAAAATACCGAAACATCGTAGGTGGATGGTTAATAGACTTTTTGCCAATCGTGGTGGATTGACACCGGAGTTCTTGGAGGGGGTTAATGAGTTTGATGCGTTTGCAAAAAACATGTGTATTTAAGAGAGAACGTATATAGGTGTCCTTGTGCTAAGTGTAAGAACACACAGTTTATGTCATCTCGAAAAAGTAAAGGTTCACCTTTATAAGAAAGGGTTCATTGATGGATATTGATATCGGACATCGCATGGGGAACTTGAACCCCATGAACATGTACAAATTAACGTGAATTATAGTCCATCAAACACTCCTTTTCATGATTATATGCCCAATAATGCTTATCACACAATGGTTGAAGATGCTTTGAGTTATCATCAACATGTGCCACAACTTCTTAATCCGAAGCTCAAATGTCTTATGACCTTTTAGATGCACTACAACGTCCATTGTGGGATGGTTGTCTTGACCATACTAAATTATCTCGTTACCCTACGATTGATGAGCATTAAATCTGAACATAATATGTCCCATAATTATTTTAATGATATTGCACAGCTTATGAAAGAAGTGTGTCCATCTAACAACTATGTCCCGAATAACTTCTCGGAGGTAGAAAAATTAGTGAGAAAACTTGGGCTGATTTACGTAAAAATTTATTGTTACATTAATGGTTGTATGTTGTATTATAAAGATGATGCACATTTACAACAATGCAAATTTTGTGATGCTCCTCGATATAAGGCTCGAAAGTTCAAAAAAAAAAAAAAAGAAACCAAAAGAATGTTCCTTTAGCAAGAATGCATTACCTTCCCATCATTCCAAGGCTGGAAATGTTGTTTGTATCCCGGAGTTCTATAAGGCACATGAGATGGTATTATGAGAATCCACGGGAGCCACATGAACTTGTCTGTTTATTTGAAGTATTTGTTCTTTTGCCTACGTATCTCTTTATTCTCTTGTCTACTTGCATAACTTGTGTATTTGTTATTTGAATATTCTACATGAACTACAATCTTTGTCATATTTGCATGTTAAATGTCAATTTTATGTTTATTTGTCGCTTTTTTTTTACTCACTCGAAGATGACGGAGAAAAATCGATCTTCTACTATTCGAGGGGGTGTCACTAAGAAAAGGTTTCGTTTTACTTCCACTTCTTCTCATGGAACTCCTACATCATCTTCTTCTTCACCCATTATGTCCCCTACATCAACTGGTCATATTCAAACCTCAATGCCTACAAATTCCCCACATTTTCTATAATTTAGGAGAAGTATGAGAAGAATCTTGTAGAGATCTAAGGAACACAATGCTCTCAAGGTGAAGGTTCTTAAGAAACACCGAATCTTCAACTCGTCAACTGAAAGTCAAATGAAGATTTGGAAAGAAGTTGTTGGTCTCACCAACTATAACAACCCGACCCTAAATCACATTATTTATCTTATAATTACAAGATTTATATAATTGAGCGCGTGCACTTCAATTCGACCTTTTGCATTTAAATTATATTTTATATATGTGTTATGCAGCTAAGGCGACGAAGTGGCCCTAATAAAAATTTCATAATAATGACTATAATTTACATATATGCTTAAAAGAGAAAATTTTTAAAAACAAAAAAAATATTTTACATGAGATGTTATATGATTATAAGGTCGTTAATATTATAGTTCAAGCAAACCATTACAATTATAATTTATAAACATCATCATTAAAATAAAATTAAAAAAAAGTAACAATAAAAGAAAACAATAATAATAATAATAATAATAATAATAATAATAATAATAATAATAATAATAATAATAATAATAATAATAATAATTAATCAGATTTTTGAAAGAAAATTCCGTAAATGGAATTATCCGGATTTATACAAAAAAAGGGGAAAGAATAACAATAAGAATACCCAACTTAATTCATTCGTCCATTCCACATCCTCGTCTCTCGCACATCCCCTGCTTCATTCCTCTCGCCACCACCTTCATCCTCCTTGCTTCCTTGCTGCCGCTACTTGCTTGGGCCACAGCCGGCGCCGGCCAGAAAACCGGCGCCGGTCCCTCTCCCCTCTCGCTCTCGCTCCCTCCTTCTGTCACTCTTGCGCTCTCTCTCTCTTTCTGCGGTGCGCTGCCGTGCTCCCTCGTCGCGGCCCACCTATCGGCCAGCCACTAGCCGCAGCAGCCGGCGGAGCTCGTCGCCGGTGCCGGCCTAGTACCCGTCGGAGCCCAGGCGTGTGCAGCCACTATTCCTCTCTCTTGGCTTCCATCTCTTGGGATTTGAAGGTAAAACCCTAGAACTCATAATTACACACTTATTTATTTACTTAGTAATTGTAACTGTGAATTGAATCATCCGATTTAGAAATATGTTTGTGGATTTAGAAATATGTTTGTGGAGTGAATTTAGAAGTTGAATTGGGAAAATCTGAATTGGTATGAATGATTGAGGTTTGGTATTTTGGGTGGACTGATTGTGTATGAATATAAAATGAATGAGATTTCTTTTGGGGAAAGTATGAATTAGTGAATGAGATTGGGGATGTCTTATTATAGAATTGAATAATTTGATGAATTTGTTATATTTTGGAAATGGTTGTATTGAGCAAATGAAAGGGAATGTGTATGTGGAAATTGAAATTAGACATCGAGTAATGTGTAGAGGCATGGAAAATAATCGAGTATTAAGCATACCTAATTGTGGTTGTGAATGTGAATTTTGTTGAGAGAATAATGCTTGTGACCTTAAAATGGTGTATGTACGAATTTTGAGCAATTGGGTAGATTATGAAACCTTCCTAAGGGAAGGCATTTGATGGGTTAATTAATTACTTAACTATGAGTTTTGAATACAATGAAGGGAGAAGTAAGGAATAAATTAGGAATAAATGGTTGTTTATATATATATATACATATATATATATATGCCATTTTCAATCCAAATCAACTAACAAATTGAATTACATCAAAATCATTGAGTATCTAATTAGCTTAACCAACTCCTTTAATAAGTATGTGTTGTATTCAATATTTGAAACAGAATTAACGCGAGTAAAGTTGAGTAATAAAAACGTCAGTTTAATCAATTTTTGTATAAATATAGGAAACGAAATAAATTGTCAATGCTTACATAAATTCAATTATTAAAACTCAAGAAATACATTATTAATAACAAAAATCTATTTGAAACAGTAACCGAGGCCACTTCCGTTGCCGACTAGCTGGTAACTTAAACTTTTATTAAAGGGGAGAAACAAACATTCTCAATTCGAGTACATTCATTGCCTGTACCTTTCGAAAACTCACATGTTTCATTAAATCTCAACATTTCTCATATATATAACTAATAATGAATCATTTGCAAATCAAGTTTTGCCACCTAATCAAGTGGTCCCCGCCCAATTATCAATTATCGGAGCTTATGCCCAACCCGCGCGGCTTCAAGTCGGGTTCTCGGTCGGCCTGGGAGGTGTGCACCTTACTAAGATCGTATCAATTACCAAGGGGTTCCACTTCCGGATAATAACTGGCAAGCAAGTTTTACTCATATTCTCTCCCCCGATTTCAAACTAAAATTAATTGAAATGCGTGCGCTCAATTAAAATGTTTTCAAAATAGTTTTTACAAGTGCAGGAATGTTCGTACTGAGTTTCGACTCATTCTTCGAAACATTTTACTGTTTTTGTTTTTAGGAGAAGCATTTGTGAACAGCCTATTGCTTAAGAAGTCCGACGGAAGCAAGACTTAGCTGGACAAATCGTTATCACCGATATGTGATGGGTCTAGAAGCTCACGAGTGATTTTACCCTCAACCGTGGTTTAGGTATGACCACGGGAAATTATTACTCGTTGCATATTATCTCGTGGAATAGACGAAAGTCTAGGTTGTACAAATATTATGTTATTAAACAATTCACTTGTATTTTGGGATGACTTAGCTACTTGGGTAATAAGTAATTACCCCTAACTGGACCAATGGAAATACAACAGTTGGATGCACAAATTGTATTTTATTCTATTTCACTTACTTAGCCTTGTCCTATTTTAGGACGGCGGTAACGTCTCCGGTCGTTATCTTCCGCTGCGACCTTACGTAATATTCTCTAATTAAGGGATTATTACGTAATGGTGATTGGGGCGTTACACCAACAAAGGTAAAACTCATGGATTTGGAATGGAAGGTTCATGTGTCGTTAACTACCACTATTAGTGCTTCATCTATTATTGCGTAAATTGAAGAAGAGAAAAAAAACAAAAAGTTGAAGAAAAGGTTGAACCATGTTGAGAAACAACTTGGTGAGACTAATCAACTTGTAAAAACTTTGTTAGAACATATGAATGTTCCAATTCCAATTAACCCAAATGTTGATGTTGATAATGGTGGTGGTGGTGGTGATAATGATGATGATGATGATAATGATGAGGATAATAGTTGTAGCGGTAATGGTTGAGGATATGGTCTTATTTTCTTATGTTTTTACTATTGTTATGGATATTGGACTTTTTTATATTGGACTATTGTATAAGTATGGGATGTTGATAGGATGAAGATGATGAAGATATTTGTGTGTTTAAATCTAGCTTGGTTATTATGAACTATGGACATTGATTATATGTAAACATTTAGTATATATGATTTTGTAATATAGGGATTCGCCGCATGATTGTATGCAACGGCTTTTATAGCAAAAAGCGGTCATAAAACAGATCACAATATGTGTTTAAATTTCTCAAAATCGGTCACAAAAGCGGTCACAAAAAGTTAAGTACAAAACAGAATCGGTCATAAAATTAGTCACAAAAGTTTAAAATGGAATCCGTCACAAAAGTGGTCACAAATAAACATAATTTTAAAACTAAGTTAGTCACAAAAGTGGTCACAAAGTACCACAGCTTCAAAACTAAGTCAGTCACAAAAGCGGTCACAATTATATAACAGTCATAAAATTAGTCACAAAATTTCTAAAAATAACGGTCACAAAATCGGTCACAAACATATTCGGTCACAAAGCGGTCATAATCTCGCACCGAAATAACGGTCGCAAAATTAGTGTGAAATATAGAGCGGTCACAATTGCGGTTAGAATTTGTGAGCAAATCGGTCACAAATTCCATTTCCGACGAGGGGTTTCGGACCGCGAAATCGGTCACAAAACCCATTCGTGACCGAAATTTGCCATTTGTGACCGATTTTGGCGGTCGCAAAATCCGAGTGTTTCTAGTAGTGAACAAGGTTCGAAATTATTAACAATTCATAGGATTTGAATCAACATTCTAGGCTACGGACTCGAACTAGCACCACACATTTTCTCTAGGACGTGACCCCTAACTTAGGCTCCCAGGAACTATCTTTAGGAAGTCTCTAGTCGAGCATCCCGATACACAAAGACCCCAGTTAGAACCCTTCCGTGGAAGTCTCCGGTTGAGCATCCCGACACGCAAGGACCCCAATTAGAACCCTTCTCGGTGCTAAATGATCCTAGCCCACTTGATTCAAACCAATGAAAACATATTCATTACATTCTCAAATCGGTTTCTCAATCGGTTTCACTTCTTTAAAACATATTCACGTTTGAAAGAAAATTATTAAGAAAGCATACTCAATAATCGTTTTGCGTAAAACAATGAACTCTTTTGAAAACTAATTTTTGAGCATCATTCGGAATCAAGTCACTTTACAATCTAAGCATCTCCATATTATGATTCAATATCCCAAGCTAGCATATTTACTAAAGTATTCACCCAAGTATCCAGCGCCTTCTTGTATTCATCCATATTCTACTCAAGCAAGATTCTTACATTCCCATATATGTACTTCTTTCCTCCCTCCGTTTCCAAAAGCCACAATCACTCCCAAATCATTTTGAATCATTCCCATGTTTAATTTCTTACATATAATGTCTTCCTAAGTTGTCCTTTTGTTAATTCAATTTCATTTCAACTTAATAATCACAAATAATCACAACTCATATTTAATCTCAGTAGTTATTAATGTTCTACCTTCATATCTCAATAGTACATCAATCAATATAGATACTTACTCCCTTGATACTCCAAATTCCCGTTCCTTTTCCATACTCCCACGTTCATTTTTCACTAAACTCAATTCAATTTCAACAACAACGAACTCGTGAAACTAAAACTTATCTAAGCCACAATAACGGAAGCCATAAAACCACACATAATCACAAACTATCACAAATGATCATAATTTCAACCCAAGGAATCACAACTCATCACAATCTGTTAAATTCAATTCAAATTCTCATATAGTCTCTACCTAGCTTGTCAATTGACTAATTAATTCACACGAGCCACAACAATCATAACAATTAACACTTCCGGTATTCGACTCAATTCCACAATTTCTTCCGTCTATCTAATCAATCCCTTAATTTAGATTTTCAATTCAAAGTTACTTCAATGTCGACTTCACATAATTAAGCAACTTAATGACCTCAACGAAATTTCAATCACCACATAACAATATCGGGAATCCACAAAGTAATAACAATTCATTCAAACTCTAGATTTCCATAAATTCAAAAATTAGAATTACCCACCTCAAATTTTAGGGTTTGAGCAATTGATTGGATGAAGTCAGTCCCGGGTCCCTTGCTTTCCTCCTTTCGATTTTCTGGCCCTCTCGCTCTCATTCTTTATTCTCGGTCCCCGTCTCTCGCCCTCTCTACCTCGGCCTTTCGCCCTAAGTCTCCCGAGTCCCTCCGCTCCGTGCCTTGCCCTCTCTCTGTTCTATTCCGGTCCGATCCCTTGCCGACGGTTCATCTTCCCAGCGCCCTCTCTAGCCTTCGACCTCCCGCCCTTGTCGTCTTTGTCAACTCTTCCTCTTTTAGTCAGTCGCTCTTGCTCTCTCTGCTTCCATTCTACCCTTTTTTCTCTCCTTTTCTTCCTCTCGCTCTTACCTTCTATCTCAGTCCCTCGCTTCCTCTCATTTTTCCTTTTTAGTTCTTCCCCCTCTCTCTACCGAATGAGTAGGTTGGTGCCATATTGCTATTGGATCCCAAATTTTTATTCCTTATCTCGCTATAACAAAACCTACCTCCTCATTATTCTCTCTCCTGTGGCCTTTCCTCAAGCAGCCACATCCTAGCCACACCCTTGCTAGTGTACACTAATTCCTTACAAGCCAACACCTATTTTTCCCCTTTTTTCTTTTTACCCCGTTTTCTCTTTTCTTTTCTTTTTTTTTCTCAGGCATCAATTAGGTTAAACCCAAGTAAGTGACATAATAGGTCTTGGGTTTTTATTTAGATGTGTCCGAACAGAAAATTAAGGAATTAATATATTTCACTAACTATAGTTACACAAACTAATATTCGCTTAAATAAAATTACGAATATACACCCACGTATATATTTTAGTTATTTGACCTAATTTATTTACTTAAAACTAACTAATTAGTTTAACTTATATAATCACCTTAATTAAAATTATGGTTATTACACTCTACCTCCTTCTCGGTCTTTGGCGGTGGCATCTCTTGAATAACTTTAATCACGGATCAACTTCATTTCCTCATAGGCTGACCAAATGAACCAGTAATTTGTCCGATGTTACCTTAAAGACACATTTACGAGGGGTCGCGGGCCATGCTTAAAGGGTCGAACCGGCCTGTGGGCTTGTCCGGTGTGGTCTTGGAGATTCCGAGCTAATTGTCATGCTGGTCTACTTAGTATTTTGTTCAACCAATCTCAATATTTGATTTGAAAATATTCCTCGCTATCTAGATTCATTAATTTAATATCCCCTCCTAATAAAATCTGAGTAATAATATAAGGTCCTTACCACTTGGGTTTAAATTTACTCCTTGGGTCTTGAATTGGAGCACAAATTTCCTTAAGGACCATATCAACTTCTCTTAAGTCCCTTGATCTCATCTTTTGTTGAATGCCCTTAACATCACATGGTATATCTGGACGTTATGCATCCAACGTAACCAACTCTTTATACCCACATTTGGCCAAATCGCCTCCGACCCCATAAAGCGAAAGGAAACTTAGCTGGTTAATTTTTATAATTTATAGCCATCTTTTCTATGATCTTGCGTAGGGGAAAAGCTAAAAATTCTAGCAAGGGGGCTCGTTCAATAATAAGAAGGATAAAGGGGAGGGGAATAAAAACTACCCAATTACTTCCACCAAGAATCGAACCCAAAACCATAATGCAATTGCAATGCTCTAATAATCAACATTTCAACCACTAAGTTATCAATAATGAATTGTATGAGGTTTAGGAATTCATTAATTTTTTGTTGATCCCCACCACCCCTTTCTAAATCTGCCCTTGATCTTACGGGTGTTCTTATTAGCAGACCTCAACTACTCCATTAATCTGCGATTTATTTCTTAAAGAGATTGTCATGGTTGCTTATGAGTTCATGTTGTACCCTATAACGACAAATAATGTTACATGTAAGAAACTTAGCCACATGTTCGGAAGTGATGGTGACATAGGATGCAACTTCTACCCATTTTGTGAAGTAGTAGATTGATACTAACAAAACCTTATGACCTTCCGTTCCTTCAGGAGTCACTTTTTTGTGATTTATGTTCCCTATGAGTGCCAAGGTGATGCATGAGTAGTCAAGAAGAAATGTGGTTGATGCTTCAGATTTGCGTAGATTTATCACTTATGACACCTCCTAATGAAGTCATGGCACTCCACCGCCATAATTGGCCGCAATAACCTAATCTCTCGAACCTTCTAAACAAACATTTTCCCATATATGTGAGGTTTACATTCTCTTCCGTGGACTTCTGTCATTATTTTCTTAGCTTCCCTCTAATTGACGCAAAGTAAGTTAATACCCATATTAGTTTTTAATACAGACTTTTCCTAGTTTATGAAGTATTGAGTCTGTTAAAATGCGAATTGCTCGTTGGGCTCTAGGAGTAGAATCCTGGGGATATTCTAGGTTGACTAAATACTGATAAATGTTGAATTACTAACTGGTTTGGTTGATCTTGAATACCTTTAATGTACATATGTGTGCAAGTTGGCTCCTCTACTCTATGAATAACACTTGGGATGTTGATCATTGAGGCTAATTTATCTAGAGCTAGGATGGCAAAAGGGCGGGTAAGGTCGGGGGTGCCCTCTTCGTCTCTATCCCCACTGCCCAAAGTCCTCCCTCCCACCCCGCCCCCACTTCCGAGGGAGAAGCTTCCCCCATCCCCGGCCCCGATGGGTCCCCGATCCCCACTAACAAAACTTCAACCAAATTTAAATTCAACAAGTTAGAACAAATAAAATTAAACAAAACCCACAATTCTCAACGAACTTAAGCGTTTTACATTCAATTCGTTCAAAAATATACAATAAAATTCAACCTACACAACTTAGAAAAAAATTAAAAGAATGACGATTTGATGTGCATGCAGGCTCGGTTGTGTTTTAAATATTGTGTAAGATGTTGGCCATGGTTTTTCTTCCAGATCCCGTAGAGAGAGAGTAGATTAGAAGAGATAGATAGAGATAGAGAGAGAGAGAGAGATAAAGTGTGTGTGTGTGTACCTGGTAAGGAGGAGAGAGAGAGAGAGTAAGGTCTTTGAGGCCATAGCGAGATAGAGAGGGAAAGACTCCGAGGCCATAGCAGAGAGAGAGAGAATGAACGTGAGTGATGAACGGCTGGAGGAAGGTGGGAGGGACTGTAGAGGGTTCCTTTTATGCCTAGGGTTAGAAAGTTATGAAATTTCCAAACCGCCCCTTCCGGACCATGCAAAAAAATTGTAAAAAACGGGAGTAGGGTGGGGAATGGGGATAGGACTCTCCCCATCCTCGTCCCCACTTGAGAAGGGAATTTTTGTCCCCATCCTCGCCCCATTCCCCATTTGGGCCGAGGATTTTTCCCCACCTCGAGTTGGGGCCCCAATGAGGGCGGGAATCCCTACCCCGTTGCTATCCCTATCTAGAGTGTACGCAAATTGGTTGTCATCCCATAGAAAGTAGGTATAGGTCATATCATTAAAATGTTTTGTTAATTCTAATAAAGGTGTTATAAGGTTCGAAAGCTTCACTCTTGACCTTCCACTTTTATGAAATCCAATTGATGATAAAACTTGTACCTCCATAGACTTGGATACTCTTAACCCCGATTTTTATTGTAGCTTGTAGCCCTTGATGCAAGCTTCATATTCTGCAGACTTGTTGGTTATCTCAAAGTCCAATTTACTAGTATGTTCTTACTCAGGTGAGATCAATAAGAATTCCCACTCCGGAAGCCTTTCTTGTTGGAAGCGCCATCGAAGTACATGGTCCATATATCCACTTCTACTTGAAGTATTTCTTCATTCAAAAACAGAATTCTTCCAATCGTGGCTCCTCTATAGGTAAGTTTGCTAAAAAGTCAAAGCCAACTCTCCTCTTGATTGCTTTTACTTGGGACATACTTAAGCTCAAACTCTAATAACATTATTGTCCATTAAGCTATCTTATTGTTGATGGCTTGTTGTTCTAGAACATACTTAATGGGATCCATTAGCACCATCGCCTATACCAAGTCGGTTAACTTGTAGTGTCTAAGCCTTTTGGTGGCCCAAACTAGTGCCAAGGATGTTTTCTCTAAATTAGTATGCTGAGTTTTGTACTTTAATAATTTCTTACTTAGGTAGTACACTCGCTTTTTTTCCTTGTTATCCTATTGAGCTAGCATGGCTCCCGTTGTAGTTTCCATGGTGGTAAGATAATACAACAATTGTACTCCGGATAAGGTAGAACTAAGACTCGGTAGATTTGCCAAGTATGATTTCACATTTTCAAAGGTTTCTTAGCATTCTTCACCCCGAATAAGCTTTCCTCCCTTTTGAGCTTCTTGAATAATGGCTCGTAAGTTATAGTTAATCTTAATATGAAACAACTAATATACTAAAGACTACCTAAAAACCCTCCCTCCTTCTTGATCTTTTGTAGTGGCATTTCTTGGATGGCTTTGATCTTAGATGGATCAATTTCAATTCCTTGTAGGTGTACCAGATAATTCTGTAGTTTTCCGATGTTATGCCAAAGGTACATGCATGAGGGTTCGAGCACATGTTATACTTCTTGAGTATCTCGAAAAACTATCTAAGGCTAGGTAAGTTCCCATCTCTATGTTTGGGCTTCATGATCATATCATGTACATAGACCTCAGCTTCCTTATGGATCATATCATGCAATAGGGCTATGGTTGTCTTTTGATACATGGCCCAGACGTTGTTAAACCCGAATATCATCACCGTAGAGCAGTAAATCCCCATTGAATGATGTGGGTAGTATTTTTCATGTCTTCCTCGGCCATTTTGACCTGGTAATATGGGGCTGGAGCTGGTCATCCGGCATGGACTGCTGAGGCGAGTCCTAATTAGATGGCTTGGACTATCGGCCAAATTTCCAATTTTTACTAAATTCGGAAAAAAAATGGAGATGTAGTTTTAAGAACTAAAATAGATTAAAGGAGTCATCGGACATTTTTGTAAGAAAAACTAACAAAAATAAAGAATCAATTTCGTAATTTTGAGCTTACTCGAATGGACTACCGAAAAGGATAAAAAATGAACTACTGAAACGTTTTAAAAAGAATTCCATTGGTCTTAAACCAATTATTCAATGTTCGAGGGTGGTACAAAATGAAGAGCGGTGCTCTTCATTCCGTTCGTGATAAAGATGAGCTCTACTACTTAAATAAGTGAGTAAAAATCACGTTAAATAAACAAACAATCGACATGCTAAAATAGAAATTAAAGGCATCCAAAACATGATGTAAACTAATAAATAAAGAAATAAAGACAGTGAATAAAGGAAAGTGATAAATAAACATTAGGTGGGGTGGAAACTAAATAAAATTACATCTTAAATCCACAATGCTAAAGTAATAAAACAGAATCTAAACAATATGAAAAAACAAACTCCGAATAGATGGAAGTCCGCCCTTAGATTAATCCACCTGCTAAGTTCGGATCTTGACTGGATTTTGGTGGAGTAACGATGAGGTCGAGTAGTGAGCGAAAATAGCCAAAAGAGGGTTTTTTGTAAGGTTTTAGAAAAGGAATTTTGTAGTGTGAGTGAGGGAGGTTAGAGAGGAGAATGAAAGAGAGACAACATCCTAGGGGCAGAATTTGTAGCTAAATTGGTATCCTAAATGAGGGAGGAAGGGGAATCCTCTATCTTAAAAAACATCTAGGGTTTAGGAAACCCTAAATTTAGCTCCCAGCCGCGAGTTAAACTAAACCACTCAAAACGACACCATTCAAAAGAGAACGAGGGCCAACACCGGACCAAAACGACCACGCCTTATGGTCTAGGGAAATATGCCATGCTTGGATGCTGAAATGAATCAAAACACTCGTGTTTTTGTAGGTTAGGAGGCCAACACCGGTTCGGATCTAAGCTTGGGAGTCCGAACCTGGTTTGATAGACATCTAAAAAGTGTCATCCTTATCACTTTTATTTATTTATGTTACCCCAGAATGAAATTCCAGTCTTGTTTGCATGCTCGGGTCAAGATCGAACTAAAGTAGAGTGGCGGAAGCTAAACCTATAAAAATCCAACCAGCGCCAAAAATAAAGTTTTCCAAAAAAGAACTTTCTAGAAATAGAAAGTTTCTTGGGCGACATCGGTCCCTTTTTTTCCTTCTAGTTGGTCCAAAATAGGTTTGGACTCCCATACCATGATCAAACCGTAGTGGATCTACAAGCTGCTCAAACACAACATTTTACTTATTTTAGCGAGCCAAACGTGACACGCGCTTTCGAACGTGTGTACGATGAGCGACTTCAATTACCAGGACACTTGAATAGCGTTGTTTTCGCCAGTTCAAATATTCGATTTTTGCTTTATCCTTATCCAGAAATTTTAGACCCGGTTTTATCTTTAATTGGCAGTTGGAATCGATTTTTAGGGTTTTCTCAACCCTAAAACTCCTATAAATAGGGGTTCCCTCCATCCTCGTTTCACACCAATTCAGCTAGGAAAATTGCCATTTATACTAAATTCTCTTACTCTCACTCTCTCTTCTCTCCACTCTCTCTCACTTTTACTTTCCCAAAACCCCTTTCCAAACCTCTCTCAAAAGGCCTTCATTTTCCTTTTTTGCTTGTCATCACCCTACCGTCACTCTGTCGAAGTCCGATTATGATTCGAGCCTAGTTGGTGGGTCAACATGAGGGCACACTTCCACCATCACAAAGTTTGTTTTGCATCTTATTTAATTTTTGTATTTAATTGCTTTCCATATTGTGGTTAAAAATGTAATTGCTTTATTTTTCACCCAACTTGCTTGTAATTTTTTATTTCTTGTTTTCCTTTTATTGCTTTCTTTATTCCTTTCTTTTTGTTGCTTTATTTACGCTTTTAAGCATGTTTTGTTTGCCTTTATATTCTACCTATTGCATGTTATTTGGTTGATTTTCTTAACGCCATTTAGACTTACTTTTCTAATTAGTGGAGGTCGTCTTTTTGACAGGCAAAATGAAGAGCATCCCTCTTTGTTTCGTACCTTTGCCCTCGAACATCGAATCATTGGTTTAAGATCGATGAAATCTTTTTAAAAATATTTTCTGATTTCGAGTCTTTATACCAAATTTAGAAAAGTGTTTTTTTATTTTTGTTAGTTTTTATTTCTTAAAATTGATTGGTGACTCCCTTACTTTGACTTTTTATTTTAAAAATTGTCTCTCAATATTTCTAGTCAAAAATAGAAAAAATGGATCATTTTGGCAGCTGGACCATCCGACCGAGACCGACTCCTCGGTCCCAGCCAGATCACCGGATCCGATCACTAGTCGGACAGGCGGCTGCCGGTCCCGGCTAATAACCGAGCTTAACTTTGGCCTAGGCGGTTTCACCGCCTAGTCGAACAACTTTGCAGCAAAATGAATCTTTTTATTCCAATATTTTTGCTTAGGAATAACATCGTGAGACTTCTAAAACCGTTTTCAAAAAAAAAAAATCCTAAAATCGCCAATCAATCCCTTCTTAAAATTATCTCTTTCAAAAGCCTTTATCGTTTGTTTGATAAGTGCACTTCGGTTGAAGCCAACATTCGTGGGGAAACTCGATCCACTTCTTAAAGGATCGAGTCATGGCTACTATAGGTTTGGACTGACCGAGAAATTAGATTATGGGCTGGTCCGGCCCAAGGAGATGAACTTTAGGCTGTTTTTTGAGTTGGTTGGCTTTTTGTAGGCGAAATGGGTGTTTCCACTCTACTTTAGTCCAATCTCAACCTCGAGCATTCAAATAAGGTTGAGTTTTCATCACTGGACTGATAAAAATATATAAAATAAATAAGAATGATATTTTTAGGTGTCTACAAGTACCACAATGCTAGCCCTTCTATATGGGGAAACAAATATAAATAGAGTATAAACCATGTTTCCAAACCTACAGTTTAGAATTAAATACCACCTTATCCAACAGTTTGTGTGAAAATGATTAAAAGCCAAAACTCAAGTCCTATTTGAGCAAATTAGACCTTCTTAGGGCATTGGTTAGGTGGTAGCTACTACTTCGTTCACAGTGGGTAGAAGGAATCACATACTCGTTTGACACCTATGTTCCTAGGACAAACTAGAGTTAGGAGGCACTCTACCCTCGTAAGACTAGATTAACCTAAAATAAATTGCATAGGTTAACTACAGAACACAAATATGCCTCGAGAGTCCTATGATCTAGAGTAGCACGATTAGATTAAGCCATTCTTAAAAGTTAGAACTAAACTATATCACTTGGCCCTTAAATTAATCATGCACACCAAAGTGTTTTCTTAAGTTTTTCATTTTGTATAAATCATATTTCTCCTGTAAGAACTCATTTTTAGAATGTAAACACCCATTAAAAATGATTTGGAAACCATTGGAAGTTCTAAAAACAAATTGGAAATTTATTTCGACAAGCATGCGATTAATTATGTAGAATCATGACACCTAGTTGTCAACTTATATAATTCATACGAGATGATCAAAAAGACCCGCAAAGGAAACTTGAAGTCTTTACACACAATAAAACTAACTTTAAGTCATCAAACCAAACTAACTAAAACTACCATGATATACCCTTCAAATTCGTGTTTTTCACACTTAACTCGTATGTAATATTTATCGAATCTAAAATTTTCAACTTTATAAAAAATAATATCCAACCTTTCTTTCTCACAAGCTAAGAATCGATTCCATAAGTTCAAAGCCAAAATCAATAAGAATAATTTCCTCAATATAATTCATACAACGTTACAAGTTAATACCGCAATTCTTTAAATTAATTCCATCCCGCTATTTTTTGTTATTTTTATTGCAGTCACACTTATCCTCAAAACAAACTCGAGACAGCCTTTTGCTGTTGTCCGACTCAGCCGGGTCGGTTCTTGCGGATCCAATTGAACCAACCCACTTTCCCCTTTTTTCCTTTGTTTCTGGTCATAAAAAATAGTAGGAAAAACAATACACTTTTAGCCCTTTTCTTCGTATATTTTACTCTCCAAACCTCAAGGAAGTGGTCCCACAGCTTCCAATTGAAATACATAATGTAATTAGGACAATAAGGAGTAATTAGGGAAATCAGGAGTATGGGTTTGAGTTTAATCAAAAATTATTCTTGACCCAAATAAATAACATGTAGGAGGCGTCTCAATTTTTAAAAAGTGTTAAAAACTCACCCCAGTTGAATTATGCATAACTAACTCAGCCAAGAATCACCCCATTGTAGGAGCCAGCGGTCCCGCACGTCCCCTAGGAGGTGGCGGTACCCGGATCGAAGTTTCCTCATGAATCGTCGGACTCTTTGATTTTTAAGATAATTTTTTGAAAGTAAGGTGTGCCTCTTATTAAGACTTTAATGTGACTTTTAAAAACGATTTAAGTGAAACAATGACGATTTTACTAACCATTTATTTTACAAATTAATTTTTAAGAAATCTCGGGATATTATTTCATATTTTAAGAAAACACATAAATAAAAATTCACTTTCTGCCGCAAGGCTTCCGAACCAAAAAGATGAGAACCGATCGGTTTGAACCGATAGTCGTGCCTGGTTATCAACCGAGCATCGGCAAGAGCCAGCACTGACTCGGTAATCGGCGCCGCTATGGGCTAGAGACCGAGAAATCAGTCTTGGTCCTATAGCCCCGGCTGTTAGAAAATAATTTAAACTTTTTTCCATTTTAAACTAGAAATGCCGAGAAGCAATTATGAGAAATAAAAATAAAAGAAGAGTCACCACTTAGTTTTAGGAAGTAAAAACTAACAAAAATAAAGAAAATACTCTTCCAATCTTAGTATGAAAAAATTAAGCTTGAATGAGGTTTCAAAAAGTGACTCCATCGGTCTAAAATCAAGAATCCGATATTCGGTGGTGAAGGTACGAAATGAAAAGCTAACTTCTCCATTTCACCCGTCAACAGTATGCCTTTACTAGTTTAAGTTGTGAGTTGAAAAATGTGTTTGTCAATCAAACATACAACATGTGAAGTGTGGAAATTAAATCAACCAAAGCATGCTAAGAAAGCGATAAATAAGTAGTAAAGAAAAGCACTAAATAAAAGCGAAAAGGAAAGCGAGAAATAAAAGTTACGAGTGGGCATGGAGGAATTTAAGAGCGATTACATCCTTGATCCATAATACGTAAAGCATTAAAAAGCATAATGAATAAAAGATGGAATGAAAGTTGATTTGGTGCCCTCGGGTTGTCCCACCAGTTTAGCTTGAATCACGAGGTAAATCGACAGCGTAATGACAAGGTAGTGAGCTCCAAAAGAGGACGAACGAAGGATATTTTGTGGATTTTGAGAATAGAAGAAATGTGCGACGATATGGTTAGTGGAGTGAATAAAGAGTGGGAGAGAGTAATGAGAATATTTTCAGCTTAGTAGGGGTGCACTAGCTGACAAGGTAGCGACTTCTTAACTGAAAATCAACGACCAAAGCGAGGGAAGCGACGCTCTATTTATAGAAGGAGATTAGGTCACAATAAATGACCTAAAACTCACTTCATCGTCCAAAACAAGCTGAACCAGCCCGATTTGCCGGCGAGGATCACGAGAATAAACCGAGATAAAATCCTGTTGAACTAGAAATCCCACAAGGGAAGCTGAGATACGCGGCGTCGGTCTCAAACGACGTCGTACGGACATCTTGGATTTCGTGCCTTAGTTGGGCATTGGGACCAAAACGCAATGTCTCAACAGTTTGAGCAAGAAACGCGGCGCCAGTCTAAATGATGTCGTATGGACGTCTTGCGTTCTATGCCTTGTTTGGTCACCGAGAACAAAACACTACGTCTTGGAAAATTAAGCCTAAAAACGCAACGCCGGTCCTAACGACGTCGTACGGAAGCTTGAGTTCCACGTTATGGGAGTGAAACGCTGCATTTTGATGAGCAGAGTTTGACTGAAATGCGGCGCCGATTTGGGTTTCCTGATTGGGAGCCCAAACCGATCTTGGCTCGACCGAAAGAAAATGGGTTTGTGGGCCGATCCAACCAAAAAGGCTAATTTTTATGATCCTAAAGGGTTTTTCGTGGTTTATCGGCTTCGTCACGCCGATCGGACTTTGATCATGATATGAGTTTGCAAATAGGATTGGGATTTCATCATCCGACCAACAAAGTAAATAACAAAAATAAGAGAGACAAGAGCGACACGTTTTTGGTGTCTACATACATAGTGTAAAATCACGACATAAATTAATAAGTTGTAAAGTTAAGCTAACTCATGTACCTATGCTAATTAAAATTCACGTCTTTACGCTTTCCTCCCCTTAAAACAATTTTGCCCTCGAAATTTAAATACTTATCCTAAATTGGTTTGGATACTTCCCACATATTTCGTGCTCTAGCTACCAAGTAGCTTCGGCGACCTTGTGATGCTTGCCCACCTAATCTTAAGTAAGGGGAGGTTGGGAATACCTAATTTTCCTCTTTTCCAAGAAAACACTGCGAACCACTTGTTGATGTTAAGATGAAGGATTTTGAAGGAGAGATAATTCAAAACTTCAAAATTGTTACTACAAAGATCATACTTGCCCACCTAGAATGAATTAGAAAGTGTGTCGGATAGATAGACGGATGAATCTCAATGAAAAATCTCATCTCAATCATAACCACAACAATCAAATAAAAAAATAGTGAACACAAACTCAAAAATATCGAATAAGAAAATTAAAACGTGAAAAAGTTAAATGAATTAGAGTTTCAATTATTTAATTTGGGAAACAACACTCGATTTGCACTACTTGAGAGTTCGGAAGACAAAATGAAGTTCTACATACCTTCAATTCTTCATCGACTTACCCCCACAACATTTATACGAGAGAGAAAGGAGGTGGAGAATAATAGCCAAAAATTAGCTAAATAAATTCCAAAAGGTCATGCTCATGAAGTTTTGCATCCTTCAAGACCCCTCCGCTCTCTTTGCAAAGCTCATTGCTATCTGGCCCACCACCTCCTCATTATATAGGTTGGTACGTTTACCATGCTCTTTGCCACTTCTCTTCCACCAATGAAAGTGAACATGATGATGTGCTATAATCACGGATGAGAGAGGAAAATGAGGGGGGTTTTGAAGATTTTTTACTTTTTGAGCCAATAATTTTAAGATCTAAACGTGTACAAAAATGTCGAAGAAAAAAACTATGAAGAGGGGAGGTGAGGGCGGTGAGATTTTAGTTTCTAAAGGATACTTTTTTTTTGTGTTTGTTTTGGACATCGACATTATAAATAAACCAAAAGGCCCAGAAAGAGGCGTCAAAAAGACAATAGTACCATAAATTTAATGTTCAAGAGAATAATATCTTTTCCCCATATAATAACCATGTTAAATAACACTTTCACTGTGACGACGGTGAATTTTAGTTATAACAATTATAAGCATTGATCACATTCGTTATTTTTATTTAGTTAAATTATATTGACCCATTAAATATGGCAGTATAATTGGATGTATATATATTTATATGCTGATATGCATAGATGTGAAATGTTTCTAGGTTAAAGGAATTCCTAACTCAAGTTCTATATTCAAATATACATAATTTTAAATGAACCTTATTGGTTTCCTTTTAACCCAACCCTTTCCTTCTCTATAGTTATCTAGTAGTTAATAAAAGGAAAGGCAAAAAGAGGCAAAACCCTTACTGATTTCGCAAAAGAAGAGGAGGGGAATGATAAACCTAGGAGCCTAAGGGTGCAAGATGGACAGAAGAGTGGTGAATGAAGCAAAGGAAAGCACACAACTCAAACCGCAAGCTGAGATTTAAGCCCAGCTGGACAGGTTTAGGTACAAAAAGAATTGGGGAAATCCAGAAAGGCCATGGATCTAAAATTTGGGGTGAAGGTAGGAGAAAGGTTGAGGAAGATGAGAGGAAAATTTAGGAAGAATCCAAGAAGGGGTGATGGAGATACGCTGCTCCAAAGTCGACTTATTTGCAAGTCGGCTTAGATTGGACAGTTTGGGGAGCAATGGATGTAGAAGAAAATCTGGAAAGATGAGGGGTGTGAAATTCAATAGAGCAGTGGACAAGAGGCTAATGAAGAAGAGGGAAGATTTAGGGAACAACCAAAATTGGGATTAAAAGAGGGGGAACCAGAAAGTCGGACTACCCCCGGGAAAACTTTCTAGACAATTTTTGTGGTTTTTAAGGAGGGGGATAAAGGGGGTATTGGATGAAGCTGATTTCTGGAGGAAATACAGCCAAAGGGTTTGGGAAGATACACAAAATTTTGAAAACCTCCATGAAAATTTTGAAGCCAAAATTCTAACCTATGGTAGACTAATTACGTTTTAAAGTTGACCTTCAAGGCGTCATTCATGCGTGTTAACTCCCAGTTTCTAGCCTAATTTTAAATGCTTCTAACTTGAGATTCTTAGCTCCAATTTAGTAGTTTTAGGTATGTTTAGAAATATTAGGATGTTATCTTACGAACCATGTATCATGAGGTGATGTTGAGCTTTAGATCAAAAGAAATGACTTGAATAAGATGCAAGTGTCAACCTCGGATGAGCAAACTGCCGGTTTTCACAATAGGCTTATTAAGTTATTATTTTTACCTATATTCAATATAACCATAAGTTCTTGATCTTAAGGACATCATAAAGTTGTTGTATGAAAAAATTGGAAACTGAACTCCTCGTCGTTTGTGACTAATCGGCCAAAATGTCCAGCCCTTGTAGCGCCGGGAGGATCGAAGCTTCGGCGCTTACACTAAGGTTGAAAATGTGTCCGGCCAACTCAATCTTGTCTTGGATTTCTTTGGTCTTGGAGTATTTTTTACCCCATGGCTCTATGTCTATCATCTTCCCCTGGTTGGAAAGAATTTGTCCTCAAATTTGTGGGGTGGTCAACAACGACATAGGACAATGAGCGGTAATGCTCGAACACTAATGGACAGAACATACTCTCCAAGTAGCTTCACTATTTGGATATTTTTGCTGGCCTTTTCCAACACTTGACTAGTAGTTCCTCTAGTCCTTGCATTAGCTTGGGTTAGCCCATAGAAAGAGGCCATTTCATTCTCGCTTGCATTCACTCAAGGCTTCCCGGTTTGTCAACTGCTTGCTTGCTTCACTTGTTGGAGCTAGATTTGCTGGATACTTGCGATGGCTTTTTGCTTGGATGTAGAAAATGTCTCTTGAGCCACATCAAAGTCCTTATGAACAAGGACCTCTCTTGGACTAGAAACTTACTCACTGAACTCCATTGGAAAATTTGAAGCAACTTCCCAAAGTGATCGGCCAAGAAATCACCAATAGATGCTCGGTTAAAGAGCTCCCATGTTACCCTCCTTGGTAGGTGAGGCCTTGGACCTTTAGACATACAATCAGCCCAAGCTTGGGGATCTCTCAATGGGTGTTTTTCATACTTAGGGAACAATGTCTCACACTTATCATTAGCATAACAAATTAGAAACATTTGTTCCATTAACTTTATGCACATGTTCGGAAGAAAAAACAAACCAAGAGACATACTTAACAAACTATGATCACTCTCTAAGAACACCTTAGACCCAAAGGATTTAAACAAGCATGGGTTGAAGGTTTCGTCTTCATTACACTCTAGGGAAATGACCCCTTTATAGGCTTAGGCTCATGTAGGGAAACGTTAATGTAAGGTTGCCCATTGGAAAGTAGGGGCTTGGGTTTGGCCCTTGGCTTCTAGAGCTTGGTTTTTGTGGGTAGGGAAGGAGTAAGAGGGACTATGGAAATCATGTGGTCAACTTTGGTGAAGGAGTAAGTGACTCTAAAACCATCATGTGTTATCCTCTTATCAAACAACCAAGGTCATCTCAAAAAGACTTGACAAACATCAATTAAAGTGGCATCACACCATACCTCAACAATACTTAAACTTCCCAAAATTCAAATAACGTAAGCAAGAAAGATGAACTAGGATGATTATACCTTGGCGAAGCGCATGGATGTCTTGTAGGAGAAGGTGGACCGAGGCTTGAACCTCCAAGCTCTCGTTTTGCTCTTCTTATTCCTCATGGAGCTCATTATCTTCAGCCAATGCAAGGGCTGGTTGTGGGCACTCTAAAGTAAATTAACTCATCTCTTGGAAAGGAGTAACCTTCTATTTTGCAAGGGACCGAGAGGGTTCATGGGTTATGGAGTTGGGAAATTTGGTAGCAGAAAGGTGGGACAACCAGCAAGTTTTGGTGAGGGTAGTTAGAGGCTTTTCTTGTGGAGGGGTGTGGGTTTTTATGGAGGAAAATATGGCTGGGCAGTAGGGGTAAATAAGGGAGGTTAGGAGCTTTTTTATGGAGGGTTAGGGTGGTTTGAGGTAGAGGGAAAAAGGGTTGGTTATTAGGTTTTGGTGAGGAAATAGGGTGGCTCATTTTGTGGAAGGTTAGGGCTTTTTGAGGTGGAAAGAAAGGTTGGACAGTAGGTGGTGTTTGTGAGGGTCGAGGAGACTTTCTTTGTGGCAAGCTAAGGTGTTTTGTGGAGGAAAAGTAGGCCTACTTAGATTCTTTTGTATAGCTTTGAAGGGTTAGGAGTTTTGTACAGGAAAAGTCCTTGAGCAACTTACCTCTCAACTTGCTCCATGTGCACACTTTCTCTTTGCCATTCTTCTTCCTCCTTATCTTGTAATTTCTCCACCAAGTGAGGGCATGACTTCTCAACATTGACACAACAAGCTCAACCTTCTCATGCTCAAGTAAGCTCAAGTTTGCAAACACTTCTTCCATCTTATAAAACCAACTACCAAATTGATTTTGTTGGTCATAAAGCTTGGGTACAAGTAGGCTAGCCAACTCAAAATTGGTAGAAGATATTTTGCTCTCAACCCTGCAATTGTAAAGTAGTGCTCAAGGTGGTAAAACGAAAAAAAGACGAGCATAAACTTTTCTAGCGGTTTTGGGGTTTTTGTGGGCTGAGGTGTAAGATTTAAGTGATGTGTTTGGGTGGTAGGTGGGGGCATAGGAGGGACACCAAAATGCTATGATACCAAACCTGATTTACCTAGGATCCTAAGGGTGAAATATAGATAGAAGAGTCGTGAAGGAAGCAAAGAAAAGCACAATGAGGTTTAAGCCCAGCTGGATAGGTTCCAAGTACAAAAAGACAGGGGAAAATCTAGAAAAGATATGGATCTAAAATTTGGGGTGAAGGTAGGAGAAAGATTTAGGGAGATGAGGGAAATTTTGGGAAAGATCCAACAAGGGGTGATGGAGATATGCAGCTCCAAAGTTAGCTTATTTGCAAGCTAGCTCGAGTTGGACAATTTGGGGAAAAATGGATGTGGAGGAAAATCCGGAAAGGTGGGGAATATGAAATTCAATAGAGGGGTGGAAAATAGACTAATTAAGAAGAGAGGAAGTGTGAGACCCGGAATTTTAAGTAGGTTAATTAAATTAAGTAATCGACGCGTAAATTATTTTATTTAGTACGAGATCTTAATTGTACGCGCTTTTATAAATAAATTAGCGGATTATATTACTTCCTCCCGATTCCCTTCCCGGACACTAGTAATTAAAACCCGAGGCAACTTGTGATTTATTATTTGACTTTTTACCTTGAGATTATCCTAGCAACAAAAAAAAGAAAAAGAAAAGGGGAAGATTAGTGTAATTCGTGGTGTGTTGGCAATCTGTGGAAGCCACAACAAAAGAGGGAAAAGAAGAGATTGAGTGATAAGGAAAAAAAGAACAAAGGCTCGGGGAAAGGGGAAGCCAAGCGAAAATAGAGCAAAGAAGGAGAAGCGAACGAAGTAGGGAAAGCGAGAAAAGGGAGGTCGGGTGAGGGCGAAACCGAGCGAGAGAGAGAGATAGAGAGAGAGAGAAAGAGAGCACGAGTATGAGAGCCGAAAAGAGGCCGGAGGCGGGCGTGCTGAATGGTGAATGGAGAAGACGCAACCGGCGAATGCAAAGGAAAGATCCAGGGCATGAAGTAGGGCGAAATCGAGACCGGGAGAGGAGAAGCGAACGCGAGGGTCGAGAGAGGCGGTCGGTGAGCAAGGAAACCGCGATCAGCGACGGCGTCGGCCATAGAGGAAGGCGGCGAACCGGGCCCGGACCGGAGCCGGCAGCGAGAGGAAGAGGAAGGAAAGAATTGATTGACCTAGACTAATCCGGAGTTCGCAACCTTCAATCCCTAATTCGAGGTGGGTAATCTTCTACTCTAAACTATTAGTAATTTCGAAACCCAAATGAATTTGTTGTGAATATTAAATGTTTGCTGTGAACATAGACGGAATTTAGGAAGTAGTAGGGCTGAATTAGGATATGAAGAAATCGGATTGAGCGGTTAAGGCTGAATCGAAACTTGAAGGAATTTAGTAGTTGTTTAGGGCTGAGTCGAAACGCTGGAAATTTAGAAAGAGTTGGGTTGCATAGAGCAAAGGAGCAATGTGGAGGTCTCAATTAGCACTTAGAGATGAAGAAATGGTGATTCGAGTTTAAATTGTGAATTGATGCTTCAATTGAACCTTAGAGATTTCCTAAGTTCTTTGCGTTGGAAGGTAACAGTTTATATTGGGAAACAACGATTTAAGTATAAAAGAGAAGTGCAAGTTCACCTTGACTAGTACACAAGTGAGATAGGGTAGTGGAGAGCTAGTGATTGTAAGGTTAAACTGAGTTGAAGGCATATCTAAATACATGAGAGTGAATTGAATTAGAAGATAAATGGAGCTAAAGGAAATTTAGTGAAGTAAGTTTAAAAACTATATGGCTAAGTATGGGCAAGAAAGAGTATGATTAGTAATGTGGAGGCGTACTACGAGAAATTGAAGTGAATATGGCAATTTGTAAGGAGCTGGGACGTTTGAGTTAAGTGGTAACTATTTGTGATTCTTGTGGCTCAAAAAAGGAATTAATGTTACTAAATTGGTAGATTTAGAAAGGCATAGTCGGAAACCAGTTGAGAATGACTTGTTTGTGTTGAGTTGTGGTTAATTGTGCTAAGTGATTGTGTTGAATGATGTTGAAAAGTTAGTTTTGAAAGAGGTTCTATGTTTTACGTAGAATGATACTTGAATGTGATTTTTGTGATACATACTTTTCAATCTTGAAAACGTGTTTCTAAGAAGTGAAACTGATTTGAGAATGTTGTTTGAAACAAGCATGATGAGTGAATGTGTTAAAGAAATTGTTTTGAATCGACTTTACTAGGATCGTTTAGTACAAGGAAGGATTCTAGCTAGGGGCGGCTAGCTAGGGATCCTGGTGTATAAGGATGCCCGATTGGAATCTTCCTAGATAGATCCCGGGAACCTTTTATTTGAGGTCGCGCCCGGAAAAACCGAGAGAAATTTGAGAAATTACGAGAAATTGCAAAGTGCTAGTTCGAGTCCACAACCTAGAAAGTGATTCACCAAAAGAAATTCATTGAAAGTAATTTATGAGAAACAATTCGAGTAGAAATGATTCAATTTCGATTGAAAGCATTTCAAAGAAAGTATTGGTGGCTGCACCACTTTGTTTAAAGAGGATTCAATTCCAAACAAAGTTCTTAATGATTGCAAATCGTGCTTTTAAATAAGTGAAGTGTTGTGATCTTTATGTTACAAAGAATTTCATCAATGATTATCTATGTTCCTATTATGCTATTCTTGTTTTCTCAATGATTAATGAAGGTTTGCTCTTGGAGGGTCTTAGTCACCCTACACGGGGGTGAATAGGGTGATGAGGAAATTTTCACAAACTTAGAAACTTTAAGCTTGAAAGAAAAGAACAAGATAATTTGACATAACTCGGAGATACATGGAAACCCTTCGGGCGGAAAACCACGGATAGTGCTATTCCAAGCACCAAGTCAAATCCACTATTTTGAATCCACAAAATACAACGGACTGATTTAACCGAATTGCTCCCTTAGACAACTCCTTACGAGTGTTTTCCTAGACTTAAAAGTTCCCTTATCTAATCTAGTACTTCCGAACTAAGGTAACATTTACAGACTAGGGACAATTGAGCTGAGTTAACCCTTACAGCTCGGTCAAGGAACCTTACTCGAAAGTAAGAAGTGTCCGTAATTGACTACAAGACTTTACAACTTAGAAAATATGAATTACAAGTTTGGAGTTATAAATAGAAGATTGAGTATGAAAACAATAACTTTTGCTTAAGTAATGTGTTTCAACAATAAGTCCAACGAATCTTCAAGTCTTGTGAAGTGTCTTCTATATATAGATGACCAAGCAGATTAGCCATTGTGACTACTTCGAACGAAGTCTTTCTTGACCGTTGTAACGGCCCTTCGAGTTGCTCGAAAAGAACCGTTGAGATGTGAACGTTGTGCAACGGCTCTTGGCTCCTACAGGTGCTCTAATCAACTGGTGTTGTCCGAAAAGTAAAGTGAAAGCCACCGTTGAGCTTAGCGTTGAAGTTTTCCAGTTTGGAAACAGACAACCCTAACATAGTGTCCGAGCCTTGTTCGGAAGTAGAAAAGCCTTGTCTGCTGTGATTGACGACCTCAAGCCGATTACTTTTGTAATTCAAAAATGAGATAACCTCGTTTAGATAACCTATAAAAGTAAATCATTTTGGTTCTCAAAGTATAAAATACTTTAGTCCAAGATTAGGCACAAATAATAATTTAATTAGGACAATTAAGTGCATAATTATCTTAGGCCTAGAAGAGTGAAATTTTCTGAGACTAATATTCATTATACTCACATTCCATCGAGTCGAGTCCTAAGAAAGATCAAGTTATAAGAGTGAAAGCATCAAAGTATAAGGACTTGATTTGGATAAACAATTCTTATACAAATTGACTTAGAAAGATGAATTAACACTCGCAATTCACTTTGCTTTGAAATATACAGATCAGAACTCATATAAGAAGTGTTAGAGAGATTATTTGAATATGTGATAAATCTGAGTGATGTCCGAGTGACTTAGAAACATCAATGTGAGAAGATAAACAAGAATGTGTTTTTCTAAATCAGTCGAAATGAATGAAAACTTATGCATGAGTTTTTATAACACTCAGGATGACTTGTAATCAAAACTTAGGAGGGATGAGGTTTCTACCGATTCTTTATGTAGTACTCACAATGATCTAGATTTAGAGTCCGAGTCTTTAATTATTACTGGTAATATGTGTGAAGTAATATCTATTTTAAGAGTGTGAGACTCTCCAGGTGAGCACGTGGTTTGCTCACCCCCACAAATTTTCCCTTTTTCCCTTCCCGATTGCAGTACCCCCGAGATGGTTGTTTTGCCTCTTCCCCGACTGAAGTTCATGATGGTCGTGAGTTGAAGTTTGGTTTTATGTGTTTTCATGTTTAGCATGTTGTATATAGGCGGTTACTTATGTAATTGTGCAATAATTTATAGTGAAGTCGGATATATGCGCAAAGACCCGAACTAGTAATTCGACAAGCGAGGAATTTCCTTTCACTGAAAATTTTGCTCTTAAGCGGTTGTAATTTAGTTTTTAACTTAGTTTGTAACTTGGGTTGTAAGTTGGTTTAGAATTTTGGTTTTATGGTTGTGAATGTACTCCGAGCGTGTGGTTCTTTGAGTTTTATTGTGACTTTCATGTAGGTTTTTAAGGCTTGCCTATGGGTTGGGCCATATTTCAAAGAGAACTCTGTCGAAATTTTTAGAAAATTTTCAAACTCTTTTGGAAAATTACCTCTATTACCTTAAGTTGGGATTAGAAAACCAAACCGACACCTGAATGAGCCTTGGGAGTTCCTTGTGAGGAACTGTGGCGATCTAATACTCCTAGGGTGGGTTTTGGGGTGTTATAGGAAGAGTTGGGGAACAACCAAAATTGGGATTAAAAGAGGAAGAACCCCTCGGACTACCCGCAAAGAATACTTTCCGGACAACTTTTGTGATTTTTGAGGAGGGGGATAAAAGGGATATGGAATGAAGCAAATTTCTGGAGGAAAGACAACCAAAGGGTTTAGGAATATGGGGGAGAAAAGTGGAGGGTAGAGGGCAAGTGAAAGAGAGGTGGGGGAATAAGCAAAACGAGTAAAAGGATAGGATTAATTACCTAGGGTAACAAATCACCGCCTAGAAAATTAGGGCCACTAATCACGATTAGAGGATAAGAAATCACCACCGCTAAACATAATTAGACTCTTTAGACACCACTTAAACAAGCCAATAATTAACATAAGTAAAAGATATTTAAGGGGTAAAGGGGCCTAGCTCAACTTCCGATCCACTAAGCATTCATAACCTCGGAACCGAATTTTTACAACCTAAGGCACTTCATTTTATAGTGTCAAAAAGTTAGGGTTTACATGTTTAATCTAATGGTTCAAAACATTAAATGGTCATAAAATGGATGATATTAAATGCTAGATACATACTAGAAACCAAGGTTCAATAAGTTAAGAGACAAAAAAGCAATAACAACAAAAGGTAGAATCGGGTTGAAAGGCGGGTCGCTTTCAACCTCAATAAGCAACTTTCGCCCCACTTCAAATGGCTCTATCTCCTTTCACAAACTTACAAATGATGAACAAAGGTATGCCTGGAAATCTTATGGAATAATCTGTCTAGGTATATGTGGGTTACCACCATTGACCAAGTATTGAGTGAGTTATAGTCAAAATACTCAACAAAGGTCAAAAGCTACTGAAAATAAATGTTGACTTTGTTTGTTGACTTCTTCACTTATTATTTCCTCCCTAAATAAGAATGACCAGATCTCTCTTGCTAGAGGACATCCTGGGACACCTCCATTAAAAATTTGAAGCCCAAATTCTAACCCATAGTTGACTAATCACGTTTTGAAGTTGACCTTGTCGCTATTTATACGTGTTGACTCTCGCTTCGACCTAACTTTAAATGCTTGTAACTTGAGATTCTCAGCTCTAATTTATCTATTTCATGTGTGGTTAAAAATATTAGAATTTTATATTTCAAACCATGTACCATGAGGTGATGTTGGAGCTCGGATCAAAAGATATGACTTGAACATCATGCAGGTGTCAACCTAGATGAGCAAACCGCCGTTTTCATAATGGGCATCTTCGGTTATTATCTCCACCTATATTCCATATAACCATAATTTCCTAATCTTAAGGACATCCCGAAGTGCTTGTCTCGTAAAATTGGGGATCAAACTCCTCGCTGTTTATGATCGATCGGCCAAAACGTTCAGCCCTTGTAGCGCCTAGGAGGATTGAAGCTTCGGCGCTTGCACTAAGGCTAAAAATGTGTTTGGCCCAGCTCAATCTTTTCTTGGATGGCTTTGGTCTTGGAGTATGTTGTACCCCATGGGTCTATATCTGTCATCCTCCCTGTTTGGAAAGAATTTGTCCTCAAATTCGTGGGGTGATCATCAACAAAACAAGACAATGAGCAACAATGTCAAACACGAATTGACATAACATACTCTTCGAGTAGCTTCACTATTTGGACATTGTTACTGGCCCTTTCCAGTACTAGACTAGTGCCTCTAGTTCTTGGCATTAACTTGGGCCAACCCATAGATGAAGGCTACTTCATTCTCACTTGCATCCACTCAAGGCTTCTCAATTTGTCAACTATTTGCTTACTTCACTTGTTGGCGCTAGACTTACTAGATATTTGTGATGGCTCTTTGCTTGGATGCATAAAATGTCTCTTGAGCTATATCAAAGTCCCCATGGAAAAGGAACTCTCTTGGACAAGAAACTCACGCATTGAACTCCCTTGGAATTTTTCGAGCAACTTCCCAAAGTGGTTGGTCAAGCAATTACCAATAGAAGCTCGGTTGAGGAGCTCCCTTGTTTGGGGAGAAATAAATATGGAGGAAAATATGGAAAGGTGGGGGATATGAAATTCGATAGAGGGGTGGACAAGAGGCTAATGAAGAGGAGAGGGAAGATTTTAGGAACAACCAAAATTGGGATTAAAAGAGGGGAAACTAAAATTCTAACTACCCGTACTGAATACTTTCTAAACAGACTTCGTGGTTTTTGAGGATGAGGGATAAAAGGGGTATTGGATGAAGCTGATTTCTAGAGAAAGACAACCAAAGGGTTCAGAAAGATAAGGGAGTAAACTGGAGGGAAAAAGGTAAGTGGAAGAGAGGTGGGGAACACGCAAAGCGAGTAAAAGGATATGAAAAATTACCTAGGATAAGAAATCACCACCTAAGAAAATTAGGGTCACTAATCACGAGTAAAGGATAAGAAATCACAACCACTAAACGTAATTAGACTATTTAGATACCACTTAATTAGGCTAATAATTAAGATAAACAAAAGAGATTTAAGGGGTGAAGAAGCCTTCCTCAACTTCTTCCGATGCACTAAGCATTCATAAATTCACAACTAAATTTTTACAACCTAAGGCACTTCATTATATAGTGCCAAAAAGTTAGGGTTTACATGTTTAATCTAATGATTGAAAACATTACATGATCATCGAATGGATGAGATTAAATGATGCATACATGCTAGAAAGCAAGGTTCAAAAAGTTAGGAGACAAAAGGCAACAACAACAAATGGTATAATCGAGGTTGAAAGCGACGACCGACATATCATTTTTAACCGAAGTGATCAACCTTTGCCCCATTTCAAACAGATCTATATCCTTGCACAAAGCTCCAAATAATGCAAAAATATATTCTGGAAAGCTTATGGAATAAGCTTTCTAGGCATATGTGGTTTGTCGCCATTGACCAAGTATTGAGTGAGTTATGGTCAAAATACTCAACAGATGTAAACGCTAAATTTGATTGTTGACTTCTCCACTTCTTATTTCCACCCTAAATGAGAATTCCCATATCCCCCTTGCTAGAGGACATCTTGGGTCACCTCCATGAAAAATATGAAGCCCAAATTCACTCCCAATTTCTAGCCTAACTTTAAATGCTTGTAACTAGAGATTCCTAGCTCCCATTTAGCTATAGGTATGGTTAGAAATCTTAGGATGTTATCTTTCCAACCGTGTATCATGAGTTGATGTTGGAGCTCCGGATTAGAAGATATGATTTCAACAACGTGCATGTGTCAACCTGGATGAGCAAACCGCCGGTTTTCATATGGGCTTCTTCGAGTATATTCAAGATAACCATAAGTTGCTGACCTTAAGGACATCCTAAAGTGCTTGTGTACAAAAATTAGGAAGCAAACTCCTCACCATTTATGATCGATCGGCCAAAATGTCCAACCTTTTTAGCAACTCGGGAGGATTGAAGCTTCGTCACTTGCACTAAGGCTGAAAACATGTCTAGCCTAGCTCAATCTTGTCTTGCATGACTTTTGTCTTGGAGTAAGCTATACCTCGTGGGTCTATGTCCATCAGGCGGAGAGATCCCCCTGCCTGTGTATGGCGGTACAGGTCGGATAGTGGTTATTGACGGGGGATCACAATGAACGCAAAGACAAAGATGGAGAATGAAAGGATTGAGTGGACCAAACCGTAATCACTACTACCTCCTAGCACCGTCACGGCCTCCTTCCTTGGTGCTTAAATTGTTGTTGGTGGTTGCAGGAAGGCCAAGGACATCGACTAATCTAGATCTTATTCATTTTAGACCAATATGAAGAGAGGAAAGCGTATAGCAAAGTAGGGCCAAAAATCCTTATTTTGGGTTGTGGTTGCCTCGGACGAACTGTTGACGACTTTGAGCAACTATGTTAAGCAACAATTTTCAAGCTCTTGATGAATTTCACCAAACCTTAACCTAATTTGAAATCCCTTACCAACTTGAGGAATCGAGTTGGGTGGTTCTCTACCTTCCTCCAAGTAAATTAATTTTAAAAATTCGATTGATTTCATTGCGTTTAATTGTGTAGGTGATTAGAATTGATAAGTATCAATTCCCAAAAAATGACATCTTAGTTGATTCGTTGCTTTTTCTTATTTGTTATCGTTTATTTTACTATTTAGGTTTGAATTAAAGAAATTTAGGTACTAAAAGAGTTTATTAGAATCATTTTGAAGTTAAGTTTGCGAGTGGAATTGATTGACAGGAGCTAAGGGAATAAACGTTACTTGAAATATAATATTGTTCGAATTAAAACTTTAAACTAGGCGTAGGTGCTTGCACTATGTAATGGTGTTCTCTTTTGTTTTACGGTTTAATTTGGAGGCTTAGCTCTTAAAGGTTGTACGAAAACATGAACCCGATGTTAATCGAAACAAAAGCTGAACCGAAAAGATTCGAAATCAAATTAAACATGAACCGAACCAATCCTAAATTAATAGAACTAGCAGATTCTTAAGGGAGTCCGAACATGGATGCAATAATGTCATGTGCTAGTTAGTGACCTATGGAATAATTAGCGATTAGTTAATATTGGAATGCAAGTAGCGTAGACGTCTTGATTGAAATGTAAACGTCTTAATTCAAATGTCTTTTGAATAAAACGTGTTTGTTGAATCGAGTATGGATACTTGTTTTGGGTTGACATATTGTTTCCGGAGAAAACTAAGGTAATGATGTGGATGTTTGATTCGAGAGGGAGAAAAGATTTATCGCTCCGATTCCGAGGACGTGGCACGATCGATCCGATTCCACGCGGTGACTACTTGAACTTGCAAAAGGCAAAGCCCGGGGTGGATCCCGGGAACGCCCTCCGATGCTCAAGTTAGTAGTGAACTAGGTTGAATGGATCGAGGAGATCTTCCTCGATGTGCGTGAAGGAATTCCTTGGGAATCGAGAGATTTTCCAAAGGATGAAACTCTTGGGATTTGTGTTGAGAGTTTGAGAGCTTGAATGTGTGATTGTGAGAAAATGGGATTGTGAGAATGTGAGAATCCCCTTTGAAGTTAGGGATAGGTGAGTATTTATAGAGAGATTTTATAGGGGTAACATAGTAATTTACCGTGATTTAGGGGAAACCCTCGCCCTAATGGGTTTTGGGCTTTTACTTGACCCGTTAAGGGTTGACTCGGGCCGATATCTCCTTTATCCAATTGATTAGACACAGTTGGCTAGTGATATGGCGGGTGAGTTGGAACTGTGCAGGAAATACCCGAATCACATGTGAATGTAAACTCAAACCAAGTTTTTGAATCTAAAAGCCATTAATGAAATAAGTTAGGCTGAGTGTTTGCTTGTTATTGAACAAATGGTTAAAAAATGATTTTATATAACAATTGTTGCATAAAATGACAAGTAAATTATGAATGTGTCTCATTGTGAAAGGATTTTATAAGGTCTTTTTGTTAAAATGTGAATCTTATACCTTGGATGTTGAATACATTGATTTAGACATGGGGTATAAATTCTTCCATTATTGAGTAGAATATTTTATCGTAAGGATTTCCAAATGTTTCAAATTAGAGGTTAAATTAAAGGTTGTGTTTGGATTTTACAGGCTAGGATGCACCTAGTACATAGGGGGTTGATTAGTTTTCCGGCTTGCGAGTGGATGAGTCTCATTTGAAAGTAGATGAATTATACGTCCTACTTATAAGTGGATGAGAAACGAGTTATTTTCGTAGATATTACCCTAACGAGGGTTCTACCACCCCATAGGTATGTATTAGGCTCCCAATAGATAACACCCCAAGTGAGGATTGAATTTTAATACCGTTGTACTCAAGGTCGGGCAATTTTGATGATGTTTAGAGCTTGTGATAGGCCATTACCCGAAATTGGTTTACAAAATAAAGTTTTGTTTTTTGATGAAAAGGTGATTGGTTTTTCATTAATTCCAAATTGTCGGACATTACAAGCCCCATAAGTAACTCTGATTCGATCGAGCATTGGACAAGTTTAGATTCCTCTAATCTTGCTAAGATACATCCTACTACTTTCTTGCAATATTGTGAAATATTTCCTCTTTGGTTCATTACGAACCCTTCTATTTCTCTCTTTCCAACAGTTGTAGATCACTATGTTGATCAAAACATAAGTTCTTAGCCTTTGCTTGTGATAGCTACAGCTCTCATAGCATAAATATGCCATGCTCCCTATTGTAGATTGCAATCTGTGATGCCTAACATGTGTATTAGTAGGCTGCTGCATAATAGGGTCCGTGTATTGGCAAGTAAAGAATAACTATTCCACACTCTCCTCATGTTGTCCACATAAGGTACAATCAGTTCACACTTGTATTCCGTTGGACGAAGTTCATAAAACGGCCACTTAGGCCCGTTAATTTCGACTTAATCGGTCTCCCTTCTTATCCAAGAAAGGTTCCTGGATAAGTGTACGGTTAATGAAGTTGAGTTAGACTCAACTTCCCAACTCTAGGGATAGGAGCGAATACTCCTATTTAATCTGTAATGGAAAACACAGATTGACACGCGCGAGAACGACGCACACAGAGCATCCGTTGCATCTCACGAGTTTCCCTAGAAATCCTCTACTCTCCCTCACGGTTAGACCTACCATCTTAGGGTCTTCGGGTTTTGAGAAATGGCTGTTTCCGGTGACTCTAGTAGCCGCCGGTTATACTATTCCAGGTGACACTGGTAGATGCTGGATTTCGGAGTACAACCGGAATCAAAGTGTTCGTGACGAGGAATTCGTTTGTGGGCTATCGAACGACAATCGATCCATTCGTTTCCGCAACTATAAGGTTAGTCCTTTTACATATATACCTATAGTGGTATCGAGCTTTGGATTGCTAGTTCCTAGCCCCGATTAGTTATTAGCCCAATTAGTTTAGGCCGCATAATTTGTTAAGTACAAATTTGAATCCCGTTTAACTAAGACCGCCCAATCGGTTTAGGCCGCATGATTTGTTTAGTACTAATCTGTTTTTAATTCTTGTTCAAGTTAAGATTATGTGTCTTTGTTTACCTCCCCGACTTGACTCTGTGTCATTAACGAACCATCGCCTCGTGGCACCCCCTCTCGACGACCATCGCGTAAACCGCCAATCACCTCGGTGGCGACGGCGATGACCGTGGCATGGCCTTTAGTGGCCCAACGCTAAAACCAACCCGATCCGGCCTCTTTGACCCAAAAGCCAAATTATAATAAAAAAAAGGGTAGAAGAAGAGTATTTATCGGACTAACCCATCGGACCGCCGGAGAGGGGTGACGCGTACCAACACGCGCCGCCGCAAAGATCAGCTTCTTCCTCCCTTTAAGCTTCTTCAACGCCGACCTACGTACACCGAGTCCTATTTTGGCGAAAACAGCCCGGCAATGGCGCGTGAGGATCACGCGCCACCACGCCGTCACTACCACCACTCGAGGCCGGTGTTAATCGGTTGCTTGGCGGCCGATCTATACCGTGGCGGTGGCATTTTCGTCGATAAAGGAAGGACAAGGCTTGTAGGTCTCGTTTTTTGGCTCGGTGGAGAAGGGCGGAATAACATCATTTGGGTATTTTTAGGTCGCCGTAAGACGGAAAGAGAGGTCGTGGTTTTGAACGGTGTCGCTGGAAATCATGGAGTCGAGCAGAAGCCTTCCTCCCGTAGCTATGGCTACTCATGGCGGAGAGAGGGAGAGAGGACAGAGAGACCGAGAGGGAAAGAGGACAGAGAGAAGCTCTCGAAAATAGGGAGTGCTTGAGTAAATGAATCAAAGGCGTGAAAACAAGCTGGTCGGGGCAAGCGTGCCCTTGTTTCATTTTTTATTCTGTTTTCAAGCCCGGTAATTGGTCTTGGGTTCTCGAGGCTTTCCTTTTGTTTTCCAGCCCTTGTTTTTATTAAATCAATTAGCATGCTGATAATTTAATACGTTTAGTACGTAATTTTATTCTTTATTTTGTGTAAATTTAAATTAATATTAATCTGATTTTATAATTTTATATAAGTTATTTTAATTAGTTAATTTTATGAATCTGTTTCATATTATGTAAATTACATAGTTGTGTTTTGTGTAATTATTTCATTTTTGGCATGTTATTTGTTTAATATGTGTAATTTCGTATTACATGTTTCAAAGTGAAAAATTAGCATGAACATTATATAAATATGTTTAATATAGTGTTATATAAATTAGTTTTATAAAAAGCAATATCTTTGCTTTACATGCTATATATATATGAATTTGTTTCATGAAGTCATATTAATTATAAAATTAGTTTTTATATAATATGAGTTAAGTGATATTATCTATAAATTAGGTTTTAGAATTAATGTGAATATGTTTCATATGAATTAATAACATCACGTACAAATTTTTTTGTAAATTAGTTTTATATCTTAACCACCTTTGTGGTGTGTAAAGTTCAATATTAATTCGTTTAATGTTAAAATTCATATGAATATGTTTTCTATGAAATTAAAGTGTCAATTAATTTTTCAAAAATGTTCTTAAAATGTGCCTAAATGTCCAATTTTACTTGTAGATATGGCAACGAAACCTATGACCGATATGGCCTCTACTGAAAAGTTGGTGGGGTCCAACTATGACATTTGGCATTGGAGGGTTCAGTTCCTTCGAATGAACGTGAACCGCTAGAGTTCTTGATCGCCAAAATGTATCCCCATGCTAATAAGGATAAAGGTGACAAAGATGTTGATACTAGTTACGCACGATATCAAAAGGATTTGAAAGCATATCGAGAGTGGTTCAAAAAGGACCACTCGACGCGGTATGCCCTATTGAACCTTATGCATGATGACTTAATCGGTGAGTTCGAGAACTGTCCCACAGCTAAAGACATGTGGGATCAACTTAAGATCAAGTTCGGGCAAACTTACGCTACTAAGCTCCGCCAATTGCATCTTACGTGGATGCAATACACTTTTGGCCCGGAGCATAGTATAATCGAACATATACGAACATTGAGTGCAATGGTTCGTGATCTTAAGGCTGGAGGGATCGAGATCTCGAGCGTGATCAAGTCACGAATGTGATTCGTGCTATCCCATCCGAGGATCCTTGAAAAACGTTCAAGACCACGATGGTGCATAGTGATCAACTCCGGACTATGGACGATATTGTTCGTCATCTTGAACTTGAAGAAGACCGCATGAAATCACATGCTCCTGCTCCCGTTCTGCTGCATTAGTTGCTAAAGGAAACAAACCTAAAGGCAATAAGTTTAAACGAGGGAAGAAGAAAAGTTCTCATCCCTCTAAGAAACACTGGGCCTACAGGTGGAAATGCCAAGAAACAGACATAAGGCTAAGGGCAACAAAGAGAAAAATATGGCACGTATGAAGTGTTATAATTGTGGAAAAAAGGGTCACTATGCTAAGGATTGTCCCGAGCCTCAAAAGGTGACCCCCTCCATTAAAGTCTCCGAATTATTTGTTTGTTCCCATGCATTAGTTGCTAACTCTCTTCCTAATTGGATTGTAGACTCGGGAGCAAGCAAGCACATAGTTCAAGACCGAGCTGGGTTTGTAGAGTTTGACCCTTATCCGGTGGGCATACAAACCGTGACATTAGGGAATGGCACAATTGAAGACGTTCTCGATGTGGGAACGTATCAGCTCAAGCTACGTGCGGGAAATAAGTTACTTCTACTAAATGCTCTCTACGCACTGGGGTGCAATGTTCCCTCATTTCCTTTGTCTCCTTAGTTAAAGTAGGTTTTCAATTTGTTTCAAAATAAGATGGTTTAGAGATTTATTATGGTGGCAATTTGTTTGGCCATGCAAGTTTTCAAAACAATTTCCCTGTTTTGGATTTAGACATTTGCTATGATAATTCCGCATTAGTTTCATTTGTTGATTCCAATTCTAAATCTGTTAAATGGCATGCTAGACTTGGTCATATTAGCCAAGATAGAATGACTAGACTAGCAAAAGAAGGTCTTCTACACTGGCTCACTAAGGTTAGGTTGCCTAGATATGAGCCATGCTTAGGCTGGTAAGGCGACCAAGAAGCCTTTTGGTAAGGCCTCTAGGGCATCACATCCCTTAGAACTTATTCACTCCGACATATGTGGACCTATGAATGTCAAAGCACGTCATGGTGCTAGTTATTTTCTCACTTTGATAGACGACTATTCACGATATGGGTATGTGTACCTTGTATCACACCGTTATGAAGCTTTAGATGTGTTCAAACGCTTCGTAGCGGAAGTAGAAAACAGATTGGAGCGTAGAGCGAAGTTCATAAAACGGCCACTTAGGCCCGTTAATTTCGACTTAATCAGTCTCCCTTCTTATCCAGGAAAGGTTCTTGGATAAGTGCACGGTTAATGAAGTTGAGTTAAACTCAATTTCCCAACTCTAGGGATAGGAGCGAATGCTCCTATTTAATCTGTAATGGAAAACACAGATTGACAAGCGCGAGAACGACGCACACAAGCATATGTTGCATCTCACGGAGTTTCCCTAGAAATCCTCTACTCTCCCTCATGGTTAGACCTACCATCTTAGGGCCTTCGGGTTTTGAGACGTGGCTGTTTCGGCGACTCTAGTAGCCGCCGGTTATACTATTCCGGGTGACGAGTGGTAGATCTGGATTTCGGAGTACAACCAGAATCAAAGTGTTCGTGACGAGGGAATTCGTTTGTGGGCTATCGAACGACAATCGATCCATTCGTTTCCGCAACTATAAGGTTAGTCCTTTTACATATATACCATGAAGAGCCAACCGTGTCACAAAGAGCATGTTGGAATTTTCAGTTTATGCCACACTAAGTTATACCAATCAACTTTTTTATTTTCTTTTCTAAGCCATTTATACCCCATAGCTGCTAAATACTGGCCATCAAAAGTTCCTCTCCATACACAGGTTGTAGTATCATAACTTCCAATGAGCATATATCTAACCTTTAAAAGTTTCTTCCAATACAAGCTAGTATTTTGGGAAGCCTGGTATATCCATGTACTATGTCCTTTTAGATATACATGATCAACATATTTGATCCGTAGGCAATCAAATTTATGAGCAATATTTTAGAGTAGTTTGCCCAGTGTAACTGTATTCCGTTTCTCATTGTGCCTTGCACCCATTTCACCTTCAATTTTTGGCAAGTGTTTCCCATGCAATTG
Source organism: Talinum fruticosum (assembly GCA_021018815.1). NCBI lineage: Eukaryota > Viridiplantae > Streptophyta > Magnoliopsida > Caryophyllales > Talinaceae > Talinum > Talinum fruticosum. The sequence goes on along the minus strand of JAITYX010000037.1, from coordinate 4,905,121 downwards.
AGATGCATCTCCAATTCCCTTCATAGTTGTTCTATAGAAACCTCCTACAGTCCCTGTTGACTCTTGTATCACATTCTTTGGCAATATAAATATTTTAGCCCGATAAAGAGACATGCTCAGCAATACTGAATCAACGAACTGAGCTTTGCCTGCATAGGATAGCTTTAGCATTGACTATTTCTTAACTCTAGCAGTGATTTTGTTAATAAGAATCCAGCACTCACTTTTAGTCAAGCTTCCTAGCTTGATTGGCACACCAAGGTACTTGAGAAGGACCTCTCCCTTTTGAAACTCTATAATTTCTAGAAAATTATTAGCTCCTATTCAGAAACTCCTCCATCACAATTTGGGACTTATCCAAGTTAGTCTCCAGACCTGATCATGTTGATAATTGCTTAAAAGCAATCCTCATACAGGCCACACTTTCAGCATGCCTTTTGCAAAATAGTAATAAGTCATGAGTAAAACTTAGATGACATAATTTCAACTTCTTACAATATGGATGATATCTGAAAGTCTTATATGAGTTTTCCAATTGGAGAACTTTTTCCAAATACTCCATTACAAGAACAAAGATCAAATGAGAGATAGGGTCTCCCTGTGTTAGTCCTCTCCCACTAGAAAAATATCCATACATGTGCCTACTGAAGCTAATAGAGAACTTTGTAGCTGAAATAGAAGTCATGATTAAAGTAGCAAAATGAATCAGAAAGCCTAGCTTAATCAATAACTTTTCCATAAAACTCCATTTAATTGCATCATATGCCTTTCTCAAATAAACTTTCATCATACATCTTGCAGATACAATATTCCTTTTATAAAGTTTAACAAGGTCCTTATATACAAGTATGTTACGCAGGATTGATCTACCCTGCACAAATACACCCTGAGTCTCAGCCACTATATGGGGAGTATCACTTTAAGCCTCATAAACAAAACTTTTCTGATGCATTTATGTAGCACATTGCAATAGGCAATAGGTCTTAAGTATGAGGGAGTAGTTGAGTTCAATACCTTGGGGACCATAGCAAACAAAGTGGCATTTACTTGTTGCAACATCTTTCCATTTTTACAAAAAAATAAAATAAAATTTAGTCACATCTTTACATATATCTTTCCTAATGATTGGCCATGCTGTTACATACAAGGCACTCCCATATCCATATGGTCTTGGACTTTTATTCTTATGTATATCAAACACTGTCGTTCTCACCTCCTCCTTAATGACTCTGGTCTCTAAAATGGTTTGTATATATCTAGTCAGGCGATTGCCCTGCATAATAACCTCCATATTAGGATTGATTCCCAACCCTACTACACCTGAAGACTGCTCAAAAGTGATTTATCAGTATATCTCCGATCTTGTGTTGATCATACACTTCCTGCCCTCCTTGATCCTTCATCATTCTAATTTTGTTGGTATAGTTTATATGAGTTAAGATGCTATAGAAGAAAGCAAAGTTTTGATCCCCCTTGTTGAGTCAGTCACCTTTGGATATCTGCTAAAGCAAAGCTAGTAGTAAGTGGTTATAATGCCTTAATGCTTCCCGTTCCTCCATTTGTAACCTAGTATTGTACGCTCCAAAATACATGTTCTCATGAATAGTATGTAATGCTTTATGGGCTGTGACAATCCTCATTTGTATGTCAATAAAGCATTTTTTATTTAATACCTTAGTGGAGGCTTTAGTGCTTTGAGCTTACACATTACTTGGTATACTAGAGTACCATGTACTGGAATGGTAGATATTTGTTTTACCAGTCCTAAAAATTTCTCATCATAACACCACATACTAAAAAGAACTTAAAATATGGTTCTCTTTTTGACAATTTGGCGTTGGAGTTTGATCACCATGGGTCTGTGATTAGATAAATATGGTGGCAGAAGCTCATATTCCACCCCATGGAGTCTTAATATGTCTTTCGCATTTACCAACAATCTGTCCAATTTTACATAAATTTGAGTTCTCCCTTGCTTGTTACACCTAGGGCTGGCAATGGGGCGGTATGGGCCGGGTTTTCCTATACCCATATCTATACCCATTTTTAAAATACGTACCCATACCCATACCCCTAGAGGTTTAAAAATTCATACTCATACTCATACCCACCAGGTTTTACGGGTATATAAGTTTTATTCGGGTACAAATAGACTAAAAATAATGATACCCATATTAAACTCATATTTAATATGTCTCACCGTTCAACCAAAACAAATAGACAGCTAGACACCGAGGAGAAGACGGGAAGACAGAGGCAAGTAAAAGGCACCCATAAACTAGGGTTTCTTCTCTTGAAATGAATTTGGGCTTGAACATTGGGCGTAAAATTCAGTCTTCATTTTCTTCTTTTTTTAACATTTAGCAAAGCGGGTTGTGGATGTTAAGTGGGGCGGCTATGGGGCGGGTACAGGCCGGGTGTTTCGGACACGGGTTATGGGTGTTATATGGGGCGGGTGAAGCCTAAACCCATATCCATACCCGCATCCATACCCATTTTAACCATACCCGCCCCATACCCACTTTTTTCAAAATTTCACATCCCATTTGGATTTTAAATGGGCGGATTTTACAGGTTTTAAATGGGTACGAGTTTTTTGCCAACCCTAGTTGCACCAAGTGATTTTTTTTTTTTTTTGATAGCTGCACTGAATTTTGGTCCCATGCATCTCATTTCCTACGTTCCTTAATAGTCAATGCACTCAAAAAAGTCATAAACTTCCATGGCAACAACAGCGTCACCCCTAGCTTGTCATCTAACTTAAAATACCTATTAAAGTCACCTTCGGTTTTTTTACCGAAAAATAAAGTTTGTTTCCGGAATTGGTCTCCGTTAATATTTAACCAAACCTCATACGCTCGATAATTATTTATTAAAATTTGTGGGTTTTATAAATTATTATACTAAACCACAATGGACCCATATGTAATTTTTTCTTCTCGTGTGTATGTATTGTCTATGCATTTCTAACACCTGCACACTTACTCTTCCTAGATCTTATAAAATCCAAACTTTACTTCTTTGACTATATGTGGCATTTGTAACAGCCTCCCAATTCGAACAAATTACTTGCCTAATGATCAGGGTCTTGTCTAACACTATTTTGGTTTCCACCAAACCCAGCATTACTTTATTGGTGTGCAAAAACCTTTGACAGTCCTGTGCTTATTGAGCCCCTGATATTCCATAGTGTTATGCTATCTATGATCATTAATTGAGTCTCCCTAACTAATACCTCATTTCTATTAAATAAAAAAATTAAAAAAAGCTCAAGTCAACCCTTACAGCATCCCCATTTTCAGTCATATCCTTGTCCAATTCGTTATGTGGTTGCAGATGCAGCTCTTGCTCATTGTAAGCCTCAGTACTAACATTTGTAGGATCAACATTATCTGTATCTTGAGTTGGAGTTTTTCTTCTCCACCCCACTTTCTTATTCGCCTGCAATCAATGGTGGCATGTCCAAACATTGCACACACCGAGCATTTGATTGGTGTCCACTCATATTCCATTTCATGTATTTCCACATCACCCTATTAACTCATAAACATAACTTTCTCAGGGATTGTTTAGTTAAGTTCATCTCTACAATTATTCAAGTATACCCAGTTTTCCTTTTGTCTCAAGTGCCTTTGTCAGTAGCTAAAGGCATTCCCACAAGACTATCAATCTTGTTGAGATCTCCGCTACTCTAGTATTTCAAATCCAATCCGTGGAGCTTCACCCAAACATGGACAAATTCAGCCTCATCCTTGCTTACGGATTGGCCTAGTGACCAAGGTTTGACTATAAACGGTTTCTTGTTAAATACATAAATCTTTGCTTAAGTACACCTGCCTTTTCAAGATCAAATGCAAACCCAGCTATAAAAATTACCCCCAGTCTACTCACAACATTGTCTAGGCCTTTCTTCCCCAAATTCGATGCAGAAATCCCTCCATCACATGAAGAGGTGGGTTTGCTCCCAAGACGAAGCAAGTAACAGAGTGTTGCTAATAAGCCATACCCCAAGAGATATCCCTCGATTTAATACAATGAATCGTCATTCCATTATGCTCAAAGGGTTCAACTTATGCCAATTTCATTCCCAGATGAGGAAAATTCACAATTTCAACACCAATACCTTACAAAATCACATTAGAGGAGTCCCTTTAGGAAGTCGAGGTTCACTGCGCATGAAGGGCTTCAACACAACTGGCAAAACTTTCCTGAAGATCACCAGCCCCCATTTCGGATGACTCCCTTATCCCATCCACTATTTCATTAGATGATGATTCTTGAGCCTAGTTTAACCACTGTAGTGGATTCGTTCATGCTGCCTTCACCTGTACCCCAGAGTTATTTGTAGATGCATATTGTACTTTTTGCAATTTTTTGGGTTAAGGTGCAGATTTCTTTCTCACCTTTATGCCCCGTGAGAGCAAGACGAAGCATCCTCTCTAGCTTCTTAAAAGAATGTTGATTCTTCCTCTTTGCGTTTTAATAACGTTGGGAAATGTTATTTCTGATTCGCGAAATTAGTTGTTTATATTGAGTTGCATATGTAATTTATAAAAATGCTTGCCTAAGCCGGCAATTAATTAATTATAAGCTTTTAAGTTGGAATGTTGCATAATCCAGGTTGATATAAAAGACTTAACAACCCCCTAGGGATGGCAACGGGGCGGGGCGGGTCGGGGCTGGGGGACACCCCCTGCCCCGTCCCGCTGCTCCCTCCGCCCCCGCCCCGTCCCTGCTGCGGGGATGGTTTCTCCCTCCGTCCCGCCCCGCCGGGTACCCAATCTCCACCGGGCCCCGCTTCCCGCCTCCACCGAGGAGAGAGCGCGGCGAGAGGGAGGAGAGAGAGCACGGCAGGGAGGAGAGAGAGCACGGCGAGAGGGAGGAGAGAGGGAGACGGCGACGGCGAGAGGGAGGCGGCGACGGTGAGAGGGAGAGACGGCGAGTGATGGCGAGAGGGCGAGAGATGGCGAGAAGGCGAGAGGGAGAGCTGGCGAGAGGGAGGAGAGAGAGAGAGCCGGCGAGAGGGATGAGAGGGAGGAGAGGGAGGAGAGAGAGAGAGCATTTAAGTTGAGCTTGAGTCCGGAGGCTGAGGAATGAGGAGAGAGAGAGGGGGAGGGAGGCAGAAAGCTTTTATAGTTAGGGTTTTGGGGGTAAGGAAATTACAAATTTGACCCTAATTTTAACTCTTTTTTTATAAAAACGGGGACGGGGACGGGAAACGAGGCCAGAATTTTCCCGGCCCCGTCCCCGTCCCCGCTCGGGGGAAAAATTTTCCCTGTCCCCACCCCGTTCCCCGTTCGGGCGGGATTTTTCCCGATACTGGTCGGGGCCCGGCGGGGCGGGAAAACCCGCCCGTTGCCATCCCTAACCCCTCAACACACACACACATAATTAATTAATAAATTTGTGTGTGTGTGTGTGGGTGAGTGTATTGTTGAGTTTAAATCGGTTTAAACTTCTAATCTTAACATAACCTCTTTAAATAAACGAGCTAAAATAGGTTAGGTTTAAATTACTCATTTACCCCATTAAAATAAAATTTTAAAGTAGAAAACATAATTCAGTAGGCTACTTATATGTGTAAGGCTTTTTAACCCCTTCTTTTGTTTTTATTTTTAAAAAATAGTATATTAAACGGGTTAAAATATGAGAAACTGACACCCTTAAGAAATTTTGATTGGAAAAAAATTAATTCCCTCTAAAAGGTCCAAAATCCTATTTTTAATCTCCATATATACACTATATAATGCCAATTTTTTCAAAAAGATGACATGGCGGTCTAAGAGTGAATTTAGGATTTCGTCCAACAAAAAAAAAATAATTTATCATTGAAAAAATATAGGTTTCCACTCATATATGGACTCTTTTTTACTCCATGCCAAAATAATAATAATAATAATAATAATAATAATAATAATAATAATAATAATAATAATTTTTCAGAAAAATTAAACAAAATTAAAAATAATAAAATAAAAACATAATCTTAAACAAAAAGTTAAACAAATAACAAAATGCACTAAATAAATACGAAAATAAATAATTAAATTATCAAAATATTAAAACTATTTTATGGACCTACTATCCTAAAAACCTAAAATAAAAATGAAAAAACTAAATTTATAAATTTATTAAATTAAAAATATACTTTAACCTAAATTAGTAAATCAGTCTGAAAAATTATTAAATCAGTTATATATTATAAAATTATCTAATCTTAATATAAAAATTAAATAATAATTAATCATACTAATTAATTCATAAAAATAAAAACAAAACTAATAAGAAAATTAATAAATAATAAATATAATAAATTAAATCAAAAATCTGAAAAAATATAAAAGTAACCTAAAACCCAAAAAAAAATTTATAATTTTCCAGAAAAATTAAACAGAATTAAAAATAATAAAATAAAAATATAATCTTAAACACAAAGTAAAACACATAATAAACTGCAGTAAATAAATGAGAAAATAAATAATTAAATTACCAGAATATTAAAATTATTTTTGGACCTAAATATATCCTAAACACCTAAAATCAAAATAAAAAACTAAATTTATAAATTTATTAAATTAAAGACTTGCTTTAACCTAAATTTAAAAAAATCTAAAAAATTATCAAATCAGTTATAAAAACTAAGAAAATTAATACTAACAGATTAAAAAGATTCTAACTAAACCCTATAATAATATAAAAATAAAATTAACTGAAGAACACTAATATTATTCTAACTTCTAACAAACTGACTAAAAAATAACAAAAACGAAAAGAAATGTAATCTGAAAATTAAAATATATTAACACGTAAAATAAAATTAATATATATAGTTATGTATTTATTTATTTAGGATTTGGATTGTATATTAGCTCTCATTTATTTTTATGTATATTGATATGCAATATTATTTTGGGCCTGAAATATAATAATTTTGTATAACATTATTAATTTTTCATTGTTGATGGTGTTTTTTTGACTTGGTGTCATAAAATTGTATTATTTCAAAATATATTTATTATAAGAATTTTTAAAATTAAAATCAACAGGAACATGTTATAAAAATAATATTTAAATATTTAACTATCTCGAGGAAGCAATTTGGTTATTATATTCATCCTATGTACATAATGATTTAATAAACCTTAATAAATCATAAATTAATACAATAAAAATACAACAACTACATATATACTTGATATTAATAATTAAAAATGCCTACAAGATAGAAAATTATGATTCAAATATGTTGTGGAATAAAAGTAATGAATAAAAACTTAGGAATTATATTGCTTCAGTTCGTAATTTGTGTACTTTAAGTTCGTAATTTGTGTTATATTTAAAGGATTACAAACTTAATATGCCAACTTTTATTAAGCCCATAGGACTTCAAATAAATTTATTTGTCTCAAAATTTTTGCACAACATACGGATCATTTTTTTTTTGTTGCAAATACAGTTTATTTTAGTTTCTTCCCAACATGTCTATCTCGTGACTTATTATTGACAAACATATTTAAATCATATCTTTTACTATTGTAAGTTTTCTAAATTATTAAAAGAAGAGTATTTGCCATCAAACCTCCCCGCCATCTTGAAATAGCACTTTATGTTACTCTTATTATGTTAATTAATTAAGAGGAAGAGTTGTGTTTCGAGGAAGCAATTGATTGTTAATCGAGTAAAGCATGTATTTATAAAATCTCAATTGTATCAATATTTTTGCCCTACTCGATTCACTACTAAAATCGCGATCAATTTTCAATATAAATACAAAATACGAGATGATTTTATTACCCTACGTCGCGAATTGACCTATCATGCCATTTACTATGATACAAATTACCTATTATTGTTAAATATATTTGGTTCACTTCTATCATTATAATATTTTTCACTATTAATCTCAATATAAGTAGTTATTATATGTTTAATTATCTTTGTGTGCAGAGGTAGGTAAGAATGGATAAATCATTGTATTCACCTTATAATTTCTATAAAAAAAATGAGATCCCATTATGGGTATATGTATACTTTTTAAGAGTTTGTGTAATATTTAAGTCAATGATGTTTTAGTAGGTTGGTTGCATATAAATATTTATCTAGGTGCCTATTAAGTTAAATTAGTATTGATTTTGTAAAGAGTTATGAGTTATAAGTTTGATACTCTTTTATTGATTTAATGTACTTTGTATTGTAATATTAATTTGTGACATAATGATATTTATTGTCATTTATAGGTCATCTACCTCAATATATACTAATAATATATTATTTCTTTTCCTACTAATATTTACCTTTTGATACCCAAACATATTGTCACACTATTTCTATAAATATATGAGTTAGGATTATTTAAATTGTTTGATTCTTAGAGGGGTCCGACTTCTTAATATTCCAAATCACGTGTGTAATTTTAAAACCTTGATGATATTTTTTAACATTCTTTTTTATTTATTATTTTAGATTATTTATTTATTCTTTTGAAATTTAGAATGATTGGAAGATAAATGTATGTTGGGCTCTAATAATTTTTATGTGTTGGGTTCTAATAACTTTGATGAGTCACGAAAGCATTTTTGTTATGAGGGGATAACATGTATAAGAATGTTGTTGAAAGTGAAATCATTCAATAAAATCAAATGATCAAGAAAAAAACTCACAAGTGTAACATCGCTGCGTAATTTAATAATTTATTAAGTTATGCATTGTACAACATTGCTCCGTGCATAGCACGGGTTCAAACTAGTTAAAAATAAATGGTAAATAGGTAAACAACTAAAGGATTGATATATTTACCTACCAATTTTAAATAGGTTAAATAAGTATTTTTTCATGTTGAGAGACTTGACCCGATCCTAACCCAATTAATTAAACGGGTTAGATATGTCAAGCAATTTAATCAAATAGATTAAAAATCTGTACTAGCCCCTCCTAACTTCATGTCGGATTCAGATCGGAAATAGTATCCAGTAAACTTTTCTAAACTCTAGTTTCAACATAAGGTAAACATATGTCAAATATATGGAGGATTTGGGCACCTATCGTGTAAGAAAAGAGAGAAGCAAGCCTAAATCCAATCCTTAGTTAAGCAAGTCTAGAAGCATAGTTGAAGCATCTAGTTCTTGATTATGAGTTGCTTTCTCACCAATTGAAGGTAGGCTCTACAAATCCTTAAGAGAAGAATATTTAATTATTATATGCTTATTTTTTATTATAAAAAGGGAAAAACTGAATGAAGCATCTCATTTTTTTTATTTTTTTTATTTTTATAGAAAAGCATCTCATTCTTGATTATGCGTTATTTCTAATTAGTTGAAGGTAATCTTGATAGGTCAATTGAGAGAAAGGTCTCCTAAATATTATATACTGCATCTGACGATCGATGTATTTATTTTTGTGTTGATATTGTCTCACATAAGAGCTTTTTAGAGATGTTAGATAAAAGTGACGCAAGGCTTTTTTAGAAGAAAAATAATAGGAAGTGTGAATTTGAGAAACAAGTAACTGAAAACAGTAATTTGAGAAATTCATCTTAAATATTATTGATTCGGGTATTTTCCGGACAGTTCAACTCAACCGACATGTCACCGGCCGACTAGGCCTAATCAGTTGGATAAGGGAGGAATCGGCCCAAGATAACCCTTAACGAGCCGGGTAAAAGCCCCAAAGCCCACTAGGGTTAGGGTTTCCCTAACCCATGGTAAAGTACCGTTTTACCCCTTTAAAATCTCCTATAAATACCCATCTTTTCTCACATCCCAAGGCATGTTATGTTATGTTATGTTCATTTGACAAGACATCTCACCTTTTGGATAAACCAAGTTCTCAAGCTCCTAAGCTCTCAACACTCATCCACATCTATAACGTTCATAAACGTTCATCGGCACTCATCCCGAGAACTTCCATCTTTGGAAATCTTCTCGTCTCCCAAGGAATCCCCCACGCACATCGAGGAAGATCTCCTCGATCCATTCAACTTAATCGGATACTAACTTGAGCGTCGGAGGGCGTTCCCGAGATCCACCACCGGAGGTTTCGCCTTTGCGAGTTCAAGCGATCGTCACTCGGACTCGGATTGCTCGTGCCACATCCTCGGAACCGGAGCGAGTAAATCCTTCCTCTCTCCGAATCATCATCCACCTCATCAACTCAGATTTCTCCGGAAACAATTATAAAGTAGCGTACTTGTTTAGAAGTTGTGCCAATAAGCTCAATTTTGAGCAACGGGTTAATAAAAGAATTGGAAGCCATAATATTTCTTTTTAAAATACTATAACTAATTAATTTTAAAAATTATTAAATTTTTTTTGTTCGGATGAGTTATAAAGGATAATATAATACACCACCCTTCCATATAAGAAAAGGTTTCAATAAAATATTGACCCTAAGCCCTTGGTTGGTGTGGCTTAGTTTAAATTTGAGTGTCAAAATATGATACACCAAATAATTATAAAATTATTGTTTTATTATATAATGACACATCAATAGAAAGTGTATTCTTATTTTAAGACCTAACCAATACAATATTTTTTCTACTGTGAAAGTCATATAATCAAACAAATTTCATTTAATAGGGTTTCTTCTACATATTATTATTGTGGTTCTTAATATCATAAACTTAAGTTTGTAATGTGTCGTCCCGTTTAACTTTTTATGAAGACTCGGACACTCGCTCTATATATTTTTGAGTCATGCAAAAGGAATCAGGTATAACATTGTCATTCTTATAGTGTTTTGATTCCAAGGCATTCTCTCGTGCCTTAGAAACTTACATGAGTGAAATAGTATCTTTTCTATGCGATTCGGCCGTAACTTATCTATTTAATCGCTTTTCGAGTTAGCGACTCGTAAAACTTGTTCTTTATTCCGAGTCCACTCTCACTCGGAATCCGACTTGTGATTATCTACTCTATTGTTTGCAAAGTCAGCATTCGTAGTTCATTTCATAGTCTACGTCAAGTGTTTCCCACTCGATATTTGTTGATTCCGTGCTTCGGACTAAGTCATATGGAATTCCGAGTATCATGGATTTTAGACTCGGACAGTTCCATTTCTTTTATGACTCGGATAATCTGTTTGTTAATTATCATGATTATTTTTATTATCTCGTGTCTAACCTTGGACCAAAGTATTCTATACTTTGAGAACCGAAGGTGTTTTACTTTTGTAGGTTATTCAATCGAGGATATCTTTTCAAATTACAAAAGTAGCCGGCTCGAACATCAAATCACCGACGAGATATAGCTTTTCACCTACACTGCTCTAGTCCCGGAAGATTGTGTCGAAGGTCATGCGCTTCCATATCCGGAAATCTGGAACGCCATACCTAACGGTGGTTTTCACCTCATTTTTCAAGACACAACCGATGGTTTTGGGACTTCCAAGAGAGTTAAACCGTTGTCCAACGACCATATTTCAACGGATACTTTCGAGTGACTCGGAAAGCCCTTATCAACGGTCACGAGAGGACTCTCGGTCGCGAGATGAAGATAACGGCTACTCTGCCTGGTTATCTATAAATAGAAGCCACTTCACAAGACTTGAAGAGAGCGGAACATACTGTCAATACTCCAACTTGAACAAAGTTATTGTATTTACTTTCAATCTTCAACTTACAACTCCCACTCTGTAATTCATTACTTTACGAGTTGTAAGGTCTTGTACTCGATTACAAACACTTCTTACATTCTTTGTAAGGTCCCTTGACTAAGCTGTAAGGGTTAACTCATCTTAGTTGTCCCTAGCTGTAAGGGTTATCTCAGCTAGGAAGTACTAGATCGAGATAAGGGAACTTCGAGTCTAGGAAAACTTGTATAGAGTTGTCCAAGGGAGCAACTCGGGTTCAGTCAAGTTCACGGTATTTTGTGGACTCAAAATAGTGGATTTGACTTCGTGTCCGGATTGACACGGGCCGTGGTTTTCTGCCCCGGGAGGGTTTCCACGTAAATTCTCCGTGTTCCTTTTACGAGTTCATTCTAGGCTCGAGCATGCCCTGCTGAACGTGTTTACTCCGAGTCATTACATTACGAGTTCAATATTTTCGACCCCTTGCTTAGACTCGAATCTGTCTTTGATTCTTCTCTGTCAAAAGGGTGTGTGCTTTCACAAAGAATTTTTCATCACCCTATTCACCCCCTCTAGGGTGACTCGGACTCTCCCAGAGCAAACCTTCAATTGGTATCGAGCCTAGCCTTTCGTAAAGGATCTAACAGTCCAAAGGTTTAAAGATCGGATGGCTCGAGAACACCGGAGAGTTCGACGAAGGTAGATCTTCCAACGAGGCCACCAAAATTCAAAGGTTCAAATTTCGGTCATTGGAAGAAGCCGATGGAATGTTTCCTTATGGATCACGACGAAGAAGTATGGGAAATCATACAACAAGGAAACTACATCCCAACGAAGACGGATGAATTCAGAATCCTTCCAAAGACAAAGGCCGAGTTCACGCCAGCGAAGCGAGAAGTTCGAAAGAACTTCAAAGCCATGAACATCCTCATGTGCGCCATAAGCTCGGAAGAATATAATCGAGTCTCTGCTCGTGACTCGCTAAAGAGGTGTGGGACACTCTGGTCAACACCTACGAAGGAACAAGCCAGGTGAGACAAGCGAAGATCAGCCGAGTATCTTCACAAATATGAGCTTTTCAAAATGGAGCCGAAGAAAACATTACTCGGATGTTCATACGTTTCACCGAGATCACCAACAATCTCAAATCTCTGGGAAAGAAAATCTCCCATGAAGAAATGTGCCGGAAAATTCTCGAAGCCTACCCAAGAAACGATGGGGTCCAAAGGTAACTCGCCATAGAAGAGGCTCAGAACCTCTCACTCTTGAAGCCGGACGAGCTCATTGGAAAGCTTCGACCCATGAGATACATTTGGAAGAAGAAGATGCTGAGGGTACTTCTAAAAGGAACCTCGCGCTTAAAGCCTCGGAATCCAAAGAAGCAAGTCCAAGCTCCTCGACTTAGAAGATGATCCCATGGCACTCATTGCAAGAGGCTTCAAGAGAATGATGAAGCACAAAAGATGGGATAAAAGGCCAAAAGAAGAATTCTACAAAAGGACAAGAGAGACGAGAAAAGGTAAGTTTTCTTCACCCTCAAAGTTATCTTTGTCTAAAAATTCTGGATGTTTTGAATGTGGCGGCAAAGACCACATAGTCAAGGACTCGTCCAAAACGAAGAAGGGACAGGAAGAAGAAAAAGGCCATGATGGCAACGTGGAGTGATGAGGACTCATCTCGAAGAGGACGAAGACTCGGATGACTCAAAGTGTCCGATGGCGATCATCGACTCGAAGCGAAAAGGAGTCGGACTCGGACACGGACTCAAACAATGAGGAAACCGATCCTCAAGAGGTAATAAACTACTTCCTCAAATTCTCCAAAGTTGATTTAGCTAAATACATCTTTACTTTGGAAGAAAAGTCCAATTCGATTCTTCTCATTTCAAGGAACAACTGGAGTCAATCACTTCGAGAGCACCTTTTAAAAAATGAATTGGAAAAGCTGAGATCGACACTCGGAGAACTCAAGACAAGTGCTCAAACTAATGAGACTAAGTCCGAGTTACTCAGAAAAGAAAATGAGCAATCGAAACGAAGCTCATTGAGTCTCAAGATCTCGGTTTTGAAGTTTTCTCAAGGACGGAAGAACCTTGATATGCTCTTAGGATCACAATGTGTCTCATTTCGAAAAGAAGGTCTTGGTTTCAACAAAGGGGAAGAATCTAATTCTTACTCGGAATTGTTCAAAAGGATTCCGGAACTGTTAAGTTCAAAAGGTCGAGCATGGTCCTATTCATAAAAATGAAAGGAGGACTAAACCCAAACCTATCTACAAAAAGAAACCATTTTCTCCTGTTTCAAAAGGAAAGGTGTTTAAAAGGAAAGAGACACAGACTCGGTTCTCGAAAAGAAGAAGACTCGGAATCGGACTAAACCCAAAGTCATTCAAATCCGGGTTCCGAAGCACCTTCTTCCTCAAAAGGGACCACGATAAGGAATGTTACTGGGTTCGTTAGAGGAAGTGAGAAGGGTTAGATTTTCTCTGTTTTGCAGAGTCACTCAGAAAAGATCAAAAGGACACTGGTACTGGACAGCGGATGTTCTCGACATATGTCGGGTGACCAAGGACTCTTTTCGAGCTGGAGTCATATAAAGGAGGAAAGGTGACCTTTGGAGATGACAACGAAGGGCAAGATAGTAGGCATTGGGAAGATTGGTAATGGAAACAATCCGGTGAGCCCAGTCTACCTGGTCAAAGGACTAAAATACAACCTACTTAGCATCTCCCGACTTTGTGACAAAGGTCAAGAGGTAAGATTCACTCAATCCAAGTGCTACATCACGGATGAGACCACCAAAGAGGTAAAACTCTCGGGTAAGAGATCGGGTAATACCTACATCATCCCTCTTTCCGACCCAAGTCGGAACTTATCATGCTTAAAAGCATACCTTCAAGATGATTCTTGGATTTGGCATCGTAGATTAGGTCATATTAGCATGCATACGATCAAAAAGCTTGCATCTCTTGGTGCGGTTAGAGGATTACCTAAGCGTGCTTTTGAAAAGGATAAAGTATGTGGAGCATGCATCAAAGGGAAACAAGTCGGATCTTCATTCAAATCTCTCGAAGACAGTTTCCACATCCAACGTGCTTGAATTACTACACATGGACTTATGTGGTGAAATCCTGTAAAGAGTCTCGGAGGTAAATCTTACATACTTGTTATTATTGATGATTTTTCAAGATTTACCTGGGTGTGTTTTCTGAAGCATAAGAATGAGGCCTTCAAGGAGTTCAGCAAGCTCTGTAGAAAGATTCAAGTTGAGTCTCGGACTCGGATTCAAAAGATTCGAACCGACCATGGAAGGGAGTTCGACTACTCGAATTCTCGAGTTTTGTGACAAGAATGGAATTTCTCACAACTTCTCGGCGCCCGAACTCCTCGGCAGAATGGAGTAGTTGAGAGAAAGAACAGAACTCTTGAAGAAATAGCAAGGACGATGATGATTGAACACAACCTCGCCTTACTATTTCGGGCGGAGGCGGTAAACACAGCCAACTACACTCTCAATCGATGCCTCATCGGACCCATTCGAAGAAAACACCTCATGAGCTCTACAAAGGAAGGAAGCCAAATATTTCCTATTTCGGATCTTTCGGGTGTAAGTGCTTTGTCCACAACAACGGTAAGGATCATCCGACCAAGTTTGATGCTCGGTCGAGACGAAGGAATCTTTCTAGGTTATTCTTCTCACAGCGAAGGCTTATCGTATATTCAACAAGAGAACTAACAAAGTGGAAGAAAGTATCCACGTAGTGTTTGATGAGCTTGAACAGAGAAAACCAAGTGAATCTTCATACTCGTAACTAAAGCTCGAAAGGATGATGAGGAAGATAAGTCTATAAAGACTCGAAGGAGACCACTCGGAACAAGGAGGCTCGGAATGAGACAAATCAGGAGGTCTCTCGAACGAGCAAGTCAATGAAGAGGATCACTCGGAACAAGCCTCTGAAGATCAAGCAATTCAACCCACAAACTTGGTGAATCAAAGGACTGGTAAAGCATTCAAATTTACTTCCAGTTATCCTCAAGAAAACATTATTTCGATATCAACAGTGGGGTAAGAACTCGTTCTTCTCTTCATAATCTATGTGCATTCACTGCATTCATTTCTCTAATCGAACCCAAAAATGCACTAGAAGCCCTTAATGAACCCGAATGGGTAGAGGCAATGCAAGAAGAGCTGAATCCATTCGAGAGAAACCAAGTCCGGACTCGACCAACCGACCTTCCGACCACCCAAGTAATAGGAACCAAATGGGTTTTCAAAAACAAACTGGATGAGGGTGGAATAGTAGTCGAAACAAGGCTAGACTTGTAGCTCGGGGTTACAATCAAGAAGAAGGAATTGATTGTGGGGAAACCTTTGCACCAGTAGCTGAATTGAAGCCATTAGAATACTATTGGCATTCGCATCCCGCATGCATATTAAATTATATCAAATGGATGTTAAGTGTGCCTTTCTCAATGGTTTTATTGAAGAAGAGGTTTATGTCGAGCAGACCTCCTGGTTTTGAAAACTCAGAATTTCCAAATCATGTTTTCAAACTCCAAAAGGCTCTCTATGGTCTTAAGCAAGCCCCTAGAGCTTGGTACGAAAGACCGAGCAGACTTTCCGGTTCAAAATGATTTTAAAAGAGGTCGGATCGACAAGACTCTATTCATAAAGACCAAAGGGAAAGATTTTCTCATTGTTCAAATATATGTTGATGATATTATATTCGGCGCTACTAATGAATTTACGTGCGAGAATTTTCCGAGTTGATGAGTCAAGAGTTCCAAATGAGCATGATGGGAGAACTTAACTTCTTCCTTGGGCTGCAAATCAAACAAGACAAAGATGGAATCTTTGTCCATCAATCAAAGTACACCAAGGAACTGCTGAAGAAATACAAACTTCAAGATGCAAAGCACGCATCTACTCCTATGAGCGAGCAAGTATAAAACTCGACTCGGATGAGACAGGTAAAGCAGTAGATCGAAACTCTATCGAGGTATGATTGGATCTCTGCTATATCTTACTTCAGCCGAACCGGACATAATGTTCGGTGTTTGCTTATGTGCACGATTTCAAGCTAATCCAAAAGAATCACATCTCACTGCGGTGAAGAGAATATTCGAGATATCTTGCAGGCACTCGGAATCTAGGACTCGTGGTATTCCGGAGACTCGGAGCCGAGTCCGACCGGGTACTCGGACGCGGACTACGCAGGATACAAAGTTGATCGAAAGAGCACATCCGGAGCTTGCCGGTTTCGGGTCAATCCCTAATATCCCGGCACTCAAAGAAGCAAAACTCGGTAGCTCTATCAACTGCGGAAGCTGAATATATTGCCGCTGGAGCTTGTTGCGCTCGGATTCTCTGGATAAAACAACACTTGAAGGATCTCGGATTATCTCTCAACTCGGTCCCAATCAAGTGTGACAATCAAAGCGCAATCAGTATCACTAAGAATCCTGTCCAAGCACTCAAAAACAAAGCATATTGAAGTCGGGTATCATTTCTTACGCGATCACTTAGAAAAGGGTGATATTTTACTTGAATTCATTCCGACTAATCTTCAATTAGCTGATATCTTTACTAAGCCACTTGGTGAAGATCAATTGCATTTTATTCGGAATGAGCTTGGCATGTTAAATGCTTAGTTTCGTGTTATGATTCTTGCATTTTTCTGTGCTATGTGCTTTAGTTGTCAATAACCATTGGTTCGATTGATCATGTGATACTTGGACTGATAGTTATTTCGTGTTTCGAGTCACTCGAAACTTTTCGAGTCAAACTCGGACGTAGAGAAAAATTTGGACATCAAATTTTCGAAGCTATCTCTAGAACAGTGGAGAGTTTCGGATTATATTTTCAAACTCTTTTTCTCACTCTTTCTCGAGCGCTGCGATCGGATCTTAACCGCAGATTTCAAACCGTTGTTATCTCAACCGTTGAAGCGAAGCTGTCACACGGGCATTAATGATCGATGGACGGGTAAGACGGAACGGAGTTACTTAACGGATAGTGAACGGGCGCGCGTATTCTTTATAAATAACGTCTATTCATCTTCCTCTCGGTATTCTCAAACTCCTTCCCTCTCAAACGAAAACCCTCTCGCGGAAGTTCTCTACGTGAACAAGTGTTCCCTTGATCGTCTGCAAGTGTTGAAGAAGCTCTCTCTCTCTCGTAAGTTTCGACTGCTCTCTTCTCATTTTCGTTTTTCTTCTCTTCTACACCTCCTTCTCTTTCCTCTTCTCTCGAAAAGTTTTATCTTTTCATCTCTCAAAATGCCTAAAAGAGGAAACCACCCCGACTTTCGGGTTTCTTCATCCTCAAAGAAACCTCGCTCCAACAAGCCGTAAAGCTCAACCCCTCTAAACCCATTGTCACCCAAAGATCTTCCCCGGGTCCAGAAAGAACTTTTCGTGACTCGGTTGAAGTCGAAGCTAGGCTTCGTGTTTCCTGCTGATGAGAACCTTCTTCTCACAAGCATTCTAGCAAGGAGAACCCCAACTCCAAGCACCTCAAAGCTCTCTTCGATATCCCGGAGGGATACGAAGTTGACCTCTTCCCCTCCATCATTGAGCGGATGGCCGCTGTGCCGACTCAACTCCAAACCAAGAAGAACACCTCCCTTCCTTTCGGTGCTCTTCTCACCCTTATCTTCAAACAATTTCAAGTTCCTCTTCCCTCCGACCCTAACGCGGTGTCCGAGGCGGCCATTGTGGTCGGCAAGAAGGAACTCCGAGGGTACGGATACCAGAAACTAACTCCGGTGTCCGGGTTCACAACTCGTAGCCGAGGCCCCCTTCTCCACCTCGGACTCGAAATCAACCCCTCTCCCTCTTCCCTCTTCCCTCTTCCCCGGTGGTGCCTCCACCTCCGAGTGCCACCAAAACTCTCTCTGCCCTCTTGTCCCCTGCCTTCCTGGACAAGATCACCTCGGTGTCTTCGATTTCGGAGACATGCTCGGAGGTTTCAAATCGTCCTTCAGGGTCCGACCATCAACCAAAAGACCGGTCGAGTCCCGGATCCGAGAGCAGCAGTCTCTCGTTCTTGAGATGAGAGAGCTAGTTAAGGAGCAGAAGGAGCTGGCTGAGCTCCTCGGAGAGAGACGGTCCAAGGCGGCTCAGGACCCGAAGACTCGGACCCATCCGAGACGTCTTCGAGCCCAGGCCCGACCTCCTCGGAGAGCGAGGAAGCCGAGGAAGCGAGAGGAAGAAGCAGCGAGATGCGGCGGAGGACGCCGAGGAACCTGCAGCTGAGGCGGCTCCTTCCGGGCCAAGGAAGAAGAGGCCGTGGCAACTGCCGAGGGACAGCCTGCTCCCGAGCTCAAATCGCTGTACTCGGCTCGGACAGCGATCCGAGTGGGTCGAAGATCTCGCTCCTCCGGCGAGTCAGCCGGAGCGACCCCTCCAGCCCCAGAGGTCCCAAGGGAAGAACCCCTCGATCCACTTTCTCCGGGTCGGCCACTCGGAGCCGAGCCCCTGCGGATTGTTCCGGTTCTCCCTTCGCCGCGCTCAAGCACATCGTCAAGGTCTTATCAGCGCCGGCGCACCTCCGCCTCCACTCGAAATCCCTCCCTCCTAGTTGGAGCCATGCACCGAGTCACGATTCCTCGGTGCCTCCGGACTTTCTGTTTTTTCAAATTTTATTTTGTCCGGACAATTTACGTATATTACTTGTACTTTTCTCCCTTCTTTTTTTTTTTTTTTCTTTTCTTGTTTTTGCTGAAAGGCAAGGGGGAGAAATATAGTCGAAACTGGTTGTCTTGTCTAGGGGAGAGTTCTTTCCGCCCTTGTAATATAATTTTTTTAACTGAATGCATTTCATTATTAATTTCGAGTTCTTTCTTTTCGAGTGAATGAATTCAAGCATACTTTATTTTGCTCGATATATTGAATATTGCTCTGTTCAAAATGTCTTACTTTTATTCGAACTACTCGGAATCAACCTATTTCCCTCTAACAAAGTTTCGTTTAAGTATGGAATGCCTTTCATCAAAAAGGGGAGATTGAAGACTCGGACACTCGCTCTATATATTTTTGAGTCATGCAAAAGGAATCGGGTATAACATTGTCATTCTTATAGTGTTTTGATTCCAAGGCATTCTCCGTGCCTTAGAAACTTACATGAGTGAAATAGTATCTTTTCTATGCGATTCGGCCGTAACTTATCTATTTAATCGCTTTTCGATTAGCGACTCGGAAAACTTGTTCTTTATTCCGAGTCCACTCTCACTCGGAATCCGACTTGTGATTATCTACTCTATTGTTTGCAAAGTCGGCATTCATAGTTCATTTCATAGTCTACGTCAAGTGTTTCCCACTCGATATTTGTTGATTACGTAGCTTCGGACTAAGTCATATGGAATTCCGAGTATCATGGATTTTAGACTCGGACAGTTCCATTTCTTTTATGACTCGGATAATCTGTTTGTTAATTATCATGATTATTTTTATTATCTCGTGTCTAACCTTGGACCAAAGTATTCTATACTTTGAGAACCGAAGGTGTTTTACTTTTGTAGGTTATTCAATCGAGGATATCTTTTCAAATTACAAAAGTAGCCGGCTCGTAACATCAAATCACCAGCAGATATAGCTTTTCACCTACACTCGCTCTAGTCCCGGAAGATTGTGTCGGAAGTCGTCCGCTTCCATATCCGGAAATCTGGAACGCCATACCTAACGGTGGTTTTCACCTCATTTTTCAAGACACAACCGATGGTTTTGGGACTTCCAAGAGAGTTAAACCGTTGTCCAACGACCATATTTCAACGGATACTTTCGAGTGACTCGTAAAGCCCTTATCAACGGTCACGAGAGGACTCTCGGTCAGCGAGATGAAGATAACGGCTACTCTGCCTGGTTATCTATAAATAGAAGCCACTTCACAAGACTTGAAGAGAGCGGAACATACTCGTCAATACTCCAACTTGAACAAAGTTATTGTATTTACTTTCAATCTTCAACTTACAACTCCCACTCGTAATTCATTACTTTCGAGTTGTAAGGTCTTGTACTCGATTACAAACACTTCTTACATTCTTTGTAAGGTCCCTTGACTAAGTCTGTAAGGGTTAACTCATCTTAGTTGTCCCTAGCTGTAAGGGTTATCTCAGCTAGGAAGTACTAGATCGGATAAGGGAACTTCGAGTCTAGGAAAACTTGTATAGAGTTGTCCAAGGGAGCAACTCGGGTTCCGTCAAGTTCACGGTATTTTGTGGACTCAAAATAGTGGATTTGACTTCGTGTCTGGATTGACACGGGCCGTGGTTTTCTGCCCCGAGGAGGGTTTCCACGTAAATTCTCTGTGTTCCTTTTCGAGTTCATTCTAGGCTCGGACATGACCTGCCGAACGTGTTTACTCCGAGTCATTACATTCCGAGTTCAATATTTTCGACCCCTTGCTTAGACTCGGAATCTGTCTTTGATTCTTCTCTCGTCAAAAGGGTGTGTGCTTTCACAAAGAATTTTTCATCACCCTATTCACCCCCTCTAGGGTGACTCGGACTCTCCCGAGCAAACCTTCATTTTACACATTTTAAAAGCATTAACTAATAAATCATATTCTGTTCCCCATGTTGGAGCTCTCTCCACCCGATTAGGGTTTTCCACCCATTCTTGGGTTTTCTGTTTGAACAAACTCGCTCTTTGAACAAAGTGCGCTGCTCTATTTTCCAATTTGACCTCTTCACGAACCAATTCTCCTCTCAACAATGGACAACGCCACTGGACAATCGGAGATCGAAACACTTATTGCCCAAACTCGGCGTCTGCGGGAAACAATGAACAAACGCTCGAATTGGAGGTCGACGAAGAGATCGAAATCACACTTAATGAACCGACGCTAGTTGGACAGATTTTGGCGGATAGAATCCTAAACAAAAACGGGGTTCGATCGATCCTCCGGAGCGCTCGGAACCCAAAGATAGGCGTTACAGTATCGGACCTAGCGGATAACACCTTTCTCTCGTAAATTTCGTACGTAAGAAGACTATCGTAGAATTTGGAATGGTGGACCTTGGACTGTCATGGGTAACCATCCGATCTTGAAAAATGGTCGGCTGAAGCACATCTTGAAGATATTGACTTTACAACTTCACCTTTCTGGATTAGAGCCTTTAGAGTCCCCCTCATGATGCAAAATCACCACAATTGCTTGAAGATAGGGAACATGTTGGGAACTCATATGGAATCCGATTTAAGGGAGGACGGGGATTCATATCTTCGAATTAGGGTAGAATTGAATGTCCACCACCCTCTCGGGCCAGGGCTGCCATTAAAGACTAAGCTAGGTGATCAATGGGTCGATCCGAAATATGAACGCCTTCCAAACTTCTATTCCAAATGCGGAAAGATGAGACATGAGGCAAGAAACCGTGGGGATGAGGATCAATATGTGGATTTCTTTGGGCAATGGATGCATGTCGAAGTAAGACAAATGAGTCCAATGTTTATGGTAAGCGAAGAAAAATTGACAAAGACTAGGACCAATTTTACCCACTACAAACCATTTACGGATGTGACAAACACGAGTTCGTCGAAGCCGCCGGCAGGTATGGTTCCGTGCTCTGGAAAAACATAGGGAAGTGGCCTTGGAATCTAGGTCCACTAAGACTCTATATCTATAGGACAATGACAATGGTGCTCTCGTACAAATGAAATGTGAAGGGGAAAGGGAGCATATGAACTCAAAGGTGAAAAAAGCAAAAGACAGAGTCGGACAAGATACTCAATTGGACCCTCTACACCTGGAAAATGAGCCCCTAATTTTCCATATCGAACCTGGACCAGGAAGGGAGAGGAAAACTGTGAAAGTCAAGAGGCTCACCCCAAAGGTGGGAGAAGGAATACCCACAAATGACAATGCTTCCAACTCGAGACACCACTGCAGAAAGATTGCCGAGGCGGGACCTGGGATTAACCAGGCCTGCCTAGAAAAATGAAGGTCCTTAGTTGGAACTATAGAGGGCTTGGCAACCCTCTAATAGTCGATACCCTCCAAGACTAGTGTTGGAGGGAACGCCCTAACATTGTTTTTCTCATGGAAACAATGTTAGCCGACCACAATCTCATGAGAATCCGAAATAGGTGTTTCTTTCAAAACGGCATCTGTTTGGGCGTAAGGGGAGATCAAGCGGAATGGGATTTTGGTGGGACAATTTAGATGTTACGATCAAATCTTATGACCAACACCATTTCTATGCTGAAATTGGTGAACATGGTGTTTGAAAATGGTGTGCGATCGGGGTGTATGGGTGGCCTGAAACGGAACGAAATATAAAACATGGCAAATGCTGAAAGCTCTCAAGAACCGAAGCCCCCTACCGATACTCACTTTTGGAGATTTTGATGAGATACTATTTGAGCATGAGAAGGAAGGGGGAAGACCACGAAATGAGAGGAAGATGGATGATTTCGGAGAAGTGGTTGACTCACGTGGACTTTGAGATTTGGGTTCCCACGGGAGTGCTTCACGTGGCAAAGGGGTAAGGAGGAAGGGACAATCATCGGGGAACGGCTCGACCGTTTTCTAGCCGATGACAGCTGGTGCAATTTGTTTCCTAGCACAAACGTCACCTACTTCCCAATATACGGATCGGATCATTGTGCCATACTCTTACAAACGGCAAAGCGCAATTGGTTCATGGATAAGGAAAGACCCTTCAAATTCGAAACAATGTGGTTATCCACGAGAGGAATGTCGCCGATTGGTTGAAGATAATTGGGCTAATGATTCGGGAAGACTTTGTGAGCAAACCGACCGATTGTGCTGGGAAATTGGGCAAGTGGAACAAGCGAAGTTTGGCAAAATCGGGCAACAAATACGAGAAGCCGAGAGAGAACTCAAAAGGCCCAAAAACAACCACCCTCGGCGGATAACATTCAACGTGGCACATATTGGGCCACTCAACTAGATGAACTAAGAAGGGAAGAGGAATCTGCAGCATACTTAAGGGCCAGAGCCAACGAACTTCGCGATGGAGACAGGAATACAACCTATTTTCACCATAAAGCAAATTCTCGGCGTAGGCGGAACTGCATAAACGGACTTGAAGATGAAAATGGGGCTTGGAGGACAAACAGTGAAGAGGTGGAGAACATTATTACAGATTACTTTAATGACCTTTTTGGTTCAAGTGGACCAACCAGAATGGATGAAGATCCGGCAGAGATAGAGGCCCGTGTAACGACACTAATGAATGACAATCTTCAACGCCTTCCAAGTGACGATGAAATCAAGAAGGCGATCTTTGATATGCACCCAACGAAAGCACCTGGCCCGGATGGATTTCATGCAATTTTTTACCAAAAATTCGGGACATTGTAGGCAAGGATGTCTATAGTCTAGTCCAAAGAGCCTGGCATGGGGATTTCAACTTGAGCACAATTAACTCAACCAATGTGGTTCTTATCGAACCCAAGCTTATCACCCAATTCCGGCCAATTGCCCTCTCGTAATGTGATTTACAAAATCCTTTCGAAAACCATGGCTAACCGCTTGAAAATGGTGCTTCCACATATTATTTCAGAATCCCGGAGCGTGTTCGTCCGGGCCGGCTCATCACGGACAACCTTTAGTGGCTTTTGAAATTTTTCACCACCTAAAGAGAAGGAAGAAAGGTACGAAGGGAATCTGTGCACTAAAGCTAGATACGAGTAAGGCCTATGACCGCATCGAATGGGAATTCTTATGACTTACCATGGCTAAAATGGGTTTTGGGCAAAGGTGGATCGATCTAATAATGTGTTGCATATCATCCGTATCCTTCCACTTCCTCGTCAATGGCTAACGAAAGGTTACGTCCAACCAAAGCACGGTTTACGGCAAGGGGACCCGATATCCCCGTACCTCTTTCTAATTTGTGCTTGAGGCTTTTTCCTTGCTACTCACCAAGGCCGAGAAAGAGAGTAAAATCCATGGTGTCGCCATCTGTAGAAGGGCCCCTAAAGTAACGCATCTTTTCTTTGCCGACGATAGTGTTATTTTTGTCAATGCTAACCTTCAGGAATGCTCAAATGTAGCTTAAATTATCAGCCAATATGAGGAAGCATCAGGGCAACATGTCAACTTTGACAAATCCAACACTCGTATTCGAGCAAGAATGTGATTGAAGGGACGAAGGCACATATTCTAGGCAAGCTTGGCATGACGGAAGTTGATAGACATGAGAAGTACTTGGGTTTACCAACGATCATTGGCAAATCCAAAAAAGTCATCTTCAAATGCCTCAAGGAACGGGTGTGGAAAAAGTTACAAGGCTGGAAGGAGAAACTGCTCTCGAAGCCGGGAAAGAAATCCTAATCAAAGCAGTTGCACAATCCATCCCTACCTACATGATGAGCATATTTAAACTCCTGGATGGCTTACTCGGAGGACATCCAATCACTAATGGCAAGATTTTGGTGGGGAAGTCATGCGACATAAGGACAACGCACCTGGAAATCGTGGGAACTCTACTTGCCCAATAGCGTGGGAGGAATGGGATTTCGTGAACTAAAGACCTTCAATGCAAGCACTCCTCGCAAAGCAAAGTTGGCGCCTACTCTCCAATGAAGGATCAATGGCTTATAAAATTCTCAAAGCCGGGTATTTTCCAAAGTCCTCTTCTATTAATGCTATGAGGGGTTGGGATGCAAGCTACACTTGGCGCTCATCAATTTGGGGAGCTAAGTCACCGGGATCCGATGCGAGCAATACCCGCACCCTTGTGCCGTGTAGAACTAAATCAGTTGGTAGTGGATCCGATTGACAAAAATAGAGCGATATGGAAGGTGGATTTGGTTAATCAAACGTTTGTTAAGGAAGATGTTGAAACCATTTTGAGCATACCACTCGGTTCACGACCCACGCCCGACTCATATTACCGGTGGCCCTGCAAAACGGTGAACTCACTGGTCAAATCGGCTTATTGGCTCGGCAGATTAGGACATGTGTCCGAGTGGTGCAACGATCGGCTTGGGGTCGATTGGGGCTAGTGGCGTAGGTTTTGGGGCCTGGGCACCTTGCCAAAGCTAAAACACTTCCTTTGGCGAGCTTCCTTGGACATTTTAGGAGTAAAATATGAGCTTAACCAACGACATCCGAAAGATGATGACATCTGTCGCATTCGCGCTAGCAGCTCGGAAACCATACACCATGCCCTCTTTGACTGTGCACAAATCCAAAAGGTATGGGTTTATCATAACCTCTCACAAATTGTCCAAGAGGCGCCGAGAACAACAATGAAGGAAACCTTGCAATGGTCGATGGACAAGACCGAGGAAGAGGTTTTTATTTCAATAGCAACCACTGCATGGGCCTTATGGATGACACGAAACGAGGTTGTTTTCAACAATGGGGTCCCAAATAGGGAACTTCGGTAGCTGGCATCACCAAGTTGGTAAAAGAAGCGCAGGAATATAGATCGAGAGTGTCATATGTTTCCGAACCTCGGGAAACGATTACGCTAACCAATCGGGTGCCACCACCAATGGAGATGGTAAAGATTAATGTAGACGGGTTTGTGGCCAAAGACATTTCCATTGGACTGGGTTTTGTCATCAAAGATGGAAGGGGCAAGATTCTTCTCATAGGCACACATAGGAGCGAGATGTGATGGAGAGCGGAAGAAGCGGAAGCAAAAGCAATCTTGTTTGGGGTCACACAAGCAGCTAAGCGGGATACAAAAATGTGATCATTAAAAGCGACTCCCCGAGTTTAATCACATAGCTCCACTCGGGTAGAAGAGGAAGAGCTCCCACCGACTTAATCCTTGAGGATATAAGAAGTTATGTTTGTCGTTTTGATAGTCTACTTGCTAGTCATGTGAAGAGAGGGGTAATACAAGTAGCTCATTGAGTTGCTAGACTCGGCCCTTGCAACGGAGTTGAACAAGTGTTTTTGACAACTTCCCCGGGGGTCACTGCCCTCGGCGAGTTGGACTTAATTGAGAAATTCTCCCTTTCTTTCAAAAAAAAAAAAAAAAGTTTGTAATGAGTCCTCCTCCTCTCTTTGCCGCTCCTGGACATGGTCGAAGAGGGCTTTTGGTTTTGTGCATCGATATTAGGATGCAATTCCAATTTGATTCAATTTCGGTCGCGGAAATGCCAGGCGGGAACATGAATGCATTGCAAAACATGCATTAATTAATTTGAAAATTTAACTACCGTGACAAGTTAGTTATTATATCTCATTGCTATAGGAAGGTAAGTTAAATAATGGATGCTCTTGCTAATAATTAAGAAAGTCAACTTAAGGAATAAAGTTTTATATCTTTGAGTCCTCATCTAAACGAAATTTTGAGCTTTTGTAAGTAGATAATGTTAGGGTAGATTGTCACAAAGTGAACGTAAATTATCTAGAGCATTGAATCTTCTTCTGCGGTGAAAAAAAGTTGCTCATAGGATGACGGTAAAAGTCTAAACTCAATTATTACCTATATCTATATTTGTATTTTTAGTGGTCACGAAAATAAAAATGAATTTTTTTCATATGTAATTAGATTGGATACCTAAAATCTCAATTTGTAAGTATTATATTGTTAATCGAATCAAATAAGTAATACAATTTACTCTTGTTCTATGGCGACTGTTCGACAAAATTAACTGTTTGTGTAGCTGACTAGCGAATAGTTGTTCGAGTAGTTAATAACTATTATACTTTAACTCGTTAGTAGATGATCTGTTCAATTAGCTATTTGAAGAATATGTCTTCGATTATATTAGAGTTTATATTAGTCGATGAACATTAAATAACGAAAAAGGACACCTTTTTTATTTATTATTATTGTTATTATTCTCAATATTATTATTATTATTATTGGTTTCTTCAATGGCACTCAAGTTAGACTCTTAATATATATAACAATTAATATATATATATATATATATATATATATATAGATTTGCCATGTTGATGCAATGATTAAAAAAATTATGATGACGTTGGTTCAAGAAATAAGAGCCCAAGGGTATGTTTGGAAGCCAAATTGAAAACGCTAGTCAAATGCTCAAATGTTAATAACTTTAACATTTGACAAACGCTGATTCAAATGCTACTTATTAATATTAAAAGCTTGTTTATCGAACAACTAAAATTATAACAAATACTGTTTTGATTAGGCAAAACATTAAACTTCACCTAGAATATTGTTGTCGAGCATGACCTATATGTCAAATTTCTTTAATAAATAATAATGGTTCATTGCTTTTCTTATTGAAGTTTAATATGCTAGTACAACTTTAGGTTTGGCTTCAAGCTCAATCTAAAGTATCAAATGATTTTTTCGAAGATATTAATCGGATTATAAAACTTATTTTTTATTTTCTAGCGCTTGTTTGAAGTTACATAAAATCATTATCTATTTCTATTTTTTTTCATTTTTATTTATTTATGCTGTTTTCTTCCTTTTTTTTTTAATAGTTTATATTTCTTCTCTTCTCTTCTTTTCTTTTCTATTATATATTTTATTTTTTTCGTTTTTTTATATAATTTCAAACAGTTCCTTAGTAGTTTAAACTTACGTTACTAGTTTTTCTTAAATATTGTTACTGTAAATTTATTTTCTATTATATATGAATTATATTTTTGCTAATAAATTTTTATAAATATAATTATTTTTATATTAATAAGATTTTTTCTAGTTAACTAAATATTCTTTTTAAATGGATCAAAAAATATTCTCTTCAAGTTAATTAAAGAAATGAAAAAGAAAAAAATAGAAAAATTAACAGAACAGAACACACTACACATGAATTTTATCTCTCTTCAAAATCTAATCTCTCTCGGTTTCCTGTGCGCTCAGTTCTGCTTCTCTCTCTCTCCGTATATATACGCCACCTGAGCTTCCCTCACTAAGAAATCTCATCTTCCTCCTCTCTTAAACTTCTTTTGCGATCTCATCGCTACCGAAAACCTCACCCCGAAAACCCTAGGCTTCGTTTTTCATACCAACATCCTTCTTTTCCCCTTCAAATTCTCTCTCTGATGATTGATTGACTCCTCATTCTGATGATCCGATCGTCGTCGATGCCCATTTCTCCGCCTGACATTCAATTGAATTGGAATTGAATCAAATTCTGTTGAATTCATTCAGTTCAATTCAATTCTTTCCCTTTCTTGATTGATTGTTTTAAGTTTTAAGAACTTTGATCGGTTCTCATGCGCTGAGAATCGATCACAATCGATACAAAAGCTTCGTTAAATGGTTGAAGAAAGGTTGAGATTGAATTCAATATGAAACTAAAGAGGAGGAGGGCTCCAGAAGTGGTTAGTCACTTTGAATAAACTTTTATTATTCCCGCATGTGTATTTCTTTTGCGTATGTATGTTTTTGTTTGTTTGTCGTTTGATTTTTGTTTTAGTGGATTGGATTTAGACTTTCCACTCGAGGCCTTGGGTTTTCTTTTTCCTGTATCGAATTTTTCTTTTTGGAAATTTCGATCGGCTTTTAGAGTGGCGTAGAAACCCTGAAAACAGTGATATTTCCCTGTAAGCTAAGGTGGGACTTTTACAAGGAAGATCCTATAAGCTCCGTAAGGTTTTGTGTGAAATATTTCTAAAAAGTCTTTGTTTTTGACGATTTAAAAGTGGTGTATATTTTGGAGTCCTGTGCTTATTGTTGGTATAAATTTGACCTTTTTGTATTTTGTAGATTATATTATGCATGAGAAGTTGAATTTTGGTATTTTTGTAGTTGCCCTTTTGTACATGAGCGACATTAAATAAAAAAAAATAAAGTTGAAGGATATGAATGTTGGTTTTGAGTTCCTTGAAGATTCCTTGGTGTTGTTGGAATTGTCTTGGCCACTTTCTTCTGCCTCATTGGGAAACCAGCATGTTGCCTATGTTCTCCAAGTCCTATCTTTGCTGTATGTTCTTCAGTATGTTGCCGTCGGTTTAAAGCTCAGAGAAATCAGCATTGGGAAACCGTGCATTAAAAAAGTTGGGCTGCTTGAGAGAGGTATATGAATTGTAGAAGTATGATGCACGCTTGGTGCAAATCAAATGGCATTTGACCTACTTTCCCATCAGGGAGGTTTTGCGTTCAAAATCCCATGACATACACTTGGAAAGAGATGATTTTAGTCCCTGTTCCCCTGTTGCTTCCCTGATCATAGCACTAGCGTATCTTTCCTTCTGTTCTATGGATTTTATGTATTTTTCATGCATGCCTCCCTTAATTAAAATTTTAATGTTGTATATTTTCTGCTTGGAGGCCTCAATTTGCTCCGGGGTACTTTGTTAGGCATTTTGAATTTGAATAGTTTGTAGCTTTGTGCAGAGTGCATAAATATCTGCAGAATATGGTTTCACATTAGAAACAAGATGGGGGTAAAAAAACAAAAGAAGAAAAGAAAGGAGAGGCTGAAAGAACTATTCATGTTCCTAGTAGAATTTATGTTGTCATCATTGGAGCTTAGTTTATCATTCTTTTCTTCACAAGTGGATATGCATTCAAGAAATTTTCTGACGGATCTATTGGGTCAAGGAACAAATCAGCAAATAAAGTTTGATTTGTTGTTTCTTTTTTAATTTTTTATGCTTCTTGTGTCTGATACAATTGAATGTTTTGGTTCTCAAACAACGTGGAATGGCCATATTAGTTATCAGGATCCTCTTATGCTTGCAGTGTTGAGTTTAAATTTACTTGTTTTTACGAACTGAATACTGAACACCAAGACCGAAATCCGTCTTAATTTTATTTCCATTCCTATTAACTATTATTTTACATAAATCAATTGATTAATTACTTCTTTAATTGTCAAAAGAAAACACAATGTTTCACCTCTTGA
Organism: Talinum fruticosum; assembly: GCA_021018815.1. Taxonomy (NCBI): domain Eukaryota; kingdom Viridiplantae; phylum Streptophyta; class Magnoliopsida; order Caryophyllales; family Talinaceae; genus Talinum; species Talinum fruticosum. The sequence continues at coordinate 4,874,784 of JAITYX010000037.1, read as the reverse complement.
CAACTGTGTGAATGTTTCCTCACTTGCTTCAGTCAGTCTGGCTGTTGCCACATGAAGACTAGTATATTAGTTATCCTGAATTATCTTTTTGGATTCTCTAAGCCTGGAAAACTTGATTTTATTGTTATGCGTGAGTGTGAAAGTTGACGAAGGCATCCCTATGGCAGTTTGAATAATAAGTCTATGCGATGATAATTTTGAAGCTCAACAAGATGTTCTTACTATTGTGCGATCTATACAATTTTTAGTGGTGCTCCCTTCTGATACTGTCTCCTGCCTCTCCTCCCTAGTAAAAACAAAAAGGAAAAGGAAAGTATGAGGTGCCTTTGTAATTGATAACATCTAATTTACGGCTGAGTAGAAGTAAAATTTTTGAGTGCTTTTGCGCTTCATGGAAAGTGGTCACAGGGATGAGAGAAGGAAGCACACACCATGAAAGCATACAAGTTTCTTCAAATGGGGACTTAACTTGGTTACATAATGCAATTTTAAGTAAAAACCCTCGTTTAGTGTCATTAAATTGCTTTAGATTCTGCCCTTAATTAAAGAACCCTAACCCTAATTTTATACAAAGCCTAATTTTCGAACTTTGGATCTGGCTTTAATTGAAATCTTATGCGTTGCTCCAATGGAGACAGACATGGCCGATCTTGCCATAATTTTCTGCCACCCAATCGTCACCGGTTGTGGGGTGATGTACTTCAGTGTGTGTTGTGGTTTTGCTGCTGCTTAAGGCTGACAATGAGGGTAGGGTCTCTTAACCAGTAAAGAGATAATAGGAAGGGAGTATTTCAGGTTTAAAATTGGACCTTTCTTTCCCTTCTTTTATTCTTTCTTTTTTGAATTTTGGGTGCATAGTATTTTACTCTACATGGGAAAGATGCTGTCTAACGACATGGAAGAATAAAAAAAACCTTCACTTCTTGCTCTTATATTTTATTTTTTATTTTTTTGATCGAAAATGCGGGAGATTATATTACTCATAGATCCATAGTGAACTACAAGAGTCTTGTGTGGCCAGAGCAAGGATACGATCAGGTCAATCTTCAAACCAAACCCGAAAATTTGAGTTGTAGGGTTGAGCATGAGTTAAGTGATGTGCTAATTTATTCCCCTCTCACCTAATAAATGAAATAACACAATACTCAAATTTAGAACACAAATTTAAGTTATCATCAACTATAAGGCCTAACTCTGAATTGAGATGAGTATTCTTCTTCAACTTGATGATAAGTGCCAAAAAAATGTCAATCTCTGCACTTCCCCTCCCCTCTTCCATACCTCTTAAACCGCAAACTTGCACACGCGAGCTTTTTCCACTTAAGGATCCAAAAGTCGCTACCCTGCACATCACCAATCCACTTCACCTTTCCATTAGAGTCCAGAATAACTAATCCCCACACATAACCTTTATCGGTAAGGTTTGCTGCATCAAAGTTTACCTTCACCGATCTTGCACGGGGGGTGGCACACTCCTTTTAACTGCACATCCATGGTCCATGGATCCAAATTGAGTCCATACTTGCCAAGCAATTGCAACAAAGTCCTCCTATCCAACGTCCCTAGTTGTTCACTAGCCCAGAATAGTGCGTCACAAGCTTACATGATTAGGTCTCGGGTTCCTAATTTTTCCATGCTGTTATATTTTATTCATTTATTTTCTTTAAAAATTCATAAAACTGAGATTGTTTCCTGATATAAATTTTGTTTTTTGTGGCCTTTGTGTAATGAAATTTCCTTCCTAATGTAGTGAACCCTAATTTAAGTTACTTTAGTTTGTGGTATTATTACAAATACCAAACTTCTTTATGCAGAATAGGTTATGTTAAGGATTTTTTTAGCATTTTACAAAAATGTGCACCTCACGCCTCTGAAACCTCGGTTTGCCTCACACTTTTCAAAACTAAGGCTTGTCAGAACGAAAGAATACGCTGCCTGGACTTATTGTCTTTTGACCAAAGAGGTGAATATCAGAGGCTTAACATGAAGGGTCCTATATATCCTTTTCTGCTTTCCTAAATAGTTTAGAAGAAAGAGCATGCTAGTTTTCCCAGATAATTGACTTACATTACAAAAGCACATTTCTGCTGAATAATGTGCTCTGTGGAGAAGAATATGGGTTGCTTCTGTCTGCTGATGGGCATGGGTTTCCCAAGTAACTGCACAGGACAATGCAATAACCTGAGCTTGACATTTCTCATTGTCTACTTGCTGCTTGGAGCGCTTTCTTGTATTATTCTGTTGTTTGGCATCTTGCTTAATCAGCTGGTATATGATTGTTTCTTTTCAATATTAAGTTAATGGTTATAAGCAGTGTTTTGACTTTTAAGATGAAACATTTGGTAATAAGGCGGTAATGAGGTTGGAGAGCGAGGTAAGAGCATGCGATAGATTCATTTTTTAACGAGTAATCAATACTCCATAGTATACTAATGAGACACCGAGGGTTGACACCCATATATGAGGCGTCCTTTGGAAATTCTATTTTTGGTCTTTGATCTCCTCTTTTATTGTTGGCCTATAAGAGGTAGAGATCTTCCATCATAGATCTTCTTCATTTACAAGACTCGTGCTTGAGACCTTATTTAAGGGGACAAGAGTCAAATCACTTGGACCAACCTTTGTTGGTCGTTTGGAAATTCTATTTTCTTTTGAGACTTGATAATATTTCTGGGTAAGTGAATCCTTTTCTAGATGAAGTTGATGAAAACAATTGGTCATCTGTAGTTGTAAATTAGGTGGTGATGGTTGGGTTATTTTCTTCGTCAGCCTTGCCCTCTAGCGGATTTTTGATCTACTTGTTTACTTCTGATGTTGAGAGACCTTGTTGTATCAATGAGTTAGCTTGGGACTAAACTTAGATGGCTATAACCTTGTTTATGAGTATTTAATTAGAGTTATGCTAGGAATGGATATGGGTCTGTATTGAAATTATTTTGAACCTCCCTTTCTCCCCTACTTATCCACAATTGCAATGTGGCTTGCTTGTTGTATTCGGAATCATATAACCTCCCATTCTTCCCCTTTTGGCAAATCTGACTTGCATAAATGATTTTAAGTCTTATTTTATTTTTCAATTATTGCAGCCTCCGAAGATACGGTCTTTCATCAATAGTGTCATATCTTCTCCCCATGACAGTATACAGGAGCCCCTAAAAAGTTTTGTCTGGGACTTTGAGAAGGTACTGTATTCCATGTCCTTGTCACCTAATGGTCTATCATTCCATGTCTGCCTTTTGTCTTTGCTGATTCTTGCTGGTTGCTTTGTTGTCAGGGGATTTCCACCATTGGGTGGATCTTTTTAATCATTTTGACTCATATTTTGAGAAGTACATAAAGCCTAGAAAAGACCTACATCTTGATGATGATTTTTTGAATAGCGATCCTCCATTCCCTAAAGAAGCTGTTCTTCAAATCCTCCGAGTTACAAGGGTTATATTGGAGAATTGCACAAATAAACATTTTTTAGTTCCTATGAGGTAATTTTTGTTTCTATTTTTATAATAAATATATTGTTCTCCTCTTATTCTCTGTTTATCTATTTAATATTGATGGATTAGCGTACGTATATATATTTATTGATTTCTATGTCGTGCAGCATCTATCATCTTTGTTAGCGTCTGCTGATGCTGATGTGGTTGAATCTAGTCTTAAGACTTTGGCAACTTTTGTGAAAAAGACAGTTGGGAAATATACGATTAGAGATGCTTCTCTGGGTTCAAGGTTGTTTGCTTTTGCTCAAGGCTGGGGCTGCAAAGAAGAAGGCCTTGGGCTAACTGCATGTACTCTGGAAAATGGGTGTGATCCTATTGCGAATCAGCTGGGCTGCACCCTCCATTTTGAATTTTATACAGTGGATGAACCATCTAGTAAATGTGAAACTACACGCGGGCTACAAATCATTCATTTGCCTAATGTTAGCGACAACAAGGAGAATGATCTTGAGCTATTGGATAAGTTAGTTAAAGAATACAAAGTCCCTCCTAGTTTAAGATTTTCTTTGTTCACTAGACTGCGATTTGCTAGGGCTTTTGGTTCATTGGCTTCTCGGCAGCAGTATACATGCATCCGATTGTATGCTTTTGTGGTGGTCATTCAAGCAAGCAGTGATGCTGAGGACTTGATATCTTTCTTTAACAATGAACCTGAATTTGTCAATGAATTGGTCTCGTTGTTAAGTCTTGAGGATGCAGTTCCAGAGAAAATCAGAATTTTAAGTCTGCGATCATTAGTTGCTCTTTGTCAAGATAGGTCCCGCCAGCCAACTGTACTTGCTGCTGTGACATCTGGTGGACATCGTGGCATTCTTTCAAGCCTTATGCAGAAGGCCATTGATTCTGTTATTAGTGGTTCTTCGAAATGGTCTGTTGTTTTTGCAGAGGCTCTCTTGTCTCTTGTCACTGTCTTAGTGTCTTCATCATCAGGTTGTTCTGCAATGCGTGAAGCTGGATTTATACCCACTCTTCTGCCCCTTCTTAAAGATACAGATCCTCAACACCTGCATTTAGTTGCAACTGCTGTGCATGTTCTGGAAGCTTTCATGGACTACAGTAATCCAGCTGCTGCATTGTTCAGAGACCTTGGGGGCTTAGATGATACTATTTATCGACTTAAGGTAGAAGTGTCTGTTATTGAACGCAGCTCAAAGAAACCATGTGGTGACTCCGATGGCTGCAAGTTGGTTACTAGCTCAAGTATGTCTTCTGTCCTAGATGATTCACAACCGGTTTACTCGGAAGCATTGCTTGCTTATCATAGACGTTTGCTGATGAAAGCTCTGCTACGTGCTATATCTCTTGGAACCTACGCCCCTGGGACTACTGCTCGTATTTATGGTTCTGAGGAAAGTTTATTGCCTGAGTGCTTGTGCATCATCTTTCGAAGGGCCAAAGATTTTGGGGGTGGTGTATTTTCGCTTGCCGCCACTGTTATGAGTGATCTGATTCATAAGGATCCCACATGCTTTCCTGTCTTAGATGCAGCTGGCCTGCCCTCTGCCTTCATGGATGCTATAGGAGATGGTGTTGTGTGCTCTGCAGAAGCCATAACATGTATACCTCAGTGTCTTGATGCATTGTGCCTGAACAATAATGGTCTTCAGGCAGTCAAGGATCGCAATGCTTTGAGTTGTTTTGTGAAAATATTTACTTCAAGAGCATATTTACGTGCACTTGCTGGGGACACTGCTGGGTCATTGTCAAGTGGACTAGATGAACTCATGCGACATGCTTCCACGTTACGTGGCCCTGCAGTTGATATGCTGATTGAGATCCTGAATACTATTTTAAAACTTGGGTCTGCAGTTGAAGTACCATCACAATCTGTTGATTCGTTATTCTGTCCAAATCCTGTTCCTATGGAGACTGATTCAGAAAATAGGAGCTTCCCTTCACCAGAAGAAAGGGAATTGCGAAGGATAGAAACTGCTGATCCAAATGATCTCTCTTCTGATGCTTCTTTTGTCAACGTTGAGGCTTACCTTCCAGATTATGTTAGCAATGCTGCTCGGCTACTTGAGACTATTCTCCAGAATTCGGATGCATGTCGCCTATTCATTGAGAAGAAAGGGATTGAAGCTCTTTTGAAGATGTTTACTTTGCCCTTACTCCCTCTTTCAGCTTCAGTTGGTCAGTCTATTTCAATTGCTTTTAAAAACTTTTCAGCGCAGCATTCTGCTTCGTTGGCAAGAGCGGTGTGTTCATTCTTGAGGGAGCATTTAGGCACAACAATTGAACTGTTAGACTCAATTGGAGGGAATCGTCTGGCTGATCTGGAATCTTTAGAGCAGACAAAGGTCTTGAGATGCCTATCAAGTTTGGAGGGCATCTTATCCCTTTCAAATTCCTTGTTAAAAGGGACTACAACAGTTGTTTCAGAATTGGGGACTGGAGATGCTGACGTGTTGAAAGATATTGGTAGGGTGTATAGGGAAGTACTCTGGCAAATCTCTTTGCCTTCTGATTCCAAGGTGGAAGAGAAACTAAACGTTGACATGGAAGCTGAAAGTGCTGATGCAGCTTCATCTAACGCTACTGGGAGAGAAAGTGATGATGACATGAACATTCCAGTTGTCAGGTATATGAATCCTGTTTCCATCAGAAGTGGTTCTCAATCACAGTGGGCTGGGGAGCATGATTTCCTTTCGGTAATCCGCTCCAGTGGAGGACTTAGTCGTCGTAATCGACATGGATTGACACGCATAAGAGGTGGGAGGACAGGTCGTCATCTTGATGCATTTAACATTGATACGGAATTGTCAGTGAATGTGCATGAGGCATCCACCTCTCTTGAACATAAGAAGAAAAGCCCTGACATTCTTGCATCTGATATTCTTTCTAAGCTTTCAGGTACTGTGCGCTCATTTTTTACAGCCCTTGTCAAGGGCTTCAGTTCACCAAATCGCCGCAGAGCTGATTCTGGGCCATTGAGTTCAGTTGCTAAGAACATTGGAACTGCTCTGGCTAAACTTTTGTGGAGGCTCTTAGTTTCTGTGGACATCCTACTTGTCTGGGGGTTGACATGTCACTGTCCGTAAAATGTCAATATCTTGGAAAGGTTGTGCAGGATATGGCAGTGCTTATATTTGATAGCAGGCGGCGTATATGTTATACAGCACTGGTTAATCATTTCTATGTAAGCGGTGCCTTGAAGGAACTCTTGACCACTTTTGAAGCCACAAGTCAATTGTTATGGTCGCTACCACACTCTATGCCGATGTCAGGTACTGATTTGGGGCAGGCAGGGGATGGAAGCAAATTGGAGCACAGTTCTTGGCTGCTTGATACTTTGCAAAGTTATTGTCGTCTGCTTGACTACTTTGTGAATTCTTCTTTACTCTTGTCTCCAACTTCACCAAATCAGGCTCAGCTGCTTGTTCAGCCAGTTGCCATTGGCTTGTCAATTGGGCTGTTTCCTGTTCCAAGAGATCCTGAAGTCTTTGTTCGGATGCTCCAGTCTCAGGTTCTTGATGTGGTACTTCCCGTTTGGAACCACCCGATGTTTCCTCACTGTAGTCCTTCTTTTCTTGCTTGTGTTCTTTCCCTTGTTACTCACATATATTCTGGAGTTGGAGATGTGAAACGTAGTCGTGGTGGTGTGGCTGGAAGCTCAAACCAGCGTGTGGCTCCTCCCCCTGATGAAGCTGTTGTTGCCACCATTGTTGAGATGGGTTTTTCAAGGGCAAGAGTAGAGGAGGCCCTGAGACGAGTGGAGAGTAATAGTGTCGAGATGATCATGGATTGGTTGTGCACTCACGACGAAGATCCTGTGCAGGAGGATGATGAACTGGCACGTGCTCTTGCATTGTCATTAGGAGGCTCAAATGAAGCATCCAAGACTGACATCACTGATAAATCAGTGGATGTCCTGGGTGAAGAGGGACAAATCAAGGTCCCGCCGGTTGATGATATCCTTGGAGCGTCAATGAAGTTGTTTCAGAGTGGAGATCCCTTGGCCTTTCCCTTGACTGATTTGCTTGTGACACTGTGCAATCGTAACAAGGGTGAAGACCGTCTCAAAGTAACGTCTTATCTTGTCCAGCGACTCAAGCTTTGTTGCTCTGATTTGCCGAGAGATGCTAGTCCTGTCTCATCTATATCTCATATTCTGGCATTGCTTCTATCAGAAGATACTGGTTCACGTGAAATCGCTGCCCAGAGTGGGATCGTTTCTGTTGCCATTAGTATCTTGAAGAATTTTAAAGTGAGCGACCTGCTTGGAACAGAGACATTGCTCAAAAGCACCAGTGCTTTACTGCTTATATTGGATAATTTGTTGCAATCCAGACCTAGATCGTCCTCTGAAAATTCGGCAGTAGCTTCTGCAGCTCCACAAGATGATTCTTCTAAAGAGCACCCTTCTGTTGTGGCTTCAGAACCTATTGCTGAGAAAACATTGACCTCTGACACCTATGAAAAGGAGTCAGTCTGTGCATTTGAGAAAATATTTGGAAAGCCTACTGGATATCTTTCCATGGAGGAGAGTAGCACAGTGCTGGAAATTGCTTGTGATATGTTAAAACAGCATGTTCCTGCCATAATCATGCAAGCAGTGCTACAGTTATGTGCTCGGTTGACCAAAATACATGCTTTTGCGTTGCAATATCTTGAAAGTGGAGGCATGAGTGCTCTGTTTAATCTTCCAACAGGATGTCTCTTTCAAGGGTTTGATACTCTGGCATCAGCAATTATTAGGCATTTGCTGGAGGATCCCCAAACTCTACAAACTGCTATGGAACTCGAGATTCGACAAACCCTCAATGGAAGCCGCCATGCTGGACGTATTCCCACCCGCATGTTTTTAACGTCAATGGCACCTGTTATATCTCGAGATCCTGTAATATTTGTAAAAGCCGCTGCAGCTGTTTGTCAATTGGAGTCATCTGGTGGAAGGACTGTCGTAGTTTTGTCCAAAGAAAAGGAGAAGGAAAAGGACAGATCTAAAACATCTGGTGCTGAGGTTGGATTGTCTTCTGGTGATTCCATTAGAGTACCTGAAACGAAGATCCAGGATGGGCCAGGAAAGGGTTCCAAAGGCTACAAAAAAATCCCTGCTAATTTGACTCAAGTCATAGATCAGCTTCTTGACATAGTTTTGCAATTCCCACCTTTGAACTGCCAAGAAGACTCTTCTAGTTTCTCAACTAATATGGAAGTCGATCCACCTGCTATAATGGGGAAGGGTAAATCGAAAGTTGACGAGGCAAGCAAAGGGGAATCAAATTGCCTACCTGAAAGATCAGCTGCACTTGGTAAGGCAACTTTTGTTCTGAAATTGTTGAGCGATATTCTTCTGATGTATGTCCATGCAGTTAGCGTTGTATTAAAACGGGATTCAGAAATTTGTCAGCTGCGGGGTTGTTGTCAGCTAGATACTTCTTCTGGGTCAGGTGGTGTAGTACATCATATTTTAAATAAGCTTCTTCCAGTATCTACGTATAGCTCTGATGGACCCAGTGAACTAAGAGAGAAATTGTCTGAGAAGGCTTCATGGTTTTTGGTTGTCTTGTGTGGACGTTCAGGTGAAGGGCGTAGACGAGTTATTAGTGAGCTTGTTAAGTCCTTGACCCTGTACTCCAACTTCAAGAGCAACTCTGGTAAAAGCAGTTTGCTACCAGATAAAAAGGTTCTAGCATTTGTGGAGTTGGTCTATTCTATCTTGTCCAAGAATTCATCTTCTAGTGGCTTATCTGTTTCTGGGTATTCCCCAGATATTGCTCGAAGCATGATAGATGGAGGAATTGTGCCATGTTTGACTGGTATTCTGCAGGATATAGATTTGGACCATCCAGATGCTCCTAAAATTGCTAATATTATACTCAAGGCTTTGGAAAGCTTATCCCGTGCTGCTAATGCGAGTGAACAAACCTGTAAGTCTGACCCCCTCAATAAAAAGAAGTCTACTGGTTCACAGGGGAGATCAAGTGACCAAACGGCATCCACCAGTCATACCGCAGATGCAGAGCTTAATAATGACAGTAGGCTAAGCCAGCAGGATATTAGTGATGCAGGGGTGAATGAATCAAACCACTCTGAAGAAGCTTGTCAAACTGAAAGCAATCATGGCCCTAGTGTGGTAAGGTCAGGTGAACAAGATTTGAGGCTTGAGGGAGAAGGCCCTTCCATAACCAACCAACCTGTGGAGCATGCAATGGAATTCACACGTGATGGGATGGAAGATGCTGATCTAGTGCATAATACAGACCATATTGGTATGGATTTCCATGTTGAAAATCAGGCTGACGAGGATATTGGTGATGAGGATGATGACATGGGGGCTGAAGGTGAGGAAGATGATGATGAGGATGATGGTGAGGATGAAGACGAGGATATTGGGGGAGATGGAACTGCTCTTATGTCGCTTGCAGATACTGATGTGGATGATCAAGAAGACACTGGATTGGGAGATGAGTTCAATGATGAAATGATTGATGAAGAAGAGGATGATTATCATGAGAATCGTGTCATAGAGGTTAGATGGAGGGAGGCCTTAGATGGCTTTGATCATCTGCAGGTGGCTCAATCTGCAAGCAGTTTTATTGATGCTGCTTCTGAGCCGTTTGAGGGTGTAAATGTGGATGACCTGTTTAGTCTGAGGAGAACCTTGGGCTTTGAGAGGCGGAGGCAAACTAGCAGGTCTTTCGAGCGAACTAATACTGATGGAGGTATTCAGCATCCTCTTCTTTCGAGACCATCTCAATCAGGAAGTGGTTCATTGTGGTCATCAAGCGGCAATGCATCCAGGGATTCTGAATCTTTTGCTGGTGGAAGCATTGATAGATCACATTTCTATATGTTGGATGCCCCCACTCTGCCTTTTGAGTTTGCTTCAGCTAGCTTATTTGGCGATCGTTCAGGTGGAACAGTGCCTCCCCCATTGGCTGATTACTCAGTTGGTATGGACTCACTGCATATTGCTGGGCGAAGAGGGACTGATGATGGTCGATGGGCTGATGATGGTCGCCCACAAGCCAGCAATCAAGCTTCTACCATAGCACAGGCTGTGGAGGAAGTGTTTGTTACTCTTTTGCGTGGTGCTGCTTCTACCGACACTCCTGTTGAAAGACAGTCGCAGAATACGAGGCAGCAGGAACAGCAATCAGATGCTTTGCAAAATAGCAATAGTCATTTAGAAATGGAGGGAACTCACTCGGATGGACATAATATGGAGGGACAGCTAGGAAATGGGGTTGAAACTGAAGTCCAGCAAAGGAATTCATCGGATGCAGTTGTTGCTGTTCAAGATCAGTTGAATGCTACAGAGGAGGCTATTCATTATGCCCATGAAGATCAACCCTTATCTAGCAACCCAGAACAATCTAACATGGAGACTGGAATTGGAAATGGCTCTTCTGGTGAACCAATGTGCACAGCCCAAGAGCGATTGCCATCCTCTCCAAACCTTGAAAACAACCAGCTGCTTGAAGGGGATTTAGGACAGCTAGCTAATCAAGATGATGAGCAAAGGACTGCTCCTGGTGGCTGTGAATTACAACCTTGTAATGATCTTGTAACTAATCCTGGAGTAGAAGTGGCTAGTCACATTGATGACCATCCTTCTCCAGTGTATGCTAGCACTGATGTTGAAATGGATGGCACGAGTGCTGAGCCTGCCCATCCCAATCAGGTTTTGGCCACATCTGAGAATGAGCTTTTACCTGACCAGAATGTTTCTGTAAATCAAAACTCTATGGAGTCTGACCCTAGTGGAGCTAATGTTGAACCTCCTGGTCCCAGTGCAATTGACCCAACCTTCCTGGAGGCACTGCCTGAAGACTTAAGAGCTGAAGTTTTAGCTTCTCAACAATCCCAATCTGCTCAACCGCCTACCTATACTCCCCTTCAGTTGAAGACATTGATCCTGAATTTCTGGCTGCACTGCCTCCTGATATTCAAGCAGAAGTCCTGGCCCAGCAACGAGCTCAGAGGTTGGCTCAGCAGAGTGAAGGGCAACCAGTTGACATGGACAATGCTTCTATAATAGCTACACTTCCTGCTGATCTGCGTGAGGAGGTTTGCATCTGAGACGTCTCTTGCTTTATCTATTAAATAAGTCTGATAATATTAATAACCTGCTTGTGAATAGGTGCTTTTGACGTCTTCTGAAGCTGTTTTATCGGCTTTGCCTTCTCCATTGCTTGCTGAAGCCCAAATGCTTAGGGATAGAGCAATGAGTCACTATCAGGCTCGCAGCCTTTTTGGTAGCAGCCATAGACTTACCAATCGAAGAAATGGTTTGGGCTTTGATAGGCAGTCAGTTATGGACCGGGGTGTTGGAGTAACCATAGGACGCAGGACAGGCACTACTCTCACAGATGTCTTGAAAACGAAGGAAGTTGAGGGTGAGCCACTTCTGGATGTAAATGCGTTGAAGGCATTAATCAGGCTTTTACGCTTGGTACAGGTTGGGCTTCTTTACTTATTTCTCCGAATACCTTGCACACGTATCTACCTGGCAATCTGCTTGTCTGGAATTTGAATCCACTCTGCAGCTAGTATTGCTGGTGGAGAACTAATAAATCATTTTCTTATAACTTTTGCATACTTTTTCTAAAGTTAATGAAAACATTTTATTTTGGTTTAGCAGGACAATAGTCAGTTCATTTGCTTGTGATACATAAGTATATGGTTTAATTGACTTACCTGTGCAAAAGAAACGCTATACTTATCTTTACCTTATTTTTCTTATTGTTCGTTTGCTGTAGCCTCTTGGTAAAGGCCTTCTGCAGAGACTTTTTTAAACCTGTGTGCGCATAGCGTTACTAGAGCAAATTTAGTTGGTCTTTTGCTGGATATGATCAAGCCCGAGGCTGAAGGAACTGCTGGAAATCTTTCAGTTGTCAATCCTCAGAGACTTTATGGCTGCCCTCCAAATATTGTCTATGGTCAATCCCAGTTATTAGATGGTATGCAAGCCTACCCTACCTGACTTATTCGGCACTATGTGCTGGCTGCTTTTTCTGATGACATTCTTTTGCAGGTCTTCCACCTATGGTTTTGCGTCATGTGCTTGAGGTTTTGACTTATTTGGCTACAAATCATTCTGCTGTTGCGAATACGTTGTTCTATTTTGAACCATCACTTCTACCTGAATCCTCTCAAAAATTCTTGGAGACCAAGAATGGTAAGGGAAAGGAGAAGGTTGAGGAAGTTGAAGTGACTTCAAATTCTCATGGAGAACTGGAGGAAGGAAGTATTCCTTTGATATCGCTGCTAAAGCTTTTAAAGTGTCCTCTTTTCCGGCGCAGCATTGCTCATGTTGAGCAGGTAGCAGATCATCTTTCAATTATTTTCCATCTGCTAGTTCAACATATGTACTGATCTCTCTGTGGTTGCCCCCCCTCCCCAATCTTTCTTTTGAGCAGGTTATGGGTTTGCTTCAAGTTGTAGTCTACACTGCAGCTTCAAGATTAGAGAGCCTCTCCCTCCCTGAGCAGGTTTTGGATGATACCCAGAATCTGAGTGGTAAGGCCTCAGAGGAGGCACAAAGAGAAGATGCTTTGGTAGAAACAGAGGCTAAGAAACAATGTAAAGTTGAGAAAGGAGAATCATGTGCATCTGACAGACCTAGAGGTCATACTATTTATGATGTTTTTGTACAGCTTCCAAAATGTGACCTACGCAATCTCTGCCGACTTCTTGGTTATGAAGGGTATGTGCTAAGTTTTGTTCAGGTTCTATAAAATGTTGATTCCCTTGCCCCTGTGTTCTGATGGTCTGGTTGAGTGTATCAGCATACTTGCTCTTAGCCTATGATTTTTCTTCACTCTTACTGCTTTCTTAATTATATATCTTGTTGGAGCTCTCTCTCTTGGCTGTCCTGATCTTTATTTTATTTTTAATTAATAGGCTCTCAGATAAAGTTTATATGCTTGCTGGGGAAGTGCTAAAAAGTTGGCCACCGTGGTTGCCTCTCATCGCAAATTCTTCGCTCTAGAGCTCTCAGAGCTTGCTCAAGACTTGAGTGGTGCAGCTGTGACTGAGCTAATCACCCTGAAGAATACATGCATGATGGGTCTTAGTGCTGGTTCTATGGCTGGTGCTGCCATGCTTCGTGTACTACAAGCGCTTAGTTCACTCATTTCACACAATTTTGATGACAGTGGTAGCCAGGAGACTAATGAGGAGCAAGCAGTTGTGCAAAAGTTGAATTCTGCTCTGGAACCATTGTGGCAAGAACTCAGTGAGTGCATAAGCACAGCTGAGTCAGAGTTGGGACAGACCCCCTTATCACCAATCCTGGCTACTATGAGTGCTGGGGATAATGTTGCAGGATCATCCCCTTCATCTCCTCCTCTCGCTCCTGGGACCCAAAGATTACTGCCCTTCATTGAGGCTTTCTTTGTTCTCTGTGAGAAGCTGCAATCAAGCAATTCATTGCTGCAGCAGGATCAAGCCAATGTTACTGCACGAGAAGTTAAAGAATCTGCTGGTAGTTCTTCTTCAGTTCTGCCTAAGTGTGGTGGAGATACTCAGAGAAGATTCGATTGTGCAATCACATTTTCAAGGTTTGCTGAAAAACATCGGCGGCTTTTGAATGCATTTATTAGGCAGAATCCAGGGTCGCTAGAGAAGTTGCTCTCTATGATGCTGAAAGCTCCCCGCCTCATTGACTTCGATAACAAGAGGGCATACTTCCGTTCTAGAATCCGGCAACAACATGAACAACACCTTGCAGGGCCTCTTAGGATTAGTGTTCGTCGAGCATATGTTCTTGAAGACTCATATAATCAACTACGGATGAGGTCTTGTCAGGACCTGAAGGGGCGATTGAATGTGCAGTTTCAAGGTGAAGAGGGTATTGATGCTGGTGGCCTCACCAGAGAGTGGTATCAACTTTTGTCAAGGGTCATCTTTGACAAGGGAGCTCTGCTATTCACGACTGTTGGAAGCAATGCGACTTTCCAGCCAAATCCAAATTCTGTCTACCAGACCGAACATTTGTCATACTTCAAGTTTGTTGGTCGTGTGGTAATACTTTGTCAAATCTCTCCAGATCCTTGCTTCATGTGTGTGTGCACACACATTCGTGCTTGTTTGTGTTTAATTGTGTCATTTATAATTTCCACTGATCCATGAAGACATAAGAGATTGTATGGTTGTCTGTTTTCATTTGTAAATTTTTATTTGTTTGTTTTAAAAGAGGACTATGAGAGTCGTACTATGTTCCTTACATTGGCTTCTACATGTTTCATGATGACTCTTGTTTATATACAGGTTGCTAAAGCCCTATTTGACGGGCAACTTTTGGATGTGTACTTTACGCGTTCCTTTTACAAGCATATTCTTGGAGTGAAGGTGACCTACCATGATATTGAGGCTGTTGATCCCGATTACTATAAAAACTTGAAGTGGATGCTAGAGGTTAGTGCTTGCATCTAACACAATCTGTTGCATTCTCATGTCTGATCAGATTCTTGTTTCCCCATTGTCGTATGTCTGATGAGATTCTTGTTTCCCCCATTGTTGTCGGTTTTACAGAATGATGTTAGTGATATTCTTGACCTAACTTTTAGCATGGATGCGGATGAGGAAAAACACATTTTGTATGGGAAAACAGAGGTAATTCCTGATTCACACTTTCTTATTTGAAACAGATTTAGGTATCCACCTTGTGGCTAGAATTGTTATTCTGTGATTGTTTGGAAGTATATGTATGCAAGTCCCATTCTATGTGTTCTTGCATTGATTTCATTCCCATTGATTTATTTTTTTGTCTGGAGAAGGTCACTGATTATGAGCTCAAGCCTGGAGGAAGAAACATAAGGGTTACAGAGGAAACAAAACATGAGTATGTAGACCTGGTTGCTGATCATATTTTGACGAATGCCATCCGTCCCCAGATCAATTCTTTCCTTGAAGGTTTCAATGAGTTAGTACCTCGCGAGTTGATTTCTATTTTCAACGACAAGGAGCTTGAGCTGCTTATAAGTGGACTTCCAGAAATTGACTGTGAGTGAGCTTGATCGATGTTGTCTGACTTTTGCATTCAGCCATCATATTTTCTTTAGTAGTTGAGTTTCTGAGTTATTCCCTATCGTTTTCTTTGTTTCAGTGGATGATTTGAAGGTCAACACGGAGTATACTGGTTACACAGTCGCATCTAATGTCATTCAGTGGTTTTGGGAGGTTGTTAGTATTTTTACTAAAGAAGATATGGCCAGATTTCTGCAGTTTGTCACTGGAACTTCTAAGGTATGTGATTCGATCTGCAATGACAGTTACCAGCAAAAAAAGCTACCATGCTGATGATTTTAGATTTTTGTAATACTTATTCTCCTCTTTTAAGACATTGAGAAATGACCTTTCCATTTGGAGAAAAACACTATTTTAGCTGGTGATATTATATTATGTAGTCTCTATTTCGGTCACATTACCTTATTTAATTGTTGCACTGAAGTATGATAGCCTCTGAACCATGTCATAACCCCTGATGTCTTGGTGTAGACGTGCATTTTTACATGGAAGGATGTAGCTGGAAAATCAATAATTGACTTAAATGGAAATATGAATAGACAGGAGGGGGAGAAACGGTAAATAGGAGGCTGAACTGCAGAAATCATTTTATTCCCCTTTGCTTATAGTTATGATGGCTCAATTAAAGAGTACAAATAGTAATTTGTAATTAGTCAGTTGGATGGTGAGTCTGCGACTAATTAATTAATACTGTGACTAATTAATACAACTTTGTTCTCCCATTTCTCAATTTGTTGATTCAAAATGTATGCATTTGTGGCTTTAGGTTCCGTTGGAGGGTTTTAAAGCATTACAAGGCATCTCAGGTCCCCAAAGATTTCAGATTCACAAGGCTTATGGAACTCCTGATCGGCTGCCTTCAGCTCACACATGGTGAGAGTTGGTACAATTTTATGTTATTAATTAGTGTGCAGGAACAATATCATTGACTTTTGTCAAATTATGCTTTCTCAGTTTCAACCAATTGGACCTTCCTGAGTATTCTTCCAAGGAGCAGCTTAAAGAGCGCTTGCTGCTTGCTATTCATGAGGCTAGCGAAGGCTTTGGCTTTGGTTGACCCTGCTTACTGCTTTATGTAGTTGGGAGGAAGACACTATGGACTTCCTCTTTATTCTGTACATGTAAGTCTATTTCATAGTTTTCGATCAAAAAACAAAAGGGTCTATTTCATAGTTTTGTTTAGATTTATTTATTCAGTGGTTGGGATTATGGCTAGCAACACTTTCCAGTAAGTCTACATTGCTTCGATGTCATCCTTCGATGTCAGAATTTGCGTTTCATGTCAAATGCGTGTGTCTGACACTCTATACTCCAACATGGGTGATGGCATTGGATCCTCGGATAATTTAGAGTAGAAACACGGAAATTTGTCAGAAAATGTTTGGACTTCAACACGGGGACATTACTTGTGTTATGGATTCACAGACAAGTCCAAGTAAGCTGTTAAATATTTAGGGCATTTGCCTATGTCTTGTTTCAATGTTGAATTTTGATTTAGAAACTGTAGAGTGTTTTGAGCATTTGTTTGTTCCTTAGGTTGTGACCTCAACCTTGCCTATTCTACCATTTTCATTATAGCTGTATGTTTACGCTATTTGGGAATCAACTTGCCTATCATGTAATGTGTTTGACATCAATGCTAATAAGAAGTGGCCGAGTAGGTGAGACTTTTCTGAATGACCTGACTTTCATGCAGATTTAGAGTGCAAGTCATCAATTCCTAAAGCACTGGATCTGGAAGGTGACTACTTCACGCCATTGGACAGTGAACGGACCGTTGTTTCTCTGAAGCTGTGGATTGATTTTCAGCTTATTGTCCTTCTGAAAAAATACTCTGAGAGGGCATAAATAGATATCTATGTAACTCTCGCTTTTGATTTTGGATAGATGTTCATAATCTCTAATGGTTTGTCTATAGTAGGCAGGGGAGTAGATAGGTTTCCCTCTTTTTTTTTTTGGAATTTATTTTTTAACATCCAGGATTGTAATATTACAGTAATAATGTTTGCAGCCTGTAGCCCCGTTGGTTCTAATAATTTTGTCGCAGCCAAAGATCATAGAAGTAGAAATGGTTTGCGGCAGTTTTGAATGTGCGTATTGATGTCTCCTCAATATTTGCGAAAGTGCCATATGAAACTTGTAATTTACTACCTCTGTCGTATATTCATAGTCATTTTTAAGAAATATGCAAAATAAGCATTAAATGTCTTTATGTTATTGAATTGAGTTTTTAACCAAGTCAGATAATATTAAGGTTTTGGAAAAGCAAACTTTGATGATAATATGGGATTAGAGTAAACAATGTTTTGCCAATGTATATGATAAAAAGTGTTCTTAACATCCATAGCATTAAATGTGCTTATATTCAGTCATTTTTATTATAGCTGTATGTTTACCCTATGGGACTATGATCCCTTATTTGAGTATTTGACTACTAAAAAGCATCATAGTGTCCAAAATATTATCCAGGTCCAATAAAAAAAAAGGTTATCTAGGAAAAATACATCGAGTGTGAATGGAAGGATTGAAATCCTCTCCTAGTGTATAGATTTGTGTTTTTTTTTTTTTTTTGCGGGTGAGTGGGCGTAGTCCAATGAGCCTCTATCTTAGGGTGTCCAATGTGCCTTCACAGACCAAAGGGAGGGGTTCCAAAGTTTGGGCCAAAGTCCAAAAGCATAAGCCCACCACAAATAATCATGCATGAGGTGAAAATTTATCTCACTTCAAAATTGAACCCGGGTTGAGAGGTTGGCAAGGCAACATCTAGCCACTAAACGAAATGCTTCTTCGGTGTATAAATTTGTATAATATTTCTTTAAGGAAAACGAGATTTGGGTTGAGCCTCGCAATACTCAATTAATGTGTACTTGACATAAATGTTACATTAAAAGACAAAGTTGAAGTAAAGAGCATTTAAACATATACATGCATACAAGTATATGTTTAAATGCTCTTTTACTTCAAAATATCTACTCAAAATTAAGTTTTAGAGTGCAAACTAGGAATTTTGGATGTGATCCTGTTATTTCTCATCCAAAGGCTACGAATGTGCCACGTTTCCGAATCTAACAGAAAACCTTAGAAGATACGGTGAAATTAGGGGCACAGTTAGCCCAATCCCGGGGAGCTTTGTATTTCCAACTCGTGATGGTTATGTCGTTAGCCACCAAGATGCTCGACCACAACCGGAAAAATAGCATTGCCTTCATCTGCCCATTGATAGGCATTATGGAAGGGTTGTGGTAGGTCCGGTGGTCGGTGCTCGCGAATGGTAGGAGAGAGAATGGGGTTGGGGCTGCATTTGTGGGTGGTGCAAATGGTGGGTTTGGAGGTGAAGGATTGGGGTGGGTAGTTAGAAGATACAATGATGTGGCAAGTTATAAACCATTAGGCTAGACTTTAATGGCTCGTATTGATAGTTCTTAGTTCTTATTTTAACTATGAGTTCTCTCTCTCGCGCGCGCACCCGTGCGCATGTGTGGGGGGAGGGACAATATTCAATGAGAATTAGGGGTATGGATAAGAATTAGAAACTTTTAACCTCCACCCTCTATTTATAATCTAATAGTTGAGGTTAACCGATGTGTGTGTGTGTGTACGAGCGTGCTGGGGAGGGGACAATATCCAATGACAATTAAGGGTATGGATGAGAACTAAAAACTTTTAATCTCCACCCTCTATTTATAACCTAATGGCTGAGGTTAACCAATATGTTAGTATGTGTGTGTACGTGGGGGGGTGGACAATATCCAATGACAACTAGGGGTATGTGTGAGAATTAGAAACTTTTAATCTCTGCCCTCTATTTATAATCTAATGGTTGAGGTTAACCAATATTTTCTACCCTACTAATTTACTCATTCAGCCCCCTTCATCCTTTTTCTCTCTCTTTGTCTAGATAGTGCTGACCTGAGCACCGCCATCTTCATCGGAATGCATACCGAGGGAGAGCAAAGTGGTGCATAGAGGGTGGAGATTAATATCTTCATTGATAGAGTTGATCCTTGCCCTAATTTTCTTGTTATAGCTATAGGATTTTCTTCCGTCGGAAAACCAGTCTTGGCATATTGAAGTTTGCTTCCCCAATGATAATAACAACATATTTGGCGCATATTAAAGGAGAGGAAAGTGGTTGGCAAGTAGAGACGACAACCACCATGGGGGTCGCCGGTGATCGAGAGAACTTTGATCGGGTTCGACGACCACCGACCCCGATGGCGACTCGTTGTTTTACTATGCCTTTACTCATCTAATAGAATCTAAGCTTGTAGATTTTGTAAGTTGTGATGAAGCATACTTGTATTGTGGGGCTCACTTAGTTTTGAAGTCAAATATAAACGTCACAAAGGCTTGGTTTTCTTGGATTGAATGTTTAAGATAGCTGAAATTACTTGAAACATAATCTTTGTAGACACGACCCGTGCTTACGTGCTTATCGGCTAACTACAACTATGTCGTGCACTTGCGGTTATAAATGTAAAACTTAATTTTTTTCCAACAAGTTTTTGGCGCATTGTTGGGAAGTTGTTTTGATTCAATATCAAAGCTTACTTGAGCATTCTAAACTAGACATTTAATTAAAAAATCAAAAAAGAAAATAAAAACATGTCTACTTACCATTATCCGTAGTATGAGCATGAATTGCTTTATCGAGTATTTTGATTGGCTTAATCCTCTTTTTGCTCTTTCGATAACTATTTGGAGATATGGGAAATATTAAATGCTATCTATGAGGGGTGTGAATAGTGAAACCCATACTCTTTTAGATTATTGGCATTTTGGTGTTGGAAAGTGTTAATGAAGCTTGTAATTTGTTTGAATGTATTGGTCGAGATACTTGTGAATTTGAAAAGGCTTATAGTGATTCTGGATTTTCAATCCTTGACCCTTGTTCTTATTATGCTAGATCTTACATCTAATCCCCTTGTAATCATGATCCTACTCCTATTTGGTATAAAAAGTGTAACTCTTCTAATCATGATATCTATCCTTGTCCTTATTATGGTTTTTCTTCTAAATGTTGTGTGGAAATTAAAAACACAATAAGGGATATGACTGAAATAAACAAAAAACTTGAGCAAATTATGAATGAGCAACAAGCAAAGCATAATAATGAGATGATGGAGTCTAACCTATCGCATGAAATAGATCTTACCTTTGATTCTACTAAAATTGAGGTTATTTTCTATGATGATGTCCTTTACAGTCCATAGTAGATGAAGAGGTTGATTCTCACTTAGCTATTATATCCATTATTGTTTTATCCTTACCTAGCGCACACAAGGGCAATATTGAGGTTGCCTTTGGTGTTGATACTAGCTTAGTTGATGAGGATGATTTATATTGAGAGTTAGAAGAAGCTTTAGTTGAAGTGTTTGATCTAGAGACTCCTTTAGCGGAGTTATGTGTGGTGGTTGTGGTTTAATCTTCGCCTATTAGCCTTGGTGTTAATGATTATGTGTCCCTAACTCACTTGCTTTGATATTTACTTTCCCTGCTTGTTCACCACTCTCTCATTCCCCGAGTATCATTTTTGTGAGCTTACTAAGTATGATTTGTAATTCGATTTGGGTCTAGGCCATGTGGATAACTCATTTGACATGTTTGAGGGAGATGTGGTTGACAATGTTTGGTCTCTAAGTACCTTTGGAAGTTATAAGTCCCCTCTTAAACGTTTTCATGCTTAGCTATAGGACATGCCCAGAAAAATTATGTGGATTGACTTCTTTGATCAATCTTTTTATCTTTAAAAGTTATTTGATAAGTTTAAGAGGGCATTGAAATCATTAATATATATGTTGTGTTCTCTTTCTGTCATTTATTGGAGTTGCATGCTCAACTATTTGATAAGCTCCTTAGAGCTCGACAATATTTGAGTTGGAACTTGATCTTAAGATGAGGAGAGACTGAAGCTCCTTATATACTTTCTTTTACAGTCTTAGGAGGCATAAATTTAGGTGCACCCAACACCTAATATGATACTTCCATCCCTTACCCTACCTTTTCTTTTCTTTTACTTCTTTTTTATAAGTTGTGGACATCTAGGATTGTGATTTTGTGGGGTGAACATTTTATAAAATGAACATTTGACGTTGTTGGGCCATGATGGCTATGATCAACCATATGTCTTTATTTATGTTTTGTTTTTATTTTTATTATTGGTAGTATATTTTTGAATATAATAGAGTCTATGATGTTGGTGTGGTTGCTCTTTCGCTCAAATTAGGACATTGTGATTTTTAGATGTGGAGCAGGAGAAGTCATACTTGAAACCGTTTGAAAAGAAAAAAAAGATTTTTTTGGGGAAAACACCAAAAAGAGTTTTGATTTTTAATAGTTTTGGGGAGTTTGTACAGTTTTATTTGCTTTGATCCCTTATTTTTATTAGTTTCTATATGTATAATGTACATAATAGAATTTGATCCAGAATGTGTTATTTCATGCCCCATTTTGAACCTTTGTATTTAATTTTTGAGCTACTAGTTTGAATTTAATAAAGGAACCTGTGACATTTTTTGAAACCTTGTAGACTAATTCAAGTATATTTAATCTCATTTCATTCATGTGTGACTCATCTTTTGTATATTTCTTATAGAACTTGTTCAATTTATCTTTGAGAGTATGTTTAGCATGTGCATTATATAATAAGATAAAGGCATTAATTTGTTTTTAAATTACATGAGCCAAAAACTTACAATACTAAATATATCCTTTTGCTAACTTTTTGAGCTTTGACACTTTTTTTTTTGTTGCACCAATGTCCGCTTTACCATTTGACTAAACACATTTTTTAATCCTATGCCAAGGTTAGGGAGCAACACCTCTTCAGATGGGAAGTTTTGGGTTGTATGAAGAGGGTGTTTTGTTTATATTATGTGGTTTGAAAAGGGAAATTTAGATTAATGAAAACTTGGATGTATATCCTCTTGGTTGATAGACTCTTTGGAATTGAGTTGTGTTCATGATTCCATGCCAATAGTATTTGTTCAGAAAAATAAGATAAAAAATCGAAAACATTTGAGAAAAATCAAAAACATTCGAGAAAAATTGAGAAAAGATTGGCATGAGGAAGGTTCAAAAAGTTTGATGCTCATCCCTTAGGTTCTCTTAGAGTTTATTTGTGCTTGAAATAGGCATATTAGGGGAGAAGCTTTTAATCATATTTTGAAGTGTTTTGCTCCTTAATCAATGTGGCCACTTGGCTATTTAACTCCGAATTTTCCAAATTGATTCCCTTTTTTATCCATAAATTTAGCCCCACTACAACCTTTGAAAGTCTTATCGATTGTGTTTTGCATGCTTGCCTACATAGTGGTGGGAAATTGAGAGTATGACCAAACTGATGGTAGGGTGCACAATTAGAAAGAGGTTTGTGTGATCCACTATTATATATTCTAAACACATCGGTGAGAGTAATATGGTTTATCCGAAATTGAGGTTATACCAGTCTAACTTTCTCATCATTTACTATTTGGGGTAAAAATTGCTATTTGGATATCATCGGTGGATGACCATGTTTCTTGACGTGTGCATTGTCTTTATATGCATATTAATATCCAACATATGAGGGTGATATACTTGATTAGAATGTGTACAATCCCTCCTATCATATATATGTTCATAAAAATTTTCAAAAAAAAACCAAAAAGATTTTTCATTTTGTTTCTCTCCTTTCTTTCTTTCAAGAATTTGTGGGTGTATCTTTTATGAACTCTCAAGAGACCTCATCCGTCCACTTGGGATGCCAAGGGGTTTAAAGGGCTTATTACACGTGCTAAGTGAAATCATAATTCTTGCGCAAATGAGTTAGATTTTATTTATTTTGTTTTGCTAGAGGATGAGCAAAAGTTAGGTATAGGGGTATTTGTTCGGTCCAAATTAAGTTACTTATACCTCTATTTACTCGGTTTTTAACGGATTATTAACATCCGTACCCCTCGTACTATCTCTGCAATCATTTTTCTACCCATGTCGTGTTGAAAATTATTTTCAACCCCACGACGTTTGTAGCATATTACAATTGTAGTCAAACTTAGGGTTTAAAGTGACTGGAATAGTTAAAAGACGAAAATACCCTTGCTTTATTTTCACTTAGTCTCTCTCGCTCTTCTCCCCTAAACTCTCTGTTTTTATTTCATTCAACTCACCCTCCTCCCCTTAGCTCGACACCCCCTCTCTCTCTCGAATCTCTCTGTTTTCCTTCCTCAAAATCTTCTCGTCAACCAAAAACCAAAAACCCTTTCTCTCTGTTTTCCTTCCTCAAAACTCCTCTTTGTGCTGCCGTTGCAGCCTCTGCCCTCTTCTTCTCCAGCTTTGAGCACAGGCCATTGTTAACCATAGCTGCACCTGCGCTGGTGGTTGAGTCTTCGCCGAGAGATGGTGGCTACGGAAGAAGCGGTTTCGATGAGGAGAGGGAGAAATCGTTGGAGGAGCATGTGGCTTCGCACCCGGATGATGTTCAAGCTCTTAAATCTCTAATGGAGGTCAAGATTAAGAATCGGAAGCTACTTGAAGCCGTTGAGGTCATAAACGAGGTTGATTGAACTTGAGCCCGATCGAGTGAGTTGCCATTGCTGAGAGCCCACATGTATAGCTACATAGGAGAGTCGGAATTGGCAAAAGCGGCATTCGAAGACATCTTGGAGAAGGACTCTCTTCGAGTGGAGGCGTATCACGGGCTTGTGATGGCCGTTTCATAAGGTGAAAAGTCCGGCAAGGTGTTAAACGAGGCGTTGAAGAGGATTCGGGAGGCATTGGAGAAGTGTAAGAAAGAGAAAAAGAAGGAAGAGATCGGGGATTTTAAGCTACCGATTGCGCGAGGTTTGTGTTATCGAATGGAATTACAATAAGGCATTGAAGATTCAGTGAAATAAAAACAGAGAGTTTAGGGGAGGAGAGCGAAAGAGACTCGGTGAAAATAATGCAAGGGTATTTTCATCTTTTAACTATTCAGGTTAACTTTAAGCCCTAAGTTTGACTACAATTGTAATATGCTACTAACGTCGGGGGTTGAAAATAATTTTCAATATGACATGGGTAGAAAAATGATTGCAGCATAGTACAAGGAGTGCGGATGTTAATAATCCGTTTTTAACTTATAAAATAATATATTTTAAGGGTTTTTATTTGTTTTGTTTACTTTTGTAGGTAATAAATTGAATCAAGCTAATAGCAAAATGTTTGAGAAAAAAAGGAAAAAAAATGAGGAAGATAATGGTCCGCACATGCAATTGTGCAGATTCACACATTGTGTGAGCTCACTAGAAACTTTAAAAAACTTGCACGAGCAATAGTGCGAAAATACATAAGCTGTGCAAACTTGCACGGGTACCCATGTAGACTCGCAAGGTCATGTGACTGTTCGGTTCCGTTTTTACTCGATTTTTACGAGCTATGAAAAAGCCAACTTTAGCTATGATTTTGGGAGCTCGATTTTTAGGATTTTAGGAGTAATATTAGAGTTCTTGCTAGTCAAAATAAAACCCCATCGGGGGATATTAGTGTATAATTCATAGAAGATTTGGATTCAACCTTTCAACTTCAATTCAAGCATGAGTTTTCTCTTTTTCTCGTCCTCTTTACTTCAAGTTTATTATTTTGATTATTCAATTTAGTTTGAAATTTTAATTTTTATTAGTTTAAATGTTAATTATCATTAGATTAATTTTTTGTTTTCATATTTGAGTTTAATTAGTGTTCTTTTGTTTTCAAGTTTAGGTGTTAGATTTATTTTATGATTTTAGGTTAATTACTCGTTAAGATTGGTTGCTTTGGTTATGATTAGTCTCTTTAATGGGCAAATTGATCTTATTTAGGTCTTAACCCATCTAGTTTATGCTTGTCATTTGGCATTATATCTCATGTGCACCACTTGTTCAATGAAATGGTTGAAAAGGTTTTTCATCTTAGTTTTTAGGTGATTATCTATCACTGAAAGGGGAACCAATTTGCTAGGGTATGTAAGTAGAATAGTCGGGATTTTAGCATAAAAATAGCCTGAATCCTAGCTAGGTCTAAGGTTGTTATTCTTGTAGTCTAATTGCAATAACCCTAAGAAAATAGGTGGTTTAAACAATTAGATTAGTTCATGACGCTCAAAATTGTGGCTTGAGTAGGCTTTGATGGTGCAACCAACCACTTGTAATAGTTCTATAGACTTAGTTAGGTTTAAACTTGTCTTACTTAATTAGTTTATTCTAACCCGAGCATTCTTTTATTACTTTCTCAAACTAATTTTGCTATCATATATCTCATATCTCTTTATCTACCTAGGTTGAACACTTAAGATAGCTTTGGTATTTGAAAAACAATGCTCTATGGATACAACTCGTGCTTGTAATTTAGCTACACCTATGCCATGCCCTTGTGGTTATAAATGTAGGACTTTATTTTTCCCAACACATCTTGAAAATATTCATAGTCACATATCTATTATCCCAAAACACCCAAATTCCGCCCGAGGATGTTTTGAGTTGTTGGTCACATGATCTAACCCCTGCATAAACTTACATAAACTCTCTACATTTGAAGTCCTCGGTTTACAAACCCTATATCAAGCACCATTGCCTTTTGTTTATTAGAGCTATTAAGTCCTCTCGCATTTCATTCTAAGAGATCAACCATTTTCAATAGGGGTGATTGCTACCGTCACTCTTTGAATGCCCATTCCTTGCAAAGTTATTTCCTGATTTCTACTACCAATGCTACCTAGAATAGTAGAGTTCACTCTATCCTATTGTCTTGTATGTTGAGATTCCTTAGCCTGGTTGTCACATATATTGCATTATGTTCCTATAGAGGAGGGCGTGAATTCTTTACTCACCATACCCAATTACCTTTTTCTTCTTGCACTCGCTCATGTGAATGCCCGTACCCATTATAGCTTGCACATTTAATGGGTTTCCACTAAAACTCAACCTTTTCCTCAAGAACCACCCCATACTCATTCTCAAATAGCTCTTTGTTCACTAACTTTTCTATCACTTCCACTTCAATTAACATTCTAACAAAAGTTGCACGAGATCTCAATTCAGTAACTTTGTTTGTCATAACTGGAACCCAATACGGCTACTAATTTTGATTAGGGATTGAGCACTTTAATATCTAAGATCTTGCCAGGAAGTTGCACCCTAACGAGAACCCTATTCACCTCATTTCGAAAATTTGCAAAATTCGGGCACCATGGTTTCATTACCGGGGTTTACTATCAAAATGATGGATACGAGATTGCAACACCTCATCTCTCTTCGCAACCGAGTCAAACCGAACAAGAAAACTCTATTTTTAACATGATCTTCTCAATATGAAATTTTCCCCAAATTCTTTCAAGGAAGCCCTTCATTATCACAAAAGGTGGTTGACCCCCAACAACAAAGCATATCAAAGCTGAATTCCAACACTCAATCTCCTCCTTCATATCCTCGAGCAACAATTTTACCAACATGGACCTCATCCACACATACTTGGATGCACAAAATTCAATCTAAATCCTGCATTTATTAATTTACCAACATTATATCCATCTCATACGAATCGTTTACCATTAAACGTCACCTGATCATGAGAGATCTTGGCACTTTGCCTTACCACATTTTCTTCATCAATCTTAACCTCAAGCACTGGAATTGGGACCAACAATAAAACTCGTGTTTGCCAATGGAAAAGTAATTAGAGTCGAAATTACCTGGGCATGAGATGTAGAACCCTAGATTTCCTTTGTGTTGACACATCCTATACTCGAACGGCGAATACCCTTGCCCGAGGGTTTGTCGTCTTTGTCGTGGCGAACACAAGTTAGTAGAAGAGGTTAATGTACACTGAGAGTAACCATCATCGAGGAGCCTCTTTCACCGATGATATCTTTGTAACTAAAACAAATAATAATAATAATAATAATAATAATAATAATAATAATAATAATAATAATCTATTATTATTATTATTATAAAAGGAGAACAAGTTTGCCGCTCTCCCCTTAATTGTAGAGATAAAACTAATTTTCAGCCTTTGATTAACTTCTCTAATTAATCTCATCTATTAATATTTTTAAGTAACTTCTCCTCTTGACCGTCTCTTTCTTGCTCCCCTTATCTCTCTTTCTCTCTGTTCTCGATTTCTTTAATCATTTACGCAACTACTTCCCCAAGTTTATTATAAAAGAAGAACGGGTTTGACTGTTCGCCCCTTAATTGTAGGAATAAAATTAATTTTTAACCTTTGATTAACTTCTCTAATTAATCTCGGTTGTTAATTTTTTTAAGTAACCTTCTCTCTCTCTCTCTCTCTCCTCCCGACCATCTCTCTCTCCTCTTGACTCGTCGGTGTCTCCCGCTTCCCTTATCTCTCTTTCTCTTTGTTCATAGTTTCTTCAATCACCTCTACAACTCGCTTCCCCCACGTTTCCCTGTCTCTTCCCTCTTGTAGACTCTCTCGAGCATCTATCGGCTCTCTCTCTCCCCTACCTCTCCATATCCCCGAACACCATGCTCCATTTCTCCAACCCCACTTCTCCATACCCCAGAACACCATGCTCCATTCTCCAATCTTTCATTTAACTCCTCTCGAGAAAGAGAGGATAGAGACCGAAAAGAGAGGAGAGAGATTTGTGCTTGGAGGAGGAAGACGAATCTCATCCTTCAAGGCTTGCATGTCGGTGTTGGATGCCCGAATCGGACAACGAATTCGGTATTCAAATTGAGGTAGGTAAACTCTTAGTCCCCTCTTTCGTCTTGTGTGCCCTCTCTCTCTCTCTCTCTCTCTCTCTCTCTCTCTCGCCTGGTGACTCTCAAATTTATCGGGAGTGGCTCTCTCATTGATGTTTGACCCAAATTTGGAGCAATTTACGGGTAACTATCTTCTTTTCGTAATTTTTTCCTTTTTTGGGCACATAACGTCATCAATTCTTTTCGTAATTTGTTAGAGAAATTTTTGCTCGGTGTTGATGTTTTTTTTTTTTTGTACGAAATGTTGAGTAAAAATTTGATGAAGAGGGATTGTTATGGTACGTAAATGCTAGGCTAAAATTCTCTTCACTTCACCCTCCCTTTCTCTCTCTCTCGTCTGTTTTGACGAATCCATCTCGCTCTTTCCCACCCTAAACGAACTCCTTTCAAGTTCAACCCCACCCTCTCGTTGTGTATAAGAACCCCTCCCTTTATTCAACTAGGTTTCTATATGGCCTCCTTTTTCCAAGTTTGTCACTCATCTTCTCTTCTCTATGTACTTTCTTTCTCTCTCTCTCCCATTTTTGAACCCCACCAAAAATATCAAGGGAGATTTACAGTTGGGTTACCTTTTAATTTATATTTTCAAGTTAAATAATATTTTTTATACTTAACTCACCCTCCGAAAAGTAAAATTACACTTATATCCTCAATTTACTCTCTCTCTCTCTCCTGCCATCACCTCAGGACAGTCTACTCTCCCAATCATCTCTCTCTTTCTCTCTCCTCTCCCCACTTGCCATTCTCTCTTTCTTCTCTCCTAAAATATTAGTCTCTGTCTCTCATTTCCCTACACTCACATATCTCTCTCCTAAAATATTTTTTTAAAATAAAAATAAAATATATTTAGTTTCAAATCGTATTATTTTAATAAACAATTTTATTTTTTTCCTTTAGATAGAAAATTAGTTATTTATTTTATAGATAATTTTTTAAAACTTTTTAATGAAGAAATTATTCACATTTAAATTTTAGTTTAGTTATTTATGCCTCTTTTTTATAGTACCAATATGAATTTCTCTTGTTATAAATAAATTAACTTATTTTTGCATAAAAAATAATAATGTATTCATTTTATGATCTAATTTTAAACAAAATTATAATTTAAAGTAAAATTATAATTTTAAGTTCATATTATAAAATTTTAATTTTTAAAATTTATTTTTCTTACTTCAATTAAAATATTTTGATTGAAAAATATATATATATATTTTGTTTAAATCCTAAATCTTAATTTCTCAATCTAAAATATCATATTCATAAAGCTAAACACTAAATCTTAAATATAACATACTTATAATAGTTAGAATTGTATTTGACTTTACATATGTTTACCTGAAAATGAATATGAAATTATGTGGATTAACATGAGAAATTTTACATAATATTTTTAAAAAATTTATATTTTTTCTTTAGATAGAAAATTAAACATTATGTGGATTAACATGAGAAATTTTACATAATATTTTTTAAAAAATTTATATTTTTTTATTTAGATAGAAAATTAATTATTTGTTTATAGAAAATTTTTAAAAATTTTTTCAATAAAAAAATTATTGCACATTTTTAATTTTATTTTTATTATTTATTTCTCTTTTTACTATTATTATGCATTTCTTTTACTATAATTAAATTAAATTATTTTTTCATATGGTCTATTTTAAATAAAATTTTAATTTTAACTTGTTATTATAAAATTTAAATTTTTTATTTCAATTAAAATTATTTTAATTAGAAAAATATGAAAATCCAGGACAGGATAACCTTAAATTTTATTTGATTTTGTTCTCTTAATTGATGTAGATAGTCATCCCGGGATAACATTATGGTTAACTACAGATTACGGTCTATGTTATCCCGATGTGATTATCTATGTTATTCTGGGAGGATTATCTATATTTACCTTTATTAATTTAATATTTTAGGTTGAGTAATTAAGTTTTAGGATTTAAATAATATTTTTATATTTTTCTAATCAAAATAATTTTAATTAAATTAAAATTTAAAAATTTTATAATTATGAATTAAAATTATAATTTTACTTAAAATTTAAATTTTATTTAAAATCAAATCATAAAAATAAATATATTTTTTATACGAAAATAAGTTAATTCATTTATGATAAAAATTATATATAATAAAAAAAGAGAAATGAATAATAAAAGTAAAACTTAAATTGTGAAATAATTTCTTCATTGAAGGAGAGAGAGAGATGGAGGGGAGGGAGAGAGAGAGAGGGAATTGACAGAGGAGCAGGAGAGAGTTAGAGAGAGAGAGGGAACTGACAATAGAGAGGAGAGCTAGGAGGGAGGGTATAATTGACTTTTTAACTATAACAATGACTTAAGTGTAAATAAAAGCTGACTCAAATATAATTATAAATTGAACTTCTATGTAGTTGTAAATATCCCAAATATCAAAGGGTTCTTCTGGGTTTCTTGTATTTTTTTATTTAATTAGAATTTTTGATTTACCTTGGTGTTGCTGATTTTTATGTGATTGGAGGGAAAGAAAGAAAAGGTTTAAAAATGATGGGAATTTCAAGAGAGAAGTGGTTATTTGGACATGTGACTTTGCTATTAGGGGTGAGCACGGCTAATGGGTACCCTAGAACCGGATCGGAACCGGTAAAATAGGTAAGATTCTTGAACCGAAAACGGTCAAACGGGTAAGGGTAAGGTTTCTAAAATTTAGGAACTCGTTAAATGGATAAGGGTAAGGTTCCTAAAATCAAACCCTGGAACCGGAACTTGGAACCATTTAGACAGGTTTAGGTTCCAGTACCGAAACACGGAACCGCGGGTACCCGAACCCGTTACTAAAATTTTCCAGCTTTGAGGCCCATGAAATTTTTAATTTTGAATTTCAAATGTGTGGCCCAACTTATTAGAAACCCTAGTCTCATTTCTCCTCGTCATTTCACGTTGCTCCTTCATTTCGCGTTCTTTCATTTCGTTGCTTTCTCTCTGCTGCTCGTGGACGAATTGCTCTCTCTCTGCTACTTGCTCGTTCGTCTTCATTTCACATTGCTCGCTTTCTCTCTGCTGCTGCTCGTTCATTTTAACATCAATGGCAAAGGAAATTCTCGTTATTCCGGTGTCTACGGTTTCTAGTGAATCTGCATTTAGTACTTCGAGGTTGGGTACTTGATCAATATCGTAGTAGCTTGGGTCCAAAAACGGTTGAAACTTTGATTTGTTCACAAGATTGGTTGAGGGCATCCAAAATATCTATTGAGTTGAATCAACTTTGGGAGGATGTTCAACAAAATGAAAAAGGTAATCTATTTAATACTTTGATTTTTATTATGTTAATAATATTGGTGTAACTTACTAACTTATTTGGTGTAACTTACTAACTTATTTAATATTTTATTTTATATTTTATAGATCTTGCCAACTGTGATGGAGAAGTTATTTATGTTGAAGATGCAATTGAAGTTTAAAGGCTACGTTATTTTTATTTAAATTTAGTTAATGAACTTGAGACATTTAGTTGTATTAGTTTTTGAAGTGACTTTGTAAGACTTTGTGAGACAAATTTGCTAAAAATTGTGGTATTTCAATTTAGTTAATGATTAACGTGAGTTGATATCTAAAAGTTTTTAAGACATTAAAGTTTTTTTGTAAAAGTAATAGTGTAAACAGAGTACCCGAAACCGAAACCGGAACTCGAAGGTCGGGTTAAGGTTCCTAAAATTCAGGAACCGGTCAAATAGGGTAAGGTTCCTAAAATTCAGGAACCGGTCAAACAGGGTAAAGGTAAAGTTTCTAGTTTTGGGATAGGGTATCCGGAACCGCTCACCCCTATTTGCTATTAGATGGATTCCATGATTAACAAAATTAATCAACTCTTTAATTTGGATTTTTGTGTACAAAAATTGAGAAACTAGGTTATGTGATATTGAAAGTATAAAGTTCACTCCAAATTAAGTTATTTTTTATTAAATAATTAGATATCTCGTTGTACATAAACCTGGCAAAAACTAACCCGATCCGAAAATCCGACCCGAACCCGTTCGAACCGTTGGGTCAAGGTTATGAAAACAACAATTTTATCTTTGTGACTTGTTGATTGAATGTTTTTATACCATTATATGATTTTTTTCATTTTATCACTCTTTTGGTATTGGTTATTTATTATATCACATCCTTTGGAGGGACTTTACATATTTATCGCAATCATTTTTACAAACGAATACTAATACTATTTCATATCTCAACTTCTTTCTCATAAAAAATATTATATACAAAAATTATACATAATTAATTTCAATAAAATATGTGTGGATTCAAATGGTATGATATATTAAAATACTAAAAATACAAGGGTTATACTTGTTGTATTTTTGGTGAAGTAAATATACCTATCGATATCTTAAATAATACACTTTTATTTTTTAGAAATAATATTACCATAATGATGTAAAATTTTGATGTTGTAATCAAAATAAAATTTAGTTTATTATAAATCTTTAATTCTCATTTATTTCAAACCGTTTTAACCGTACTTGAACCACAATGTCTAGGATGGGCAATGGGTCGAGTTCAAACAAAGTTAAAATTTTCCTACTAAATAAAATGGAACGGTTGAGCCTATCCAGGTCAACCTTTTCTCGATCTGTTTTAAAATGTAGTAAATATGCATATAAATCTCCTTATTATAAGAGAAGAGGTGAAATAAACATCGGAACATTAAATGAATCATTAACATAACAAGTAATTATTATTCAACATATCATTGGCCTTATTTAAACGGGTTTAGCGGTCAAGCCGCTCGACTCAATGGGGTCTACACACAAATATTATAATGAAATTTTTGCATATTTTTTGATATTTTTTTCAAAAAAATACAAATACTATACTTTTTCGTTGAATTATGGGCAATTTCAAGCAAAACATATGTTGGATTGTTATAATTAAAAAGAAAAATAACCGATAAAAAAGGCGCTTGCGACCCGTTGGGTTGACCCGAAACTCGTATAACCTCATATATGACCGCCCGTATCTTACCCGAACCCGAAATACACCCGACCCGTATTTTACTTGAACCTGAATACACCGACTCGTATTTAATCCGCTCACCGAATTGATGAGGTCTAGTTGTACAAGGAATTCCACTAGACCTTAAATGTTATTTGTTTGCAAATTTGAATTGTTTGCAAATTAAGGAGTTATTAAAATTGTTGATTTTGAGTTTATTTTTTGGAATGCGAGGCTATCCTTTAAAATTTGGATCTGGACTCTTTATGTTTGATCTTTACTCGCGGCGGTCATGAAGAACTTCTATGATTAAAATTAGTGACCTTTCTCTTCCATGTTTTTCTTTTGGAACATATTATTAGTTTGGACAAATGCGAGTTTTGGGTATTTCGATATCCATTTGCTTTGCTAAGAAATTCAACCGAGGGTATTGATAAACATATTTATTTATGTAAAGTTTCCCGTCAACATTGGGATTGTATTATTGAGTACGAATATGCAATTACACTTCATGATTTGTTTTGGAGAGGGTGGGTAGATGACTAATAATGGGTTATTTCTCAATTGTTACTATTCATAATGGTTTTAGTTGTATTTATAGGACCATATTTCAACATAAGATGTGTTAGTTGAAAATTTGATAATCAAGGAGTTGTTCTTTTGGGTAATAGTAGATGGTTGGAGTGTTGGTAAGTGTTGTTGAGTATGATTTTTTAAAGAAATGTAGGCTATTGTAGTTGAATGTTATTGAGTCTAGGTGAGTGGATTTTTTCCTATTACCAATTAAAAGAACTGACCTTAAGTTATATTATTTTTAATAATATAAAATCTCTATAAGTGTCGAAAAGTGAAATTGGATTGTTATAATTTAAGTGAGTTTCCATTGTTTTAGTTGTGATGTATTTAGATTGAGGATGAACTCATTAATACTATAAAATCTCTATAAGCTCTTGGTTCATTTGGATGTAATCAAATTATATGATTTTTTAAAAAAAGTTGGTTCTACTATGATTCATTGGACTAACTATGATGAACATTTGTAGAAGTTCATATCTTATTACTTCTTAGGAAGTTGTTTTATTAATGTTTTTTTTTTCTTGTGTGCTTGTAAGCAGTTTTTCTCCTTCCTTAGATCTATAAAGTTTAGAAATGGGTCAAGCAAGTCTTAGGAGCTAATTTCATCTATCACAACCTCGAAACATTAAGAGGGATTGAAGATGGATCTTTGTCAGTCATGTGAGTCGGAGCAAGAGTATTATATGGATGCTTAAGACAACATTTTGTATGATATATTTTAAAAAGTAGTAAGATAGGAATGAACTATGTCAAATGGAACTATATTTGAGTTGGTGGCACGTTGCAACGGCTCTTCTCCCCCTGTGTGACCAAAGGTTATTAGTTTAGGTTGAGATGCATTGACATGCAAACTGAAATATATGGACTTTTTGGATGACCCAGAGAAAAATCTTTGAGAATTGGGTTCTAATAGTGAATATTTAAAAAATGTTTTAATGTATTATTTTGTTCAAAAATTTAATCCGCCACAAAAGGCGGGCCTTAGCTAGTAATAATAATAGGCTAATCTACCTAGTATCGTCGGTTTGAATTTTACATTTTTATAGTAAATATGAGAGTTATAAAACCTAGCATTATACTACTACCTTTTTTTTAAGTAGTGAGCTACCTTCACAATGATCTCCCTTTCACTAACACCAGTTGATTAAAACAATAACACTTATTCCCTTAAGAACAGTTTCAAGTTCAAGTGAATAATGAAAACTTGCACTGTGAGAACTTTAATCTTTATGGATTGATAATTAATTGAATCCCTACCAATAGAAGATTAAAGATTAAGTGTTTGTTTATTTTAACGTTTATAGCAACATTTACAATCGGTATCAATTCATTACAGCTCATAACTACTAAATGCTTACTCGTAATGGCTCGTAAATGTTATAACCGATATAATCGTTTTAATTATAGCCTCGTGACATTATTGTTTTATTGTTTTTTTTTTTGTCGTTGTTATAATTATTGTTCATGCCACAATTGTGTATATTAATATGAAAAGATATATACGAATATTTTTGCATGGGCACTTGGGTTGGAGGAGTAAGAGAGTAGAGAGAGAAGTTGTTTTGGGCGAAGAGAGATTAAAATACATAGTAGATTGGGTTGGAGCCTTTCATTTTAAGATGTGTATTGTTTTTATTTTTTATTTTTTCAATAAAAGGGACACGTATTGTTGGGTTTTTTGTCAAATTTTGTATGCATTTTTTGTTAAATTTTGCAATTACATTTTTTGATAGGTATTACCTGAATTTTTTCCCAAAAATATTCATATAAAAATAAAATACGATTGACAAATACATAAATTTTTATCCGAATAAAAATTAAATTGATTAGCAAAAACAATATATTATATTTTTAAATATTCGTTATTGACCAATATTTGTTATTGTGAAATATACAATGCATAATATCACTAACGAGTATCTTAAAACATTCATAATCGCTCATAACAACTCGCATCGACTTTTAACAATTAGTTACAATTGACAGCTAACCGTAATAGCTTGTAACAGCTCGTAACAACAAACAACTTATCATAATAGTTCTTCACAACTAACAACTAGTTTTTAACTACCAACACGAACAAACCCTAGAAAGGAAAATAAATAAATAAATTTGTCTTCTCATACATAGAAAAAGGGAAACGAAGAAGAAAAGAAGAGTACAATATCCGGGTGGTATTTCATTTATTCTATGAACCCTCAAACTTACAAATACAAATTCATTGTCATTTGACATATGCAGGTAGACAATATGCATAAAATGAGATCCATCTTGCTTCAAATGCTTCATAAGGGTGACCTGCCACAATGTCCACAAAAGCTACCTTTAGCAAAGCGGAGCGCTTCAAGTTGTAAAAATGTTGTTGCATCAGAGGCCTTTGCTACCTTGGCGCGTGATCCCATCCTAGAGCAGGAGTTCCTGTTACACATTCTTTTTGAAGCCATTCAGCATCACAGTTTAGAATGACCAACACCATTTACCGACCTGTATTATCGCAGAACACATCAAATTCAGATAACAACATAACATCATGTCCTGTTCAGCAAGCCAGTTTTGAAGTACAAACTTCTCGTGTGCCTCCTGCTTTGATAGAGTCTAGAGAGATCAACATGTATGCAGTCTTACCCCTACAAGCAGTTGTGCAAGTACAGAGACCGATTCTGAAGTTGGTTTCAAATTAACTATAAAAATTAGATCATTCAGGCAATGTTCATCACCACTTTCACTTTTAACTGCTATCCCATAATTCATGTTTGTCACTTTCTTGAAGTGGGGAAAAAAAAATCTACAGCATAAGCCCAATATGGTCCAATTGAAGCACCATTTGGGCACCTTTTGATGAATGCAAACTTAACTTGAACAAGTAGAGATGGGAGAGCATCTACATTGTTTAGCAAGATGTCCTAAACTATCCTCTACTTTTATTGTGGAGAAGTGCCCATTAAGGCTTCACAAATCCTACAGTGCAGATAAGATCCTCACTGCAATCACTGGCAGAGGGTAGGCAGTATATCACAACCCCTCCCCCTCCCTCCCCCTCCCCCCAAAAAAAAAAAAAAGAAAAATTTCTCCCACAGCGGAAAAAAAGAAAGAAAACTTTTGGTTTAGGTTAGTTTGTTCCTTGCTATTCATCACTGATTCATTCCAACGCAATGGAGATTATAATGTACAACTAATAAAAATAGATTCTACTCCCTGTAAATGCTATTCACGTCAGAGGCTTACATGAGCTCTAGTACAAGAGCAGATGCTCCTCCTCCCCCATTGCAGATGCCGGCAGCACCGTATTTCCCTCTCTTTTGCCTCAGAACCTGCAAATTTAACCACTGTTTGTCAAATTGAAAGTAAACAGCACTGATATTGCAATAAAGGACTGGACAGAAGGCATGAATGTCTCTAAAGGAAAAACACCCATATAATGAAATGAAACCATTGCTTAGAAAGAAAAGAAGAGAAAACTATACGACAGTGAGATGAAAAATGAGATATTGTGTAATACCTCACAGCTGAAAGTTGCTCTCCACTAAATGTCAGGGATATAGATTAATGAAGCTAAACAATTCTTGACAAGGTACAGTTTTTGAAAAGATGAAAGATAATCATACCCCAAGCAATGTGACCAAAATTCGAGCTCCACTGCAACCTAAAGGATGGCCAAGAGATACAGCTCCACCATGAACGTTAACCCTTTCCTGCTCAAAAGTGACCCCCTCCCCTTGTCAATAAGAAACTGCTAAGAACAGTAAATCTGCATATTACAAGGAACTAAAAATCGAATTTACAGAACTCACTGGATCAAGCCCCAACAACTTCTGGTTCGCTAGAGCTACAACCTAGAGACAAAGAAGATAAAAATAAGTTAGATGTCTAGAAACCGAGTAGAAACATGCAAGCTCCATAAGATGACAGAAAAGTTGTACAGAGAAGGCTTCATTGATCTCATAGAAGTCAACTTGAGAAGGCTCCAAACCAGCATTCGATATAGCCTTCGGAATCGCAAGGGCAGGGGCAGTTGTAAACCACTCAGGGGCCTGATCAGACAATATGTAATGAGACATTAGATGATCCAAACTGAAGAACCAAAATAAAATTGTTTTTACTCAAGCAGATACAGAAATCCTGTATACAAAATGGCCAGCAGCACAAAAGTAAGAAACCTGAGCAGCATCAGCAAAACCTTTAATCCTTGCAATCACTTGAAGACCGAACTCCTTGGCCTTTTCTCCACTGACCAATACTAACGCAGCAGCACCATCACTGCATTGCACCAACATCATGCAGACTATTACCCTTCT
This sequence comes from Talinum fruticosum, assembly GCA_021018815.1. Lineage (NCBI taxonomy): Eukaryota > Viridiplantae > Streptophyta > Magnoliopsida > Caryophyllales > Talinaceae > Talinum > Talinum fruticosum. The sequence continues at coordinate 4,836,736 of JAITYX010000037.1, read as the reverse complement.
GGTTAATATAAGCATGTAATGAAGAAAGCATAATATAACCAGACCCTAGAACTACGGAGTGGACAAGAAAGGGAATGGAAAATGAAATACCTGGGCTTACTCAACTAGGAAACTAGACATATTTATTTTTTAAGATTGTTCTGTTTTGTCACCAGAACTTTAAGTAGGAACAGTCACTTAGGCCAAATCAATTTGTCTCAGAAAATTAGATGTATGATGCGACTACATACTATAAATAAAGCAAAAGCAGTATAGCTCGAAAATACAAGAGCAGAAGTGAAGGACATAATAGGAGAAAGTCTTGGTATTTATTACTTCATCTGTCCCATAGATTTAGACAAAATTTCTAGTATGAGCTATTCCAAAATCTAATCAAAATTATCTTGTAGTCATATATACAAGTTACGTCTGATTAATAAACAGTGGATAGCAGCAGACAGCACAGCAAACTATTTGCTTTTATCATATTTATATACTTGCTTCCCGTTTTCACAGTATGATTAACTTTATGGGACAAAGAGAGTACCTTATAAGTGAAGAATTTCCGGCAGTAACAGAACCTGAATCCTTTTTAAAGCTTGGAGGCAGCTTTCTCAGTTTGGCAGGATCAAACTGTTACAAACAATAATATCCATATGTAAAGAATACAGCCCATAACATGAACACTGAGTTGGGTCAGTAATAGAGCTGATGAGATTAATGAACTATTTCTCACCTTTTCAAGACCATCATCCTTATCAACAACTCTGGATTGTTTTCCCCTACCTCCAGAAATCTTGACCTGCTCACAGATGTCCACAGATGAACTTGCTTCTAGTTTACTAGTAAGTAACCAAAAACAAACTTGACTGGTTCAAAATGCATTATTAAAAACTACAAACAGATCTCACCGGAGCTATTTCCCATGAAAATGCACCACTTTGTTGAGCAGAAATTCCGCGCTCATAGCTCTTTATAGCATAAGAATCCTGTGCAGATAGGAACATGAGAACAAGATAACGAAGACTGTAAAAATTTAAATGATTCCTCTTTTCTTGTTTCAGGTTTTTGGTTGCAGACACATCATAGCATCGAAAGGAATCCTGCAAGGGGCCGCCTAACTATGAACAGAATGTTATAAACAGCAGGGCCATAAAACTATCAATCATGCATGATTGTCTAAGAACCAAAATCCAAACTAATCACGAGAGCGATCCTCGGAACATTAATGGTTTCAATACCAACAATCCATAAATAATAACATCCGCCAAGTTGTTAAATCTCAATGTTTGTGAGCAACCAAATCTTTGGTTAATTCAATTATTTGTAGAAAAATGTGCAGGTCGAAAGCCAAAAAAACAGATGATGTAAACAAAAAAATAAAATAAAAAGAGAAGATACCAAGACCATCACCTCCAGTACTCTGAAACTCTATCAAACAACTCGAGCAAAAAACATTATGTCTACAAATTTGTTATACCTGTTCTTCTCTCGAAATCTTATATTTATCAGCACAAATCTCTCCACAAATTCCCATTCCAAAATCGTTGTAGACATCCCAAAGACCATCTTTAAGCATTCCATCAATGAGAGTGTCATGTCCAAGCCTAGATCCTGTTCTGTAATCAAATGAAGTATGTCAAAGTTTTACTTTAAACCACTCAAGAAGCAAGTTTTCCATGTAAATTAGCCATTGACATGAAGCACAAATTTGATCTAACCACATTTAAGTAATGACAACTTCATCAAGAATGACACTATCAACCACTCATTTGCTCTTGAAGGCATCCAAAACCATTGCTCTTTATTGCCGACTATTTCTTTATAAGAAAAGTTGGGCAATATCATGACTGAAGAGATACATTATTATCCATAGTTGCACAATCTTTAACAAAGGCAAGTACATAAAAAGATGACGAACAATAGCATGTCCATTCATCTCTCTTAAGCACATGTGAAGACTAAGTGTAACTTCAATTGTTACAGTTAGATAATCAGTAGCACACCGAAGAAGCCTACAGGCAGATTACCACAATGCACATGACCACATGTGGAAACAGAGTGCTGTGCAATTTTTCCTTAATAGGACTGGCTAGAACGGGTAAAAGTTATTGATCATTTTGTTAATCTCTTAAAGATTTATAGAACCAAGTGCGCCGTGTACCTGCTACTAACAAAGGAGAGCAACAGCTACAACCACAAACTTCATGGTTCCCTAAATGCACCACAACAACAAAACCCTGTATGGCTCCCTCAATCCACCAAATGAATAAGTGATATTGTCCAGAATGGTTCTGACATTTAATAAAGTAAAACTCAAGGTATTAGAGACAGCACTGTTGCAGTTGTAAGAACAAATATATGCACTCTGTCTCATATACAGTGACATGCAGCTAACCTAAGCATGATTATCTCCACTCTCAATATGATTGTCTCCACTTTTCCCCTTTTTGCATCACCAGAAGAGCATATCATGACAAAAACTAGGAATTATTTCCAACGGAATTAAAAGAATGGAAATCCCCCAGGTCAGTAGGGCAACATGATTACGGACTGAGAACAGCATTAAAAAAAAACAAAAACCCTCTATTTGAACAAAGGAACCAAAAGGTCATGCCTGCAAGGTTTTATGACCTAATTAAGGATTACAACAGATGCCACAAGCTGTTCTATTGTTAAGCGACTTCAGATAGTCTAGGGAAAAATCAAACATCAGAACCAGATAACTAAGATAAAGCACAAGAACAGAGAACTAACCTTGCTTGTGCGAGGTACTTAGGTGCATTAGACATACTTTCCATCCCCCAGCTACTACAATGTCATTGGCACCAGATTGGATACTTTGTGCACCGATCATAGTTGCTATACAAAAACGGATGAATCATACTATTGTAAGTTTAGACATCCTCACCGTGAGGAACTTTCTCATTCTAGGGAAAATACTACAGACCTTTCATCCCTGAAGAACATACTTTGTTAATCGTGGTGCAAATCACTGAATTGGGAATTCCTGCACCGAGTGCAGCCTGTCTGGCAGGAGCTTGTCCCAAATTAGCACTAAGAACATTACCAAAGAACACTTCCTCCACAAGCGATGGATCCACTCTTGCTCTTCTAAGTGCACCTAGACAATTATTATGGATCATTGATTCAGCAAAACAATTACACAGCAGATGAACTATCCGTACAAGAGACAAAATAATGAGTAGGTGCTCCTACACTCGATCGCTATAGACCCAAGCTTAGTTGCGGATAAAGATGATAGAGAACCAAGAAGCCCGCCCATAGGTGTGCGGGCAGCACCAACGATGCAAACATCTGTTTCCAAACAGAAAAGGGGTGGTTTTAGAAGTAAATTAGCTAAAGGAAAAGATTTTATACACATATCAATAGAAAAGTACAAACTAACAATAAGTAGGGATAGCACCATACCAGCCACAAGTGAGCATTTTTATTTTACATGCACTTTTTTAACATGTCCAACCATCTGGATTTTAGCATCACAAATTTCCTACTTTTATGGTAAGATACATACTTTAAACTTTATCTTGCATAAAAAATGTCCATACTTCTTTCCAAAATATAACATTCATCACCGGTAAATGACTTGAAACATCTATAGCAACTGACTAGTGATCCTGCTCCTATCTTGTGTCAAGCTTTCGAGTTTTAACAATAAGCTGGCTCACAAGTGCCCGGGACCCAACTCAATTCAATTAAAAAAATTAAAGAGAAAAAAAACTTTCATAATTTGCAAAATTGGCCGGAGAACTTTTCTGTCCTCTCATTATAAAGATTTAACGGAAACCAGATAAAGGGATTTTGGTTTTCTTCTTTTTTGGGGGAGGGGGATGAAGGTTCTTAAAAATGTAAGAAATTATATTTGCACGGACAAAAAGTACACCAAATCACTGGTGGATTTCTTTTTTATCATAACACCCCCTATCTTTATGGTAATATTTTTTATCTAATAACACCACATGTCTCTCATCAAGCACAGTAATGCCTACGTGGATAACACTATCTACATCTGAATGCTTGCATGGATAACACTATTTACATCTGAATCTCGCCGAATCTCCCCAGACCCTATGGAAGCAAAGAGTTGTTGAAGATTGCAACATCATGTCAGCATAGTTTCACTGTCCACTTTGTAAGTATACTTAAAATCACTTTGTAAGTGTATTTAGAATAATTGAAAAGAAAATTTAAAACTAGCTAAATCACCCTATGCGGCACTTCATTAATACATGTCAAACAAACAAGGTACTGGTTGTCCTGGTCGGATCGCAATGATAGTAGTCTAATCATATTAATAATTTGAATAAGAATTACCGAAACCCCAAACTGAACAACCTCAACAAAAGAAAACAAACAAATCTCCAATTGATTAATATAATAATAAAGAATAGAGGAACGGGGACCAAACCGTGCCTCTTGGTTTTATTGACTGGTACTCATCTCCTCGTAGCGGAGCCATATAGAAACCTGCAAATAATAATTTTTTTTTTTCAAAAAAATAACTGTTGTTTAACTGAATAATGATAGCATAAAACGAAGTAAAGCATCTGCAAAATTCAATCGATCCGCTCATAAAGACAGAGAAATAGCGGAATTCAGAGGCTAAAATGACAAAGCAAACTCGAAATCGATCGAGACGAAAGAAATTCAGACAATTGAACGCTAAAAACAGGAAATAGGAAATTAAGCAGCGAAATTGCAAAATGTTCCATGTAAAACCGAAAAAAAAGATTAAATTCACCTTAGCTAATCTCTGCACCAAAATATTTACAGGAATTTTCTTGTCTTGCTGCAGTGGATTAAGCCCCGGAGATGGAAAGGAACTCCAATCTGTTGCTGATGGCGGGAGAGAGGGGGGAGAGAGGAGAGGAAAGTAATGCAGATGCATCAGCCAATGTCTTGGGAAATGCAAATATACCAACGTACACGTACGAAGAATGACGTGTATTCCATATCTCGACAGTCCACAACGATGATGATCACATCGAACGTTTTCTAATTGAATTAGTAGTGTATATTATATTCTTCTTTTCTTTCTTAGTTCTAAAGCTTGATGTACATGAGATTTTAATTATATCTGCGATGCAAAAATATTAATTTATTTTATTTTTATAATCAGTTATTTTTATAATTTTATAATTTTTAATTCATTTATAATAATAAAAAATCTACACTATATATAATAGTCATCTTTTCAAAAAGATGAAATGGCATATCGAGAGGGAATTTAGGAGTTTCGTCCAATAAAAAATAAATAATTTATTATTTAAAAAAATAGGTTTCCACTCATATAATAATAATAATAATAATAATAATAATAATAATAATAATCTATGTAATATATAATAGTAGTATTTTAAATTGGTCAAAACTTGTAATGGGAGTGATTGTAAGAGATTAGGGTAATCTTAACCATAAAAATTATTTGTCCATTTAATATGCGTCGTTGATGTAAATAATTAAATAATTAAATAATATAATTTATCCAAATAAAAAAATCCTTTTATAAGTGGACTCTCCTCCTTCTTTTTTTTTTTGTATGATAATACGAGTCTCATTAGTATTTTTTTTTTTGTCCTTCATATATTGAAACAAATCTATACGATATATAATAGTAATCTTTTTAAATAGGCTAAATACTACAATAAGAGTGATTGTAGGAGCTTGGTGTAGTCTCAACCATAAAAATTATTTGTACATTAAAAATAAGTCATTGATGTAGATAATTAATTAAATAAAAAATAAAATTCATCGAAAGGAAAAAAAAGTTTCCCTTTAAAAGTAGACTGTATCAAGGTAATATTGGATCCCCTTGCTAAAAAATTAATAAATAATATTATAAAATTATTTAATTTTAATCTAAAAACTAAACAGTAAATAATTTACCTTATTAATTTTAAAAAATATAAAACATAAAATACAAACCAAATTGAGCAGCAAATTAATAAATAAAAATTACAGAAAATTATATAATGAACTAAATTAAAAATATATACAGAACTAAAAACATAAATACTTTTTATAATTTTTCAGAAAAATTAAACACAATTAAAACAGAACAACAAAAACATTATCTAAAATAGAAAGTTAAACAAATAATCAATTACACTACAATACATATGAAAATAAATAATTAAATTAACTAGAATATTAAAACTATTTTTTGGACCAAAACATACCATAAAAACCTAAAATCAAAACACAAAAATTAAATTTATAAATTTATTAAATTAAAAACTTAATTTAACCTAAATTAGAAAATAAATCTAAACAATAATTAAATTAAACATAAAAACTAAGAAAATTAATATTAAGAGATTAATACTCTAACTAAACCCTATAATAATATAAAAAAATAAAATTAACCAAAGGAAATTAATTTAATCCAACTTCTAACAATTTGATTAAAAATAACAAAAATAAATAGAAAAATAATCTGAAAATTAAAATATATTAGGACTCAAAATAAAATTAATATAAAATTACTGAGATATCTATTCTATTATCAATCAATTTAGTGGGTGTTTGGCCTAGATTTTAAAACTGTTTTTGAATTTAAAAGACAGAAGTTAGGCCAAACACTAGTTTTTAAAAAATTGAAACTATTTTTCAAAAACGATTTTGGAAAAAAAAACTACTCAAAGCAACGAAACAGACAAATAGATGTTTACTGTTTCTAATTCTGGAAAAACTCGTAATAACCACCCGTAATCCCATTCTATCTCTGTCTCTCCTATCTTTTTATGTTATTTTAATTTTTCTCTCTTCTTTGTCTTTATCTCTCTACTCTTTCTCTTCTTTTATTTTATTTCTATCTTATTTCTAGCTTTTTTAGAAATTTTGGCCAAACAAATTAATTATTTGAAAAACACTTAAATAAAATTTAGGCCAAACACTTCAAAATTTTTTTCAAAAACAATTTTCAAAAAAATGCTTTTTAAAAACAAAAATAATTTTTTAAAAATTAGGCCAAACATACTCTAAATAGTGTAGACAAAACTAGGTCAAACAACTTATTATTCAAAAATATTTTCATATAAATTAGGTCAAACATTTCATAACTTCTTCAAAAAACACTTTTAGAAAAACTGTTTTTCATAAACAAAAAACACTTTTTTATAAACCAGGCCAAACAACACTTTAATTCATTCTCACGTCAATTATTAGTAAAAACCTATTTATGATTACATACAAATTCAAAAACATAGTTATGATGTAGAGATTGACGCGAAAAATTCAAAAAATATATTGATGACAAAAAGAATATTGAATGATTTTAAAAAAGGGATGCAATTAAGAGTAATTTTATATAAGATAAATTATAGAATAATATTTTAAAAAATAATTAAAGGATATTCTATTATTTTTAACGGTGTTAAGGTTAATTCACCAATATTTTTAACCTAAAAAGTATAATCTATATTATTTCAAGTTTTGGTTTGATTTAATTTTACATTTGAGAATCACAAGTTATGTTTTTTTTTCTTTGTGACTTCAAATTGTGACTCGATTAAAATCTAATGAGATAACTATCAAAGTGAACAATATATATTTAATTATATATTTTTAGGTGGATGAATAAGATATTTTATTAGATGAGAAAATTTGTTCTTCCTTTCTTCTAAAAATAAAACATGTATTGCAAAGATGTAGCAATAGCTTATGTCATTATTTGGTTTATTAGTTTGCTAGGAAGATGTGGTTGAGGTGACTAAAGAACATGGTATCGGTTTCAAACTAATTTTTAATTAATGGCTTTAAGTTTTGAAAGTGATTGAATCAGCAGCGGTCGGTCAATTGGAGGAGGTCCGATATAATTAAGGTATGAGTTTAACTACTTATTTTATATTTTTAATTTTTAATATGTAATTTTTTGTCTAATTTTCGTTGTTTGGATCATGAGTTTCTCTGTCTTTTTCCACTTACTTTTTAATTTTGTGCCTATTCTATCATTTTCAAAATACGACATGCATCCACGGGTAAATTGCATCCTGCCACGAGTATTAGTGTGACGAGGATTTAACATACTATTATGTTAAGTGTGGAAAGGGTATGAGTGGATAAATATTCCACACACTAATTAAATAAGTCGAGTGAGTGCTATCTTTAACCGCACACTTATATCCAAAGAAAACAACATCACTCGCCATACTTATATCTATGAACATATTACCCTTGAGCGAGTCATTTTTTTTCCTATTACCGGTTTGCGCTTGAAGCAACTTCTACCATCGATATAGACACTTAGCTTGTCGGCAGTTAAGCCATAAAATTGTTTTTGAAATTAACTAGGGTTAATTAAAATATATTAATTTTTTCTACTCTTTACACCATTTTTTTTTCTCTAAAGCACTGGGGTTGAGTGACCACGGTTGCCCCAACATAGATCTGCCTCTCGGATTAAAAATACTTAATTCTTCAAATTAGGGTTCTGTTCATTAAAGTGAATTTTTTCAATTTTATTTTATTTTACTTTTCTTTAAACAACATTAAGAAAAAAAAAGGTATAAAGCCGTGCAGATGTGAAATTTACTGATTAAGCAGAAAATAAGAGAGAAAACAAGATTAAAGTTTGAGATTTGAGATTTATTTCTTATTTTGATTTTTTCAATATATTGGGCATTGTGCTATAAAAGAGCGAGAAATCGAAAATTTGCATAAAAATATTTCCTCTATGTGTTTACTTTTTATAAAAATTCTTTTCAATTATTTTTTAAAAAATTTCTTTTTGATTGTGTATTTAGTATTTGACTTATATGATTATCATAAATTGTCCAATCCAAAGAAAAATTCTTTTTATGTATTTTAATTATCTCAAAATAACTCGTCACGCTCATTATCTCGTCACGCTTATTGTCCATGCTAAATAATCATTTTTCAAGAGATGTAAATCATCACTCTTAATATACATGGATATACCTTAATAAGGTTACTATCACTCTTACAAGAGCGGTTATATTTTTCTACATTATTATGTGTGAAAATGATTTTAGGAAACTCATTTTTACTTATTTTTCTTTCACACTCAGTCATGTGTAATTAGATAAGGGTGGAAGCATACCATTTTTTATAATGATTGTAACATTTTTTATTATTAATCTCATTTATAAATGTAGTTATTAAATATTTACTTTTTAGTTCATAACTTATTAAGAAGTATTAAATTACTCCGTGCATAGCACGGGTTCAAACTAGTAATAATAAGTTAAAAGAACATAAGTAGATATATTTTTCCTTAAATAGTTAATATAAAAATATTTTTTAACTTTTTATAACTTATTTTTGATAAATTATTGCTATTATTTATATATTTAACTTATTATTTGTCTTCCCCTCCTTTCTCCCCTTTTCTCTAGAAAACTCTACCTTTTTCTTTTCTTAGCACTGTCATTGACTTTTTGTCAATGGTAAGTTTCAAGCTCTCTTTCTTTTATGTCTTATCTACTATTTTCTCTACAAATAATTGTTCTCTCTCTATACTCACTTCGAATGAGTGGTATTGTTTCTCAATTTTACAACGATTCTATCAGTTTATTTTTATAGGTTATGGTTGTATGTGATTGAATTATTAATTAATTGTCGGATCGGTTCGAAACGAGTATTAATTCTTCAAATTTGGACTGATGCAACAAATAAATCTATTCAAAAGGAATGTTATATAAGTTTTGTGCATCTCCTCGTTAAAAGGTTGAATGATGAAATAACTATCGAATGAAATAGGAGCGTTCGTAAGAGTTTCAATTAGTTCTTTTAATCGAAAGATTTATTTTGTTATTCCAGTTATAAATTTGTTTGTGTTTGATTTTTATTGTAAATGTCGTATGTCTTCCAATTAATGAAATTCATCCATTATTCTTAAAAAAGACTTATTATTTGTCTTTTCTCCTTTTTGCAACTTTAACTTTAAAATCTAATTTTTTCAAAAAAAATATCAATAAGATAAAGAAAATATTTTATATAAATTTACAATATTACACAATATTATTCAAAAATTAAAATAAATTACTTTTAAAAATGTACACATCCAACATAATAAATGCATGATATGTAATTTTATGAAAAAAATATTCAATATTTAACCTAATTAAATGCATGAATCATCTAAACATTATTGTAATAACTATCTTATATTATTGCAATTTCACATAAGTATCATACATGTCAAACATACATTGATTCTACCCAACATTTTATATATATATATATATAGAAAATAAGAGTTTTATCTATATAATTAATCATTAATTGTCAATTATGTATGATGATAATTAATTTTATTTGACAAATTTTATGAATTTTGATAATAAATATAATATTTTATATGTCCAATTTTTATATAGGGTGTCCTTTGTTGGGGGAAAATATTTTTAAAAAAATAATTTTTCTTGAAAATTATTTTCCATCCACATTTTTTTATTTTATTAGAAGAAAAATATTTTTTTAGAATTCATTTTTCATTGTTTGGGAGGAAGAAAATTAATAACATAGTCTTTTCCCAAACTCTGAACTCCCAAACCTTAAACCCTAAATCTCATACTCTAACCCTAAAAAATAAACCCTAAACACTCAAATCCTAAACTCTAAACCCTAACCTTATACACTAATTCTAAATCTTGAACCACATACCCTAAACCTTAAAGCCCACACCCTAACCCTAAACCCCCAAATAAATGTTCCTTAATCCCCTTGCCCCTCCCCCAACAAAAGAAAACAAAAAAAGGAACTAATAATATTTCCTAAAAACTTCAAAATAAAAAGAAACCAATAGTATGTCACAAGTAAAGATAAGCTGGTATAGAAAGGAAAAAACCCATTTTTCTTAAAAATTATTTTTTAAAATTTCTAGTATCAAACAGATAAAAATTAGAAAATTATTTTATGAGAAAATAATTTCCCCCAACTAAACATACCCATAATTAATTTTAAAGAATATGCAAAAATAAGAATTATATATATATATATATATATATATATATATATATATATATATATATATTATTGAAATGAATTTTGAACCAATACAAATAATATTAAATTTTTAAGAAAGCAAAATTTGATAATATTATGTGGCTTAAGTAATGGATGTTTTTGGAAATAAATATAGGACAGAAGGTGTATGAATTTTAGTCGATTCAACATTTTTGTCCAAAATGAGGCCAAAAATATGAAGTCTAGAGTTTCTAAATATTCTTTTAATGATATATTTACATATGTAATATGTCAAAAATTCTATCAAAAAATTTGTAAAAATAATTATCAAAATTATTTTTGAAGATTATAAAAAATTAATTTCTGATAACCATGGTCCAATGAGGAAAGCATAAAATGGTTGGAAAAATTCGGTTAGTTTTTTTTTTTTTTGAGTCGAAATAAATAAGACTATATTAAAAACTCGGATGAAATGTTCTGTCATATTTTAAACCTTTTCATATTGGATAAACTAAACAAGCCCAAATTTGAGTCAAATTAGAATAGATGTCTGTTTCCGGAGAAATCTAAGTTGATGAGGTGGATGATGATTCGGAGAGAGGAAGGATTTACTCGCTCCGGTTTCGAACACGTAGCACGAGCGATCCGAGCCGAGTGATGACTCGCTCGAACTCGCAAAAGGCGAAGCCCGGGTGGTGGATCCGGAACGCCCTCCGACGCTCAAGTTAGTATCCGATTTGATTGAAAGGATCGAGGAGATCTTCCTCGATATGCGTGAGGGGTTTCCTTGGGAGACGAGAAGATTTCCAAAGATGGAAGTTCTCGGGGATGAATGTGTGCTCGATGAACGTTGATGAACGTTATGAGTGTAGATGAGAGTTGAGAGCTTAGGAGCTTGAGTGATTATCCTCAAATGAGATGTCTTGTCAAATGAACATAACATCCCTTGGGGTTGAGGAAAGATGGGTATTTATAGAGGATTTTAAATGGGTAAACAAGATCTTTACCATGGTTTAGGGAAACCCTAGCCCTAGTGGGCTTTGGGGCTTTACTGGCTCTGGCCCGTTAAGGGTTATCTTGGGCCGATTCCTCCTTTATCCAACTGATTAGGCCAGTCGGCCAGGTGACGTGTCGGTTGAGTTGAACTCGTCCGGAAATACCCGAATCACATGCAATAAAAATTTACATTCCAATTTAAGTAAAAAATCAATAATCATATTTGATCTTCTTCAAGCTGAACAAATTTGAATAATTAAGTTGGGACAAAGTGTTTACAATCCTGTAACTAAACTACTTTAGAGCATCCACGATGCATTACTCGCATAGCGTAGAGCATCCCCAACCCCTTTTAAGGTACGCAAGGCAGCATGTGACTAAGGGTTGCTCGTCCAATTTTGTCTTAGGCCACGCAGCCTATTTTTATTAGCTTCATTTTTTTGTTATAATTTGAATTATCTTTTTTATTTTTCTTAAAAAGAAAAGTTATATATTGTAGTGTGGGTCCATAATAATATTTTATTTGGTGAACCAAAGTAACAAGTTATGCATTGTGGAAGTAAATATTTAAAAGACAAAAAATTTGACCTTTTCGACGATGTCTTCATTGTAAAACCTAATTTTAAAAGTCAAAAATTAGCTCTTACATTGCAAATGCTCTTAAAATGGATTGGGGAGGGCGGGTAACTAGCATGTGACTTTTCTCTCTCTCCATTTATCTTTTTTAATAGGTAAATTACAATTAAATTATATTTTAATTTATAATTACACTTTTAGTTATGATTTTTTAGCACAACAATTATAATTTTTACACTTAAATCTTTAAAAAGACAATTACACCCCTCCCTCTCTTTTCCCCCTATGTGTCAGCCATCCTCTCTCTCTCTTCATCAGCCCCCTTCCCCTATCTGTTCCTCTCTCTTTGTTAGTCTCTCTCTCTCCTCCCCCTCTCTCTTACGCATCTTTCTATTTTTTTAAATAAAAATAAAAAATTAATTACTATCATTAAAGACAGAAAATTAATTATTCGTGTTATAGATAATTTTTTAAAAGGTTTTCAATGAAAAATTATTTCCCATTTTAAATTTTATTTTTGTTATTAAAATTTTTTAACTATCATTATGCATTTATCTTACTATAAATGAATTAATTTTTTTCACACAAAAAATAATATATTTATTTTTTGATCTAATTTTAAATAAAATTTAAATTTTAAGTTAATTATTGTGAAATTTCAAAATTTTCAGGTTTAATTTTTTCTTATTTTAATTAAAATTATTTTGATAGAAAAATATGAAAATATTATTTAAATCCTAAACCTTAATTACTCAATTTGAAATATTAAACTAATAAATCTAAATATAAACAATTATTGCGGGATAACATAAATTAGCATCCCTGGATAACATTGACAATCTTCCAAGGTTCATATTTTTTCAATCAAAATTATTTTTATTAAAATAAAAAACTAAAATAAAAATTTTAAATTTATAACAATAAATTAAAATTAAAATTTTACTTAAAATTAGATCAAAAAAATAAATGTATTTTTGTATAAAAATAAGTTAATTTATTTATAATAAGAGAAATGTATAATGGTACTAAAATAAAGGAAAATAAATAACAAGAGTAAAATTTAAAATGTGAAATTATTTCTTCATTAAAAAATTTCAAAAATTATCTAATAACACAAATAATTAATTTTTCATCTAAAGAAAAAGGTATAAAATTCTTTTAAAAAATAATATGCTTTAAAAATAAAATAAATTTTTATTTTTTACTAAAAGATATATATATATATATATATATATAATTGTCTTTTTATTTTCTTTTGGTGACTACAGTGTAATTATAAATTTAGAATATGTTTCAACCGTAAATTTTTCTATTTTATATTTCTCATCAAGTGTAGATGGATGATTTCTTCTCATGCCTATAATTAGCTAGTCGATGGTGCTCATACCTGCAATGACGCCAGGCCGTTGGTGGTCGTTTGTCAGGATATAACAACTAAGACGTCTTCTCATCTTTTTAATATTATGATGATATTTAGAGGAGAGAGAAAGAAGCAACTTATTAGATAATTCAAGATCTAGAGGAGAGAGAGATAGAGGGGCGTAAGAGCAAAGATAAGTGATGATAAAGAGGAGAGAGAAAGAGAGGCTGTAGAGAGAGGAGCTTTAGAGGAGAGAGAGAGGTCTGATAATATTTTAGAGGAGGGAGAGAGAGGTTGTGCTTTATGTCACGGGCCGCTCCGGAACATTCCGGAATGTTCTAGATCTCTCCCTACTATCCTATAATGTTCTAGAATTCTCTCCTCGATTTCGGAAGAGCTCGGAATCTTCTAGAATTCTCTCCTTGATTCCGGAAGAGCTCGGAATCTTCTAGAATTCTATCCTTGGTTCCACCAAGGCCTCCCAAGTTCTAGAATGTTCTACACTTATGTAGATATATAGATATTTGTATAGAGAATTCTAGATACGCAATCTTAGCTAGTAGGATTAGATTAAATCTCCACCGTCCATTGAGGAGGTGGACAAGTATAAATACCCCCTAAGGGGGCTCATTTGTAATCAACTCATCCAACAATCAATTCCAAGAGTTCAATACAAAGCATTCTCTCAAACTTTCTCTCTCTCTAAGTGTCTTTGCTTACTTAGCTCTCTCAAGCTTAAGTCAAGCATCTTTAAGGCTTACTAGCAAGCTTACAAAAAGGGTCTCAGGTCTAGTTTGCTAGCGCCGCACGGGTACTAAGTTCGAGTGAATTATCGTCCCGTGACATTTAGGAATGGGAGCGGTTTAAAAGCAATTAGGGTTTTTGTTTTTTCAAGAGATAAAAAAATTAAAAATATTAGGGTTTAGATGAGCTTTTTAGATAGGACCCATAATTCTTTTTATAAATATAGGTTGAGTTGACTTTGTTTTTTATTCAAATATATACTTGGGTTTGACCGATTTAACCGGGTTCAATCGTTAATCGAGCCAACCAGTCCTAATCCGAGTTAAATGGTCCGACCGGTCAAACTATTAACCACTTTATTGATTGAGTTGATCATCGAGTCGGTTCTCTAAAAACATAGTTGGAAGGGACTCAAACACGCGATCACCGATATCAATACTTATGCTATGGGAGTGCCTGGCCAATTCACTTGCAAAATTCTACTTAGAAATTTAATAGGGGTCAATAAACATATATTATATTTTTTGTTTTTGTATCTTTACACAATTTTTTTCTTGAAAGGACAAGGGTCGGGTGACCCCGCTTGCCCCAACATAGATTCGCCCCTAGATTAAGAATATATCAGGGTTTAGTTTATTAAGGTGAGTTTTTTCAATTTTATTTTATTTTACTTTTTCTTTAAACAATATTTTAAACCATTTGTGAAATTTACTGATTGAGCGAGGAATAAGGTTTATTACTTATTTTGATTTTTCCAATATAGTAGGCAATATGCTATAAAAGAGTGGAAAGTTGAAACTCCGCCTAAAAATGCCCTCTTTGTGTTAAATTTTTTTAAAAAAATTATTTTAATAATTAAAAAAATTCCTTTTTGATTGTGTATTTAGTATCTCACTTATTTGATTATCAAAAATTGTCCAACCCAAAAAAATTATTTCCAAGTATTTCAATTTATTTCAAAACAACTATCATGCTTATTATCCATGCTAAATAACCCCTTTAAGAGATGTAAATTGCCACTCTTAATATGTGTGGACATACTTTAATAGGCTACTACCGCTCTTACAAGCGTAATTGTATTTTTTTCTCACTTATTATGCATGAAGATGATTTCGAGAACTCATTTTTGCTTATTTTTCTAACACACTTAGTCATGTGTGATTAGATAAGGGTGCAAGCATATCTTATTTTTGTAGTGATATTGCAATATTTATACATGGAATCAATTTTAGAAATTAGGATAACATGACACAATTTAGGGAAAAAATCAATTTTTTTTTTTGGAAAGGCGGATCATGAAATAGATGGTATAATTTGGGTCTATAGACCCAAATCCTTAGTATAATATGTGATAGATGTATTGGTGAGGACAACGAATGGTCAAGACTAAAAAAACTGATAAGAGTGTTTTTATTACTATTAGTCCGGACCCACATTATGCACAGAGTAATGTAGTAGATCTTAAAAAATTATTAATTAAGAAAGTTGAGAAAATTATATATACATATATATATATATATATATATATATATATATATATATATATATATATATATATATATATATATATATATATATATATATGTTAAAAATTGAGTCTAAGTCGATGAGCGGAGTCGGGAATTTGGAACACGAATATTCAATGTCTTTTGGTCCAAATTTAAGGGTGTCCAATTACTTATAATTTTAAATTTTTTAGTCCAAAATACTAGTTGTTTTAAATTTTTTTAGGCCAAGGGTGTCCATGGGCGATACGTAGAGTGTTACGCAAAATGTCATATAACATGCCAAATGTGTAAATTCAATGCAATTTTAGTTTAATTTAATGTTGAAACTATTCACATGTCTACTTACTATTTATAATAATTAATTAAATAAATTACTATTTATAATAAATTAATATTTATAATTTAAAGAAACATATTTACTTACTGTTTATAATAAATTATATAATCTAATAATTATTATTTAAAAAATATGTGCCTTTTTCTAACTTATAATTAGTTTTTATTGTTATAATTTAATTAGAAATAATAAAATCAGAAAAATAACTAATTATTAAAATAAAATTAATTAATGTCTTTGCATAGCAAGGGGTATAACTCTAGTTATTAATAATGTTGAGAAAATTATTGTATTTCACATCCATAATAATATCCAATATCTAGACACACAAAAATAAATGAGAGCTCAATAAATCAAAACTCATAATAAATAAATATGTTAATATACTACAATTTAAATAGTCAAGTGTAAATATAACATCTGAAATTTTTTCTTAGTAAAAAAAGTATATAATTAAAAAAATCCTACAAAATTATATTGACCACTAAAATTATAATTTTAAAACTTCCTTTCTCTTTCCAAAAAAAAAAAAAAAAAAGATGAATGTAAGGCAAAGTATCCAATTCTAGTTATTGAGATCAATATTGCGAAGCACCTTATTACTACAAGGACCCAATTTGTCTACGGCAAATATTATGACAAATTTTTCACTGCTATCTCTTTAAAAGAAAGGAGGGAAGTGCTGACTAAATACAAATCATCTGTTGTAATGATAATAAAAATGCATGATGATCACCCAAAAATCAAATAAGAGTATTTTGAATTAGATAGATAGTAACCATTTCTGTAATGTAATTCTTTATATAAACACCTCGACCTATTAGTGTTCTCCTTATGTTCTCAAACACTAGCCTCAAACATGTGAGTTGAACTCAAATATTATTCATATTAAAAAAAAAAAGAACATCAAAGGTCAACATTGAGAGCAAATTTCAGCCAATGTGGGTAATTCCATATTGTAACACCATTTGGGAACATGACTTGATCTCATTGCTTGTTTTATCTTACGTATTCATTATCTCCTTCCTCACTTGGTCCTGAACAACCATTCAACCATACCTTAACCCAATTGCAAATACAAAAGTTAGGCAAAGAGTTCATTTCTCCTAAATTTGTAAGCGTCGTCCCCCTCATCACCACCAGAAATCACAAACAAACAAAAGAAAAATAAGAGTATGTAAAACTCTAAACATCTCATCCATTTCTTCTTCATCTGCTTCATCTTCAGTTCAACACCAAAAAAATCGTTAAATTGTCCAGCTTGAATCATATAATGGTAGTTGAGAGTGAAGCCGAAAAACTACTCATTTCACTACTCATTAGAAAGGTAAAAAGAAAAATAAAAAAACAATAATACTAACAAAAGATAGTCAACTAGTACACAATCCAAGAAACAAAATTACTAAACCTAGAATGCATTGCAAGAAAAGAGAACATTAAAAAATATGGGGCGAGGCTCATAATATACTTCAAAAATATCATCTTAAACATATTAAAATTTAGAAGTAGTCCATAAAATCATACCCAACAAACTCATTAATTTCACAAATACTCAACTAACGCGCATGAGGCGTTCCAAGCCATCAGAAGATGCACATGGTCATCGTAGGGAGTTTAAGTTAAGTGAAATAAAATATATTAACTAGACATTAATTAAATTTATATATTAAAAGATTTAAACCTTATTATATTATTGGTAGTTGTAATTATAATAAATTTTTATGTTATAAAATTTATTGATTATCTCAATAAATAAAAAAGGTGCCAATAAATGATCATCTTTGTTGACAAACAGAGAATTCTAATTATATTTTTTTTTAATCATCGTAAGAATAATTTTTAAAATTGAGGATTTTTTTTTAAAAGTTGAGGGAAAAAACTAATAAGATTATATTATCATATAAAAGACAATCCCTTTTTTTTTTCTTTTCGATAATTTAATTTAATTAATTAATTATTTATATCAATGACTCATGTTCAATAGACAAATAATTTTGATGGTTAAGCTTTCATTAAACTCCTACAATCACTTTCATTGCACTATTTGACCCATTTGAAAAGATATATAGCATAGACTTAATTATTTATAACAACGGCTAATATTTAATGGACAAATAATTTTTATAGTCGAGATTGCATTAAACTCCTACAATCACTCCAGTGATAGTATTTGGTCAATTTGAAAAGATTACAATTATGTATAGCATAGATTATTTGGATACGATCATAAAATAAGGTTTCAAGACTTTTATGAGAAGAATTTATATTAGGGACTATCAGTTATATTAAATGACACCAAGTCAAAACCAATGTACGATATTTTGTTATCCTTAAACTAAAGTTATTGCTAAGAGTTAGATGGTTATTTTTGTTATTTTTTAGAGCCTTGAGCTTAAGTTATTAAGAACCTAATCACGTACCAAACATTCCCTCTATCATAAATTATGGCCTTAGATTCACGCATGATAGCACTCTTCTATGGTTGGTTTAGAGACGTTCCACATAAAATAATATGAAAAGCCACTACTACGCTACATGCATTTCATCGAGTATATCTGCGCATTCGCATGCATCTATAATATAAAAGTATTATATCACAATATAAAAAAATTAAAAAATTCGGTTTCAGTATTTACCTATAAATTTTTAGTTGGTCTTGTTCAATATAATTTATATTTTATCATAATTAGTAATTATTGTGATAGTCAATTAAAATATCCCAAATTATGGGTATTATATTTTTTTAGTAACATCAAAAATTGATGTTACTGTTTTTATTTTTAGACGAAGTCAAAACTGATTGCCATTTTCATTGCATGATTGTGTAGAGAAATAATTTCTTTTACTTCATTTGCTTATATTTAATCAAAGGACGAAAAATATAAGAATGTCTGCAATTTCTTGGTTTCTATTTTTTTTCTTTTTCTTGATCCCTCCCCTCTATTCTTCAAATAAAAAAAAAGGAAATAAATCAACCAAATAACCCTTGATCTAAAGGGGAAATAAATGATCTGTCAAAATAGTTAAAAAAGGAAAGCAAAGCTGGAAAAATGCAAAAAAAGAAACCCCCTCAAAAAAAAAAAAAAAAAAAAAAACTGGTGCAACTGTTCAATTTAGAGAACTGGCCTCATTTGCTCCCATTAATATTCCATTAAAGCTCAATTTAATTGGGTTTAGCTGTCTCATTTCTGATTCTTATGCATCTTCATTTCTTGAAAATTAGAGAGAGAAAAATCTCCAATCGTTCAGCATTTCTCTTCTCTTCTTTCTTCCTCCCTAATTAGAGAGAGAGTGTGTGTGTGAGAGAGAGAGACAGAAACCCTGAAATTAGCACAAGGGTTTCTGTTGTTCTGTCAAATAATACTCCCATAAACACTGTTTCATTGAGATTATCATAATGTTAGGGTTAATTAAACAAGGATCAAGGGTAAAGGGCATTGTTCATCTTTTCGTCTTTTTCACTCTCTTCTCACTCCATCCAACCGGTAAGTCCCCAGAATGTCTTCAATCCATAATATTTTTTTCTAATTTCTGATAATTATAATTTTCTTCAAATTTGGATCATAATTTTGATTTTTTGGGGGATTTTTGATCATAAATGTAGATGGGTTTGACCCCCTTGACGTTAATGGGAACGTAACGATCCAATGGGATATCATGGAGAAGAATTCTGGCTCCTATAGTGTAAGTTGATGGAAATTTTATTAAATTAATTCTTTGAGTTTTTATTTTATTTGATTTCTTTGTCGGAACTTTTTTAAATTTACATATTTCTCTCAATTAGTGATCAAGATCATTAGTCGTATATTTAAGGGTTTATTGGTGGTTTAGGGGCCAATGAGCTTTCGCCATGTCACGAAATTATGTCATTGTCAAAAGAGTGGATTATATTACTTTTGGGATTCCAATCAACATAAGTTTATGTGTTACTCGAGTATATTCATCATCTGTATGTTTTCTAAAGTTTTGAACTTTATTATCCTAATGAAACACCTTTGTTTTGCTTTTGGGGAACTAAAACAAAGTATAAATCAAGTGCTTATCGGTGACAAAGTTGTCGAGATAAAGTAACACATATTTTATTGCAACTTTCAAATGAGCCTAGTTTTGATCTTATATGAACTATTTCTACTTTTCAGTTCGAGTTGGTTCTTCAATTTTGGTTTGAAATAAATTATGAATCCCCACCAAAAAGTTGGACGCATTTTCACCGGTGGCTTTAGAATTGCAGAAGTTTGGTACCATATTTATTCCAAGCATTATATGTGAATATAATTCAAGTTTTGAACTTTTTGCAGCCTAATCTTGGGATGATTAATTAATTAGCTTCAGAACAAATGGTATCAAAAGTTGGTTGGAATCTCCTTTTGGAATTAAAACTAACAATGATAAATATGAACCCTAAGCCTAATTTAGTTTCAAATTAGACATTTGACTGGAAAAGGTTGTTCAAATGTCTAAAAATAAACCCTGGGTCATTTTCGTTTACCTTTGAAGGTTGTCACCTTTGGGTAGATCTCTCTTTCCAGCTGGAGATATCTTTTCTAGTGTAGCACTTAATTGGAATTTTGCGAGACTGTAATGGTTTGGTAAAGCTAAACCTTGCCACTTAAACCTTTCAGACTAATACTGTAAGAAATATCATTATTAACTTTCTGTTGTCATGAATGGTACTATTCCTTCTTTATTTTTTCATGGATCTTCTCGAAACTGTTCTAGTATCATTTTGGTTTAGCATTTCATATGCAAAATAAGGTCGTTCTTTACTGTCTTCGCTTAGGATCGTGCCAACCTTGCCAAAGCAGGATCCATAATGGAGGTTTGCTGTTGTTTTTTACGGGATCATGCATTTGAGTTGTGCAATGAATTTGGCACAGAGTCTTTCACACGTATATCTTTTTAAGATTAATTGCTTTTACAACTTGAAAATAATCTGAAAATTTTTGCAGGCAGATGTTACTATATACAATTACCAACTATATAGACACATAGAGTGGCCTCCTGGTTGGAGTTTGAGCTGGGAGTGGCAAGGAGACGAAGTCATATGGAATATGCAAGGAGCAGAGGCCAAGGAACAAGGAGTGTGCAATCAAACACAAGGAACAACTCCTCATTGTTGTTTGAAGAATCCTGTGATCATCGACCTTCAACCAGGAACTCTTCTCAACAAACAGAGTGCTAATTGTTGTAGAGGAGGGGTCTTAACTTCTATGAGTCAAGACCCGACAAAATACATCTCTCATTTTCAGATGGCTGTTGGATCTGGTAGTAGTGATCAAGCAGAAAACGTGACAATGCCAAAGAATTTTAAGTTTGGTAGCCCTGGGTATACTTGTGGAGTTGCTGAAGAGGTTCATCCACCTACTAAGTTCCCTGAGGATGGGGGACGTCGATGGAGGCAAGCACTTAGTAAGTATCAGAGCCCTTTTCTTACCTTTGTGCGTTCTTTCTCACTAGTTGTTTTCAATCTTCAGGAAGTTGGTCAATGTCATGAGATAAAATTTTCACAATTAGATTATCAGTCACTCTGCTAGCAGCTATGATTACAAGGGCAAAGTTGTCTACATTTGGATCACTTTGGACCCCGTTGAAGGGGACCCGCACTGGGGGGATGTTGTAAAGCAAAACATCCAACTCCATTTCTCTTTACTATTCATTTGTATTTATAGTGAATGCCTTTTGGAGTTAAGTCCAATGGAAATAGTCTCTTTGTGATTTAGTTATAGCAGTAAAACTGTCACGGCCTCCATGCTCTATTCTTTTTCAGGTTTTTTTTTCTGATGGGGGTAGGATGCTGAAACATTTGTATTGTTCACCGGTGATGTCAAACAACAAACAAATTGGTGTTATGAATTTGGAATGTGTTTGACAGGGTGAATCTGTATGGTTGTGTTTGACAGGGTGAATCTGTATGGTAGTGTTTCATCTGTTTTTTTATCCTACTAACACCGACCTTTCTTTTCTATTTGGTTGATCAAGAATACAAGGTTTCGAATCCAGAATACAAGTTGGATGCTTTTGTAACAACAAAATACTAAGTGAATCATTACGGTCTTCTCTTGGATGTATTTGCAGGCACATTCAGGGTGATTTGTATGTACTCCCAATTCAAAGCATCACCCGCCCCGACTTGCTGTGTCTCCTTGTCTGCCTTCTACAGTGAGACCATAACATTTTGCCCCAATTGTAGCTGTGGTTGCCAACAACAACCTGGGTCCTCATGTCTCAAGTAAATCTCATGAATCTCAACTCCTTGCTCTTCCTTTGTTTCTTCATGTTGGTTATGTGTTTATATCCTCTTTGTTTCTGGTGCTAAGCGCTAATAATTTGACAGCAAGGAATCCATATAGCTGGCCTAAGTGACTCTATTGCCTAGTTTGTGGGTTAAAAGCTTAGTCTCTTTATTTTCTTTCTGTTTCATTGGGACAAGCCTGTGATAGAAGACTATTGTGATTTTGCTCATTTGAGATATCATCGAAATGAAATGAACCAAACGAAACCAATAGCACACAATCCCACCTAGGGCAAGTGAGGGGAAGAGGCGTGCAGATTTCAGCAGCCTCAATCATTTAGTAGAAATTTAGAGATCAGTTTTGATGGCCCTTGATTAGAAAGGGCATTGATTCCTTGCTATTCTAAAGTAAATGAGGTAGAAGGCATTTTTTAGTGAGACATCATGCTTCAGTCCGATTTTTCAAGCTGTTTGAAAAGTAGCCTTTGATTTCATCCCTGAACAATGTTCTAATTGTTCTCATCAGTTGGTAAGTACTAGGATGATCTCTTGCCCTTAATTCCTTCTATTTCTCTTCCAACTTTTTCCTCACTACACTCCTTTGTTTTTTACTGGGCAGAAATGGGCAGACACCACCTGTGGTACAGCGACCAACTAATGATCCAGACTATGTACCTCCACCTTTGGTGAATTGTACAAGTCATATGTGCCCAATTCATATTCATTGGCATATCAAGCAGAGCTACAAAGGGTATTGGCGGGTCAAGATTACAATCATGAATCTTAATTTACGTAAGAATTATACAGCGTGGAACTTGGCCATTGAGCACCCAAACCTGGCACAGCTGACACAGGTCTTCAGCTTCAATTACATGCCCCTTACCCGTGATCGTCCAACCAGTAAGTTGAATGCAACTGTCCTTTCCTTTATTGTATGGAACTAGACCTAGCAAATGTGTTTGTACTCGTGTCTAGATTGATTTGATTTCTTGTCTAGCAAAAATTGGTTGTGGGACTGTTCCAATTGAATCATGTTCAGGCCAACTTATTTTGATTTAACCATACACCAGATAAATGTGTCGTTCGATTTGGCTTAATTTTGAACAGGGTGAGAAGAAGCTATGTCAACATCATCGGGGTTGAGTTCACTATGACCTCGAATCATACTGTTTGGTTTGCCTCATAAGCTTGTCAAGAAATAGCTTATCATATTGTTACTTGTCTAGCGAAAAATTGGGTGGGTTTACTTCATCTGATTAAAATTGAGTCCACTTTAAGAGTTGTTATTGTTGTTGGGTCTCCTTACTTTAGCTTTGAAGTTCGATTTGAGTCATTCTAGCCTCTTGAACAGAATTGGGTGAGTTTTTGGGGACTAATCCAAAGTCCCACCACCTTTTCCTTGTGTTTTAGTCCATTATGTTATTTTCTGAACTATATAACCTCAAATGTTTCAGATGACACTGGGCTGTTCTGGGGAGTACAATACTACAATGATGTGTTATTACAGTCAGGACGGAGTGGAAATGTACAGACTGAAATGCTATTCACAAAAGTGCCGGGAGTATTCACCTTCGATGCAGGTTGGGCCTTCCCAAAGAGAGTTTACTTCAATGGAGAGAACTGTGTGATGCCCCTCCCTGTTGATTTTCCCAGACTTCCTAAAGAGAAATGGAATGTTGGAAAATAACCCAATCTTTGCAAATAATTGAGGGTTTTGTTTCATCTTTCTTTGTCACATAGTTTGTGGGACAGCTTTTAGTTAGTTTTTTAGAAGTAAGGTTTGATGTGTGTACATTCTTTTTTAGCGGCAGAGTGACAAAGTGTAGCCACATTCTTCCATCATTTTCTTTTTTACAATTTCATTGACAATTTTTGGGGTAGAGGTACCTCATAGATATGATAAATATGCTCTATATCATAGGAGGGAGAGTCTAAATTTGGTAGAACTTAATTGTCATTTTGCTTTACAAAACAGTGGTAAAATTAGTAAATTACATACCAATGATTGATAGAAGTTTAGATTGCTCAGCATTTGGAGTAAAATTAAGCAAGTGCCCCTCTCTGGTTAGGGCCTTGTCCATTTTATTTATTTTTTGGAAAGAGGGGGGTTTGTTGATATAGAGGGATTGTTGATCTAGAGTTCTATCCCTACGGGTACATAATGTAGAGTTTTATTCTATCCCTATAGTACGTGAATATTTGAAGGTCAAACACAACAAAACCTTACTCTGAATTTTCAATAGAGGATATAAATCAGCAAAAGATAGAGAACATAACTTATGTCAGTAGCTTACTCATATCACATTGGAAGATTATGGGAGGGGAAAGAAAGATATGTGTCACTGTCCGTGCATAGAGAGAGAGACCCACATTATTCTATATGACAGGGAAGATGTATGTATGTGTTTCTTTTAAATGAATTGGTGCATTTTTATTTTAGTGAATTATTGTCAAATTTTAGTATTGCTGTCATTTTGGAGATGCCTTTTTTTCAGCTCCAAGAATATAAGTTATAAATTATAAGGTTATGCGGAGATGTAAGGAACTATAAGATAATTGTAACATTAGTTATAAAAAGTCGTGAGTAGTTGTAAACAACTGAAAAGTTGTAAGCAAAAGCTAAAAGGAACAAGGAAACCTCGTACTATTAGCATTTTTTGTCAGGTATAAGTCATATATCTATATCGTGTAAAACTTATGTTGTCGTTTTAGAAATGCCAAGCATTGGCAATTCAAAATGATCAAATTAATATGCATGTCAACTTTAGGAGAAAACAAACCCTACACAATTGGAATCGCTAATGTAAAAATAAATGATAACTCAGTTCGAGCTAGCTTGAAAATCTCATATTGAGGTTTTAAGTATCTATGGATAATAGTAGATATAGTTAAATAATATTCCCTGCATTTTATATTAAATTTCACTTTGATTAACTTTTTTGTTTCACAATATGTGTCAATTTACAATCTCAATAACATATTAACTACCCATTTTGTCCTTATTAGTTGTTTTTTTCTCACTACCTTTTTCATTGACTTTCTTCAACTTGATTTTTTAATACAAATGTTGTCATGAATTTTTTGTTTTCTTAGTATTTTCGTCACAACCCAAAAACGACAAGTATATGAAAGAAGTAGTTAGTACTATTATACTTCTCTGATAAGCAGTGAAACAAGGACAAGGACATGCATCAATGTCACCATGTGTGGCTTAACTAAATTTAGAACTGGAAATTCACAAAATAGTAATACATTCTATTCACCAAAAATTATATTCTCATCCAGTAAAGTTTACAAAGTTACCTTTCTTTCAAGGAATTTTCCATATTCACTGCATCCCTACACAATAATTTTGGTAATCATCAAATGGTGCAACTTTTCACTTACCCATAAATGGAAGAATTCTGAAAAGTTGCCTCAAAACCAAATGATACAAGCACCTCCTCAACCTGAAGTGAACATTTTATAGTACTTCTAAGCAAAACCTTCTTGATGCAGCCAATTCTTTGAAATACCCTCAAAACTATAAGCTACCTATCCAACTCAAACCTTGAAACCCTATGTCATTGATTTGGAACTCTTCATTTTAGCTCAAGTACCGGCATCTGATGCTTGATACTTCAATTTAGATCTTACACCAAAAACAAGCAAAACTGTCGAAAAATGTGTTAAGTCCAATACCTATACACAACCCATGTCAGAAAAGTTTAGAAAATTGAAACCAAATGAAGACCCATGTATGCCATGCAGTTCCCTCATGTAGAATCTCCCATTTTGTTGCACGAGTAATTCATTGGGTCCATTTGCACACCATAGTGTGTTTTTACTTCAGCACTCCAGTGTAAGCTATTAGGGCAGCGAAGGAAGGTCAGCTCACATAGTCATAACAAGTATTCACATTCACCCTTGGCTAGAAAATTCTATGTCCTCAATCATCGTAACCATTTTCAAAGATTAGACACTTGGTAACTGAGTAAGCATCTTGCCTCCAGAACTTTTTACCCTTGGATAAAATGGATTTCTGTGACCTCTGCTCACTTTGACATTGCTGAAGAGTATTTGAGGCAGTTACAAGACGTTCCCCAACCTCGGACCTTTCATACTTCCTCCTCACACCAACAGAATGAGTGTCTCGTGTTGAGGTTGAGAGCAATAATTTCTCGGTGGTTTTTGGTTTGATTACTGAGTGTTGAGTTTTAGAGCCTAGCACAACAGAAGTAGTATTTTTGCGTCACACTGTTCCTCAAGCTGGTTTTGTCCAGCCCTTGAGGCAACTTCAGAGATTGAAGGGCTGCCAATATGGTTCAACTCAATTAAATTTGAGAAGTATCTATCAATAATGCCTGAGATTGATACTGCTCCTGACAAGCTTTCACGAGGGCTGTCAGCAGTAGGATTGGAATCCCATACTTGCACAGGACAGAACACTTCTTTTGAATCAACCCCAACTCCCTTCGGTGGAAGGAGACATTCTTGCTCATGTCTTTCCAAATTGTTTCCTGCAGGGAGTTTGCTTAGTTTATGCCTTCTTTTCCTCCTTTTCTTCTTCCTCGATTCATGAGCAACAGCCCAAAGCCCCCATTGAACAGCTTTTCTGCACAACATTCCTCTTAGCTTTCTTTTCTTAGGTTTTATGTTTGCATAGATTTTGTTAACTATAGTGCATTTGTCAGTAGGATGGTTGCTTGCCCTCCTTTCAGCAACTCGACCTTTTGGCGTTTGAAAATTTCCAAACTCATTCGAAAGACATCCAACAACATTGACAAACCATAATTTCTTACAACCACAGCAAGCAGATTTTAGAGGCAGCAAATCAGGTAGGCAGTAAAATTTGGATTTCTGTTTCACCTGCCAGAGGTGTAAAATACAATGAGGTCAAACTGGCAAACAAGTTAGGAAACCAGTAAACAGAAAGAGTATAATGTCAAGAACAGAAGAAAAGAACTCTGGGAATACCATCACTCTCTTCAAATCGAGATTTCCAAGTTGAGGGAAACATTCAATGTGTGCTCTTTCAAGTTCCCCTGCACAAAATTTTTGTACATACCCATTACTTTCAAGTAGAATGAATGCAGTCAATGATCATTAAGTTTCATTTTTCTTTTTTCCTTGCAACTTTAGACGATTGGTATTCATGACACATAAAAGATAAACTACTCATGAATTAAGAACAGCTCTAGTAGCACAAAGATCAAAGTATATTTGAATCAAATGGCAGCAAGTGGAAAAAGACAGCAACAGAAGCTACTCCTTCACATTTTTCTGTGACTCTCAAAGTAAATACTACTTGGTTATGTTCACCCCTTGACACAAGATTGTGCTTCAAATCATGAAGACAAGAAATAAAAATTATGACATTCCTTTAGCTTTTATGCATAACAAAACCAAATAATGACTACATTTAACCTGCAAGTAACTTACAGAAAGGTTCTGAGAGGAATCAACCCCCCCAACTTCATAAGAAAAACACAAGCTAACGAGAAAAGTATGAAAATTTTCAAAGCTCATAATTCGTCCAATAATGACTTTTCTCATCTCCATAGAATTAAAAATTGGATATCTGCTTTAGCACATAAAGGGTGCTAAATGACCTAGAGAATTTGTATGCATAAGACCACAGTCAATATTTGTGGGCAACACCATTGTAATTTGCAAGGCATTCGTTCTTGATAACCCAAAAATCAATATAGTACATAAAATTGCAAGAGAAGAGGCGTCAATTCTACATTCAACACCAAAGCATCCGGGTTCCACCGCTAAGAGACCAAAATACCATTGAGGTTCACGATACATTCCTTCTAACAGCCCAAAAACCGACATAAAACATAAAATTTCAACAGGTAGATGTCAACTCTATATCCCACACCAAAGTACCCGGTTCCTCTTCTAAGGTACACTTGGATACTTTCATATTAGACCCAAAAGAACCATCACATCTCGAAAAATGTGATGAATTTAACTGTCATATAATTTGTTTATCAAGGAACCTCCTACCCAACTTTAAGCAACATATCACCTGAAGATAATTCTCCTGCTTGTCTCTTCAAACAGTTTTGCAACTTCCATAGTCGTCAGATATCACAAATTAACAATATCATACCAGAACAAAGTGCGGCTGTAACTTAAAGGTAATAGACTTACTTTCACATGCTATTAGGATACAAGACTTATTTGGCTACATTAATAGACTATGCAAAACATTAATGTAATTTGGGGTAGGTGCAGTGCAATCCAGGGTAATGCAATCAATAGAAGAAAATTGGGTAAAATGTACTATTAGTTTCATGACATTACAACCAACCAAACATGATATTAACTTCCGAAGGCCACTAATGAAAATAGACTGAGTTTTCAAGGACTCAATATGTTCACATATTGTTTGATTAAACTTCATTTGGCATAGCAAAACCCAAAAAGTTTCCATATGTTCCCTTTCTCACAAATTCAGCAAAACATAAATTTGCAGGTCAATTACATTGCATCTATTGTGTATCTGCATTATGCCCAGACAAACATGATATCAAAATTGTAAATGCCACTAATGAACATAGATTTGAGTTGTAGGAGGGAGACTCCATAAGCACAAATATTGTTTGATTGGGCTTCATCTGAAATACAAAATCAAGCAGTCATTTTCTCCCTTCCCACGCCTCCAGCGAACTGTAAGTTGACAGCTCAAAATTCTCCACTTTTAGCATCTATATAACATGCCCAGAACCCAATTCACACAAAAGATAAAAACTTGAAGAACATAAAAAGGAGCACTAGGACACAAACCGAATACAAGAAATTAACCGCTGGGGCAAAATCAATCAGTAAATGATAGAAATGATAAAGACCCATTTCCAAGAAGAGCAGCTACTTCCTTTTTAGTCGAAAAATTAACAAGAAGCAAACAGGGAAAAGAATCAATCAAATTGGGGAGAAAGAAAGAGAGGCCAGAATAGAAAAGGTTGTTTACTTTTGAAGTCTCCGGCGGTGATGTCCGGTGATATGGCCATTGCAATTCGCGTGCCCAGATTAGTTTCGACGAAGACTGGGACTTCAGGTTTCAGACCCATTTGCTTCAACAGTGAGCGCGCGTTCTTCCCTGTGCTGGCTACTTTCGGCATGTTGGAACTATACTATAACTTGGAGTATGTAACAAAGGCACCAAAATAACCACCAATACATAACACGTTCAAATGTTTTGACATTTTATTCTTGCTAAATACTCCCTCTGTTTTTTATTTATAATTTTAAATATATAAAAATAAATATTAAATATAATTATATTATTAATTTTTTTCTAAAATATAAGAGTATTAATTCATTAATAACACATCTATTAGTTCATAATTAAAAATTGACCTCGAACAAATCTCTAATCAAACATACTCACACTTAGATGGTTTGGTAGATGACGAGGCAATGTGTTCCTATCTCTCTTAACATAGAACAATTGAAAAATAAGTCATCAAGTACTAAATCAAACTCATTCAAAATACGAAGAAGCTTTATCTACTCTGCAGGCCTTTGAATGACAATTAGAAGCATGTAGCAAGGACTCTTCTCACCACAACCATCACATCACCACCTCACCTGAAGCATCTCTTGCGACAACTCCCATCTCAACCCATCCACCGGCTTGAATCGATGCATCCACGTTGATCTTGATAATTGCTTTAGGTGGGGTCTCAAAGATGCAATCAAAGGTCTTTTATTCCATTAATTTTGTACCAAACCCATTCAACACCTCCTTAATTTCCACACAATCAAATATAGCAATGTAGCATTTCAAGGGTCTTTTATCTTGATAATTCTTTGATAAGTCAAGGACGGCACCTCACCTGAAGCATCTCTTGCGACAGCTCTCATCTCAACCCATCCACCGACTTGAATTGATGCATCCACGCCGATCTTGATAATTCCTTTACGCGGGGTCTCAAAGATGCAATAGAAGGTCTTTTATTCCATTAATTTTGTATCAAGCCCATTCAACACCTCCTTAATTTCCACACAATCAAATATAGCAATGTAGCATTTCAAGGGTCTTTTATCTTGATAATTCTTTGATAAGTCAAGGATGGCACCTCACCTGAAGCATCTCTTGCGACGGCTCTCATCTCAACCCATCCACCGACTTGAATTGATGCATCCACGCCGATCTTGATAATTCCTTTACGCGGGGTCTCAAAGATGCAATAGAAGGTCTTTTATTCCATTAATTTTGTATCAAGCCCATTCAACACCTCCTTAATTTCCACACAATCAAATATAACAATGTAGCATTTCAAGGGTCTTTTATTCCATAGTTCCATCCCCACATCCGGAACACGGATTAGATGATGGTGATATATGACTTGTCATGATCGATAGTGATGTTAAAAGGGATTTTTAATTTATAAAAACAATGTGATGGTCCAAATTGGTAGTTTTCTGCTCCTTTATTAAAAATTAAAAGAAAATGATAAAAATTAAAAAGTGATGGTCCAATTGGCATCATAGGCAATTAGGCACTAATGGATCTGGATGGCACCAACCCGTAATCCTTCCACTGGCAAGAGCGGGAGGTTTTCATTGCTCTATGAAACCAGCCTCACGCAGTCCCTCCACTCTAGGACCTATGAGACTCGGGCCTTTGCCCGAGTCACGTAGGCCAACTCTCAACTTGGACAGGGCGAGGCCAACACTTAGCTAACCCAAGACCCGACCCAGCTACCTAAGTCCATGTTCCACCACTTTAATGCCCTCACTTGAGTTACAAGCTCACTTGACTAAGCTCGGCAATTGGATACATCCTCAAAATTGGTAATTAGTTGGCCAAAGTATGATTAATCTATCGATGTGGGAGAAACACCAATGTTTGCTCTATGATCATCAACAACCACAAATCCTATAAGAACCATATGCACATTTTCACGAGTAAACAAACTTTCAGCCCTCAAGGATGAAATTGCATAAATCAAGAGAGAAGCGACTATAATAATAAATTAGTAACCACCCATTATGGATCCCATTGGAACAAAATCAATAGAGATTTAAATGTAAGTAGTTTTACTTACTCTTGATATATGGGCATCGTATTTAGAATTATAGAAGGAGGGGAGGACAAGGGAACAAGTAAAGACATTAGACATTCGAATGGTTGTTAGAGACCAAAACAGGGATTTTTAAGATGGAGGGTTTTGCGTAACATGTCCGCTAGTTGAAGTATATGCAGGAAAATCGAAGCAAGCCCCGGATCTCGAGTAGTCTAGAAGGTCAAAACGAGAATTTTTTCACAACTTTTTACATCATTTCATGTACTCGGTAGTAGGTTTGAGTTTGACGAGGAGTTTCTTAAAAGGCAAGTCACCAAGCAAGATCTAATGCCTCCTTATAGGGACGTGGACATCTTCAACTCATCCAACTTCTCCTTGCTCACCTGGGCACTTGTAACACATAACCACCACCCCAAGAACATAAATGACATAAAATTGAATTAATTCAGTTGTGTTTCTCTTCCCTGTTTTTTTCCCTTTTTTTGGGGGGGTTGGGTAGAGTGTAGGTATTTAGAAGAGTTTGTGAATGTCATCCGGAGAATTGAGCTCATGAAGGAGTTCGAAAGTCGCCACCAAGAATAGAATTGTCTAAATTCTTAAGTTAGGCTAAAGGACTTGATTAAATTATATCCACACAAGAGTTATGGCAATAATAAGCAATTGATCTCGTAAAAGAACATGGTGCTCGAACAGTGAATCGTGCTTCGCTTTAGAACTTATTATCACTCCGAACTATGTGGGCATATAAGATAGGTCTACAACTTGAGCTTCCAACGCGGAAACTCTTAAGAGGGTCCTCAAGTTCTATCTCGCACCCATCCATCACAAACAGGTTTACGAATAACTTGCTTAGCTCTCATAGTTCACATGTAACAGTCCCCAAAATTTTCTCCGTCCCGCCACTTCAACCATTATCAAAGTCAAACATACATCAACTATATACAACAAATGGATGCCTATCTCTTTACGACACTCACGAAAACAGTTCTAGAATCCCTTTTGGGGGAATGAGTAAATGACCAAATCGGATATATTCTAGAATCCGAGATGAGAAGTGTTGGGTTATTCCCTCCTACATGGAGGAAGAGGACCAAGTTCATGCTTGGGCCTAACTTTATATACCCACATTTTTTATGTGTGATTTATTTTTAAGTGGGTTGACTTGGAAAAAGGCCTATCTTGTCTCATTCACTTAGTTTCTCAAGGAAGCTAACTTTTGGATGTCTAGAACACTCTTATTTTGGCTGGAGAGCAATTGAAGGGGGTAGAAAAATCGGACAAACACTCCAAAACAGAGGGAGAGAGAGCAGAGTGTAGAGGAAGAAGAGAAGGTGCAGCCAGCTTACTATTTCGGCTCGATCAATGACCAAACGACTTCCGATCGTTGCCAAATTTTTGTATGTTCCTAACACTCTTTTCTTCAAATCGAATGGTCAAATTTTCATTTTGAGCTCCCAATCTCGAGTAACACCTCCCGGACCTGAAACCTACGAAATTATATTTTTGCCACTTTAAGTGATAAATTGTGGAGACTTCTTGTTCCAAGGTTAATCCTTGATGATTGTAGTGCCTCTAGTTTAATCTAGAGAAGAACATTGCTTGTACCACTATAATTCTTGGTGATTAGTGGAAGGTTTGGTACCGTCGTTAATAGTCCCGTGGTTTTTCCCTCATTAGGGTTTTCCACGTAAATTTGGTGTCTCCTTTATTCGCTGTTTGTTTTGGTGTTCAATAATTTGGTTGTGGCTGCTGCTGTCTCATTTTTTTTTGTTTAAATTGGTTGGTTGCCTATTTGACAACACAAGAAGGGGAAACGTCTAGTTAGCTTCCGTTTGCATTTGAGAGTTAAATATTCTTGTTGTGTACTTCCCCAACAAAGTGGTATCATATTGTTTGTTGTGTGCCTCTTGTGCTATGCAAAATGGATGATAAATTTGGGATACCCGGCATGGTTAGTTTAAATGCTACTAACTACTCAACTTGGAAGACCCGTATGGAAGACATCCTTTATGTGAAGGACTTGTATGAACCAATTTTAAACAAAGATATCCCGACGGTTGTAGTTGATAAAGAATGGGAAATTTTGAACCAAAAGGCCGTTGGTACAATTAGGCAATTTGTTGACTTGAGTGTGCTTCAACATTTGCCAATGAGAAAAATGCATTTAAACTTTGGAACACGCTCAAAGATATGTATGAGCGGAAATATGTCATGGGTAAAGCCTCTTTGATGATACGGAAACTTGTGAAGTTAGAATATAAAGGTGGTGGGAGCATGGCAGTTCATTTGGATGATTTTCAAGGATTGATTAACCAGTTATCTGCAATGAGTATGTCTCTTGATGATGAGTTGCGGGCTTTGTTACTACTTAGCTCTCTACCGGAAAGTTGGGACACTCTTGTTGTGTCACTTAGCAGTTATGCACTAGAGGGAAAGTTAACTATGGATATAATCAAGGCCGCCTTGTTGAATGAAGAGACAAGAAGAAAAGAATTGGGTAGTTCTAATCAACAAGATGCTAATAGTAATATGATGCAGGATACTAATAGAGGAAGAACCAAGAACAGAGATTCCTCGCAAAGCAAAGACAAGTCTAGGGGAGATCAAAATCAAAATCAAGAAACAAGATCATATGCCACTATTGCAAAAAGTCGGGTCATATTCAAAAATTTTGCAGAAAAATGAAAAGAGACAAATCCCAAGAGAGGAAAGAAAAGAATGAAACTTCCGGGCAATTGTCGAAGAAAAAGGCACCACTCGCACTTACATCTAGTAGCGAAGATGTATTCTTTATTGGTGATCAAGGTTGTTTGAACCTTGCTTGTGATGATTGCACTTGGGTGATTGATTCAGGTGCTTCATATCACCTTACTTTTCACCAAGAGTATTTTTCTTCCTATGCTTGTGGTGACTTTGGTCACGTGATGATGGGAAATGATGGGTCATCCAAGATTATTGGTATGGGTACCGTGCATCTTGAAACTTCCACCTATTGCAAGTTGGTGCTTAAAGATGTCGGACATGTTCCCGATATTAGATTAAATTTGATATCAACTAGTGTGCTCGATGATGAAAGGTACTTTAGTTACCATGGTGATAGAACGTGGAAGCTCTCTGAGGGTAATTTGATTATGGCCCCGAGCTAAGAAGATGAGAACTCCATATGTGATGCAAGCTAGAGTGTGCGAGAGAAGAAGCCAACATAGTTGATGATACTTCTAGTGAATTGTGACACAAGAGGCTTGCTCACATGAGTGAAAAAGGTGTGAAAATTCTTACAAAGAAGAACCATCTCCCTCATGTTACAGGTTCATACCCGAAATCTTCTATTGATTGTTTAGCTGGAAAACAACACAGAGTTGCATTTCACACACGCCCACCTTCTAGAAAGAAGAATGCACTTAATTTAGTTCACACTCGATGAATGCTCCATGGATGTTAATCACTTGGTGGTGCACAATATTTTGTTACTTTTATTGATGATTATTCTTGAAAAGTGTGGGCTTTTGTGTTGAAAAGTAAAGACTAGGTACTCCAAGCTTTCCAGCAATTTCAAGCTAGAGTTGAAAGAGAAATCGGACGAAAGCTCAAGTGTGTGAGATCTGATAATGGTGGTGAGTATCGGGGGCCATTTGAGGCCTATTGCAAGGCTCAAGGTATCAAGCTTGAGAAGACAGCTCCAAAGACACCTCGGTTGAACGGGGTTGTAAAGAGAATGAATAGAACTATTGAAGAAAGAATCGGATGCATGCTCTCTCGTGCAAAGTTGCCTAAGTCTTTTTTGGTAGAGGCAATGTTAACTACTGTACATGTGATCAACCTTTCTCCTTCCATTCCACTTGATGGTGATGTCCCGGTATGGACAGGGAAAGACGTCTCATACAAGCACCTGAGAGTCTTCGGGTGTAGAGCATTTGTTCACATTCCTAAAGATTAGAGGTTCAAGCTTGATACCAAAACTAAATAGTGCATCTTTCTTGGGTATTTGGAGGATGAGTTTGGGTACAGATTGTGGGATCCAATTAACAAGAAGGTGATCGGAAGTCAAGACGTTGTTTTCTTTGAAGATCAAACTATTGCAGATTGTGACAAGTCATGTCATCCGAGTCTCTTTCAATCACCGGAATTCACCCAAAACCAGTATTTCCATATCCACCCTCTCGTAATCATGGGGAGACACACAGGAAGATGATGTTCAAAATGATGATGCTGATGATGATGGTGACCATGATGATGACAGTGAAGAGTCACCGGAACAACCACATACACCATCGAGCCTCGGTTGAGAAGATCCACCGGACATAGACAACCTTCTTCGAGATATCCGCCCCATAATTATGTGATGCTTGACTGATAGGGAGAGCCCGAGACTTAAGAGGAAGCTATGTTCGATGTGTATCAAAAGGAGTGGTACAAAGCCATGCAAGATGAGATGACTTCCTTACATGAGAATCACACCTTTGATCTAGTAGAGTTACCTAAAGGCAAAAGAGCACTCAAGAACAAGTGGGTGTTCGGATTAAAACCATGAGTAGATGGTTTACCACCACGGTACAAGGCAAGATTGGTGGTAAAAGGCTTCAGTCAAAAGAGAGGCATTGACTTTGTTGAGATCTCTTCTCCGAGTTGTGAAGATGTCTTCAATAAGAGTTATCCTTGGTCCGGTCTGCTAGTATGGATTTGAAAATTGAGCAACTTGATGTGAAGACTGCTTTTCTCCATGGTGACTTAGAGGAGGAGATCTACATGGAACAACCTGAAGGTTTTCAGGTTAAGGACAAAGAGAAACATGTGTGCAAATTGAGAAAAAGCTTGTATGGCTTGAAGCAAGCACCTCGGCAATGGTACAAGAAATTTGAGTCCTTTATGGTCGATCAAGGCTTCCACAAAACACATGTTGATCATAGTGTGTCCGTAAAGAACTACCCCGAAGGTGATTTCCTTATTTTTGAATAGAAAACAAAATTTGATATGTTTATTTGGGACCTAGATTGAATGGAAGCAGTCACCTTATAGACTTCTTACCAAGACTTAGTTCCAGATCTGCTCTACACCAACTTGCCAAGTCCTTCAATAACATCAAAGGCACAATCTGCCAAGTCCTTCAATAACATCAAAGCCCATATTCCGCAACAAGTGATCCATGAGTCGTTTATGAATCTTTAGTGCTCATGGAGATTCCTCTCTCTCTCTCTCTCTCTCTCTCTCTTATGGAGAATCCCTCGCTCGGGCCTGTAAATTGTAAAATCCCGAGGATTTAATTTAAAATACTCAATCTCGCTATCTCTCTTCTCCATGAATCTTTATTGTTCTCCTCTTATTTTAAATTGCAAAGTTCTAAAGATTCAATTCAAATTTCTTTCTCTCACTCTCTTTCATGAATCTTCATTGCTCTCCTCTCATTTTGAATTGCAAAACCCTGGAGATTCAATTCAAAATTCACTATGTTTCTACTTTATTGCAAACCATAGAACATCCCTACTTTATTTCAATTAGGGTTTTGCAGATTCAATTCCATGCACATTTTAATAATGGCGATTGTGAAGGAGAACCAGAAGATTCTGCCGATTCAAGAACCAAATCCGAGCCCAAGGAAGCCTAAATCTCGCATCATCTTCCAAACTAGCTCTTGCAATCCCAAGAACGAGCCCTCGCCGTCTCCGAAGAAGGCAGCTAGCCCCAAAGATAGCATCATCACCATCGCTTCTAGAATCGGCGCCACTCAACCGCTACCTTGCTCTTGTGGGTTTGTAAAATTGCAAAATAATTGGGGGACAAAAATTGTTACTCCTTGTGATTCTTCGTTTGTATGTAATTATTTTAGCAACATAGTTGTTAACTCGGTTGTTTGTATCTTGAGAATTTCATTGTTTCATTGTTTAAGATCTTGTGTACAATGAGTAGGGGTCAATAAGTGGAGTAATTTGCCGAGAGGCTTCAATGGCAGACTAAGGGAGAAGAGGAAGATATGGCTGTGTGTGTGTGTGTGTGTGAGAGAGAGAGAGAGAGAGAGTGACTGTGAGTGGGGAAATGAGAGGGGGAAAAATTTGGTAATTTAAACTCACTTAATATTTCGCGCTTATTTGAAGTCGGAAAATTCATAAAGTCCTTCCAAATTGTCTATTCTAAATAAATTACACAAAATAAACAGTATCTAACGGTAAATTTTTAAAAACTTGAGGCATGTAAATAATTTATACAAAATCGTAGCCATCTCATGCTAATTTTGTGAGTTCAATAATAACCCGAGTGTTATTGTTAGTGATCATAAGACCATGCGGATTTATATTTCCTCTATTTTAAAATGAGAGTAACATTTAAACGTAAACGTTTTAGTACATTATTTGTTGTTTTGAAATGAAGGGAGAGTATAGTATAGTCCGACGTATCCCAAGTATTTAACAAATAATGAAGTGATTTTACATAAATCGGCAAATGCATCAAATGATCGGAGGTTCAAGAAGGTTTTACTTTATACTCGATAGGCGATACACATAACTTTTTCGAGTACAGTTCCCAATGAATTGTAGCCATCTAGGACCTCTAGGTAGGAGGTGGAAGAGTCAGGTCTAAGTTAATTTGTCTAGTAAGTTATCTCTAAAAATTAGTATGAATTAGCACACTTAACAGACACCGGATACCGGATATCGGATATCGGATACTTAATTGATGACATTTATATCCTTTTCAAATTAAAAAATAAAGGATACCAGATACCTAATTGACGACATTTATATCTTCCTTTATATATATGTACAAATGTAAAACACATATGCAAGTACAAACAAACTTGGTAAAAATGACTCAAGATGGAAAATTCGAACAAAATGACTTGTATCTATAACCGATGTGCCAACTAAACAAGCTTATTAGAAAAATAGACCAACGATCTGAATCTAACCCGAACCAAATTGCTCTCAGCACAAAGTCGTTCTTCTTTCAAAACAAGTGCTTATTGAACCAAACATCGATTTACCCGAAGTTAATCCAAATAGAAAATTACTAACCCCATCCGAACTTAACGAGTTGTTATTAAACTCGAAACATGACTCAATATGAAATTAACTTGACTCGTATATCTGAATTGAACGACCCATTTTGTCATGTCTAAGTAACGGACATACTTAACAAATAGGTCATTCGGTTTGGGTATGTGGCGGGTTAACTTTAGATCGGGTTAATTTTTGGGTCAACGCGATTTTAGGTTGGTTCTGATTTGGGTTTGATCTAATGAGTTTGTCTAATAAAAAGAAGTAACTTTGTTGGAAATTTATGTTCGGGTTTCATTCAATTTATTTCGGGTTAGGGTTCACTTTCAGATGAATATATTTCAGGAGTCAAATCGGGATGGTTTTCGGTTATTCAATTCAAATTTTGAATCTCAAATAAATAATTTTGTTAGATCTAGAAGTAGCCCAAGCAAATGAGATAAAAACACCCCAACTAAAAGGGGATAAAAACAATGGAAAACATAGTGGGATGCTGTGAATTTGACAACTTACCTCCTCTGGGAGCACATACACCAATACCAGGGACTTTAGGGGTAAATGTGCACCTTATTCCTTTATTTCTGCAACAATCATAATCACCGTATGGGGTGCAAACATCCCCGAATTTCTGACATTTACGTGAGGCTTTCTTGTTTGTTCCAGCTATGGTTGCCACTGAAACCACCATTATCATCATATATCATTAATTAATTAATTTCTATAATAATTATTACATCTTAAATTAGCTTATTAAAATCATAATAAATCTTATATAAGACCATATTTTTAAGAGATAATATAAGGCATATATGTTTGGGGTGACTTTTGGAGATCAATAACAATCCATCACGTGACTTATATTAAATTAATAAAATAAACTATTAAGAAATCATCCTAAGCTAATTATTGGACACTTTAACACTCATAAAAATTCATCCTTCTTTAGGAAACCCGTCTCACCATCATGTTATTCCATGACACAATTTAATCTCAAAATTTATGTTAAATTATATACTGATTAAATAACAATTGAATTTGACATTCAAAGTAACAAAAACCACCACAAAGAGAGAGGATGTTTTAGAGATAAAAATTCAAATCAACTCTACTTAAATAAAATTGGAATGTGTACATTTAATCAGGTTATAATTAGTTTCGATACATTAGTTTTTATTAAACGATCGAAAAGAAAATCTCGGATTACAATAAAACAATAACAAACATTGAATTCTGTTCTTGTGGAGTTTGGGTATATGGAAATATAGGCAATCTTGCCCTACAAACATCTTTCCAAGAAATCATATGAAAAAAAAATATTTGAGAAAATATTTTTACGTTGAAAATATTTGAAACCTAAGAATAATAGTATAATATAATAAATATATTGAAGAAGGGAGGGATGCAATTTATGTGACCTTGGTCGAATGGAGAGGGGAATAGGGGAACACAAAGTCCACTACCACCGAGTCCTTGAGTAGGAAGAGAGCATTGAAGTCCTGGACAACATGAACTCCCGCAACTTTGGTGCAATCTCTGGCACTGGGTCGATTCTGATTGCGGCTGTGATGGGGAGCATATGAATACGACTCTGCCCAATTTCCGAAAACAATGTGTAGTCAATCATCAAGTAATAATTATTTCGTCTGTTTAAATTTATTTTGTGATTTAGGATATTGAGAAAATATCAAATGAAGTTAACTTTAAAATAAATTAGTAATTAAAGATCATAATACCTCTAAGATTTTTTTAAAAAATTAAGAAAATATAAATAAGAAAAGTAATTAATAAGGGTAAAATTGGTAATCTAATATTTCCTCCATTTTAATGTGGTTATCAAATATCGAGATATGAAGGAACATCATAAACAAAGTATCGAATATGAAGGAAAAGAAGCAGAAGAAACGAAAAGAAATGAGTAAAAAAGTAAGATAAATTAAAATGAAAGGGAAAAGGAGGAACGGAAACCTGAAAGAGCAAATAAGGAAGCAGCTAATAATATGACGAAGAAGTTGAGGGAAGTCATCCTCTGTGTTCGCTAATACTTTTGAACTCAAGGAAATTACACAAAGAAAAAATTGTTAATTCAGATGTTATAGCTTATGCCTTTGCCATTGCATGTATTTATAACGTTACAAGGTGTACCAATTTCCTCTAAG
This sequence comes from Talinum fruticosum, assembly GCA_021018815.1. Lineage (NCBI taxonomy): Eukaryota > Viridiplantae > Streptophyta > Magnoliopsida > Caryophyllales > Talinaceae > Talinum > Talinum fruticosum. The sequence goes on along the minus strand of JAITYX010000037.1, from coordinate 4,795,886 downwards.
CCTCGTGCATAATAATTTTTCATATTTATTTAAGAGAAAACAATTTAGCATGTATAATTATTTTTGTTAATAATACTCGTCCATCCCCTCCAAAAGAAAAATTATTATCATTGATACACAATCTATCAGGAAGTTTTCTATTTTTTTAAAATGTGAGGACGGGAACGTCTCAATAGGGATTCCGATTTATAGACCTAAATAATTATTATATGTTCTTTCCCCAAAATTTTATCATATCACTTTTTTTTTTTTTTTTTGGATAGAATGTCACCAGCTACATGATACGGTAGAAGTGGGGGTGTAGGTGAGAGAGGAGAAAATCTCATTTGTTAACTTATCTAATTATTGATGGAATTCCCAGCTCAATTCATCTTCTCTCAGCCCACCATTAATTAATAGCAAGCATACAACAATTATCTTATTATTAATCGAATTTCAATGGTAATAATAAAATGTAAGTGTTGAAGAAAATAATTAAATCAGACATTTAGACAAGGCCATAGATTCCGGCTACCAACAAGCAAAATCTCTTAATTATCATACCTAATTTCATAATGTTGCACTTATTTTGAATACAAACTTTCGGCTTAAAGCCCGAAAATTAAATGCTTTTAACTTAGGTCTATTTGATTCTAGGAAAGTTACTTGGAAAAAGTTCCCAGGAAAAGAAACAAGTTCTGAGAAACTTGTACAATATTTTCTTTTCCCTTATTCGGATTGGAAAAAGAATAGAAGGGAAAAAAATTCCAACAATTTATATTGTTTGGAATTGGAAAGTTAATTAGAAAAAGAAAAATTAAACTAAACTAGTGAGTTTCTAACTTCTTAAAAGTACCAAATTATATTAGTTTACCCAAAAATATTAAATTATATTAGAAAAATAAAAAATTACTTTTCTTGTCAATTACAGGTCCAATCGTTAGGATCGATTAAAATTTTTCTTTAGAAGTGAGCAGTTATAAATACTTGCCTCAAAAATTGAGGATTCGAATCTGAATAGGTCAAATAGGTTCCCAACTTTTTGAAAGTTGAATATAAACTTATTACGCCTAATTTAAAGATGTAAACACATACTAAATTATTTTTTTTGGTAGGGAGAGAGGAAGGTATTTGGTCTTTACCTGCATTCTTTTTCTATCTTTACATAAAATAAAAAAATTTAATAAATAAATAATTTTATTGTAAAATACGATAAATATTTATCCGTTTATAAATGGGTCCCATGGTATCCTAAATCCGTGTTCATCCTTACTTCTCGTGTATATCTCTCTTTTTCTCTCTTATGTTAGTCTTCCATTAAGTGACTAAGGTTTTGGGCTGAAGCATAATCCGGCAACTTCAATAGCCACCGCAATCTATTGGTTTGTTTAAGATTCGATTGGGTAATCAGTGGAAAGCAAATGGCATGATAACTCAATCATTTCCTCATCTAGTTAGTTTTAATATACCAACTAGGAATGGGAGAATAATCCAAAGCAGATAAACCTGTCTCTAATATAATGGGTGTGGATACATAGTGGGGCGGGTATAGGTACAAAGAATTCGATATGGCGTTGGTCCGAGTATAGGCATCACCCGACTCATACCCAAACCTATACCTGAATATTTTTTTTTACTAAAAGTTTTGGTATGTGCATTGAAATTAAAATTTATGGCTAAAATCTTAAGGTGGTAACTTTATGAGGCGGCCTCCTTTCTCTTGTCTCTCTACCCTATGGCTCTCTATCTCTCCATCTCTCATTCTCTCTCTTATAACTTAAATATGTATAAAGAGTCTATACTAGTGCTTTAGTAGTTGTGTACTTGTTTTGTTGTTGATTATGTGTAAATTAGGATGAATGTTTGCAGCTATGAATGAGTAAACAATGATGACTCATGCCCAAACATCTCATGTGGGATCCAATGCATCATAATATTTTACATAAATGAAAATTATTTAAGCATAAAATATAAAGTGTATTTTTAAAAAAATATATAAGTACCCGAATAAAATTTGAAATATTCAAAAACCCGATGAATTTGGGTGTGGGGATAGATTATGAAAAACCGATGAATATGAGGATGGAGTACGGGGATGCTTTTGAAAATAGGTATGGGTGAGCGTATAACTCCATCCGCCCCGTACCCGCCCGACACCCATCCTTAATACCAACACCTCACATGCCCACGCCCCAGAACACACACGTACGTACACATATATTCTATACCTATCAATTTGGACCCAATGTTTCTCTTTCCTCTTGTTTTCAGATCCCGGTGGCATGGGTCTGCTTCGAACTCCAAGGGTTGCCGGATTTTCTTATGAACATGGGCGGAGCCTTTCGTGCCTTGGAACAACGGTGGTCAAAGGAAGCGGAGGAGGATGAATTCTAAAGCGGTGGAGTTGGAGAGGAGTGAAATTGAAATTTGGGGGCTCTCGGTTGTGGTTATTGTGACTGCTCTTGTTGTTATTCCCTTTCTACTTTGTAAGCTGATAGAATCGCCATTGATCATCTCTTTTTCAATTTTCAGATTTTCCAATGTTTCTTGCATTTCCCTTTTAAAATTACTTAGATGTATCAGTTTGCTTTCCCTTCGATTTTGCCTTGGATTTCGTCTTCTCTGACCTGGGCTTTTGATCTAGGCTTTTCTATTTCTCCCCTGTTTGGTAGGCAAAGGATCGGCTATGGGAGATGGTGATGGCATGGGGCTCGAGACCATTCCAACTCCTTCTTTCCTCCTTTGCGTCAATTTTTTTTTTTGGTCAGATTTAATAGCTTTGATAATGGAGTAGGAAACTCATGGGATTTGAAGAGTTTGTAGCTGACTGGGAATGTAAATTTGAAGAGTTTGTGACTGACTGGGAATTTAAGTCTCAGACTCAGAGATGATTATATAAACGCATTACATTTGCTTTTCTTACTCCCTGTACTGCGTTCATTGTTTTTGCCCCCTGTGCTTCTTTGCTTTTGAAGACTTGTGCCCGGGTCCCAGGTTTATTTTCTCCTTCATTCTTTTGATTTTTTTTACTACTATTGTGTATGCCGAGGCTTGCTTCATTCCTCTTTTACCTTTGAAAATTCAGCTTGATATTGAATTTTGCCTGTAAAGCTTGTGACTTACTTGGTTTTGATGAAGCGAATAGGTTTTTCTGCAATTAATTTGCCCATAATTGAATATTGTCATGGTGATGTAAACTTACCAATAGATTGCTGAGTTGATAATTTATGAAGAGGGTTCACGTGAAATTTTAATTTTTTATTTTTTTGTGTGAACTTCCCAGAAATTAGCAGGTTCAGGTGATTTTTTTTTCACATGATTTTTATTTTTAAAAAATGACGGTTAATGTCGTTCTTGCAAACTTCTCTGCTATTCGGAGCGAATCACTCACGTCAACGCCCGATCTAGAGACGTCACAGCGATTTATTTGACTCGTAGTCTCGTAACGAGCCATCCGACTTATCCGACTTATCCGACGTCGAACGATTCATTTGACTCGGAGTCTCAGCACGAGCGATCCGACTATTCGACCCAAAGATGTAAAAGCGATTTATTCGATTCGAGTCTCGGAATGAGCCATCCGACTTATCCGACCTAGAGACGTCGGAGCGATTTATTCCACTCGTAGTTTCAAAATGAGTCATCCGACTTATCCGACCCGGAGACGTCGGAGCGATTTATTCGATTCGAGTCTCGGAATGAGCCATCCGACTTATTCGACTTAGAGACATCAAAGCGATTTATTCGACTAAGAGTTTCGGAATGAGCCATCCGACTTATCCGACCTAGAGACGCCGGAGCGATTTATTTGACTCGAGTCTCGGAATGAGCCATCCAACTTATCCGACCTAGAGACGTCAAAGTGATTTATTCGACTAAGAGTCTCGGAACAAGCCATCCGACTTATCCGACCCGGAGACGTTAGAGTGATTTATTCAACTCGAGTCTCGGAGCGAGCCATTCGACTCGGAATCGGAGACATCGGAGCAAGTTATCCGAAAAATTAACTTTTGGTCAACCCCTTGCATGCCTTACTCTCTTTAGGGTGCATGAACGGGTTAAAACCTCTTTCAATGACTAAATGATCTATTTGGTGACTTAGGAATCTTTAATTTGAATAACTTGAGAGTTTTTTAGACTTGTATTTTGTTTGATTTGAGAGTCTTGAGTTTACGTGACTTGAAATTCTTGAACTTATGTGATTTGAGAGTCTTTAATTTGAGTGACTTGAGGGTTTATTTTTTAGTAACTTGAGAGTCTCTAATTTGAGTGATTTGAGAGTCTTGATTAAGTTTACGTGACTTGAGAGTCTTGAACTCATGTGATTTGAGAGTCTTGAATTTGTGTGACTTAAGAGTCTTGAATTTACGTGACTTGAGAGTCTTAAATTTGTGTGACTTGAAAGTCTTAAATTTTGATATTATTTTACGTTGGCATTGGTTTTGAATATATTATAGTAAACCCAAACTTTATTTCAAGTTTACGAATAATCAAAAAATACCAACATAGCCCCCTTTTTTGTGCGCGCGGCTATGCTCAAGTTATTCTTAAGCCGCCTACGTACCTTAAGGGAATAGAATACCCTAAAGGATCAAGCCGGATGTAAAACTAAGAGGAATGAATAATTTTATTGAATTTTTTTTCACCATTCACAATTTATACTCTTGCGGGCCAGGAGTAGTACATTTTATTTCAACTTGTAAGAATGAGCAGTTTAGACTCTTGCTTAGGACCTTACATGAAACAATGTTCAAAAATAATAAAACTTCAAAAATTTTCCATTTATAGGATCAATTCATACCATTTCGATATCGACTGTCTCGTAGGCACCATTTGTATAGACTTCTCGCACCACATAGGGATCATCCCACTTTGAAGTGATCTTGATTCCAATCTTGTGAAACATGATGATCGCCTTCTTACTGGAAGTACCCGATCTTCTACTTCAAACGAGTGCGATCGAACTTTTTTTCTTTTTAATTCCCGTGATAATATTCTAACTTCGTTAGGCCTAGAATCACCCGGTTGACTCGTAAGGACCACGAGTGCGTCTTTTTACTCTCGGTGAGCCATCTCGTCTTTATGTTTAGTGTTGAGACGCGCTTCATGCTTGGAAGGGATAGAACTTTGTACTTCATTTGTATTGCCAAGACAATGGAACACCGAGTCTTTCGTTGAACCGGCGATGACTTAGACACATCTTTTTCCTTCTTAATTATGCTGAAAACCGAAGGTCTTGACTGCTCGCTTCCTTTTATTCTATAGAATATCGAGGGTTTGGGATTTTGGCCTCCCCTTATTCTCGTGAACATGGAAGGGCGTCTTTCCGAGGTAGACGACCACAACCGATTGAACACCGAGGACCTTACGGTAGGTTGGACATCTTCATCATTATTGTCTTCCACCTCTTCTTCATCTTCAAGTTCTAAACATGAAGTCATGCTCACCGTGACTTTCTCAAATAAATTTGTCCGGAAGAACTCCTTTAAGGTGATTGGAACAAGTGGCTCTTATTCAAATAAGTTAACAGGTGTCGTCCTTAGGATGATGGATAAGACTATTATAATTTGTTGTTTAGAGAATCTTTCCTATTTTTATTTATATTTTAATATATAAGATATGTATATTATTACTTTTCAAAATAGCAGGATATGAATATTATGTAAAAAGGAATAATTTAATCAAGTTACTTAATTTTCTAATGTAATTTAATTTCCTTATTGAAAGGAACTTATCTTCCATAAATAAAATAAAAAAGAAAGGAAAGGAAGTTATCAGTTGTCTAATTAAACTTAATCTTGCAACCAAGCCTCATGATTTGCGTATTAATCCTCCTACTTTAATTCGTCCCAACAGGTAAGGTCATTTCCACAAAACGAGGACGGTAAGTATGGTAATTTCCTCAATCTTAACCGTTCATGTGGCAATGTGTAATTTATAACATTGATTATGTTTTTCTAATACAATTAAAATTGCACATTAATAAATTACTTTAAAAATTATTTTTTAAGGCCACGTTTGGATTGACAAAGTTCTTTCCTTAAGCCAATATAAATGTAAAAAGTTTTTTAAAAAAGTGAAAAAAATAATCAACTTATATATTTTCCGGACACAAGCTCCATATTTTCAGATCACAAGCTTAGCTTTTCAAAGAAAGTTTAAAAAATAATCAACTTATATATTTTCCGACCATTGGCCACAAGCTCCATACTTTCCACCAAGTCCACACCGACTCAAAAGACACTACGACTCAAATGTTCAATTCCGACCACCATTTTTTGCAAGGGAATGGTGGTTGCCAGTGAAAACGATTACGATAAGCACAATTACATAATTTTCAATGGATAAAAATTTGCATAAGTACAATTATATGATTTTTCAGCCATAAGAAAAAGTAAGTTGCTCTAATGGATAAAAATTTGCATTATTCTTAAGTGGTCAAATGTTCAATTCTGGGCAAATACAATTTTTATTTGACATCAACTATATGTTTTTAAATAAAAATCTTTCCTTTTACGAATTACATGATTTTTAAAATTTTTTATTTGATTTAACTAATAAATGTTTTTACAAGGAAAGAATTTTATTAAAAAAACCAAGAAATTTAAAAATCATGTAAGATTGTCAAAGTTCCGGCAGGTACATCCGGAAAATCATGCAAGCATCTTTTACTTGTGCTTGTGGCCGGAAAATCATGTAATTGTGCTTATTTAAATTTTTATCCATTGAAAATCATGTAATTGTGCTTACCCTACTTGTTTTCACCGGTAATCGCCATCCCCTTGCAAAAGATGGTGATCGGAATTGAACATTTGAGGCGGAGTGTCATTTGAGTCGGTGTGAGTTTGTTGGAAAGTATGGAGCTTGTGGCTGGAAAGTATGGAGTTTATGGCTGGAAAATATATAAGTTGATTATTTTTTCAAATTTTTTGAAAAACTTTTTACATTTCTATTAGCTTAAGGAAAGAAGTTTGACAATCCAAATATGTCATTAAAAAATAATTTTGAAGTAATTTATCAATGTTAAATTTAAATTGTATTAGAAAAAAATAATCAATGGTGTAGATTAAACATTGTCACATGTATGACTAAGATTGTAAAAATTACAATAATTACTGTCATTGCCATTTTATGGTAATAACTATACCCGCACTGTTAATTCGTGAAGCAAAATCAATTTAGCTCTATATTTACCACCTAATTTTCTAGTTGATCAGTTGCCATCTTCCCTTTTCTTTTTGAAGGGTTTCTCTCTTGTCTAGTTTTAACCATATATGGTAAATAAAGATTGTTAATCCCCGAGTTAAAAGATGTAGTCATGGATGAGAAGTATAACTTCTCTTTTTATTAGCTTCTTTACTGCTTGTTTTCATTAGTTCTGGTTGAAAATGGTAACAATATTACTCTATATATCATGAATATCATAGGCTTATACTGTAGCTAATAATCCTACTTTTTGTTTCTTTTTTTTTTTTGCCGTAAATGCTGTAAAGCTGATAGGTTTACCTAACAAATTTTATAAGTCACTATCAGAATTCAATTGAATAAGTTGAATTTCTCAATCGAGACTAGAATGGTGATAAATGTGTATTTAGGAAGTAATATTGCATTATAGAAAATTGAATAATTTGATCAAATTATTTTTTAAAAAATAATGCTTATATCCTTTTATTTTGGAAAGAAATAATGTCCATATCTTATACATAAAAATATAAATAAAATTAGAAAAGATTTTATAAAAAACAAATTCTGATAACTTTATGTATCGCTCTAAGGACGACATTTAACAAAACCGTAATTTCAATTACATATAAAAAAAGGTAGGCGTAATATAAAAGATACAGCACAACATGCTAAGATCAAAATACTACTAGCCTAAGAATGCATGAGACACTGTAAAAGTAAAACCCAAATTTCACCAATACAAGCCAAACAATGTAACATTATTTCTTATACATTCAAAAGCCATAAGAAGGGCAACAGCTAGCCAATAAAGTCTGCAACTTTAATTCTAGACCTCCACTCGCCGTATCTTCCACGTGCTCCCACGTTTAAATTATAAATTTTCATTTGGGAGAAATTTGTGGGGTGGAGATAGTTGGATTTAACATGTTTTCCTTCTAACCTGTCACAGTTCTTTGAACTTCTCTAAAATAGAGGGTCCAAACAAGTAGGTCTAACTTACCAATCCAAAAAAAAAAAAAAAACTTAGACCTTCACGAACTCCTATCTTAAGCTATGTCCTTCGCTAAACCTACCTCCTTCAAGCACAAGTGTAAAAAAAAAAAAAGAAAAATTATCACACAGATAAATCTAATACAAACCCCACTTCATACGATCAAATGCACAATATAATTTAGATGGCCCTATTTACACTTGAATTCCGTAAAATTGAAATTCTTTAATTAAATTGCACACTTCGAGATATTCATATATTCATATATACCTACCTCTACTCTATTTTTCTGGTTTTAATTTTTTAGATCCTAGTTTTTGTACTAATTTTTACCCCTTTCACTTTTGTATAAAATAATCTTGCATATTCAAATTTACGAAAATGTTCTTACTTTTGAAAATTATAATTATAAGATGAGTTTTTTTATGTTCTTATTGTATTATTACCTTAATTATTGAGTGCACTTTGTGGATTAAAAGTTAAAACATTGACATATACCCTTCCGTCAAATTAAAAAAAAAAAAACATTGACATATATACCCTATGCACCTATTTGGAAATATTTTTATAGACCTTCACCTTTTTATATATATATTTTTTTACCGTACCTAACCTATGATCATATTTATTTATGCATTTTATTTCCCGTGAGAAATGAGGTGTGGCAAAAAAAAAAAAGAAGAAGAGTGGTATAATTTTTCAGTATTTTTCTTTTATAGAATAAAAAAGAAAAAAAGTAAGTTTAGCTTCTCCATTCACAAAAATAGATTTCTCTCTCCTTTTTATGTAGTTATTTTACGTTTACTTTCTTAGTTCATAACCTTTTAAGATCTAGTACATTACTTTGTGTATAGTACAAATCCAAACTAATTTAATATAAATCCCAATCTACATAATCAAATGCTACAATGAAATAAGATCAATTGTAGCATTTGATGGTATAGACTCAGATTTATATTAAAATTATATATACACTAGCACTCTAGAAATGACAACCCGCTCCCTCTCCCCTGCCCCCAAAAAAAAAAAAAAGAAAATTCCAACACTCATATATATCTGAAGTTATGGTCCCGATCACATGTCACATTTTAAAGAAATTTGAATCTAATATTTTTAGAAAAGAAGGGCCATAAAACTAGGAGATGAATTTTAGAAAATTTTCGGAGTAAAACAAAACACCATAACATGATGAGCCTAGAGACCCATGACTATAGATAGTATAATCTCTAGCCAAATTGTAGAATACTGCAAATATACCTTTTTACCTTTTTTAAAAAAATTAAATTGTAAAATATCTAACCTCAATTTTTTAGATAAAAACTTTTTCTTATGCTTTTTTAACTTTTTCTCTAACCTCAACTCTTTGGAGCACAAATACGGAAAAAAACTGTCATATGAGAATAAATGTGAATTGGTGGGATTGATTGGAGTTTCGGTTACATTTGCAAAGGGCAACGTTGTCAATGCTCATATATATATATATATATATATATATATATATATATATATATATATATATATATATATATATATATGCAGCTACCTCCTCGTTTTACCCTTGTCTCATCTCATCTCCCCCCGTAATTCCATAAATATTATTTGCATTCAAAAATTCATATTCGAACCAAGAAAATATCTTTTCTTTTTGTCATGCATTAAGCAATTTGGCTTCATTTTGTGAAAAATGGAGATATATTCATTGATGAATTATGTTGTTGATGTTAGATTTTTTTTTCGTGAAGTGATCATGAGGCCATTTGATTATCCCGTTGTCGTGTGTGTCTATAATTTAAGTACATTTATAACTGCATGTATATATTTATATATTAAAAGATCTAATTTGTTGTGTTGTAAATCGACATAAAGTCCTAAAATATAGCTCATTTATGCATGTTGCCACCAATAGCTATTCAACAAAACGAAGATTTTCTAATAGCAACTTAAGAAAAATATAAATATCTAAATAAGTTATTTCCTTTTACTTTGATTTCTTTAATCTAAATATAAGTTAATTAGTGGATGCATGACATGAGCTCCCCGCCCTAACTAACAGCCTCTTTTATTTTGATTTCTTCAATAGATTTTAACATTAGTAGTAGTATTGTTGTATTCTTCAAATAAATTGTCTCTCTTCTTCAAGTGACAATTATAGTTGCCCTTCTTATGAGAGTTAGGACTTCCCTTTCTAGGGTTTCACTTCTCGGTTTTTTGACAAGTTATTTCTCTCTTCTATTTCTATAAGTTTTATCAGAATCACCAATTCAGTTTAGACAATATTTTTATTATTAGTTAATTTTATTGGGTTTGACTAGGAATCATTCAACAATGAAAGCTCATATGGTTGGATCAAAATAATATTTTTTTAAAGTTGGATTTATAATATCACATAAATTCATATTCTATGAAGTTATACTATATAGTTGATCGACATTCGAGAAAGACATATTGAAGTCAAAAAATGTAGTTTGTGACTAATAATGGTGCAAGTAATATAAAATCAGTCACAAAATATATTAATTAACTTTGTTAAAATAGAGATCTATTATCATATTTTAGATTTATTTTATCAGTAAATTATCAATTTAAATATCATATATGACTTTTCATTAATAAACTTTCCATTCTATACAAAAACGATTTAGATTGCTCCTTGTTTTACACTAAAACTACATAAATTACAATTTCTTTTTCCCATATTGGAAAAGGTAACTCAATTCTCGAATATATTTTTTTGCTTTTTCACTAACCTCAACTCCTTCAAACATAGGTATATCACATAGAAAAATTTCATGTTAATATATTTTATACTATCACATCCTTTTTTTTTTTTTTTTTTTTGGTAAAAGGGTAATTAACTTCATTGCCACAACCCAAAAGACCAAAAAAACACATTTTTACAACCTAGAGAGCACTGTGATTATCTTTCACAGTCTCGAACTCATCTAATGATACATATGCATACTATCAAATGCTATAATATATACTACAACTCCACAAAAATGATTTTTTTAGTTCAAATTGTACTATAGGTCAAATTTACTGTTTTTGCTTCCTTTTTATTTTCCCTGAACCAACTCCTCCAAGCTCAAATACAGGAAGCCAAAAAAAAAAAAAAACAGGCTACCACAAATATATTTCCAAGTAAATCCTAATTTCATACTATATATAGAGTGTTGGCAATAAAATTTAACAATTATCCTAAACACACTTGTAAAATAAATACTAAATTGACACTTATATGACGTAACTCAATCAAATAGAATATATCAAAGTAGGGAGTTTTAAGAATACAAAATAAAATCAAACAACCAGAATGTGCAAATTCCATGCTTCCAGGAGACAGATAGAGAGATTAGCCCATAAAACCAACCCCTATTTTACTTGTTCGCCCAACCATCTATTGACATATGATGAGGAGGAGACACTCCTAGGTACATATAAGACGTTCGACCAGAATGTATTGGTATATTTTTGAGGTACATTTATTGATGCAATTATACATTTTTAAATTGAAATGGTCCCTACTTACACCACGAAAAAAAAAGTTACATAAAAATATTGCAAAAAAACATTGTAAATTGTATAATATGTTGAATGTGATTTTTTGCTTTTTCTCTAACCTCGACTCTGTAGAAAAAAACTGTCACACATATACTTGGTAGTGTGAGAAAATGTGAATTGGTAGGACTTAGCTTGTGGAAGGAGTGTCGGTTACATTTGCAAAGTGAACGTTATTCATGCTTTTCTCCTCGTTTTACCCTTGTTTTGTCCTCTCCTAACGCCATTTATTAGCTTCTATTTTACATTCAAAAATTCAAATTTTAAAGCTAAAAGGCCTTTTCTTTTATTTTATTTTATCATGCATACTAAGTAATTTACCTTAATTATGTTTATGCAACCAAATTCAGAGATTTTCATTAATTAATGTGTAAGATTTGTGATTATTGATATTATTGAAGAACGTAATATTATCGAGCTCGTAAAGTTATGATAAGGTACTTTGTGATCATATGTTGTAAGTAGCTGATTGCTTATATTCGCACGTTATAAGATTTAGTGGGTCATCAAACGACAAAAGTTAACTCACGTACTCGTCGTATCTATATATAGCTTATTTATACCTATTCTTACACCAGGGGAACTTGTGTCATGCATTGACCAAAGACGTAAACGTGTCATTTATATCACCAATTGTTACGTTGCAACTTTATACCCGACAAAATAGTTCGTTAGCTCTAAAGTTATTAGCTATTCGACAAAATGAAGATTTTCTGACTGAATCTTAAGGAAACTAAAATATATGAATAATTTTGAGCAAGTAACATTTATATGTGTGTATATATATATATATACATCTTTTTGTTACTTAAAAGAGATTTTGTTACCCATCTGCATGACATCACTGAAAAATATGAATGTCAATATCATTAGCTAATATACATCCATTTTTTTAATAATTTACAACAAAAACAACAGGAGATATGACCGATCAAAAAACTTAAATCTATTAAAATTACGAATAGATATATAATTAAATTACAAAATTTAGATTAAAGATATATATGATTACTTTTTTTTTAATAGCTCATTCAAAGATGAGAATTACGAATCACAAAAACTTAAAAGACTCTTCTGAAAGCAACCTCTCTAGAATCACCTGTAAAACTCCTATATATGACCCAGAAAACGAAAACCACTGCACTACACCACCTTGCTTTGGCGGGATTTCAGGGTATGGATTAGGAATCACAGGAATCGATAGTCATGCCAACAGCACCTCTCTCTCTCTCTCTCTCTCTCTCTCTCAAGAGAATAGAAACGGCTACTCAGGAAGAAGAGAGGGAGCTTGCCTTGCTAGGTAGCTGTCACTCCCAGATAACAACTGTGAGTCAGTGCATGATCATCATCACTTGCCTTGCCTCTCTCTCCCTCTTTCCCCTATAAATACCAGACCAACCTTCTCACTATCTCATCAGACTCACAACGGGAGAAATACTTCTAGAGAGAGAGAGAGAGACAGAGGGAAGGAATTGAGAGAGTGAAATGGAGGGTCGAAGTTCATTCAACAACAACACCAACAACCCTAATCCTAGCAAGAACAAAGGCAAAGCTCCTGCAACATCACCACCAACTGGTATAGAAATTCTGTTTTTAGCTTCCATTTCTTTCTACCAGAACTCTATACATACATTCCCTCTCTTTTTCTATGTCCATCAGTCTGTCTATCTATACATCTATCTGTCTGTGTGCTTGTTTATCTGTGTTTATGATTCCATGTGTATGTGTGCGTGCGCGTGTACATATACAAGTGTGTGTGTTTTGTACAAATAGCTTGAGTTTTGCCCATTCTTTGAAAAAGTTTGTAAAAACTTTGAGCAAATCACTTGATACCGAGAGTCTATCTATTCTTTTTTCATCCTCTGTATATTTATTTATCTATCGATATATGTGCATATATATATATATATATATATATATATATATATATATATATATATATATGTTTATATCTATGTTTACTAATTACTTGGTTCCTAACCCCTTTTATTTTGTGATGCCGAAAACTTGGTCACATTAAAACTCCTTTTTTAAAAAAAGAAATAAAGATTTTCCTTGAATTTTCCATTAGTTGTTAATAGTTACTCATGATTTTTATTTATTTGTTTTTTTGGGGGGTGGTTTGAATTTGAGTCTTTTTTTCTTCGTTTTTCTCCCCCTTGTTTCCTTTGGTGGGTATTTGGAGTGCTTATGAGAAAGGGGAAAACGGTATTGTACGAGCTGCTCCTAAGAGAAGTGGATGAAGCTGCATGGTTTTCAGGAGAGTTTTGCATGGGAGAAAGGAGAGATAAATTTTGGTCTTTAAAATATTAAATACCGGCACTGTCTTTTTGACTTCACCATTTCTTTTTAATTATTTTCCTTTACATGCACTTTCTCACTCGACAAAGGGGAAAAATCTAAATCCTTAAACTTCTGTAAACCTAAACTTTCCTTTAAAAAATGTAAAAAGATGATGTTAAATTTTGAGTTTTACATGATTAATTCCATCGATTTATACATATCAAAATTTTACTAAATGAGGGCACTTTTATTGAAGATAAAGTTCTCAATCTTTTTAAAAGTATTTGAGAAAAATATTGTTAGAATTTTACCACATGTGAAATTTAATTGAAATTTTAAAGTTTCCAATTGAGCGATCTCTAGTGCCTTTGAGATCATAGGATTGATACTTATCATCTCAATTCCGACCCTTATTTTATTTTTTATAAGTGATTGTACTCTATATGGACCCATCAAAATTCACAAATGAGTTCTTGAATATATATACTAATTAAAAAGAAAGAAAATTAATTAAGTTTTTAACTTCTGCTCCTTAGAAAGGCGTTACTTCATGCATGATAATATTGTAAGGTTTATGAAGATTATAAAACAGGACCTAAGTCCATGCATATAAATAAAATAAAAATCTAAAGTTGATCACATTTCCCTTGGTTTACCTTATTTTGTTTCCATGTTCTTACTAGAAAAAATAGGGCGTTATTTTTTTATGGGATAAGGGGGGTTGACTAGCAATATTTTTAGAAAAAGTAGGGCATTATTTTTAATGAAAAAAATAGGGGTCGGAACCAGCATCAAAGGGAGATCAAGCATAGCATAACTATCAAAACTTTCCCCTTTACATCTATTCAAACTTTAGAGAAAAAAAATCCGTGTCAGAGTGTATAATATGTTTGTTTTGTTATCACTTACGCCAAAAAACCCTTAACATTTGTATCGATAAGTGTACATATATTGTTCCAAATTAATCTGCATTGTCTAGAAGTTAAAAAGCAGCCAAGCACAAGTCAACAAGTTTGAACTTTGCCAATATATTTACGCTTATAGATACTTTTTTTAAAAAAAAAAAAAGAAGTAAACGATGAGATAATCAAAATATTCGTATTTATATTCTTTCTTATTAGATCCATGCATGAACGTCCAAATATTTCATGGCCCTTCTATTTTGAGTTCGATCAAATCCACATATAATGATCACTTGTTAATTTGAGTACAGCACCAAGTAGCTCGAGTCAAAATGCAGCTAAATCTAGTGGCTTACCTCCTACTCCTCCATCCTCGATGACGGTGCGTGAGCAAGACCGTTACATGCCCATCGCCAATGTGGTTCGGATCATGCGTCGAGGGCTCCCTCCTCACGCCAAGATATCCGACGAGGCCAAAGAGACGGTCCAAGAATGCGTGTCTGAGTTCATTGCCTTTGTCACCGAAGAGGCCAACGAGAGGTGCCGCACTGAGCACCGGAAGACCGTCACCGGTGAGGATCTCCTGTGGGCTATGGGCAGGCTCGGGTTCGACAACTATGTCGACCCTCTCAAGACGTACCTTAAGAAGTATCGTGCCAATGAGGCTGTTGGACTTGGCAAGAGTGAGATGGCCTCGCGCCAAAGGAGGCATGCTAATCGCGCTGCTGGGATACAGGTAGTACATAAATAGCGCTTGCAAAATTTCATCTCAGTAAAATTTTTACCCAATTTGACATATTGTTCGAGATTTAATTTTGACCTGAACTTAACCTGGTCTAATTTGACTTTAGTCCATGACCAAAACTTTTGTTACAAACAACACTTGCAATTCGCTCTATTTGACATCTTGGTATACGGAGCTAAGTACCCGATTTGTCTGACGCCCTAAAAAATGGTTTTATTACACACGAAAATCAAATCAAAACCTTAGATTTTTCTATTCTTGGACATTATCTGAACTTGACTGTTGCTCGAGGATAGCTTATTTGATTTGTCTGACCTGAAATGAGCTTGATTTTAAACAAACACAAATTTTGTCCAAATTCCATGCATTATATTGCTTAATTTTATGTTTTGAATTTGACGCAAATCAAAACTTTTGTCACCTCCAGATACAGGGGTCGAGTTCAAATCATCAGCCATCCACAGGGGTTGGAGCCGGATCAGCTGGAGTGGGAGTCATGCCGGTGCTGCGAGTTATGCCACCCTTGGCACCCATGATGAATAATCTACAACATGGGATACTTAGCCCACCAACTGGAAACCAGGCCTACTTGAATGGTGGGTCAGGATCAAGTTCTGGAATGAAGGGTGGCTTCAACTCTGGTGCTGTTGTTGGAAGTGAACACGGACCAAACCCAAACCCAAACCCGGGTCCAGGCTCGAATGAGGGCTTCAATCTCGGGGAGGCAGCAATGGTGGACTCAGTGGGTTCGACATGCCGAATCCTTCTACTCCAACTGGTTCTGAGTCTGAGATGAGCTTCTATGACTTGTTTCACCAGTTTAAGTGAATGTACCGAGTGGGGATGAATAAAAGGTCATATAGACTCTTTCGTTCATGTATGTTGTGTTTGTGTTTGTCTTTATGTTGCTTAGCTTAAAGCTCGTAAAATTGTGTTGTTTAGTTTAAATTTAATGCATATTTCAGTTTGTAGTAATGAACATCCTTTTAAATTTCATGGTGTGCCATCTTTTTCGGTTTGTAGTAATGTCTGCTTTTTCCTAAACTATTACTTTAATTTCGAAATTTTGTGCATTTACAACTCAATATCTTAGTAGAAAATTATGAGAGTTGATTGAGGTGAAAATAAGTTGAGCTCGCTCATAAAAATTGTAGTTTGCAAGCTAGGGTCAACAAAATTCGAAAAGCTAAACTCAACAAAAGCTCGAACTCATGATACAAATTGAGCTCGGCTTTGCAGACTTATCAGGCTCACAAAGGGGAAATATATGTAAAGACGATTGATCTAATTTCAAAAAATAAATTGGATCAATCAATAAAACTAGGAGTACATTTTATCATTTTGTGCTAATAATGTATATTTTAAAACCATCATTGTCATACTCATTATCGGTATGTTATACCAACTTTTTTCTTTCTTTAGTATCCTGAGTCATGGTCATTGAAATAGTGGTCCATCACTTTCTAAAAATAATGATCTATTCTCCTGAGATTTTAATAAATTTATAATTTATTCTTAAATAAAGCATTCAAGAAATTGTTTTGACCTCCCCAAATACGATATATTTAACTACTCCGCTCCCTTATATAATGATAGTCCATCTTTTTTTTTTTTTTTTTCCAATAGAAGTCCTAAAATAAAGTCCATCTTATTATTATTAATATTAATTTTCTCTAGTTCCTCTCAAGAACAATAAAAACCAATCTATTTAATAATCTTCCTGTAAAAATTTTCATTATAGATGGAACTATCATTATGGGAAATATATATATATATATATATATATATATATATATATATATATATATATATATATATATATATATATATATATATATATATATATATATATATATATATATATAGAAAATTATCTCATTTCAATGAAAAAGAGAAACCATTATATGCAACTTGGAATCTAAGTTGATTACTATGTGGATTGTAATAACATGTATAGTTCTAAGTTTTTGTGGGGGTGAAAGGGAAAAACCAAATTTGATGGCAATAAACATGATTTTTTTTTCCACACCTGTATATGTGTATATGCACACACACCCTAAAAAAATCGACATAATCCTCCTAATAAGCCACATCATCATCAATTAATTTTAAAAATTAAAAACGGTTGTAATTAGGCAAAAGTATTTACTTTATTTAGAAAAATCTACTTACCAGTCCATTTGGGTCTAGGTAATATTACGCCGCCTACTAATTTTGAGTAAATATTTATGGGTCTATTCAAGTTTTTTGGTAAATTTTTTTGAACTAGAGCTAGCAGAAAACTAAGAATTTTGGGTAAAAGGTGATCTGGCCTTATGGAATGACCAATTTAGCCTTAGTTTCCATCCCCGGGAAATCAACTTAAGTAAGGGTAAATTAGTCATTTCATGATGTCATGTCATCTTTTTGTGCGGAATTTAGATTTTCCCATCGGAATTGGTTCAAAGTAATATTTATCTAAACCTTAATATATCTAAATGTATTTATCCAAAATTAGTAGATTACACAAATAATTATCTAAATCTAGACTCGGTAAAAGTCGACCCGACTCGAACCTCGTCCGAAAATTTTGAATTTTGGACACGATTTTCTCGACCCTAACCTGAAAAAAACAAACCCCAAAAACTCATAGATTAGTGGGTCAAATCCGACCCGAACCCGTTCGACTTCGTTGGATCAAGGCAATAAAAATAATAATTTTAGCTTTGTGGCTTGTGATATACCCATTATATGATTTTCCTTTCACTTTATCACTCTTTTAATAATGGTTATTTATTATATTACATAATTTAGAGAGACATTACATAGTTATCGCAATCATTTACAAACAAACGATACTATTTACTTTCTCAACTTCTTTCTCATATAAAAACATTATATACAAAAATTATACATAGTAAAATTTTAATAAAATATGTTTAAATTCAAATAGCGTGAAATATTAAAAATATTAAAAGTGCACTAATTATACGGTTGTATTTTTGGTCAACTGAATACACTACACTAAACCCGGTAATTTGATCGGACAAAATCCGACGCAAAATCAGGAAAATTCGACGCTAATCATGATTACCGTTGGATAAAAATTTGACACTCGAAGACCTCGACGCTAAATTTTTCACGTCCGATTTAGTGTCCGACGCTATTTAGCATTGGATTTAGCTTCGGATAAAGTCTCTGTTATTAGGGTCTTTGTTTGGCATTTAGCATTGGACTGATCCGACGCGAACAACATCGATTTCGTCCGACGCTAATTTTCTTCGATTATTTCGAGCCCAATTTGTTCATTTTAGCGTTGGATAATTCGGTTACGTGTCGGATTTTTTTATGCAAATAGCGTCAAATTGTTTTCAGATGCTAAAATCCTCGACGCTAAATTTCAATTCATTTTGCTCTACCTTCTTCTACGTTTAGCATTCCCTTTTACATATATTTCCTGCACATTTACATACATTTTAATTGATTCGCTGCACACTCATCCACAAATACACAAACCACTAACTATTTATAAAAACAACCAACATTCACAATTGAATTATAAGTTATACAATAAGTTTATCAAACAAATCCATTCAAAGTTCCACTTACAAACCATGCTAAGAAATTAGCTACGAAGCAAGTCAAATTAGTTTAACAAACTATATTCCTATAGTCACATCTTAAATAATATATTTCTGTTTTGCGAAATAATATTACTATAATAATGTAAAATTTTCATGTTATAATTAAAAATAATAATTTTTTTTATATTTCTAATTCTCATTTATTTGAAACTATTTTAGCTACACTTAAACCATAGCACCTAGGATGGACAATAGGTCTGGTTTAAAATGGAGTTAATTTTTCCTAGTGAATAAAATGGGTTGGTTGAGCTTATCTAAGTCAACTCTTTCTCGATCTATTTTGAAATGGAGTAAATATACATAAAAACCTCCTTAATATAACATAAATGATGAAATAAACATCGGAACCTTAAATGAGTCATTAACAAAAGAACTCGTTATTATTCAACCCATTATTTACCCAACCTTTCGTTAACATTATTTGAATGGGTCAAGTGGTCAAGCCACGCGACTTAATGGCTTCTTCACACAAATATCATAATGAAAGTTTTGAATAGTTTTAATATTTGTTTTAAAAAATACAAATACTATACTTTTTTTTGTAAAACTATGGGCAATTTTAAGCAAAAAATATGTCGGGTTTTTATAATTAATAAAAGAAAAATAATTGATCAAAAAGGCATTCTCAACCCGTTGACTAGACCCGAAACCCGTATAACCCGATATACGACCTCATGTATTTTACCGAATCCGAAATATAGCCGACCCGTATTTTACCCGAACCCAAATACACCCGACCCGTTTTTTACCCCCATCCGAATTGATAGGTCTACCTGAACCTATATGAACTACTAAGCAACCATTTCCTTTATTTTTAAAGTTGCGGTATTTTCCAGCCTAAGACTAAAAGTTTAGAGACATTTTATTTTAGGAACTCCCATTTTTCAAAACGAAAACAGCTTATAAAATCTAGAATACTTTAAAACTTAGTGGCTTTATTTGGCGAAGATTCAATTTTGTTCATTTCAAGATATAAAACTATTAGGAAATAAACCTAACTAATTTGCAGCAGAAAAAAATTAAATAAGATGTGGAGAGATACCAAGAAATTAGAGGCAAGAAATCAAACTAATAAACAAAAAAAAAAAACATATTTACATGGAAAATCCAATTGGAAAAAATCACGAATGACGAAGAGAAAAATAATCCACTAATATGAAGAGTGATTACAAGGTATGATCTCCGAACGATGAGTTCCGTAAGATCAAACTAAAGAGAAAACTTTTAGGACTCTCACAACCGAGTATGTGGAATGGGGAGAAGGATTAGCTCTCATACAACTTGATTAATTAGGTTGAAAACCACAACCTAATATATAGTAGAATCCTAATACAAATCTCTTAGGAGGTTAGAAGCTAATTAGGTCAAAATAACCTAAATAAAACAAACCCGGCTTTGGTTGGCATGACCAAAAAATAGGAAGGGAACTACCATGCTAAACCTGGCACGGTCATGCCAGGTTGGTATGGCTTTGGCCGTGCCATGCTTGTTTCCGTTCCTCTCTATACTCTCTCGGATTTCGACCCCCACAGGGTATGAGCCTTGCTGTGAGAAGTCTACGGGATTGAGTCGAGTAATGCTTTTGGTCATTGATGGGGTTTTGAGCCACACCCAACAATCTCTACCTTGGACTAAAATCCAAAAAGTACTCATCATCGTCATAAGGACCCCAAAGGGTAGAGCCTCTTAGGGCATATCCCCAAAGGGAAATCAAATAGTAGAAGCATAGGCTAAGTTCAAGGAATACTTGAACCTATAGCGAGTAATAGGATGGATTATGGAGCCTCAAGCAGTAGCACCTTGTAATGTATAGAGGTTGCTAAGCCTCTTACCTTTCAATATGACCCGAGTGCCCTATGAAACTTGCATAACCCTACCTTCGAGATGAATACTTGCACCCTTTTAATTCTAGGGTGCCCAAAGAGATGATATTGGAGATTAAGTCAGGAACATGGCAAACTTTAGTTAAAGTCCTCACAACATCATCATGAGCCCTTATTTGAACTGTATCTGATTTCAATAGCATTGCATTTGGTACCATTCCCCATACGAACAACAGCAAAAATCAATAGAATTATATGTATAAAACCAATCCCGATTAGGACACATATGATAAGTACACCTAGAATCTAAAACCCAATCGAAGTAACCTTTTTTTTCACTAGAGGTAGCAAATAAGACATGACCATTAGATTCATCATCAACAAAAGCAAAGGCAGCTTGAGCAATTTCTTGAAATTGTTTTTCAAATTTCTCTTTTTCTTCTTTTTCTAACTTATTTTACAGTTTTGTAGCACTCAAATACATCATGTCCTTTTCTCTTACAGTACTTGCATTTATTATTGGAATTATAATCTTTAAACTTTAAACTCCCTTTCCTTCTCTAACATATAAGCTTTAAGCCTTTTCAGGATGTACTTTAAGATCAAAATTTTCCTTAAAACAATAGATGTACGACCCAATTTTTTTTAAAAAAATATATGATTATTATCATAATCATTATTATTATTATTATTATTATTATTATTATTATTATTATTATTATTATAAATCTAGCATTAAAGCATGATGATTAAAATTTGGCACATGTTATTTGTGATTTAAGCACATGTGTAATGAATTATTGCTAAAATAGTGTCTAGATACATATGGGTAAGCAACAAAACAAGCCATTAAGGTTAGGGATTGA